>CM040427.1:74685746-75885746 GCA_022702705.1 Papilionanthe hookeriana x Papilionanthe teres | reverse complement strand
CCGAGCTCCGGCAAACCGCTTAACGAAGAGGTTTTCTAACTCTGAAAAGGTCTTAACTGAGCCATTTGGCAATTCTGCATACCAGTCGAAGGCGATCCCTGACAAACTGCTGACGAACTGACAGAAGAGTAAAGCATCACTCCCACCGACATTGCAGCAACTAGCACGAAAATGTGCAACATGCTGCTGGGGATTTCCTGTGCCATCAAAAGTCTTGAATAGAGGTGGTACGAAGCCTTTTGGGTATTGGACGACATCAAATTCTTCAGGGTAAGGTCTACCCATCTGAATAGATGCTTGATCCACTTTTCGATATTTATACTTACAACTCTGATATGAAAATTAGCAATGACACCAAAAACTTAATCCCGCACTGAATATATATATACCGATGATTATGTTATGGAAATTATGATTTATATTGTGGATACTACGCAAATATACGTATCGTTATCAAGTAATATAGGGCTCTAATGGAGTCATAGATATCGATCCCACAATGAAGTTAGAGAATTTTAAAGACAACTTAAAGTAGATTTACTTACTAACATAGTATACGGAAATTAAGAACACTTAGACTATAATAAACTAATGCTTAAAAGGTTGAATATAAGATTTCAGAAAAGTATCTTTCTCCTTGTTTGAGAGAATTAAGTGAATGAAGAATTAAATGAGTTTTTTAATTGTATTGTGCCAAATAGGAGTATTCCTATTCTTTACCCTTTAGTCCAGGTGCAAAGAACAGTGACTAGTCTTATGTTTGGTTACTGAATCTGCGGCTAGGCTGAGAGGATACCGACTGCCACTTCAGAGCTCCCACGTTCCCCCTCGCCCGAGGGCTAACATCTACACTTCGCTCAAATAATAGGACCGAATTGAAGATTTTAGTCTGTCACACTAAAATGTCCAATTCTACGCCCTATAGTTAATATTTCCCTATTTATTTGCACCCTCCTTCCAAGGCTTTTCACTTCCCTGAATCTTGGATGTAATCTTTACTATAGTTGATAATTCAACATATGTTAACAAATCAATTGGCCAGATTGAAAGTAAATTAAGATTTAAGTAAAGGATTAGCACAATTTCTATTTTCATATTTTTAGGCACAACTACTTTAATTCATCCTTTCACAAAATCTCGATAACAAGGAGAAAGATTAAGGAAACTACTCAGAATGCATGGGAAATATAACACAAATCATGGATTTCATTAAAGTTAACAAACAATAAACAAATATACTTATCTCAATTCTTCTCCCCAAGCAGACTCCTTGAAGTTCCGTTGACTCTTCTTTCTAGTACAGCACACTTAATTAAACTCACCAAGACACTAAACACACTTAAACACTCTATCTACACACTAGGAAGACTCTATATAGAAACTAAAAGACTCTAGAATGACACACAACTAACTAAAATTCATCTCTATTTATAGAAGGAGTCAAATCTCCAAAGGTTGCTTAAGCACCTCTTCAAAAAGCATCCAGGTTCAATGTATCTAGCTCAATTCAACTGTCTCGCCGTCGGTGGGCTCGATCTCGCCTTCGGCGGGCTTCTAGAAGATGGATAAACAGCGCGATCTCGCTATCGGCGAGGTCGATCTCGCCGTCAGTGAGTTCCTGATAATATATTCAAAATTTTCGGGAAAAACTCGCCATCGGCGGCCTTTTCCTCGCCGTCGGCGGGATAGTTCACTTTTCATCTATTTCAATCCTTTTTGCTCCAAATTCGCTTCTTTTCGTGCTTTTTGCTTTCATTACTTATAAATCTTCATTCCTGCAATAAAATAAAGAAAATACCTTTCTTTAAAGTGCAATTTCATATAAAATTGGTATAAATTTCTCAATACATTTCTCTGTGGTCAAAATCCCCCAAACTTAACTATTACTTGTCCTCAAGTAATTTTAATATTAAATAAAAATAATGATTATTTGTAATAAAACTTTTAATTCAGAAATACTATGAATTAGATTTAAATAAATTCTATAGTAAAGTTTAATGGAAATATTTTTAGATAATTAAATTAATTCTATAGATATAAGATTATTTAGTCATTAAGTTAAAGATTTTTAGTCTTCTATTTATTTCAAGAATGACTATATTTGAAATATTAAATTACTTAAAATATTCAGATGATAGGAAGTTCATGAAAAAACTACTCAGTAAAATAATAATCCATATATATATAAGTTTAGAAATATAACTGAGTTTTCCTTTTAGGTTGATTCAAATGAAGCCAATTTTTGATAAGGCATCTCCTCAAGCTTCTCCTCACTTATATTTCTCTTTTTCATTTGGATTGATTTATCAATATATATATATATACATATATATATATATATATATATATATACATATATATATATTCTTTTCTTTTCAGGGATTGATTTTCAATCATTCTTTTTCTTTTTCAAGTGAGGATTACTGTATTTGGACAGCCTGTTAATGATTTTGAACTTCATTTTTCTCTTCCCTAAATTTGAAACTTGAAATATTTCATTACTTAATATATATTTCAAAGCTTTTACTTTATTGGGTTTCAATCTTTTCTTTCTCAACTAAATATTTAAGAATTTCATATTTTAAAATATGGTTTTCCTTACTTTAAATAGTTAACTATATTCTTATCCTTTTAAACTAAATTTCTTAATCTACAAAATTAGTTTAATTACTATAAATATTTTATTCAACTTTCTATAATAATTAGATAAATTAATTCTAGTTACTGAATTAAAATTACTACAGAAAATCATTTTTATAATAATTTTGAAAATGTAAATTGAGAACAATTTAATAATTAAATTTGTGTTTTTCCCTTCCCCCAAACTTAAGTTTTTCTATCTAATTATAAATGGTGAAAAGGAAAATATACTGTAAATTTAAATCATACCTTTTAGCTTTAGGCATTTTTCCTTTGAAGTTCTACAGGCTTTTTCTATTACTTAATTAACCTGTACTGTTAGTATTTTTCTACACATATAATATTTAAAAGAAAGTGCTGGGTAAAGAAGTTTTTAATAAGTACAAAATACTTAACATAACTTATACTTAATCTACTCGCTAAACATACAATTGACTACTCCATTTAAAAGTCACAATAACAATTTGAAATATTAAAATTTACAAACAATATATAATTTTAACAACAAAATCCAAAAGTCTAATATAACATCACAATCAGGGTTATAAAATAAACATCAATTCTAAAGTTCAAAGAGAATACATAAACAATTAAAGTTTTTTTAAAACAAACAACTAAACTTTTAAAACATAAACAAATATTAAATATAATCTTCTATATCAAAATCCCAAGCTACATCATCTTCTCCTTGATCTGCAGGTTGAGTAGGCTGGTAATGAGTATATCGGGGGCACTCAGGAAATACAACATCGAGCTCTCCTGTCCTATAATGATTTTTAGCATCGTAGTAAGCTATCTCATACTCTGAATGTCTCTGGAGATACTCGTTGTCATAATCATGTCTTCTCTCTAAGCCTCCAATTCTCTGATCAATGTGTTCCAATTTTTCTTCTATTTTTTCAAAACTTTTCTGCTGTAGAGTCATCTCATTCATCAAATCATGAAGAGTAGGAGTACTATAGGAAGGAGGGTCATAACTGGTAGAGGGAATATCTCTACTCGAAGAAGGTACATAACTCCTAGTCCCAGATCTCCATCCTTCGTGGGATTCATATTTTTTAATATTAGCCGGAGTAATGGGTTTCATTGGCTCCACCCATTCCTCATCATCTCATGCTTCAACTCCAGATAATTGGCAGAGTGCAAAAATCAGACTATGGTGTCCTAGTCCTCCTCCACTCTCACTTATTGTAGTGGCTAATATATTCTTATAAATTATACTTCCCACATTTATACTCTTCCGATTCTGAATACAGAAATTCAGAATTACTCTATCTCTTGTTACCTCACTGTGATGATAAGTGGGTAACAAGGTAGAACAAATAAAATAATGACAGGCTTTAGATAATGCATTCAACATTGAGAGAGGAAAGTTTACCCTTTCACACTGCTTAATCTTCCAAACTCTCTTCCCGTCAGTGAGAAAGTTGATCACTTCTTCTAGTGGTCCTTCCATAGTTCCAAAGGTATCGTACTTACTGGTGTGCAATTCACGTACTTCGTAGAATGAATTAATCCTTGCAGCACTGAAATCCACCAAAAATCCTCTCACCTTGATTGGTGCATCTTTGATCACAGTCAGATTGACATATAATTCTTTTACCACTTCCACAGCAGCTCTGTTGGTTATATAACAGAAGTTTTCCCATCCTCTTTCTTTTATTATTCACTCTACTTCTCCTCCAGGATTTTTGAAAACTCAATCCTGAATGCATTTTCTGGCTTGAATATTATGGTAATATCTTGACTGTGCCCTTGCATTCACAAATCGAGTTTCGTCGTAATTCATTCTTCTCTTTTGTCGTGGAGCCATTTTTCGATCTATGAAATTCACAAAAAAATCTTAACTAAACTTCTAAATATTACTAAGATGGCTTCCAATAGTTACTAAAATCAATCTAAATCAAGTTCCATGAATTTCTTCCAAGTCTTTTCTTCCCATTTCAAATTTTTCCCAAATTCCTTAATGTAGAAGAAATTCATGGTGAAAATCAAAAATTTTTACATAGAAGTGAAGCTCTTACCAAGGGAAGATGAAATCCGGCGTCAAAATGTGTTGAAATAGCTTCAAATCTAAGATCCCACAAGCCCTAGGTCGGTTTTTCAAAGTTTTGAGGAAGGGGATGATGAATAGTGTCGGTTGACCGGTCAAAATATAGTATTTTTTGGGATCTCGTTGTCGGAGAGCTAATTAATTCATAAAGGCCAAAGTTTCTAGAAAATCACGCCGTCAGCGGGATCGTTCTCGCGGTCAGTGGGCTTTTCCTCGCCGTCGGCGGGATTTCCAAAATTTTAATATTTTCAACTTTTCAATTATATTCAACTTAGATTAAGCCATTTTCATTATTCCGGTCACTTAATTTGATATATTTTTCTAAGATTAGATATTCTACTGACTCATATAAGGTTTACACAATACAAACAGTATAACTTTATAATTGAAATCCATGAAATTACAACTTCACATACTATATAATTAACAACTGACTTAAAAATCTAAACTCACATAACTCAGCATTGCAATCCACACCACAGTACTCAAAATGTTGAGACTAAACAAACAACATACAATCTCATCTAAACTGAGATTATCTATGTAAAGTTCAAATTATATAAAAAACTAAATTCAAATCAACACACATACATATAATATGAATAGAAATTTATGCTACTCATCGGAATCTGAACTGATCTCTTCTCTGATGTTTCCAATAGAACGCAGGTACACAAACAAATTATAGAAAGGTCTGAAAGGGAATTCTGCAGTAGAATCTTCTTCAATCCACCCTTTCTGTCTCAATAATCGTATAAAACTCGCCTCCAGATGTCCTCGTATGGTCAAAGTGCTCCTTCATTCTTCAATCGATGTGATCGAATAAATCAGAGATATTATCAATAGAATTCATCACATTCTGTAGTTCCTTCTCCAATCCTTTAAGTTTCCTTAAAATGAGGTTTGTTCTATTAGTCAGGGGCCTAATTAAAGGATTGTTTTGAGATGCTTGATCAGAAATAATTACTGTTTCATCATTGTGATCCAATGTAGGAAACATATCTGTCGGATCTAGTGGTTTCCAAGGCAATAGCACTTTTTCCCAAGCTTCGTAGGAAACTTGGTACTGATTACATAAAGCAAATATAGTTGGGTGTCCAAGTCCATGAATCGACCCATGCACAATTAATCCTAATGCAGACTTCACAATGATAGATCCAACATCGATAGGTAATCCAGATTGAATACAATAATTTAAAATTGCGCATTCCTTAGAGACTTTATTTACCCTCATAGTGGGTAATAACTTTGATGAAATAAAGAAATGCCAATGCTTATAGACGGGGTTAAGAAGTGACGCAGAAAAACTAACGTACCTGTCTTCTCGTAATTCACAATCATGAGGTTCGTCGGTCAGATGTCTGTAGATCTCATTCATGTTGTATCTTGTAGGAACAAAATTTTAATAGTGGTAAACAAGGGTATTTTCTATCGAATATAATTCATTTATTCTGGATGGAGTGAAAGTTACCCATCTGCCTCTTACGTAAACTCTTTCGTTATTGATTGCATGCAGATTAGAGTAGAATTCCTTGACTACTGGAATGACTACAACAGATGTTGTATAGAAGAATACCTCCCAACGTTGCTGAACAATCATTTCCTCAATTGCCGTAGTTGAATTCTCTGCTCCTCTGTTTACGAACCCTCTTTCCATAATAAGTCATTTTTTCATCAAAACCTTATTGAATAAACGCTGAGCATCAGAACTGACGAATTTCCTTCGATTAAAAACTCCAGATTTCATGGTTTCTAGTGGATTGGGGGCCATAATAGATTGTTTTGGAGGGGCTCTAATCATTTCTAAGGAAGAAGATAGTGTAAATATGAAGTTCTAAACATTTTATATAGAGAAATGGCCTTAGAACCGCCCAAAACCGCAAAATAACTCACAAAAATCATTTTTCAACTATCTCACCGTCGGCGGTAACGATCTCACCGTCGGCGGGATAGTTAATATATTTAAACTGAATTTGGGCGCGCCGATCTGGCTCTCGGCGGGATCGACCTCGCCATCGACGAGATTAGGTAAATTTGCCCAATTTCGCTCCAATCCGAATATTTTCTGATTTCTTCGTATAGATTCAAATTAGTGATGATTTTAAAAACTAAAATGAGTAGTAGAATTTATTCTATATTTTATTTTTCAATAACATTAATAAATAGATCATAATTAATAACTACTACGGGTTGTCTCCTATAAAGCGCTTGGTTTAGCGTCATCAGCCCGACCTAATTTAGTTAGTATTCAGGTTGACTGAGCATTAAAACCTTTTTAAAATTTGGTCTTCTCCCTTCAAAATAAGGTTTTAATCTGTGTCCGTTTACTTTAAATCTATGCCCTGTTTTTTGATCTTCAATTTCTATAGTTCCGTATGAAAATATTTGAGTTATAGTGAAAGGCCCTAACCATCGAGATTTCAATTTCCCAGAAAATAATTTCAATCTTGTATTATAAAGCAAAACTTCTTGTCCTGGCTCAAAATTCTTCGAAGTTAATCTTCCGATCATGCCATAATTTCATTTTTTTCTTTATAAATTCTATCATTATGATAAGATTCATTTCTTAATTCTTCTAATTCATTTATTTGCAATAATCTCTTCTCACCAGCCTTCTTTTAGATTGTAATTAAATTCTTTAATCGCTCAATAAGCTTTATGTTCTAATTTAACCGGTAAGTGGCAAGTCTTTCCATAAATAAGCTCGTAAGGAGTCATTCCAATCGGAGTTTTATAAGCGCTTCCGTATGCCCATAATGCGATGTCTAGTCTTATGTACCAATCCAATCTATTAGGGTTTACAGTCTTTTCTAAAAT
This sequence comes from Papilionanthe hookeriana x Papilionanthe teres, assembly GCA_022702705.1. NCBI lineage: Eukaryota > Viridiplantae > Streptophyta > Magnoliopsida > Asparagales > Orchidaceae > Papilionanthe > Papilionanthe hookeriana x Papilionanthe teres. The sequence goes on along the minus strand of CM040427.1, from coordinate 75,878,236 downwards.
ATGTTTAATTTCTCGATTAGAAACTTCAGCTAATCCACTGGTTTTTGGATGATAAGCAGTTGATATCTTATGAATAATGTTAAATTTTTCTACTAGTTTGTGAATATATTTATTTCTAAAATGAGATCCTCCGTCAGTGATAATCACTCTCGGCATTCCAAATCTAGTAAAAATATTTTTCATTAGAAACTTTGAAACACTCTTAGCATCACATCGAGGTAAAGCTTGTGCTTTAATCCATTTAGAAACATAATTAACTGCAACTAATATATATGAGTTTCCAAATGAAGGAACAAATGGTCCCATAAAATCTAATCCCCAAACATCAAAAATCTCAACTTCTAATATAAAATTTAGAGGCATTTCATTTCTTCTGGATATATTACCTACTCGTTGGCATTTGTCGCAAGTTCTGATATATCTATAAACATCTCTAAAAAGAGTAGGCCAATAAAATCCAGATTGTAAAATTTTATAAGCAGTTTTATCTGTTCCAAGATGTCCTCCAAAATCAGAATCATGATATTTCTGAATGATTTGTTTTGTTTCTTCATAAGGCACGCATCTTCTAATTATAAGATCCTTACATATCTTATATAAATATGGTTCATCTCAAAAATATATTTTAGCATCATGAATGAATTTTTTCTGTTGTTGCAAAGTTAACATATATGGTAAAATATCACTTAAAATATAATTTACTATGTCAGCATACCATGGTATTTTCCACTCATTTATATTATATAGTTGTTGGTCAGGAAAACTGTCAGTAATTTCATTATCAGTGTCAGATAATTCATTATATTCTAGCCTTGATAAATGATATGCAATTTGATTATCAGTTCCCTTTTTGTTAATGATTTCAAAATCAAATTCTTGCATTAGTAATATCCATCTAATTAATCTTGGTTTGGAATCTTTCTTTTGCATTAGATATTTAATAGCAGAGTGATCAGTATGCACAATACATTTAGTTCCAATTAGATAAGGCCTAAATTTATCAAAAGCATAAACAATTGCTAATAGCTCTTTTTCAAGAATCGTATAATTCATTTCAAGCATTATTAAGAGTTTTACTAAGCATAGTATATAACTTTGAAAATTTTATCATATCTTTGCCCAAGTATCGCTCCTATAAGCATAATCACTAGCATCACACATAAGTTCAAATGGTTTCTCCCAATCAGGTGAAACTATTATAGGTGTTGTGATTAATTTATCTTTTAATAATTCAAAAGCATTTAGGCATTCAATTGTGAATTCAAATTTCTTTTCCTTTTCTAAAAGTTGGCATAGAGGTTTAGTAATTTTTGAAAAATCTTTTATGTAGCGTCTGTAGAATCCAAGCATGTCCAAGAAAACTTCTTACCCCTTTTACCGTAGTTGGAGGTGGTAATTTAGCTATAACTTGAATTTTTGCGAGGTCTACTTCCATGCCATTTTCCCAAATTTTATGCTCTAATACAATTCCTCCTGCAACCATAAATTGACATTTCTCCCAATTTAGAACTAAGTTAGTTTTCTCGCATACCTCTAATACTATTTCAAGATGATTCAAACATGCATCAAATGGCGTTCCAAATACAGAGAAATCATCCATAAATACTTCTATTCCATCATCAATTAATTTACTAAATATAGACATCATACATCTTTGGAATGTTGTAGGTGCATTACATAATCCAAATGGCATTCTTCGAATAGCAAATGTTCCATAAGGACTAGTAAATGTAGTTTTCTCTTGATCCTCAGAAGCAATAGGTATCTGATGATAATCGGCATATCCATCTAAAAAACAAAAATATTTATGTTCGGCTAATCTATCCAACATTTGGTCTAGAAATGGTAATGGGAAGTGATCTTTCCTGGTGGCTGCATTTAATTTTCTATAGTCAATACATATATGTCATCCAGTAACTTGTCTTATAGGTATTAAATCAGTATTTTCATTAGCTTTAATGGTCACTCCTCCTTTCTTAGGAACACGGTGAATTGGGCTTACCCAAGCACTGTCCAAAATAGGATATATAATACCATTATCAACCATTTTAATATTTCTTTCTTGACTACTTCTTTCATTATTAGGTTTAATCTCCTTTGAGGATCTACTCTTGGCTTATGTTCATTATCTAAAATAATTCTGTGCATACAGATTGAAGGACTAATTCCTTTAATATCTGCTAAAGTCCAACCAAAAGTTTTCTTATATTTTTTTAATGTGTCTAACAGTTTTTGTTCTTGTGATTCATTCAATTCAGCTGATATAATAACTGGTAGAGTTGAATAGTTACCTAAGTAAGCATATTTTAAATGATTAGGTAAAATTTTTAATTCGAGTTCAGGAGGTCAATTAATTGACGGAACTATATTATTTTCAGCATTTTCAGTATTATCCAACATTTCAAATTTTTCTTGTATATAATCCAGTTTTTTATTATCTGCTTCTTCAATTAATTCAGTATTTTCTTTTTCTAACTTTTCTTCATAATATCTTTTAAAATGTTCATTTTGCAAATGTTCAAGTATTTCCATTCGAAAACATTCAACATCTTTTTCTAAAGCAGGATATTTCATTGATTTTGCTATGTTAAAAGTTACTTTTTGATTGTTTACTCTCATAGTCAAATCTCCTTTCTGAACATCAATCATAGCTTTTGTAGTGGCTAAAAAGGGTCTTCCTAATATTATGGGAATTTCTTTATCTTCTTCCATATCTAGAACAATAAAATCTACCGGGAAGATAAATTTATTTACTTTTACTAATACATCTTCAATAACTCCCTTAGGATAAGTCACAGAACGATCGGCTAACTGAAGAGTTACTGAAGTAGGTGAAATTTCTCCTAATTCTAATCTTTTAAAAATTGATAGAGGCATTAGATTGATGCTTGCTCCTAAGTCACACAAAGCTTTTCCATAAAATTTTTCTCCAATAGCTCAAGGTATAGAAAAACTACCAGGATCTTTTAATTTTTTAGGAAGTTTTTTCTGAATAACTGCACTACACTCTTCGCTAAGTGCAACAGTTTCATTATCTGTGAATTTTCTTTTTTTATTTAAAATATCTTTCATAAATTACACATAATTAGGCCTTTGTTCTAATGCTTCTACAAAAGGAATATTTACTGTTAATTTTTTTAAAATTTCAAGGAATTTAGGAAATTGCTTATCTTTTTTATGTTGCTTTAGTCATTGAGGAATTGGTGGTGGTGGTTTTTCTATTGATATTTTCATAGGGATCAATGGATATTATAAGTTTTGATCTTGCTGATCCTTTTCTTTTTCGATTCCCACTTCCTCATTTTTACTTTCTGTTTCTTTCTGAATTTTAGTTTCTAACTCTTTTCCACTTCGTAATTGTATCACTTTAATTTGTTCTTTTCCTTGGTCTTTCGGATTTATTTCCACATTACTAGGAAAAGTTTCAGGAATTCTATTGTTAAGCACGGTAGCGATATGTCCGAGTTGAGTTTCAATATTTTTAATTGTTGTTCCTTGATTTTGTAATTGATTTTCTTGATTTTGCAAGTGCTGACCCATACTTAATATTAATTCTTCTATAGATAACTTCTTATCTTTAAATTGAGTGTTATTAAATCCAGGTGGATAAGAAGGTTTATAATTCGTATTTCCTTGATTAGGTGGATTTCCTATAGAGTTGTTCATCCATTATTGATTAGCTGTATTGTTATTCCAATTAAAATTTAGATGATTCTTCCAACCTGAGTCTATTATTAATAGCATTTATAGTTTCATAAGGAGATTGAGAATCTATAATTTGTCCAGATGAGTTTTCTTCTAATATAGTAGGAGAGTAATTCATTCCAAAATGATCTAATTTCTTTGATATAACATCAATTTTAGAAGCTAACATAGATATTGCATCATTTTCATGAACACTAGCTATCTTTTTAGGATTTATTCTTTCAGCAGGCCATTGAAAATTATTAGTAGCCATTTCTTCGATTAACGCATAGGCTTCATCAAATGGTTTTGACATTAATGAACCTCCAGCAGCAGCATCAATGATTGATCTAAGAGATCCTACTAATCCATTGTAAAAAGTTTGTATAATTAACCAATCTGGTAATGCATGATGTGGGCATTTCCTAAGAAGTTCTTTAAATCTCTCCCAAGCTTCATATATGAATTCTCCATCAAACTGACCAAAAGATGTTATATCATTTCTAAGTTTTGCTGTTTTGAAGGAGGAAAATATTTGGATAGAAATTTTTGTGATAATTCTCCCCAAGTTTTAATAGATCCAGAGTCTAATGAATTTAACCACATCTTAGCCTTATCCCTTATAGAAAAAGGAAAAAGCCTAAGTCTAATAGCATCATTAGATACTCCTTCATATTTAAAAGTAGCACATAGTTCCAAAAAACTAGCAAGATGTAAATTAGGATCTTCATTAGGTGAACCACAAAATTGATTATTCTGTACCATTTGGATAATTGCAGGTTTAAGTTCGAATGAGTTAGCAGCTACATCAGGGTTTGAAATAGTTAGGTGAATTTCATCTAATGTAGGGTTGGCATAATCTCTTAATGGTCTTTGTTGGTTTATATTTTCAATTTCTGGATTGTTTGCCATTTGTGTTAAATTTATAATTTCTCTCTTTTATTTTCTAATTCTTTTAATTGTGTGCTCTAATTCTGAATCGTAAGGTATTAAATTTTCGTTTCCAAATTTACGCATATAATTTTTAAGTAAAATTTAAAATAGTCCGTTACTCTAGTAATTATTTTAATAATTCTATTAATTACATTAATAATTACTTTACTTCCCCGGCAACAGCGCCAAAAACTTGATCCATTTTTTGATATTTATACTTACAACTATGAAATGAAAATTAGCAACGGCACCAAAAACTTGATCCTGCACTGCATATATATATACTGATGATTCTGTTATGAAAACTATGATTTATATTGTGGATACTACGCAAGTATACGTATCGTTATCAAGTAATATAGGGCTCTAATGGAGTCCTAGATATCGATCCCACAAGGAAGTTAGAGAATTTTAAAGACAACTTAAATTAGATTTACTTACTAATCTAGTATACGGAAATTAAGAACACTTAGACTATAATAAACTAATGCTTAAAAGGTTGAATATAAGATTTCAGAAAAGTATCTTTCTCCTTGTTTAAGAGAATTAAGTGAATGAAGAATTAAATGAGTTTTTTAATTGTATTGTGCCAAATAGGAGCATTCCTATTCTTTACCCTTTGGTCCAGGTGCAAAGAACATTGACAAGTCTTATGTTTGGTTACTGAATCTGCGGCTAGGCTGGGAGCATACCGACTGCCACTTCAGAGCTTCCACGTTCCCCTCGCCTGAGGGCTAACATCTAAACTTTAGCTCCTAAACAATAGAACCGAATTGAAGATTTTAGTCTGTCACACTAAAATGTCCAATTCTACGTCCGATAGTTAATATTTCCCTATTTATTTGCACCCTCCTTCCAAGGCTTTTGACTTCCCTGAATCTTGGATGTAATCTTTACTATAATTGATAATTCAACATATGTTAACAAATCAATTGGCCAGATTGAAAGTAAATTAAGATTTAAGTAAAAGATTAACACAATTTCTATTTTCATATTTTTAGGCATAACTACTTTAATTCATCGTTTCACAAAATCTCGATAACAAGGAGAAAGATTTAGGAAACTACTCATAATGCATGGGAAAAATAACAAAAATCATGGATTTCATTAAAGTTAACAAACAATAAACAAATATACTTATCTCAATTATTCTCCCCAAGCAGACTACTTAAAGTTCTGTTGACTCTTCCTTCTAGTACATCACACTTAAATAAACTCACCATGACACTAAACACACTTAAACACTCTATCTACACACTAGAAAGACTCTATATAGAAACTAAAAGACTCTAAAATGACACACAACTGACTAAAATTCATCTCTATTTATAGAAGGAGTCAAATCTCCAAAGGTTGCTTAAGCACCTCTTCGAAAAGCATCCAGGTTCAATGTATCTGGCTCAATTCAACTGTCTCACCGTCGGCGGGCTCGATCTCGCTGTCGGTGGGCTCGATCTCGCCGTCGGCGCGCTCCTAGAAGATGGATAAACTGCGCGATCTCGGCGAGTTCCTTATAATATATTCAAAACTTTCGGGAAAAACTCGTCGTCGGCGGCCTTTTCCTCGCCGTCGGCGGGATAGTTCACTTTTCATCTATTTCAGTCCTTTTTGCTCCAAATTCGCTTCTTTTCATGCTTTTTGCTTTCATTACTTATAAATCTTCATTCCTGCAATAAAATAAAGAAAATACCTTTTTTTAAAGTGCAATTTCATATAAAATTGGTATAAATTTCTCAATACATTTTTCTGTGGTCAATGCTCCACTCTTGGATTGAGCTAAGGCTTCTCGCACCTGCTGTTCTACCATGTTTTTGATGTCTTTTTAGGGAATCATGCTCTGTGCAAAATCCTTCTTTGGTTGCTCGTCTCCGTTGACAGATGTAATCTCTTTCCCTCCATCTACAACATGGATGATTTCTGGGGGTGTTTCTTTCTGAGGTTGCACCTGACTTTGGAGAGTGGCTAAGGCGACCGCCATCTCTTCCATCTTCCTTGCCATTTGAGAAATTGTGTTATCCTTCTCCTGAAGTTGTGCTCTCATCACTTCCAGCTCGTCTCTTTCTACTGCTACCGGAGCACTTTGCGAAGCTGACGATGCTCGTGTTTCAACCATGTTGATCTCGACATACTCTTCATCCATAAATTCTGATGAATCAACTTCATGTTCCAACTTTTCTCCTCTTTATTTTGCCAACCGGTGGATATCCATCCTTAACTTTCCTATGGCATCCTCTAGTGGCCTCTTCCACACAGTCTCGTGGTTGTCGTGTTACGACTGTTGAATGTCTTTCCTAGGAGTTTCTTTCATTGCAGTGCCACTTCCTTCAGATTCAAGCCTCCTGACGAGACTTTTCTTCCCAGAATGCTCCGATGGTTTCAGTTCACCAATAATAGGTTGCCCACCATCCTTCTCGCAGTATGTGGCCTAGGACCAGATGGTCGGTCGGCTATGCGTAGATAGGTGGTGTCCTCCCTAATATGGTGTCCCGATACGATAACAGGCAAACTCCTTTCGTTGGTTATTGCCTTTTTTCTTGGATTTTCCTTAGCAATGACCGGGTTTAATTGCGGTCCAAGGCAGGATTTGGTTGGCACCCGTCCCATTCTTCTTAGGATTTCTGACACGGGGCATCATTCTTTCTTTGCTAACTTTTCTACTACAGCTTGCAGTCGAGTGAGCGGCGTAGCCCTAACTCTTTTTCTTTTGCTGTCACTGTAATATGCAGGTCGGGGTAACGTAGCAGCGATCCTTCGGGCATCTTCTTCATTAGCTGAAGCAGAGAGAGGGTGGAACCTACTTCCTCCTAACAGTGGTGAATATTCAGGCAACTCTTCTCTTTCCTCAGGAATTTCCTCTAGAAAAGTAACTTCTGCAGCTTTGGCTTTCTCGATCTTGGCAATCTTTCTGCCTCTGTTTCTTCTCTGAGTCCGAGTCAGGGGTGTAAACTTTGAACTGGACCCGATTTCAAAAACAGATGGTATTGCAGCAAAATCCATACCCTCCACGGTGGCAGGTTCATTCCCTTCCCTTTCAGTTGGGCGGGAATTGAGGCAGGTGTAGAGACGACTAGACCGGTGGGGGTAGAGATTACAGTCCTCCTACGAACAGTGGTATCTTTTTCAGCTGGAACCCTTTGCAGGGGAGGAAATTCTTGAGTCGATTTCAAGTTGAACTCAAGCACGGATTTCTCAGTTTCTAGTGCTTTGTCCATTAGTGTAAAAAGAGTGACGTCAGCGAACTTGATTTCTGTATTGTTAAATCCTTGTCCAAAACGGATGAACCCATTGTCAGGAAGCTCATCCTTGTAAACGGCGAAGTCTATTCCGTTGGTGAAGGAGAAGATTAACTTTGGGGCAGACATTTTCTGCAGGGTAGATTCTGAGTATTAGTCCCGAATTATGCTTCCTTTTGTCACAAAATTTAGGATGAAAAAGAAAGAGTCTGAACACATTTTCATTTATCTTAATGCATTTGCGATCTAAAAGAGTTTATTTATTAAAGGGTTCTTTATTAGAAGATTTGTTTGTTAGGAACGAAATGTTTAAAGAACCGAGGTTTATAGAAAAAGGAAGGGACCCGGTTCGGAATTGAAAAGGGAGAGAAATTCTCGTAAGGCTTCTCAATCCGAAGGACTACTCCTAAGCTAACACCTATTGGGGGTCCACCCCACCTCTTAAGAGGTAAAAGGATTTCGGAACCTCTCTGTTTAGGGGTATCTAAACAGTGGCTCCTAAATCCAAAAGGGAGTCGACTATACTTACTCAAGACAGAAAAGTGCGAGGTATGCCAATGGAAGAATGATAGTATTGGTCCACTAGGGATATGGACTCACTATCGATTTATGAAAGCAAAACCATCTGATCAGGATGGAGAGAAGAACTAGTCCTCAGCGGAGTCACTAGAAGTTGTGCGGCTTATTTTTAAGTTTTAAATCGTATTTTAAAAAGGGGGGTTGCCAACAGAAGTTGTTGGCAAATTTTTAGATTTTAAATTTAATTTAAATATATATATATATATATATATATATATATAATTTAGAAAGTAGCATTTGATTTTAAAAATAACTTTAAGTTTAAAAAATTTTAAGATATGAAATCAAACAGATCTCACATCCCAAATAGTTTATATAAACGAGCACTGCATCACAAAACGTATATCTATCTCGAGGAATAGACATACTGCTTGATGATGGGCCTCGATTAAATAAACTAGAAGATTTGTGACATTCGTTTGGTCTGCGAACCAATTTTTATAAGCCGACAAGTTCCCCCGCTTAATATAAATGAATTAAGCGAGGTTTATATTACCTGGGTTCTTAAAGTTCCCTATAAGGGCAAGCCCCTATAGTTAATTACATCCTAAGTGACGGGAATCACTTAAGAAAACTCTCGATAATGATCAGTAGTTTTGCTTTCGAGAATTTCAAAGTTTAAGGTTTTCAAACAATTGGACTTTGGAGATTTCAATATGGAGTAACTCAAATTTGGAACAGTTATTTTAGGAATCCAAAGGAGGAGAAATAAGAGAAATTGAGGATCCAAGAAGAATCTTGGCAACTTCCCAAACTATCCTATTGTTTGGCTACAATTTAAGAGTTTATTTAATGTTTTAATCCTGCCAATTTTAATTAATTAGGACTTATATTTGTATGATATGATTATACAAATAGCCTCGAAGATGTGAGGGTTCATGTCGTACCAAACAACTACCTCGGAGTCCTAAGACCGGTTAGTGCTTAATTTGCATAACACAACTATGTAAATGCCTAACAAAAAGTTGAGGAATTATGTTGCACTGGGCAAACTACCTCGAAATCCTATGGCTTGGTTATTTAATTCTAGAGAATGGTTTTGCTGAAGTAGACACAAGTTTTGCTGACGACGATGGTCGTGCTGCCCACTATGCTCCAAGCTCCTTGTTGTTGCGGAGGTTTGTTTTAGAAGGTGAAAATCAGGAGATGAGAAAAGTGTTTTGGTTTAGAAAAATCTTAAAGTTTAAATGTCTTTAATGTTTTATTAGGGGAATCTTAAAGTTGATTATAACAACACCGGTTAATATCCCATGGTTCCATCATTCCGGCACCGTTATTTTTATCAGATTCACTTAGTCCAGATGAATTTGCTAAACTCAACTGAATGAGTTCCACACTTTCATTTAGACCGTGGGAAATCCCGTTAGCAACACGTAGGTTACATCATCCGAGGTATTTCCGATCATCCAACGAGATGTTTTAATTTAATTGCAATTATAGTTTTGTTGTTCTGTTTGTGATTAAATTTTGAGTTGTTTTATCTTTTGAATGTTATGGCGGTGAATTTTATCTTGTCTTGATTTTTAATTTAGTTTTGGTTTCAGTTTTGTGGCTATCCTAAAAGTTTCAGTTCTTATGCAACAATCTTGTTTAACATGCAAGAAGAGTAAAGTGTAGCTCATATAAATAAATTGCAATAAAGTAAATTGCAATAAAATAAAAGCGTACCTGGAGAGTCTTCTCGTCATTCCAAGCTGCACTTAAAACACATGTTAAGGCATTTAAATATTTATAACAAGTGTCTAGGTAAAGCTAAGGGAAAGGTTCTGGTTATCTACCAAATTCCTAATCCTATTGCTAGTCATCTCCTATGACGTCTAAGTTCTTGTATTTTATGGATGATTTTCTTCACCAAAGAACAATTAAATTCAATTGTTCTTCTAAAACATCTCATCATATTGAGGAAGTGCTTAGGACGAATCCTAAACATCTTTTCAATACTTCTGGGATTATTTCGAGTCCAAATGAATTTCTTTGTTATTTTCCCAAATTCCTCAATGTAGAAGAAATTCATGGTGAAAATCAAAAATTTTTACATAGGAGTGAAGCTCTTACCAAGGGAAGATGAAATCCGGCGACAAAATGTGTTGAAATCGCTTCAAATCTAAGATCCCACAAGCCCTAGGTCGGTTTTTCAAAGTTTTGAGGAAGGGGATGATGAATAGTGTCGGTTGACCGGTCAAAATATAGTGTTTTTTGGGATCTCGCTGTCGGGGAGCTAATTAATTCATAAAGGCCAAAGTTTCTATAAAATCTCGCCGTCAGCGGGATCGTTCTCGCGGTCAGTGGGCTTTTCCTCGCCGTCGGCGGGATTTCCAAATTTTTAATATTTTCAACTTTTCAATTATATTCAACTTAGATTAAGCATTTTTCATTGTTCCGATCACTTAATTTGATATATTTTTCTAAGATTAGATATTCTACTGACTCATATAAGGTTTACACAATACAAACAGTATAACTTTATAATTGAAATCCATGAAATTACAACTTCACATACTATATAATTAACAACTGACTTAAAAATCCAAACTCACATAACTCAGCATTGCAATCCACACCGCAGCACTCAAATTGTTGAGACTAAACAAACAAGATACAATCTCATCTAAACTGAGATTATCTATGTAAAGTTCAAATTATATCAAAAACTAAATTCAAATCAACACACATACATATAATATGAATAGAAATTTCTGCTACTCATCGGAATCTAAACTGATCTCTTCTCTGATGTTTCCAATAGAACGCAGGTACACAAACAAATTATAGAAAGGTCTGAAAGGGAATTCTGCAGTAGAATCTTCTTCAATCCACCCTTTCTGTCTCAATAATCGTATAAAACTCGCCTCCAGATGTCCTGTATGGTCAAAGTGCTCCTTCATTCTTCAATCGATGTGATCGAATAAATCAGAGATAATATCAATAAAATTCATCACATTCTGTAGTTCCTTCTCCAATCCTTTAAGTTTCCTTAAAATGAGGTTTGTTCTATCAGTCAGGGGCCTAATTAAAGGATTGTTTTGAGATGTTTGATCAGAAATAATTACTGTTTCATCATTGTGATCCAATGTAGGAAACATATCTGTCGGATCTAGTGGTTTCCAAGGCAATAGCACTTTTTCCCAAGCTTCGTAGGAAACTTGGTACTGACTACATAAAACAAATATAGTTGGGTGTCCAAGTCCATGAATCGACCCATGCACAATTAATCCTAATGCAGACTTCACAATGATAAATCCAACATCGATAAGTAATCTAGATTGAATACAGTAATTTAAAATTGCGCATTCCTTAGAGACTTTATTTACCCTCATAGTGGGTAATAACTTTGATGAAATAAAGAAATGCCAATGCTTATAGACGGTGACGCAGAAAAACTAACGTACCTGTCTTCTCGTAATTCCCAATCATCAGGTTCGTCGATCAGATATCTGTATATCTCATTCATGTTGAATCTTGTAGGAACAAAATTTTAATAGTGGCAAACAAGGGTATTTTCTATCGAATATAATTCATTTATTCTAGATGGAGTGAAATTTACCCATCTGCCTCTTACGTAAACGCTTTCGTTATTGATTGCATGTAGATTAGAGTAGAATTCCTTGACTACTGGAATGACTACAGCAGATGTTGTATAGCAGAATACCTCCCAACGTCGCTGAACAATCGTTTCCTCAATTGCTGTCGTTGAATTCTCCGCTCCTCTGTTTACGAACCCTCTTTCCATAATTAGTCGCTTTTTCATCAAAACCTTGTTGAATAAACGCTGAGCCTCAGAACTGACGAATTTCCTTCGATTAAAAACTCCAGATTTCATGGTTTCTAGTGGATTGGGGGCCATAATAGATTGTTTTGGAGGGGCTCTAATCATTTCTAAGGAAGAAGATAGTGTAAATATGAAGTTCTGAACGTTTTATATAGAGAAATGGCCTTAGAACCGCCCAAAACTGCAAAATAACTCACAAAAATCATTTTTCAACAATCTCACCGTCGGCGGTAACGATCTCACCGTCCGCGGGATACTTAATATATTTAAACTGAATTTGGGCGGGCTGATTTGGCTCTCGGCGGGATCGACCTCGCCGTCGGCGAGATTAGGTAAATTTGCCCAATTTCGCTCCAATCCGAATATTTTCTGATTTCTTCGTATAGATTCAAATTAGTGATGATTTTAAAAACTAAAATGAGTAGTAGAATTTATTCTATATTTTATTTTTCAATAACATTAATAAATAGATCATAATTAATAACTACTACGGGTTGCCTCCCATAAAGCGCTTGGTTTAGCGTCATCAGCCCGACCTAATTTAGTTAGTAATCAGGTTGACTGAGCATTAAAACCTTTTTAAAATTTGGTCTTCTCCCTTCAAAATAAGGTTTTAATCTGTGTCCGTTTACTTTAAATCTATGCCCAGTTTTTTTATCTTCAATTTCTATAGTTCCGTATGAAAATATTTGAGTTATAGTGAAAGGCCCTAACCCTCGAGATTTCAATTTCCCAGAAAATAATTTCAATCTTGTATTATAAAGCAAAACTTCTTGTCCTGGCTCAAAATTCTTCAAGTTAATCTTCCGATCATGCCATAATTTCATTTTTTCTTTATAAGTTCTATCATTATGATAAGATTCATTTCTTAATTCTTCTAATTCATTTATTTGCAATAATCTCTTCTCACCAGCTTCTTTTAGATTGTAATTAAATTCTTTAATTGCCCAATAAGCTTTATGTTCTAATTCAACTGGTAAGTGGCAAGTCTTTCCATAAATAAGCCTGTAAGGAGTCATTCCAATCGGAGTTTTATAAGCAGTTCTGTATGCCCATAATGCAGTGTCTAGTCTTATAGACCAATCCAATCTATTAGGGTTTACAGTCTTTTCTAAAATATGTTTAATTTCTCGATTAGAAACTTCAGCTAATCCACTGGTTTTTGGATGATAAGCAGTTGATATCTTATGAATAATGTTAAATTTTTCTACTAGTTTGTGAATATATTTATTTCTAAAATGAGATCCTCCGTCAGTGATAATCACTCTCGGCATTCCAAATCTAGTAAAAATATTTTTCATTAGAAACTTTGAAACACTCTTAGCATCACATCGAGGTAAAGCTTGTGCTTCAATCCATTTAGAAACATAATCAACTGCAACTAATATATATGAGTTTCCAAATGAAGGAACAAATGGTCCCATAAAATCTAATCCCCAAACAACAAAAATCTCAACTTCTAATGAAAAATTTAGAGGGATTTCATTTCTTCTGGATATATTACCTACTCGTTGGCATTTGTCGCAAGTTCTGATATATCTATAAACATCTCTAAAAAGAATAGGCCAATAAAATCCAGATTATAAAATTCTATAAGCAGTTTTATCTGTTCCAAGATGTCCTCCAAAATCAGAATCATGACATTTCTGAATGATTTGTTTTGTTTCTTCATAAGGCACGCATCTTCTAAGTATAAAATCCTTACATTGCTTATATAAATATGGTTCATCCCAAAAATATATTTTAGCATCATGAATGAATTTTTTCTGTTGTTGCAAAGTTAACATATATGGCAAAATATCACTTAAAATATAATTTACTATGTGAGCATACCATGGTATTTTCCACTCATTTATATTATATAGTTGTTGGTCAGGAAAACTGTTAGTAATTTCATTATCAGTGTCAGATAATTCATTATATTCTAGCCTTGATAAATGATATGCAATTTGATTATCGGTTCCTTTTTGTTAATGATTTCAAAATCAAATTCTTGCATTAGTAATATCCATCTAATTAATCTTGGTTTGGAATCTTTCTTTTGCATTAGATATTTAATAGCAGAGTGATCGATATGCACAATACATTTAGTTCCAATTAGATAAGGCCTAAATTTATAAAAAGCATAAACAATTGCTAATAGCTCTTTTTCAGTAACTGTATAATTCATTTCAGCATTATTAAGAGTTTTACTAGCATAGTATATAACTTTGAAAATTTTATCATATCTTTGCAAAAGTACTGCTCCTATAGCATAATCACTAGCATCACACATAAGTTCAAATGGATTCTCCCAATCATGTGAAACTATTATAGGTGTTGTGATTAATTTATCTTTTAATAATTCAAAAGCATTTAGGCATTCAATTGTGAATTCAAATTTCTTTTCCTTTTCTAAAAGTTGGCATAGAGGTTTAGTAATTTTTGAAAAATCTTTTATGTAGCGTCTGTAGAATCCAGCATGTCCAAGAAAACTTCTTAACCCTTTTATTGTAGTTGGAGGTGGTAATTTAGCTATAACTTGAATTTTTGCAGGGTCTACTTCCATGCCATTTTCCCAAATTTTATGCTCTAATACAATTCCTCCTGCAACCATAAATTGACATTTCTCCCAATTTAGAACTAAGTTAGTTTTCTTGCATACCTCTAATACTATTTTAAGATGATTCAAACATGCGTCAAATGACGTTCAAAATACAGAGAAATCATCCTTAAATACTTCTATTCCATCATCAATTAATTTACTAAATATAGACATCATACATCTTTGGAATGTTGCAGGTGCATTACATAATCCAAATGGCATTCTTCGAATAGCAAATGTTCCATAAGGACTAGTAAATGTAGTTTTCTCTTGATCCTCAGAAGTAATAGGTATCTGATGATAATCGGTATATCCATCTAAAAAACAAAAATATTTATGTTCGGCTAATCTATCCAACATTTGGTCTAGAAATAGTAATGGGAAGTGATCTTTCCTGGTGGCTGCATTTAATTTTCTATAGTCAATACATATATGTCATCCAGTAACTTGTCTTATAGGTATTAAATCAGTATTTTCATTAGCTTTAACGGTCACTCCTCCTTTCTTAGGAACACGGTGAATTGGGCTTACCCTAGAACTGTCCAAAATAGGATATATAATACCATTATCAACCATTTTAATATTTCTTTCTTGACTACTTCTTTCATTATTAGGTTTAATCTCTTTTGAGGATCTACTCTTGGCTTATGTTCATTATCTAAAATAATTCTGTGCATACAGATTGAAGGACTAATTCCTTTAATATCTGCTAAAGTCCAACCAAAAGTTTTCTTATATTTTTTAAATGTGTCTAAAAGTTTTTATTCTTGTGATTCATTCAATTCGGCTGATATAATAACTGGTAGAGTTGAATAGTCACCTAAGTAAGCATATTTTAAATGATTCGGTAAAATTTTTAATTCGAGTTCAGGAGGTCAAATAATTGACGGAACTATATTCTTTTCAGCATTTTCAGTATTATCCAACATTTCAAATTTTTCTTGTATATAATCCAATTTTTCATTATCTGCTTCTTCAATTAATTCAGTATTTTCTTTTTCTAACTTTTCTTCATAATATCTTTTAAAATGTTCATTTTGCAAATGTTCAAGTATTTCCATTCGAAAACATTCATCATCTTTTTCTAAAGCAGGATATTTCAATGATTTTGCTATGTTAAAAGTTACTTTTTGATCATTTACTCTCATAGTCAATTCTCCTTTCTGAACATCAATCATAGCTTTTGTAGTGGCTAAAAAGGGTCTTTCTAATATTATGGGAATTTCTTTATCTTCTTCCATATCTAGAACAATAAAATCTACCGGGAAGATAAATTTATTCACTTTTACTAATACATCTTCAATAACTCCCTTAGGATAAGTCACAGAACGATCAGCTAACTGAAGAGTTATTGAAGTAGGTGAAATTTCTCCTAATTCTAATCTTTTAAAAATTGATAGAGGTATTAGATTGAAGCTTGCTCTTAAGTCACACAAAGCTTTACCATAAAATTTTTCTCCAATAGCGCAAGGTATAGTGAAACTACCAGGATCTTTTAATTTTTTAGGAAGTTTTTTCGGAATAATTGCACTACACTCTTCGCTAAGTGCAACAGTTTCATTATTTGTGAATTTTCTTTTTTTATTTAAAATATCTTTCATAAATTACACATAATTAGGCCTTTGTTCTAATGCTTCTACAAAAGGAATATTTACTGTTAATTTTTTAAAATTTTCAAGGAATTTAGCAAATTGCTTATCTTTTTTATGTTGCTTTAGTCGTTGAGGAATTGGTGGTGATGGTTTTTCTATTGATATTTTCATAGGGATCAATGGATATTATAAGTTTTGATCTTGCTGATCCTTTTCTTTATCGATTCCCACTTCCTCATTTTTACTTTCTGTTTCTTTCTGAATTTTAGTTTCTAACTCTTTTCCACTTCGTAATTGTATCGCTTTAATTTGTTCTTTTCCTTGGTCTTTCGGATTTATTTCCACATTACTAGGAAAAGTTTCAGGAATTCTATTGTTAAGCATGGTAGCGATATGTCCGAGTTGAGTTTCAATATTTTTAATTGTTGTTCCTTGATTTTGTAATTGATTTCCTTAATTTTGCAAGTGCTGACCCATACTTAATATTAATTCTTCTATAGATAACTTCTTATCTTTAAATTGAGTGTTATTAAATCCAGGCGGATAAGAAGGTTTATAATTCTTATTTCCTTGATTAGGTGGATTTCCTATAGAGTTGTTCATCCATTGTTGATTAGCTATATTTTTATTCCAATTAAAATTTGGATGATTCGTCCAACCAGGATTATAATAATTCGCATAAGGATTATTGGGTCTATTATTAATAGCATTTATAGTTTCATAAGGAGATTGAGAATCTATAATTTGTCCAGATGAGTTTTCTTCTAATATAGTAGGAGAGTAATTCATTCCAAAATGATCTAATTTCTTTGATATAGCATCAATTTGAGAAGCTAACATAGATATTGCATCATTTTCATGAACACTAGCTATCTTTTTAGGATTTATTCTTTCAGCAGGCCATTGAAAATTATTAGTAGCCATTTCTTCGATTAACGCATAGGCTTCATCAAATGGTTTTGACATTAATGAACCTCCAGCAGCAGCATCAATGATTGATCTAAGAGATCCTACTAATCCATTGTAAAAATTTTGTACAATTAACCAATCTGGTAATGCATGATGTGGGCATTTCCTAAGAAGTTCTTTAAATCTCTCCTAAGCTTCATATATGAATTCTTCATTAAACTGACCAAAAGATGTTATATCATTTCTAAGTTTTGCAGTTTTGAAGGAGGAAAATATTTGGATAGAAATTTTTGTGATAATTCTCCCCAAGTTTTAATAGATCCAGGTGCTAATGAATTTAACCACATCTTAGCCTTATCCCTTAAAGAAAAAGGAAAAAGCCTAAGTCTAATAGCATCATTAGATACTCCTTCATATTTAAAAGTAGCACATAGTTCCAAAAAACTAGCAAGATGTAAATTAAGATCTTCATTAGGTGAACCACGAAATTGAGTATTCTGTACCATTTGGATAATTGCAGGTTTAAGTTCGAATGAGTTAGCAGCTACATCAGAGTTTGAAATAGCTAGGTGAATTTCATCTAATGTAGGGTTGGCATAATCTCTTAATGGTCTTTGTTGGTTTATATTTTCAATTTATGGATTATTTGCCATTTGTGTTAAATTTATAATTTCTCTCTTTTGTTTCTAATTCTTTTAATTGTGCGCTCTAATTCTGAATCGTAAGGTATTAAATTTTCGTTTCCAAATTTACGCATACAATTTTTAGGTAAAATTTAAAATAGTCCGTTACTCTAGTAATTATTTTAATAATTCTATTAATTACATTAATAATTACTTTACTTCCCCGGCAACGGCGCCAAAAACTTGATCCATTTTTCGATATTTATACTTACAACTATGATATGAAAATTAGCAACGGCACCAAAAACTTGATCCCGCACTGCATATATATATACTGATGATTTTGTTATGGAAACTATGATTTATATTGTGGATACTACGCAAGTATACGTATCGTTATCAAGTAATATAGGGCTCTAATGGAGTCCTAGATATCGATCCCACAAGGAATTTAGAGAATTTTAAAGACACTTAAATTAGATTTACTTACTAATCTAGTATACGAAAATTAAGAACACTTAGACTATAATAAACTAATGCTTAAAAGGTTGAATATAAGATTTCAGAAAAGTATCTTTCTCCTTGTTTAAGAGAATTAAGTGAATGAAGAATTAAATGAGTTTTTTAATTGTATTGTGCCAAATAGGAGCATTCCTATTATTTACCCTTTGGTCCAGGTGCAAAGAATATTTACTAGTCTTATGTTTGGTTACTGAATCTGCGGCTAGGCTGGGAGGATACTGACTGCCACTTCAGAGCTTCCACGTTCCCCTCACCTGAGGGCTAACATCTACACTTTAGCTCCCAAACAATAGGACCGAATTGAAGATTTTAGTCTGTCACACTAAAATGTCCAATTCTACGTCCGATAGTTAATATTTCCCTATTTATTTGCACCCTCCTTCCAAGGCTTTTGACTTCCCTGAATCTTGGATGTAATCTTTACTATAGTTGATTATTCAACATATGTTAACAAATCAATTGGCCAGATTGAAAGTAAATTAAGATTTAAGTAAAAGATTAGCACAATTTCCATTTTCATATTTTTAGGCACAACTACTTTAATTCATCATTTCACAAAATCTCGATAACAAGGAGAAAGATTAAGGAAACTATCAGAATGCATGGGAAAAATAACAAAAATCATGGATTTCATTAAAGTTAACAAACAATAAACAAATATACTTATCTCAATTATTCTCCCCAAGCAGACTCCTTGAAGTTCTGTTGACTCTTCCTTCTAGTACATCACACTTAAATAAACTCACCATGACACTAAACACACTTAAACACTCTATCTACACACTAGAAAGACTCTATATAGAAACTAAAAGACTCTAAAATGACACACAACTGACTAAAATTCATCTCTATTTATAGAAGGAGTCAAATCTCCAAAGGTTGCTTAAGCACCTCTTCGACAAGCATCCAGGTTCAATGTATCTGGCTCAATTCAACTGTCTCACCGTCGGCGGGCTCGATCTCGCTGTCGGTGGGCTCGATCTCGCCGTCGGCGGGCTTCTAGAAGATGGATAAACCGCGCGATCTCGGCGAGTTCCTTATAATATATTCAAAACTTTCGGGAAAAACTCGCCGTCGGCGGCCTTTTCCTCGCCGTCGGCGGGATAGTTCACTTTTCATCTATCTCAGTCCTTTTTGCTCCAAATTCGCTTCTTTTCATGCTTTTTGCTTTCATTACTCATAAATCTTCATTCCTGCAATAAAATAAAGAAAATAACTTTTTTTAAAGTGCAATTTCATATAAAATTGGTATAAATTTCTCAATACATTTTTCTGTGGGCAATGCTCCACTCTTGGATTGAGCTAAGGCTTCTCGCACCTGCTGTTCTACCATGTTTTTGATGTCTTTTTAGGGAATCATGCTCGTGCGGAATCCTTCTTTGGTTGCTCGTCTCCGTTGACAGATGTAATCTCTTTCCCTCCATCTACAACATGGATGATTTCTGGGGGTGTTTCTTTCTGAGGTTGCACCTGACTTTGGAGAGTGGCTAAGGTGACCGCCATCTCTTCCATCTTCCTTGCCATTTGAGAAATTGTGTTATCCTTCTCCTGAAGTTGTGCTCTCATCACTTCTAGCTCGTCTCTTTCTGCTGCTGCCGGAGCACCTTGCGAAGCTGACGATGCTCGTGTTTTAACCATGTTGATCTCGACATACTCTTCATCCATAAATTCTGATGAATCAACTTCATGTTCCAACTTTTCTCCTCTTTCTTTTTCCAACCGGCGGATATCCGTCCTTAACTTTCCTATGGCATCCTCTAGTGGCCTCTTCCACACGGTCTCGTGGTTGTCGTGTGACGACTGTTGAATGTCTTTCCCAGGAGTTTCTTTCATTGCAGTGCCACTTCCTTCAGATTCAAGCCTCCTGACGAGACTTTTCTTCCCAGAATGCTCCGATGGTTTTAGTTCACCAATAATAGGTAGCCCACCATCCTTCTCGCAGTATGTGGCCTAGGACCAGATGGTCGGTCAGCTATGCGTAGATAGGTGGTGTCCTCCCTAATATGGTGTCCCGATACGATAACAGGCAAACTCCTTTCGTTGGTTATTGCATTTTTTCTTGGATTTTCCTTAGCAATGACCGGGTTTAATCGCGGTCCAAGGCGGGATTTGGCTGGCACCCGTCCCATTCTTCTTAGGATTTCTGTCACGGGGCATCTTTTTTTCTTTGCTAACTTTTCTACTACAGCTTGCAGTCGAGTGAGCGGCGTAGCCCTAACTCTTTTTCTTTTGTTGTCACTGTAATATGCAGGTCAGGGTAACGTAGCAGCGATCCTCCGGGCATCTTCTTCATTAGCTGCAGCAGAGAGAGGGTGGAACCTACTTCCTCCTAACAGTGGTGAATATTCAGGCAGCTCTTCTCTTTCCTCAGGAATTTCCTCTAGAAAAGCAACTTCAGCAGCTTTGGCTTTCTCGATCTTGGCGATCTTTCTGCCTCTGTTTCTTCTCTGAGTCCGATTCAGGGGTGTAAACTTTGAACTGGACCCGATTTCAAAAACAGATGGTATTGCAGCAAAATCCATACCCTCCACGGTGGCAGGTTCATTATAAACATGGACTCCCTTCCCTTTCAGTTGGGCGGGAATTGAGGCAGGTGTAGAGACGACTAGACCGGTGGGGGTAGAGATTACAGTCCACCTACGAACAGTGGTATCTTTTTCAGCTGGAACCCTTTGCAGGGGAGGAAATTCTTGAGTCGATTTCAGGTTGAACTCAAGCACGGGTTTCTCAGTTTCTAATGCTTTGTCCATTAGTGTAAAAAGAGTGACGTCAACGAACTTGATTTCTGTATTGTTAAATCCTTGTCCAAAACGGATGAACCCATTGTCGGGTAGCTCATCCTTGTAAATGGCGAAGTCTATTCCATTGGTGAAGGAGAAGATTAACTTTGGGGCAGACATTTTTTGCAGGGTAGATTCTGAGTATTAGTCCCGAATTATGCTTCCTTTTGTCACAAAATTTAGGACGAAAAAGAAAGAGTCTGAACACATTTTCATTTATCTTAATGCATTTGCGATCTAAAAGTGTTTATTTATTAAAGGGTTCTTTATTAGAAGATTTGTTTGTTAGGAACGAAATGTTTAAAGAACCGAGGTTTATAGAAAAAGGAAGGGACCCGGTTCGGAATTGAAAGGGAGAGAAATTCTCGTAAGGCTTCTCAATCCGAAGGACTACTCCTAAGCTAACACCTATTGGGGGTCCACCCCACCTCTTAAGTGGTAAAAGGATTTCGGAACCTCTCTGTTTAGGGGTGTCTAAACAGTGGCTCCTAAATCCAAAAGGGAGTCGACTATACTTGCTCAAGACAGAAAAGAGCGAGGTATGCCAACGGAAGAATGATAGTATTGGTCCACTAGGGATATGGACTCACTATCGATTTATGAAAGTAAAACCATCTGATCAGGATGGAGAGAAGAACTAGTCCTCAGCGGAGTCGCCAAAAGTTGTGCGGCTTATTTTTAAGTTTTAAATCGTATTTTAAAAAGGGGGGTTGCCAACAGAAGTTGTCGGCAAATTTTTAGATTTTAAATTTAATTTAAATATATATATATATATATATATATATATATATATATATATATATACATATACATATATATATATATACATATATATATATATATATATATATATATATATATATATATATATATATATATATATATATATATATATATATATATATATATATATATATATATATATATATATATATACATATATATATATATATATATATATATATATATATATATATATATATATATATATATATATATATATATATATATATATAATTTAGAAAGTAGCATTTGATTTTAAAAATAACTTTAAGTTTCAAAAATTTTAAGATATGAAATCAAACAGATCTCACATCCCAAATAGTTTATATAAACGATCACTGCATCACAAAACGTATATCTATCTCGAGGAATAGACATACTGCTTGATGATGGGCCTCGATTAAATAAACTAGAAGATTTGTGACATTCGTTTGGTCTGCGAACCAATTTTTATAAGCCGACAAGTTCCCCTGCTTAATATAAATGAATTAAGCAGGGTTTATATTACCTGGGTTCTTAAAGTTCCCTATAAGGGCAAGCCCCTATAGTTAATTACATCCTAAGTGACGGGAATCACTTAAGAAAACTCTCGATAATGATCAGTGGTTTTGCTTTCGAGAATTTCAAAGTTTAAGGTTTTCAAACAATTGGACTTTGGAGATTTCAATATGGAGTAACTCAAATTTGGAACAGTTATTTTAGGAATCCAAAGGAAGAGAAATAAGAGAAATTGAAGATCCAAGAAGAATCTTGGCAACTTCCCAAACTATCCTATTGTTTGGCTTCAATTTAAGAGTTTATTTAATGTTGTAATCCTGCCAATTTTAATTAATTAGGACTTATATTTGTATGATATGATTATACAAATAGCCTCGAAGATATGAGGGTTTATGTCGTACCAAACAACTACCTCGGAGTCCTAAGACCGGTTAGTGCTTAATTTGCATAACACAACTATGTAAATGCCTAACAAAAAGTTGAGGAATTATGTTGCACTGGGCAAACTACCTCGAAATCCTATGGCTTGGTTATTTAATTCTAGATAATGGTTTTGCTGAAGTAGACACAAGTTTTGCTGACGACGATGGTCGTGCTGCCCACTATGCTCCAAGCTCCTTGTTGTTGCAGAGGTTTAGTTTTAGAAGGTGAAAATCAGGAGATGAGAAAAGTGTTTTGGTTTAGAAAAATCTTAAAGTTTAAATGTCTTTAATGTTTTATTAGAGGAATCTTAAAGTTGATTATAACAACACCGGTTAAGATCCCATGGTTCCATCATTCCGGCACCGTTAATTTTATCAGATTCACTTAGTCCAGATGAATTTGCTAAACTCAACTGAATGAGTTCCACACTTTCATTTAGACCGTGGGAAATCCCGTTAGTAACATGTAGGTTAAATCACCCGATGTATTTCCGATCATCCAACGAGATGTTTTAATTTAATTGCAATTGTAGTTTTGTTGTTCTGTTTGTGATTAAATTTTGAGTTGTTTTATCTTTTGAATGTTATGGCGGTGAATTTTATCTTGTCTTGATTTTTAATTTAGTTTTGGTTTCAGTTTTGTGGCTATCCTAAAAGTTTCAGTTCTTATGCAACAATCTTGTTTAACATGCAAGAAGAGTAAAGTGTAGCTCATATAAATAAATTGCAATAAAGTAAATTGCAATAAAATAAAAGCGTACCTGGAGAGTCTTCTCGTCATTTCAAGCTGCACTTAAAACACATGTTAAGACATTTAAATATTTATAACAAGTATCTAGGTAAAGCTAAGGGAAAGGTTCTGGTTATCTACCAAATTCCTAATCCTATTGCTAGTCATCTCCTATGATGTCTAAGTTCTTGTATTTTATGGATGATTTTCTTCACCAAAGAACAATTTCTAAAACATCTCATCATATTGAGGAAGTGCTTAGGACGAATCCTAAACATCTTTTCAATACTTCTGGGATTATTTCGAGTCCAAATGAATTTCTTTGTTTAGGTGAATTGATCATCCAAGAATTTAGTCAAGTTTTGTTTCTTGCTCAGTGAATTAGGATGTTTGATTATCCTATAAGTAAAGTGACATTTCACTTGATGCTTTACTTAAGAGTTACAATAATGAAAACCTTTAGGGGACAAATCAGTTTGTTAAAGAATTTAATGATTTAAAATTGGAATTGGTGATTTAAAGTGGTTTAATTTAGTTATGAAATTTTAATAATTTTAAGTTTGGAATAGTGTTCAAGTTGTTTTAATTTAATTAAATCTTTACATCTTTAATGATCTCAATGTCTTAGATTAATTTGGGTTGAAAGAGGTGTTTAGATTATTCAATTTAAATTTTAATGACTTCATTTTAATTTAATTGAAATATTTTAGGTTAATTTTTAATTGGTATGATTTTTTTATGTTTTTAATTATGAATTGTCTTAAGGTTGGTTTTCTTTAATGTTTCAAATTTGTTTTAAATTTTTCTTTTAAGTAATTTCAAATTAATTTCAATGTTTTAAATTTATTTCAATTTGATTATCAAGTTATTCAATGTTTTAAGTTTTAATTCAATTAAGGTTTATTTTCCTTTTAATTATTTAATTATTAATTTCAATTATCACTTTAAATTTAATTAAAAGTTAAATATTATTAAAGTGATTCATTTAGGGATTTTTAATTTAAAGAATTGATATCTTCTTAAATCAAATCCCTAATCTTAATAATCCAAATTTTAACCTATTCTTCCAAAATTCAAATTGTTTAATTAATTAAAATTTACTTTAAATATTTTAAAGATGATTAATGGGTTTCTACCCCTTTAATTTCCTAGGTTTCAATCATCTAATGAAGATCTTAAAATCAGATATTTTACCCTCCCTTTGATTAGACCTAAGTATTAATTAGGGTTAAAATCCTTTAATTACCTTTATACCCCTTTAGGTTTATTTATTTCATAACTCATCAAATTAAGCTCAAATGAACTTAAAATTTTTATGTCACTTCACTCATATGTCAATTAAGACATTAGAGGGAAAATGTGATTTTTCTGAATTTAATTTAATTTATATAATTATTTTTTGTAAAAAATAAGGGTTTTCAATGAAAATTCAACAACATGGCCAAGGTAAGGTTTATATCCTTAGAAAAATTATGAGATGTTTCTACTAGCCAGAGAACCACTTGGACCAATTTTGGTGATTTTTTGAATTATATTTTATTTATTATAATTATTTTAATTTTTCTAGTGTTAATTAATTATAAAATAAAATTAAAGTTAAAAAATGGATTTTATATTTTTCTTAAGTCTCTCTGACCTCAAGGAGTTTAGAGAAACAAATTTTATATTTTTATGATTTTTCTTTGATTTACTAGAATTAATTTAGTGAAAAGGTTGAAAAATCCATTTTTAATATTAAAAATTGTCTTAAGCATTTAAAATTCAATATCTTAACCAAGAGACTTGGGAAAAATATTTAGTTTGTTCCTAAGTGATTAGGAGGTGAAATATGACATTTTTATGATTTTTAATATTTGTGTGATTTTTATGATTTTTTAATTATTAAAATATTAAAAATATGATTAAAAATGAAAATTTTTAGAAAATTCTAATTTTTTTTTCCTAGACTCCTCTGATATCAGAGAGCCCACAAAACCAATTTGGTGAATTTTTAAAATGTATTTTTAGAGTTATTAATTTTTAAAGTTTAATTTTGATCATGTGACCTAATTAATCCATTTAATGAGGTTAAACATTTCCAATTGATTCCAAATTTTTATGTGAGGTCCCTCTGATCTTAAAGATCAATGGAGAATTGTTTTCAAGTACTTTTGATGTGTGGTTAACCCTAATTAATTAAAGTTCAGTTTTGAGTAATTAGGCCAATTAGGGTTATTATTAATGAATTAACTCAAAATATAATTATCCTAGGGTCCTCTGGTCCTGAGAAACTTTCCCAAATTTTCCTAGAATTTTCAAAGCAATATGCTAATAAATGGAATTAAAATACCAAAAACAGTGACATAAACTTGAAAAATACATAACTTGCCATAGAGATAGCCTCTGACCTTGAAAAATTCAGGGAATGTTCCCAAGATCAGAGGCTTCAAAAGCCCTATGGTCTCATGCCATGGTGAATTGTCTATGCAAATGGAGAATTAAAATACTGAAATGAGTAAATAATTAATTAAAAATAAAAATACTCATCAAATTAACTCAATTCTTTTTCCACATTATTCTCCTCTGTTCACTGAGCAAGAGGGTATTTTTATTTTATTTTTGTGATTTTTCTACACAAAGATATGGATTTTCTAAGTTTCAGGCATTTAATTAAATCATAAATTCCATATTTTCCTACTTATCCGACTCAGCGCCACGGCAACCTTAGCGTCTCCGAAGCTCCACGCGGCGTGCCCCCATTCATCGCTGCCATCCGACTCAGCGCCACGCGGCCCGCTATTCACGTATTGTTCCCTGGTCCGACGCAATCTGAGCCGTCCAGTCGATACACGCTCGATCCAACGGCGACTGGTCGTCGTCTCCGACTGGTGTGCACCCATGACCGTCCACACTCAAACCCTATTATCTCCCTTGTTTCTCAATGGATTTTTGTGTTCTTATACTCTATGGATTCGTCTTGAAGAGAAGAACACATCCATATGGTTTACATGCTATGAAATTAACTCAAACGAAATGAAGAATCGCTGGAAGCTCGGGTTAAAGAGAAGTCTCCATACCTTGGTTCAGGAGGTAAGGCCTCAACAGAATGTGCTCGGCACGTTCGTTGGAGCTAGAAGAGCCTAGGGATGAAGCCTCTAGCCCTGGTGAAAGGTCTAGGTATGAAAGTGAGCAGGACCAATTTCAGACTTTAGAGGCTAGAGCAATTGGGTGGCCTGGAGAGGGGGCTTTCACTGGGGAACTCCTTCTCGTGGTCCTGTGTACGTGTGGGTGAGTTTAATTTGATTTTGGTGGAGGTTTGAGAGATGTCCTGTTCTGGCTTGAGAATTGAGCTCCAAAATTGAGCTCAATCAGTGGGATTTAGGGCAGGAGAACAGTGGGGATGGATTGCTCTTGGCTAGGGTAAGCTCTGTGAGGAGTTTGGAGGGATTCTATGAAGGTTGATTTCAGCCAACCTTTTGGTCGAGAGGGGGTGGCTGGTTTAAATAGCCATGGCCAGGGCTTCCCAGGGGCAATTGATGGCTTGGATCAACTGCTCTGGTGAAGAGAAGAACAGCTGCAGTGGCCATTGGGCATAGGACAACTCAGCTATTTCAAATTGAATTTTTGAATCCATTTAGACCTCTCGGCCATGGTGTTTTACGGCGACCTGGTGGCTGGCCGGCCAGGGTCAGGTCACCATCCTGATCAGGAGGATCAGGGCTTGAACTTTGTGGGTTCAATTGGACAATGCCAAGTGTAAAGAGGTTTGATTTAAGTGGTAAGGGGGAAGGGTCATTTTGGGTTCAAATGGATCAAGTCATGGCTTAGGGCTTGGTGCACCATTCAAAGCTCTGATTTTGGGCTGAGGGAGGTCGAGTGAGTCGGCTTATGAAGAGTGGTGAAGTCCCCATCAAGATTATTTGGATTAGTTTTGGGTTAAGGGGAATCATGGGTAGGGCTAATGACTTTTAGGGAGTGCTTAAAGTATCTCCTCCTTTTGCCATTTAGGGAGTGATGACAAGCCTATGGCTCCTCATAGCTTACATATGGCTTATGCATGGCTCCATGGCTCCATGGCTCCATTTGGTTTGGGGCCAAGCTTAGTCAATTTCATGGAAATGGGTTTTAAGGATTTTAGATATTTAGGGGTAATTTGGCACATGGCTTAGTTTAGAAAAGTTTAATGATGAATTTGAAACTTAGGGAGTGATTTTAATCAAAGGGATGATGAGGTGAAAGTGTCATGTAGGCTTTCGATTGACTTTGGGCCTTTTGAAATCATTTTGGATGGGCTTTTAAAATGATTTAAGGAAACGGGCTTTTAGGTTTGAAAACAAATTGGTGGATGGAAATTTTGTGAAGGATTCGGCCAAAAAAATGTTGGGTTTAGTTTAGGGATGTGTCATGAGTGATTTGAAACAAATTTGAGGTGATTTGGAGTTGAATTGGGTTTGATTTGGGATTTTTTTGTAAAGGGGCCAAAGTGGGTCAAATTAAGCTAACTTGGGCTAAGGTTGGGCTAATGTTAGATTGATGTAAAATTAATGCTGAGAAATGTTTATGGGAGTGTTACAAAGAGCTTTCAACTTTGGTTGGGCTTTGATTTTGGGATTTGGGCCCATTTGGGTTCATGGTGTGTTTAGGCCAAAATTGGTTATTTTGGTTTTGGGTTAGGTTTGGGTGGATTTTGGGCTCAAATTTGGGGCAAATCTTGTTAGTGTTTTATTTATGGGAATATTAGGAAGGTTTAGGAAAAGATTTGGAGTTAATTGGAGTTGAGTTGGGTTAGTTTGGGCTAAGTTTAGGTCATGGGCCAAAATTGGGCTTTAAGCTTCAAATTGAAATTTGATCCACATGTTGATAAAATTGGGCTTGGATTTGGTCTAAATTGATATTGGGAATATTGAATTGAAGTTTAGAATTGGATTGGATCAACATTGAGGTCAATTGGGTTGATTTGGTTTGACATTGGGCTTACTTTGGTTAAAAATGGGCTAATTGGGGGTTTTGGTAAAAGTGGGTTAAATTGACCAAATTGGCCTATGGTGTAGTTGAACAAAATGAAATTGGGAATATTTGGGATTTTTTGGAGTTTTTTGGGAATTTTTGGAATTTATGGATTTTTTGGTTAAAAAGGGCATTTTGGGTATTTGGAGGGTATTGGGGGGTATTTTTGGAAATTTTGGTATATTTGGCTAAGGATGATCAATTTGAATGGTGGGAAATGTTTAGGATTGGTTTTGAGGGATTTTGGGAAATTTAGGCAATTTTGAAAATTTTGGGTAATTTCAAGGGCATTTGGTAGGTTTGGTGGGTTTATGGCCCCGGGGGTCAAAAATTGAAATTTTGTAAAAAATAAAGATTGATCAAGTTTGAGTAGAATGGAATCACTTTGGTTGAGCCATGAAGCCATATCAAGCCCATAAGAGTCATGAGAGGACTCACCTTGGGCACTCAATATGTTGTTCCTAACCCTCTTAGCCAGGGGCTTAGGGGTTGAGGACCATCCATATGGATTACCTACATGAGTCAAGAAGTCAAATTGGGTGAATGGTTTTAGGATTTGGAATGTGTGTGAAAGTGTAATGTGTGCAGGTCAACCCTCACCAGACCAGGCCGCCAAGGGTAGTCCTATGGCCAAAGAATCCTATAGGGAACTCATCCTTTAAACCGCCACATTTGATCTTAACCCTCCAAGTGACTTAGGGGTTTACAATCAGAATTATAGGGTTTACAGGGAGTTAAGAGGTGTTTGAATTTCTAAGTGGTGGGTTCCATTTCTAGTCCTCTAAGATAGTCAAAGGGAAAGCCTAAGGCTAGATCCTAAGTACTAAGGAGAGAGAAGAGAAAAGACCTCATCAAAAATGAGGTCAACATTTTTATTGTATTTCATTAGGAGTAGGAGTAGAGAGTAGAAAAGAGAAAAAGGTAGGATTGAAGCCTTCTTCTTCCCACTTCTTTTCTTTCCTTTAGTTTAGTTTTTATTGAAGTTCGAAGCCTGTTTCTGAGTCATCAGAGTTTGGAGACTTGCTCTGAGGAGTAGTTTAGTGAAGATTCAAAGTTTCAGAGGAACTTCCTGAGTGTTGTGGAGAGGATTTTCAGATAAGTGTTTACTTTTGTTCTTACATTTAGTTTTTAATCAATACTTGTTGTGTTTGTTGTTTTTCTTATGGTTTTTAATTCCAAATTAATGTGTTTTTGTATTTTCTCAATGTATTCTGAGTAGTTTACTTTATCTTTTTCTTTCTTAAATGAAGAAGTAAGTAATTCATGAAGAATTGTTGTGGAATGTATATGTGTTTAAAGTCAGAAGAAGTTGTGAAGATTGATTCTATAAACTTTATTTACTTCTTAATTTGGCCTGTTAAGATGTAAAATTTGTGGTGAGATTATGTAAAATCTAATGCGGTATTGTCTCATAAAAGTTAGCAAGAATCACATGCAATTATATGGGTGAAAATTGTAGTTCATATAATTAAATGCAATATATTAGAAGATATTTTAAAGGGGAGTAAAATTAGAGGATTTTTAGTGTGACAGGCTAAAAGCCCCTAATTGGTTTGAAGTTTTGAATTTTGTTATGAGAAGTTAGCCCTCAGGTGGAGGGAAATGAGGGAACTCTAGAGTGAGAGTTGGTATCATCCCTGCCTAACCATGTTCAAAATGATAAAAATTCAAATTAACCAATGTTCTTTATAGAAAGTAAGGGTAAAGAATACATTTGCTTCTATTTATCACAACAGATTTAAATACTTCCACAACAATACTTTCATAATTATTACTACTTTATAAAGGAAAAAAAAAGATATTTTAGTTAATAGTGTTTTTCATACCGTGTTTACAATTATTATCATTTTAATTTCTTGTTTGACTTTTATATGAAAATTTAAAGAGTGAAATCAACTATCAAACTTTTCAAAATCAAAACATACTTTCAAAAGCCAATTAAAAAAAAGTAAAAAGATAATTTTCTTATTTCTTTAAAGATTTTTCACTTTCCCTGTGGGTTCGATATCTCGGGGCTTAATCAGAAAGTCCTATATTACTTTATAAATGATACGTATACTTGCGGAATCAAGTTTCTGTCGCCGTTGCCAATTTTCATATCATATTTGTAAGTATAATTATCAGGTGGATCAGGCGCGAGAAAAGCGTGAGAGAGAAACGAGAGAGATACCTTGGCAGCGGGGTAAGAACTTTGTGAGAACGACTAAGAGAAGTAGCTAGGGCAGAAGAAACGCGAGCAAGGGAGCCACAGGGTTGAGAGAGGCAGATAAAACGAAAAAGAGGGAGTCGTGAGGCAGCGGGGTAATATGTATGCGAAGGAAAGCGGGTCGAAGGGTTGAACCTGAGACCATGATTTCAGATAGATTAATTAGGAAAACGACGCACGACGCTGTTTCCAAACATACCCAGCCGCATTTTCAAAACACACCGTGCCAAAAAAGCTGCCCGCTAATGGCCCTACGTCTATTCTAACATCAACATGAAAAAGAAAGCCCACGAGGAATGAGAATTTCGTTTCCTTTTTCTCTTGATTTGGAGCAATAGACTACTCATGAACAATTCGAATTCATATTTGTTACGAGTTTTTCACGGTTATAAATGTGCCGGCCAAAATTTTTAAAATGGTATTATTTTCTTAAACTGATATTTTATAAACAATATTTTTTTAATCAGCAAAATTGTAGACATTGCCACATTAACAGCTAAAATCCCAGCTGATCTTACCACTGTGACACATCAGCAATCCGGCAACTTTGTAAAAAGACTTTTTGTTAAACTTTTTTTGCTGTGGTGATGGCTTGGCAGGCAGGATTATTTCACGATATGTCCGTTTGGGGTAATTTATAAGTGCGGTGGTATTTTTGAAGACGCCGTGATATTATTTGGTTCGCTCGTTTTGGCAGCTTATCCGAAAATGTGGTTTGTTTTTTACACTAAATGCAGACCACGGGTCGAACTTCGTGGTCGACCCGCGGGCTGCATTTTAAGATAAGCTGCTTATCCTAAAACACACAAACTACCTCAAACATATCCGAAGTGAAATAGAGACTGAGGCGAAAACTTTTCTTAATTGTTATGGCCGATCAGACTACACCGCTCATGACCTCAATACTCGTCTCGTTGCATGCAATGCTTGCCAACAATCTTTCCTCTACTTTCTGTCTTTCTCTCTTCAGCTTCATACGATGATTCTCGCCAAAACGTTATGACTGGTTCTCCTTTCATATCTCTTTCTTATTTGCACAGTTTTCATATTTTTATTTTGTTTTTTCTTTTCGTAGTAAAAATATATTTTTAAAATAAAAAATGTAGCTAAAGGCCAAAATGTATTCTTAAATTCTGGTACTGAATAAAAATATACGAAATATAGATATCGCGGCTAAAGGCCAAAATGAGAAAAATGAGACTGGAATTTGGGCAATATTAAATTAATATGAAGGAAAAACTTCTGAGCTTGTGCTGATTCAACGCCTCTTAATGTCGATTTTAAGGTGAGATATATTTTTGTCAATTTTATATTTTCTTATATATTATGTTTTACTCTTCTGTATGAAAATGTTATAATATAATTGAGCGTCAAAAATAATAATAATAACAAGAAAATAGAGCAACAACGTTGGCTTCATGCTGTCTAAAATCAAATCAGATCTTAGACCATTTCGGTTCAAACCCAAAATCGCTAATGCACTGTTCAACGTTGATCAATCAAAATTAACATTTCTTGAAGAAACGCGGGTCACGGGGTCGAATCAACAGCCGCATTTTAAGATAGATTATTTTCTACGCGATGCGTGCCACTATTTCCAAACATACCTAACCTCATTTTCAAAACGTATCACGCCAAAAAGCTGACCCAAACGAGCCCTAAGTTCTAGAGAGAAAAAAAAGACCTAAATAAATGAGGTCAACATGGGCCTGTAAGTTTCTTGATTATCTGAGTGTCTCCGTGATTCCTCAAAGCGAGCTCTGGTTAGAGTGCAAGAGTTGTGCCTTAGTTTCCACCATTCTCCACGAGCAGTTCTCTTTCGCCGTTAAAGATTCCTTGGCTCGGTTGTGAATGAAGTGGTCGATTAGTGTCTTCAATCACTACAATCTAAGTTCATACCAAAAAGGTATTATCAATCCTTGAGTGAGGGCTGTATAATCAAATATAGGTTTCAAATCTCAAACCTCCAATGTTCCCTTCTAGAAACAAGTGATGAAGGATAGCAGGGTCACACTCTATGCCTAGCAAAGTTGTATGAGAGCTTGCGTGCTCTTATAAGGTTTATGTTCACTAGCAATTTGTGCAACAAATATTCGCTTAAAGTTTGTAAAGGACGTGATCATTCATGGCAATAGTACACCTATGGCTAAATCCTTCAGTGTGGTGAAGAAGAGTTGGCACTTCATTGCATCGTTGATCTTAAACTAATATACATTAGAATCGAAGGATGTGATGAGATCATCCGGGCCTTTTTGTCCCTTGGAAGATTTAATCGTTAGGATTTTGAATCGTTTTGATGGCTCTACATTGAACATCTGCCCATAAAACACATTCTTTGGCAAGCGTGGTGTTTAGTACACCTAATCTGATGCATTTTGATTTGTATTGACACATCACTGTTAAGATACTGGGGTTTTGCCCTCTCTTTCCATGGTCGGAAGACTCTTCTGCAGTTATGTGTCGGAACATCCTGCCAAGGTTGCTTCTTCTACTCCCAGTTCACAACATCTCTAATCATTTCTAGCAATTGATCTTTCAGATTCAGAATCTGTTAGACAATAAATACTCTAGTGCACTTCATATTGTCATCAATATCCTTGTTGTGAGGTTCTTTTCCTTTTTTTTCTCCTCTTCTCACTGATGGTATGATCTACGCTCACCACACCTTTTATGATGTTTAATCTGAAATTGTATGTGAATATTATCAATGAAAGAGTGTAAAATGAGAAGAGAGTGAGGAAGAGAGATAGAGAATGAGACATAGTAATTAATAGTGTTTAATATTTTATCCCCTTCATAAAATATTTCCCCTCTTTATAGGGGAAATAGTACAATATTGTATTACATTTTTGCCCCCCTTAGAAATGGTTGTGTACTAGAGTATTCATGGTAGATTACAAGTATGGCTTATCATTTGGCTGGCTTCTGGCTCAACTAGCTAAGCTTAGTTGACTTCAGAGTGATGGGGTTAACTCAATTGATTGAGCTTGGTTGGTAGGTTTTTGTTGACTATTCTAGCTTTGTTTACTATCTTTGATTCCTAGTGAGGAATCCTTGGAATCTCCAAAGGATGGTCGGAGATTTGTGGAACTGGAACCTCCTTTAAATTGACTCCACTAAGGTAAGCTATCACATCAAGTCTGTTTTCTTGTAATGGTTGGCGTGTTTATTCTTTCGTCTCATCTCCCATCAGTTGGTGGATCATCTGATTGTCGTCCTTTTTTTCTTTTGTCTTGGTCGGTTTCGACCTAATTGGTTGGGCTTGTATGGCTTTAATATTTGGTGATTTGATCATGAAGCAATCATACAACTAATTAATCCAAAAAGATAGCTAAATGCTTCATTTTAGTGAATGTCATGAGAGCTATTTTTTGTGTTTAATTTGGCTTAGCTAAATGTTTTATTTTTCTTTATATGATCCTGTAGCTATTTCTGATGATTCTAATACATCCTTGGTTCAACTTAAACAAGGAGTTATTTTTACTGATAATGAGCCTGTTACAAATAATCCTGCCATGGAAGTGATGGATCCTGTTGGTAATTCTGGTTTATCTATGCAGAATGTTATTCAGAAATCTGTAACTGTTTCTAATGTACCTGATGCTCCATCTATTATTCATTCTGAGACTTCTTCTGATTTGATCATTCTTGAGAAAGAAGGTACTGTTATTGAACCTGTTGGAAGAGATTTGAACTTTTCAAATAATATACAGTATAATTCAGTTTCAACTATCCCCAAGCCTGTTGATTATCCCATATTTCAAAATGTTACTCAAGATGGGTTAATTTCTTCCTTGGATAATCTTGATGTTGCTGCTAATGATCTTAAGGATGATTGGTTGATCAAGAAGTCTAAAAGAAAAAGAAATCTGCTGATTTATTGTCTTTATCTGAAGCTAACATTATCCCTTCTTCCTCTTCTAGGCTTACTAGAAGTGGAAGGCTTGCTCTTCATGATTAAGTTCATATGCTGGAATATTAGGGGAGTGGCCAATCCTGGCTCCCTTAATAGAATTCTGAGTTTAAACAGGATTCATAAGTTCTGGGTGATTGTGCTTTTGGAACCTTTGGTGAAATCTAAATTTAAGAAATACATCAGAAAGTTTCCTGGATTTTTTTTTTATCAAATTGTTCTAATAAGATCTGGCTGCTCTATAGAAAAGAATTATTAGTGAATGTTCTTCTTGATCATTCCCAGATTTTACATTTTCATTTTCAGATAGATCATTTTCAGGGTTTTGCATCCTTTGTGTATGCTGCTTCTCTCCCTAATGACAGATTAGAGCTTTGGAATAAAATTCATGAGATTAGTTTAACAATGTCTGAAGGTTGGATGGTGGGTGGAGATTTCAATTGCATTGCTCATCCTAGTGAGAAGAAAGGAGGAAGGAATCCCAATCTAAATGAGATGCTGAAATTTACTCATGATATTCATTCTGCCAAGCTTGTTGATATTGGCTTTGAAGGTTCTCCTTTTACTTGGAAGAGAGGATCCTTATATGAAAGACTTGATAGAATATTAGTTAATTAATCTTGGATTAACATGTTCCCTATTTCCAAAGTTAAACATTTGGCTAGA
Organism: Papilionanthe hookeriana x Papilionanthe teres; assembly: GCA_022702705.1. Lineage (NCBI taxonomy): Eukaryota > Viridiplantae > Streptophyta > Magnoliopsida > Asparagales > Orchidaceae > Papilionanthe > Papilionanthe hookeriana x Papilionanthe teres. The sequence continues at coordinate 75,842,824 of CM040427.1, read as the reverse complement.
ATGGGTTCTGATCATACTCCTTTGCTTGTTTGTTGTGCTCCTTTTTCTGTGGTGAAATCTAATTCATTCAGGTATCTCAATGTATGGTCTGATCACCCTGATTTCAGTAAAGTAATTGAGAGGAATTGGTGTGCTCCTATCACTGGTTTTCCAAATCCTATTATCAAATTATGGTTTTTACATAAAAGACTAGCTAAGGAACTTAAAATATGGAACTGGAATGTATTTGGTAATATCCAGCAAAAGGTTAGCTCAGCTGAAGTTTTTGTTTCTGCTGTGGAAAAAGATGTTGAAGCTGGGAGAGCTTCTGAACAACAATTATCTGCTGCCTATGCCAATTTAAATTCCACAATTCATCAAGAAGAGTTATTTCTGCAGCAGAAAGCTGCTGCAAACTGGTTCCATCATGGGGACAAAAATTCTAAATTTTTCCATGCTATTATTAAATACAAAAGAGCAGTCAACACTATCCTCCAAATTAAGACAATTGACAACAGATCTCTGTTAAATACTAAGGATATTGCTGAGAATGCTGTTTCCTATTTCAGAGAGTTGTTTGCTGCCCAGGCCACCAATTCTAATATGTTTTCTGCTTCCATATTATCTTCTTCTGGGATCATTAATCAATCATTGGATTTAGCTGCTGCTCCTAATGAACATGAGATTTCTATTGCCATTAACTCTATGGAAAGTGATAAGGCTGCAGGACCAGATGGGTTCACACCTAATTTTTATAAAAAATTTTGGCATATTATCAAATCTGATATTACTGCTGTCGTGCAAAGTTACTTCCATGGTAATCAATTGTCTAAATATTTTGCTTCTTCCACTATTATTCTGATTCCTAAGAATACAATGAAAGCTTCTTGGTCTGATTTTAGACCTATTAGCTTAACTTCAACTTTTTCTAAGATCATAAGTAAGATTCTTGTGGCCAGATTACAACCATTGCTGAAGGATTTAATTTCAGAAAATCAAACTGCTTTCTTAAAAGGGAGAAGTATTAGTGAGAATGTGCTTTTGGCTCAAGAACTTTTAACTGATCTGGATAGAAAGTGTAGAGGCTCTAACATTATTTTTAAATTGGATTTGGCCAAAGCTTTTGATACAATAAGTTGGAAATTCATTGTTGATATATTGGAGGCAAGGGGATTCAAAGCTGATTTCTGTAATTTGATTGTTAGATGGCTTACCAATAATTATTATAGTGTTATGATTAATGGGGAGTGTCATGGTTTTTTCTCTTCTGGTAGAGGCATTAAACAAGGTGATCCATTGTCACCTTACATTTTCATTCTTACTTTTGATTATCTATCCAAGATGTTAAATCAAATTCAGCAGTCTCATCCATATACTCAATTTCATCATAGATCTTCACAACTAATTTCCCATCTTGCCTATGCTGATGATGTTATTGTGTTCTCTAATGGAAGTAAACAATCCATTAAATATTTAATGAAAACTTTGGCTATGTTTGAAAGTGTTTCTGGTATGCTCTTCAACAAACCAAAATTTCAATTTCTAGCAGGATCTAAAATCAGCATATCTATTAAAAATTGGATTGCTGATTTCACTGGTTTTAAAGAGGCTCATTTTCCTTTGTTGTATTTGGGGTTTCCACTGATTAAGGGAAGAAGAAAGTTATGCCATTTTGATGATATTGTTGCTAAGATATCTTCACAACTTAGCTATTTGGTCTAACATTTTTTTATCTAATGGTGGAAGAATAACTCTTCTTAAGAGTGTTCTAACATCTTTTCCTCTTTACATTCTTCAAATGATCGGAATGAAGAAGAGTACCCAGAAAATAATTTCTGTTATGTTCAACAAATTCTTATGGGAAGGTAATCACAAACAAATGCACTAGAAAAATTGGGATAAATTGTGCAAGCCTGTTGATTGTGGTGGTCTTGGGTTTAAAAGCTTTCAACATCTAAGCTTCTCCTTCTATTGTAAATGAGTGGCTCAAGTTTAGAGCTAATGATTCTCTTTGGTCTAAATTCATGCATGGTAAATACTGTTATAATACTCATCCTACTCAATTTCATTACAAAGTGGGTGATTCTAGAACTTGGAAGGAGCTGCTTAAAGTTAGAATGAAGGCTGAAGATCTCTTTACTTGGGAAATTGGTAATGGCCAAATTAATTTTTGGTTTGATAAGTGGTTGTACGATGAATCTTTAACAAATCATTATACTTCTTATTCTAATATTAAGATTGTTGCCGATTGCTTTGGAAAGATCATAAATGGAATTATGAAATGCTTCAACATCATCTAAATCCTGAAATTATTAACAAGATTTTATCCATTCCTATTCAGTTTACTGGAAAGGATAGATTAATACCTAAGAATTCATGTACTCAGAGTTTTTCTAAGTTTGTTTATCACTCTTGTTTCAGCTGGCACAAAAATGATTGGGGTACTAAATTATGGAATAAATTTATCACTCCATCTATGTCCTTCTTTTGTTGGAAATTATTCAAGAAGCTACTCCCTACTGATGATATTTTGAAGCTTAAAGGTATTCGAGGTCCTTCTATTTGTCCTTTTTGTCTTATTGATGAGGAATCTTTATTCCATATCTTCCTTAATTGCAATCGGATTCAGCAAATCTGGAAGGAGATTCTATCCTTATTAGGACAGAATGAAAAATTTTTTGTGTGGTCTTCTATTGAGGCTTGTTGGCAGGATTGGAAGGATGTTTCTTGTTACTACACTCCCTTGATTATCTTCTGGTTCATTTGGTTGGCTCGAAATGATATTAAACATCTTAATGTCCCTTTCTCTTCTCAATCTATTATTCGGAATTGCTGGTCTTATCTCAACAAATTGCAGAACTTTATTACTCCTTCTCAGACTCATAAGAAAAGGCAAATTGTTTTAGTACAATGGAAGGCTCCTATGCATCCTTGGTTGAAAATTAACACAGATGGCAGCCTTAAAGCTACTTCTGCTGGTATTGGAGGACTTTGCAGGGATTTTAGAGGACAATGTTTATGGTTCTTTGCTGCCCCTGTCATGGCTTGTTCTGCACTAGAAGCTGAAATAATTGTTGTTTTTTGGGGATTGAAAATTGCTGAAAAACTGAACTTAAACTTTCTTCATTTTGAACTTGATTCCTTGCTTCTTTTACAGATTTTGACACAGAAATCTGCTATACCATGGTTCCTTCATATATGGATAAAAAAGATCAAGGTTATTACTGCTTCCAAGCATATTATTTGGTCTCACATCTACAGAGAAGGGAATTAGCCTGCAAATTGGCTTGCATCTACTGCATCTACTTCCTTTAACGTAGTTTGTAGTTCTGATGTCTCTTCTTTTCCTTTATTTAGTTCTCTAGTACATGGGGATTTAATTAAGATCCCACATGTTAGATGTATCAACTCTTCAGTTTAATATATTTTGCTTTTGTTTTAAATATATATATATATATATATATATATATATATATATATATATATATATATTGTTATTTTGACCCCCAATTAATGAACTAAGGTAAAAGGGCACTTTCATAATGTGGTACCGCTCACCTACCACATCTCACCTACCGCTCACCTACTTCCCACCTACCACTCTCTTGGTTTGTATAAATAGAGAGGGTGTGAGGCTTAGGAGAGCAAGGGAAGAGGTCTTAAGCTACCGCAAAGGAGGAGAGAATAGCTAGATAGGAGGAGAGCATCTTGAGGCCTTGTATCAAGATGTCTCTTGAGAGGGAGGCTATAGAAGGAAGATGAGGGCTCATCTCTATGTATAAGCTATGTATTCTCCATATTTTTTGCATTAGTGAACTATTTGATTGATTCCCTCCCGTGGACGTAGATCTAGTTAGATTGAACCACGTAAACGATCTGTGTTTGCTTGTGTTCTTTGCGTTTCATTTCAATACCAGGAAGCACGTATCTCACAACAATTGGAGCCGTCTGTGGGAAGATCCATATTTCTTGGCTAGAGGTGTTCGTGGCCAGCGACGAAGAAGAGGAGCTCAGCATTCACGAACATAAGAGCAGGTGGATCGCGTTGCAGACAGCCGAATCGCGACAGATTCGGGGAGTAGCGGAAGCTTTGATCGATTGGATTCGCATCGCAGGTTGTGTCGTTCAGCGAGACGGAAGAGGAATGGTCCGCGAAGGGGCAGATCTCGTGAAGGAGGAGAATTTATGCGATAGCTAGCGCACGCAGAGCGCGCTGCGACAGGAATTTTATATTCAGCCAGCTGCAGCTTTTCTTGACTAAATTAGAAAACTGGTGCAGAGGAAAAGCTATTAATCGTGCAGTGGTGGATTAATTAATTTGAAAGGGAATCAAGGAATATTTTATTCCTACTAAAGGTGGTCAGTTCTTGGAATTCAGCAGGTGCTCAGCGGAGCGGATTTCAGACATTAGTGGGATCAAGCCACAATAATGGGATCCGCTAAATTTGACATCGAGAAATTCACAGGAAAGAATGGTTTCGGCCTGTGGAGAGTCAAGATGAGGGCCTTGCTGGTTCAGCAGGGTGTTGCAGAAGCCTTGCAAGGGCTGGCGGCACTACCGGCCGACATGATAGAGAAAGAGAAGATTGGCATGCTGTACAAAGCTCATAGTTTGATAATCTTGAGCTTTGGCGACAAGGTTCTGCGGGAGGTGTCGAGGGAGACAACGGCTCAAGAACTTTGGGCCAAACTCGAGGTAATTTACCTGACCAAGTCTCTGGCTAATAGGCTCTTTCTGAAGCAGCGCCTATACTCTTTCAAAATGCACGAAGACAAATCAGTATCGGAGCAGATCGATGAGTTCAATAAGACCATAGATGATCTTCACAACATCTATGTCAAGATGGATGACGAGGAGAAGGTACTGCTGTTGCTAAACTCTATTCCTAAGAGCTACGAGCAGTTCAAGGATGCAATGCTCTATGGAAGGGCGCAGACGATTACTCTAGAATAGGTTCAATCATTGATCAGAACCAAAGAGATTCAGAAGAAGCATGACATGAAGGAGAAAACCAGCAGAGACAGTCTGATGGTTAGAGGAAGATCGAGCAAGAAAGGTTATAAAAGTGATCAGAGCAGATAAAGGTCCAGAAGAAATGGTAGAAGCCAGTCTTCTAAGAGATCTTAAATAAGAGCAAGCGAATCGCGTTGCAGGCAGCTGAATCGCGACAGATTCGGTGAGTAGCGGAAGCTTTGATCGATTGGATTCTCACCGCAAGTTGTGTCATTCGGCGAGACGGAGGAGGAACAGTCCGTGAAGGGGCAGATCTTGTGAAGGAGGAAGATTTCCGCTACAACTAGAGCACGCCGCGACAGAAGCACGCGGAGCGAGCTGCGACAGGAATTTTATATTCAGCCAACCGTAGCTTTTCTTGACTAAATTAGAAAGTTGGTGCAGAGGAAAAGCTATTAATCGTGCAGCGATGGAGTAATTAATTTGAAAATGAATCAAGGAATATTCTATTCCTACTAAAGGTGGTCAGTTCTCGGAATTCAGCAGGTGCTCAGCGGAGCATATTTCAGACAATAGTGGGATCAAGCCACAATAATGGGATCCGCTAAATTTGACATCGAGAAATTCACAGGAAAGAATGATTTCGGCTTGTGGAGAGTTAAGAAGAGGGCCTTGCTGGTTCAGCAGGGTGTTGCAGAAGCCTTGCAAGGGCTGGATACACTACAGGCCGACATGACAGAGAAAGAGAAGATTGGCATGCTGTACAAAGCTCATAGTTTGATAATCTTGAGCATTGTCGATAAGATTCTGCTGGAGTTGTCAAGGGAGACAACGAGTCAAGCACTTTGGGCCAAACTCGAGGTACTCTACCTGACCAAGTCCTTGACTAATAGGCTCTTTCTGAAGCAGTGCCTATACTCTTTCAAAATGCACTAAGACAAATCAGTCTTGGAGTAGATCGATGAGTCAACAAGATCATAGATGATCTTGAGAACATCGACGTCAAGATGGATGACGAGGACAAGGTACTACTGTTACTAAACTCTATTCCTAAGAGCTACGAGCAGTTCAAGGATGTGATGCTCTATGGAAGGGCGTAGACGATTACTCTAGAAGAGGTTCAATCATTGATCAGAGCCAAAGAGCTTCAGAAAAAGCACGACATGAAAGAGGAAACCAGTAGAGACAGTTTGATGGTTAGAGGAAGATCGAACAAGAAAGTTTCTAAAAGTGATCAGAGCAGATCAAGGTCCAGAAGAAATGGTAGAAGCCAGTCTTTTAAGAGATCTTACAAGTGCTGCCATTGCCACAAGGAAGGTCATTTTAAGAAGAACTGTCTGGATAGAAAGAAAGGCTTTCAGGAGAAGTCTAACGATTCTGGAGAAGCAAGCATAGTCTCAGACGGCTATGATTCAACTAAAACTCTGGTGATCACAGAATCTGAATCTAGCAAGGAGTGGATCCATAACTCAGGGTGCTCCTTCCACATGTGTCCTCACAAAGACTGGTTCGAGACAATACAACTGGCAAATGGTGGATCCATTCTACTTGGAGACAATAAAGCCTGTAAGGTAATCGACAGCATGATGATCAGAATAAAGATGTTCGATGGAGTTGAACAGATACTGCAGCATGTCAGGTACGTCCCAGAACTTAAAAGAAATTTGATTTCTTTATGGACGCTGGAGTCGAATGGATACTCATTCAAAGTAGAGAATAGTTGTATCAGAGTAATTAAGGACTCTCTCCTAGTCATGAAAAGAGTCAGAAAGAATAGGCTATAGTCTCTAGTTGGAAGAACTGTGATCGCGAACTTCTCAAATTTAGTTCAATCAGAGCCTGCCAGGTCCAGACTACGACACATGTGGCTGAGGCATTGATGCGGTGCGGACTTTAATATTGATGCAAGAACTTATGAACCTTAATTTATATATTTTTATAATGATTTTGTAAAGTCTGAACTTTAACGCAAGTATATGTATCGTATCAAGTAATATAGGACTCTAATGGAGTCCTGGTTATCGATCCCACAGGGAAGGCACGTTCCTTACAATAAATAATGTAATACTGAAATCCAATACTCAAATCGCAATTAAAGTTTAAGTTTACTTCTACTAACAAGATGCAGAAAACAGTAATAGTTAAGCATACCACGATTACTTATAATATCTTTAAACAGAATTAACTAACACACACAATAAGCTTTGTATTTGAAAGGTTTTGATATATATGAAAGTGTCTTTCCTCTTGCAACGAGTATATGATGTGTGAATGATATATAATGATTATTTATTGTATTGTGCCAAATAGGAGCATAAATGTTTCTTTACCCTCAAAAGAGTGCCCCCTCTTCCAAGCATGAAAAGAAGATTGGCATATCCTAAGTTCAGTCACTAAATCTAAGGCTAGGCTGGAAGGATACCGGCTGTCACTACAGAGCTCCCACTCACCCTTCACCTGAAGTCTAACCTTAACCTTTAGTTACCAATCTTAGGACCAAATTGGGGATCTCAGCCTGTCACCCTGAAACCTCCAATTTGAAGCCCATCAAAACACATTTCCCTATTTATTTGCACTCAATTCCCACGAACTACGCAATTCATCCATGGAAATTGAATGGATTCTTCATTATTGTTGTAGGACACTGAATCCTTTCAGAGTTAATGTACAACAACAGATTTTAACAATTTAATTGGCCAGATCGAAAAGTAAATTAAGTTCGAAATGAAAAACCATCACAATTTCTTCAATACTTTAAAAACACTTCAAATCCAAATCATCACATCTCTATGCAAGAAGAAAGATAAAGGAGACTACTCAGAATTCATAGAGAAGACACAATAAAACATGGATTTTATATATAAAAGAAAAGTCATACAAACCACAATATAAAATACAACTTATCTCTTTCTCTTCCCCAAACAAATCCCTTAAAGTTCCTTTGAATCATTTTCTCTCTTCTTTGCAACACTCAATTCCCTCTTTAGAATGGAAAGGAAGAAGCAATCTCTCACTTTACTCCTTCTCCTTCACTCCTTAGAGAGGAATCCCTCTCAAATTCTCACTTCTACACTCTTCTCTTCCAAACCCTAACTCTAAACACACTCACACACACTAGAACCCACACAAATTTTGTTCAAAAACAGTTACATATATGTTAGAAATGAATTCCCAATAGTTTCCTTAAGCATCCCTTCAAAAAGTCGTCAAAACTCTTCATATTTGAATTGCACCGACATTGGGAGCCAGCGGCGCCCGATAGGGCGCCGGCGGTGCCCGATAGGGAGCCGGCAGTGCTCTATCGTCCCATTATTTTCTAGATCTCTTGGGAAAATGGCGCCGACGGGGCCCATTCTGGTGCCAGCGGCGCCAGAAGCTAGTTTTCTCCATTTTGCTCCTTTTCGCTCCGAATTCGTTCCTTTTTGCTTCTTTTCGCTCCAATCACCTAAAATCATCATAACTACAGCAAATCATGAAAAATACCTTTCTTTAAAGTGCAATAGAACCAAAAATGGGTAAAATCATATAGTAAAAATAGTATATATTTTTGGTGCATCAAAATCCCCCAAATTTAACTATTATTTGTCCTCATATATTTCATTTTACTACATAAATATATAACTTGAGGCAATGTACTTTTCACCTGTAGGACACTAAAATTTTTCATTCAAAAGAATATATTGGTAAGACTTTCAGAAAGAAATTCAGTAACTCAGGTCAACACTACAGGTATAAGAATATTCAGCAATCAAGTCTAAGGGTTCTAGTGTTCAATTTATTTCAAGATAAACCATAATTTATCACATTAGGAGTGACTTGGAAGACTATGTGAAAAAGGAGTTCATGCAAACTTCATCAGAATGTAGGCCTATACTTTTAAATATAAATTCAGAAATCAAATCAAGTTCTCCCTTTAGGGTGACTCAAGTGAAGCCAATTTTTTATTAGGCATCTCCTCAAGCTTCTCCTCATAAATATTTTTCTTTCTTTTTCTTTTTTTTTCTTTTTTTTGGGATTATTTTTCAATCCTTCTTTTCTTTTCTTTTCTTTTTCTTATGAGGATTACTATATCTGGACAGCCTTTAATGATTTTGAACTTCACTCTCATCTTTCAAAAGTTCATACTTGAAACACATCCTTACTTTATAATTAGGTATGAGTTTTATTATTCATCATAAAGTCACAATCTCTTCCTAACAAATAATACTTAAAGTCTCTTAAAATTTCCAGAAATACAGTTTTCTTTACTTTAAATATTTAACTTTAATCAAATCCTTTCATACCAAATATCTTACCTCTATAAAATTAACCTTTAGTACTAAAAACTTTCATCCAATCCTTCCATAATATTCAACTGAAATAAAAAGTTTTAGTTATCTAAAGTGAGTTTCAACTGCCAGAAGTTATGCTAATAATTTTTGAAAATATAATAATTGAGAACAAATAAGAGTTAATATTTTTCTACCCTCCCTCAAACTTAAATTTTTTAATAAATTCGAAACAGTAGAGTAAAAGAAACTAACCTTTTTGTGCCAGGATCTTGATATCTTCAAAAGCTATCTGGTATTAGTCAAAATTTACACCTAACAGGTATGAAACAGTTAGCAACAGTGATATAAAATTTTTAAACATTTGCAGGGTAAAGAGATATCAACTTTAAACATTTAAACATCCAACAAAACACCACAACTACTAAACAAACTTACACAACACTACACATTTCATTTAACAATTTCAACTTTTCATACAACATTACAGTACATCAACAGGTTTAAACATCACATGGAAAATAAATAACTGCTACATCAAAAAAAAAAAAACAAAACACATAAAAAGAAAAACAGAAACAAAAACAGACAAACTACCACTCTTCATCACCAGGTTCATTAGCAGGGTCAGTAGGACCAGATCTATACGGTGTATAGCTGGGACAAGTAGGGAATATCATATCATTCTCTCCCCTCATGAATCTGACCTGTGCGTCATGATAGGCAATATCAAACTTAACTCTTCTTCTCATATAATCTTCATTCACATCACTTCTAGCCTCAAACACATACATCCTACTGTGAAGTCTATCCATACTAGCACTCTATAATCTCAACTGCTCCATAATATTGGACAAAGTAGGGGGCTCAGACATAGATGGAATGTCATAGCTCGTAGTAGGAATATCAGTACTCCTATTCTCATCTCGTGCTCCCACATGAGACTCATAAGTATGAATGATAGTCTTGGTAATGGGTCTTAGTGGTATAGCTACCTCTTCAGAACTGTTGAACTCTACTCCAGACTGTACACACAGGGCATGAACTAGGGAAGGAAGTCCTAATCCTCCAATGGTCTCTCTTCTAGCAATAGACTAAATTTTATTGAAGACAATAGCTCCAATATCAATCTTCTTCATATTCTAAATACAATAATTCAGAATTAATCTATCCCTTGTAACTTCACTATGGTGATTAAGAAGGTAACATTCTTGCAGAGATGAAATAGTGCCAAACTTTAGATGAAATTTAACTTGGAAGCAGGGAAGTTAATCATCTGTTTTTGACTCACTTTCTATTCCTCTTTTCCGTCTGTCAGAAAAGCAATTACTTCCTTCATATTTTCTTCTCGGGTATCAAAATTTTCATATTCACATACAAAAGGTTCCCAAGTCTGATAAAATGCATTAATACGTTGAGGGGTAAATTCAACTATTTTTCCTCTAACTAGCACATATTCTGTCTCAGTCTAGGGCACATATGCGTAGAATTCTTTAACAGCACCCAAAACAGCATTAGCAGTAAAATAACAAAATCTTTCCCAGTTTCGCTCGGCAATTAACTGTTCAACAGATCCACCAGGATTGTCAAAAGCTCGATCCTGAATACACTTCTTATTGTAAAGGTAAGAATTAAAACGCAATTGCGCTTTGACATTGACAAATCTTTCTTCATCAAAATCCAATTTTCTCTTTCCTTTACTCATCCTTGGAGCCATGTGAATTTCAAAAAATTGCAAGAAAATTCTAATAAATTCTAAATCCACAATGTAACGAACTCCAAATACTATTTTAAATAAGTAAGAGCAAATGTCATCATAGGAAATCCCAAAGTTTCTTCAAAAATCCCAAAATTCTAATCTAAGCAATGTGAGAGCTTCCTATGGTGAAAATAAAAAATTTTTAACTCAAAGTGAAACTCTTACCAAGATATGTGTAGATCTGGTCTCGAAAAGCCTTGAAATTGCTTCAAATCCAAGATTTAGCAAGCCATAGGTCTTCAAAGTCGCGAAAATGGAGGAGGAAGACGAAAGCAAGGGAAAAAATCACGGGTCACAGGGTCAAAATCGCGAAATAAAAGGGTTTTGGCCTTTTGTTGTATTTGGGCGCCGGCGGCGCTCGATAGGGGGCTCTATTTTTTTAATAAGCCAAAGTCTCTGTATTGGGACGCCGGCGGCGCCAGTGCAAAATTTTTTGTGGGTCCAAATTTTTTTTTATAATTTCAATCGTTTTGTCCTCCACAATGACATTTAACACTTCATTAAACATCTATTTCATCACACAAGCAATAACTAACACAATTCTTACACAAACAACACAAAACATTACTTCTATATATAAAATCCACATTACAACATAAACACTAACATGTTCATCAAATCAAATCAACAACCCTTAGATTTTTAGTGTTGCAAGTACACTACGATAAGCAAACACTAAAATCTAAGCACACACAACAAAATTAAGCATAGTAAATCCAAATGCAAACTGCAAAGCAATGCAAAGTAAATACTAAACACACCAAACAAAATTAAGCAAAAAAGAAGCAAACACAAATCAAACACAAGCAGAATCCAATAGTCACTCCTCATCAGTCTCTGAACTATCTTCCTCTCTTATATCTCTAATAGATTGATGATGCACGAACAAATTGTAGAAGGGATAAAATGGGAATTCATCTGATAAATCCTCGACAATCACATCATTCTTCTTCATCTGATTAATCAGGCCCATTTCAATCCGACCAGTGTGATCAAATCATTCCTTCATCCTCCAGTCTATGTGATCAAATAAGTCAAAAATACTATTTATGGCATTCAAAACATTCTGTACCTCTTTTTCCAATTGCTTGATTTTCTTCAGTACCACCCTGGAATTTTCAGGAAAGTAAGGTTGAATGGGTTGTGAAGTCTGAGTTGGTTGATCAGCAAGCAGATCCATATCACCTTCATCTCCTACTGTTTGGTAGTCATAAAGATTAGTTGGATCAATATGCCTCCAGGGAAGAAGAACCTTTTCCCAACTCTCATACGGAACTTATGATTGACTACACAACAAAAATATGGTAGACGGGTGTCCAAGTCCTTATTTAGATCCATCAACTATAAATCCCAAAACAGATTTTACAATTATATTTCCAATATCAATCAGCCTTCCAGTTTGAATACAGAAATTTAAAATAGCACTTTCCTTGGTTACTTTACTAATCTTCAAAGTTGGAAATAACTCCGCCGAAATAAAATAATGCCACTGCTTTAACTCTGGATTTAAAGATGCAGAAGGGAAACTAATATATCCATTGTCTCTTACATCCCAATCTTTATTTTCATCCGTCAAATAATGATAAACATCATTCATATTATTGCTTGTCATATTAAAATTGGAATAGTGGCAGATATATACATTCTCAATCATAAATGATCATTAATTCTCGCAGGAGTGAATTGCACAAACCTACCTCGTACATAGACGAATCCTTGGTTGATCCCGTGAAGATTTGCATAAAATTTCTTCACAACCGGAATGACTACAGCAGCGGTAGTGTAACATAGCACTTTCCAATGCCTTTTTTTTATTATCTCTTCAACTCTTATAGTAGGATTATCCATAACTCAATTAATAAAGCCTCTCTACATGATAATCCTCCTTTTCATCATCACCTTGGTGAATAATCGCTGCACCTCGAATCTGATAAACTTATGTCGGTTGTAAATGCGAGATCGAGGGGTTTCTATGGAGTAGGAATCCATGGGATGCGAATTGGGAAAGGAAATTTTCATTTCTCTGTTGTTTAGAGGTTCAAAATGAAGTATTGGGAGTTATAAGGAAGAAGATCCCTCTCAAAACCGCCAAAAATCGAATTTTTAAACTCTAAAAACTGGCACCAGGATTTGGGCGTCGGCTCCTGTAGTTCAGTATGTTCTTTGTATTTGGGCGCCACCGGCACCAGTGGTCAAAAATTTCACCGAACATCGTTTGGCCCAAAATATTCCAATATCTCAATTTGATCCAATATTTATCAATTTTTAAAAGTATTTAGGAGCGATTAGGACTCCAAAATAACTATCTAAAAGCACAACTACAACAAACAAGCAAATACACCACAAAGATACATATGTGTTGCCTCCCATAAAACGCTTGGTTTAACATCGTCAGCCCGACAAACCATTCAGTTAATTGAGATGACTCAGCATTAAAACCTTTTTGAAGTTAGGTTGAAACCCTTCAAAGTAAGGCTTTAATAGATGCCCATTAACCCTAAAAATCTTTCCAGTATCAGGATCCTCAATATTAACAGCTCCAAAAGAATGAACTTTTACAACTGTAAAAGGCCACAACCATCTAGACTTGAGCTTTCCCGGAAATAATTTCAATCTTGTGTTGTATAACAATTCTGTCCTTATTCAAAGTTCTTTTTCAATATCTTTCGATCATTCCACAATTTCATTCTCTCTTTATAGATCTTGTCATTGTGATAAGATGCATTTCTAATTTCTTCCAATTCATTCAATTGCGTAAATCTCTTCTCTCCAACATTTTTCAAATTAAAATTCAACTCTTTTATCGCCTAATATGCTTTATGCTCCAATTCAACCGATAAATGGCAAGTCTTACCAAACACTAGTCTATAAGGAGACATTCTAATATGGGTCTTAAAAGCAATCCTATAAGCCCATAATGCAGTATCTAATCGAGCAGACCAATCTAATTTGTGATTATCCACAGTTTTCTCCAAAATTCTTTTAATTTCACGATTAGACACTTCTGCTAAACCACTAGTCTGGGGATGATAAGTAGTAGAGATTCTATGAATAATATTATATTTCTCAATCAATCTCTTAATTTGATTATTCCTGAAATGAGATCCACCATCAGTTATAATCACTCGCGGCATTACATATCTCGCAAATATATTTTTTTAAAAAAATTTTGAAACACTCTGATCACATCTAGGTAAAGCAATAGCTTCAATCCATTTCGAGACATAATCAACTGCAACTAGTATATATTAATTCCCAAATGAATGAGTAAATGGTCCCATAAAATCTAATCCCCATACATCAAAAATTTCAACTTCCAAATTATAGTTTAGAGGCATTTCATTTCTTCTAGAGATATTACCTACTCTTTAACATCGATCACATGATTTTTTTGGGTGAAAAAGCATTAGTGCTCCTTACGCATTTCATCAATAAAAAAGAATACAAAGAAAGAATAAAGTTCCCTCTACACACCCCGTATAACTCACACAAGAAAAAAGAATCTATAGGAACTCTATCCAAGGGAGGGAGTAGGACAAGCTACAAACCAAATACAACTCACACACAAAAAAAGAGAATATAAAGGTCCTCTAACCTCAAAAAAAAAAACAACAAAAACAACAAAAATAATAAAAACAAAGAATTAAAAAAAACTAAACAACAAGCAGCTACATCAACCCAAATCATTAAGAACAATCGTGCATAAATCAGGAGGAATAAAAGAGGTCACTTGTGCATCCACCTATATCAGTCCAACTTTAGCAGCCCAATAAGCAGCAAGGTTTCCACTTCTTTTGGTATGAGACCACCAAATAGTCAATTCCTTTGCTAAATCATCAATCTTCTTCATCTGTAGAGTGATACTCCAATGGACATCAACCTTTTGAACACAACATCTCCATAAAAGTAAGGAGTCAGTTTCTAAAACAACACAACGCCAACCTATCTTCTTAGCAACCAGGAGACCAAAAACCAAAGCTTCAGCCTCAGCCACTAAAGGAGAATCAGTACAAGTACCAGCTGAAAACCAACATAAAACTAAGTCAAAGCAATCTCTACATAATCCTCCTACACTAGCACAGTTAGCCTTCCAGCAGCCATCCACATTGATTTTGAAAAAAAGGACACAAGGTTTAAACCAATGCACAATAGGTAAGGATCTACTGTGCTTAGAATAAGAAACAGAATCAAAAGACTGTAAAAACCTTGCTAAATTCCTTTTAATCTTCTTGAGAGGAGTTAACAACTTAATGCCTTTCAATAAGAAACCATAAATCTTCCTAGCCGTGCCAGCAAAGGGGGCAGCCAAATTATTATGTTTGGCAGCATTCCTAGCAAGCCAAACAAACCAAAAAACAACAGCAGGAATAGCAGTAAAATAATTAGTACCCATATTTCTCCAAACAGTAAAAGTATCCTGAATTCCAGTAAAACTCCATCTTCTATCAAACTTTAAAAGATTTAAAGTCTGATTCCAAACCGCAAGAGTAAAAGGGCACTCAACAAAAATATGATGCAAAGACTCTTCCTGTTGTTTACAAAGAAGGCAACAAGATAGTAGCTGCAATCCTTTGAGCTTAGGAAGATCATCAGTAGGGAGAAGATTATGAAAAACTCTCCAATTGAAGAAAGAGATAAAAGGCTTTAACCAAGGATTCCATAACCAGTGAAGATCCAAACCATCCATTTTAAGAAAATGATTAGCAAAACTTTTAGATAAAGAGTCACCCATACAGCCTTTGACCTTAGGAACATCAGGCTTCATAGCATTAATAGGAATGGAAGCTATAAATTTAGTATCCTCACTATTAATAAGAGATAAGAGCTCTCTAAAATTCCATATATCATCAGCCCACCAATCTTTAATTTTAAAATTAATATCTCTAGGGCCTCCATAGAAATCAGCCAAAGAACCTTTACCACGCCAATCATCATACCAGAAAGAACAGTTACCCTCACCCAAGTCCCAAAAGATAAGCTCCTCAGCCAAACTAGCAACTTTAAGCATACCACGCCAAATAAAAGAATCATTCTTAATATAAGAAATAGACAAAGGATGTTTGCCAAAACAATACTTAGAATGCATAAGAGAAGCCAAAATGGATTCATTCTTCCTGAAACGATACCAAAGCTTCATACAATTGATGTTAATAGAATCATTAATACTTCTAAAACCAAGGCTACCTTTATGAGTGGGCTTGCAAAGTTTATGCCAATTGGTCCAATGAATCTTATAAGTCTCAGTACCTTGCCAAAGGAACTTATTAAAAAGAACCTCAATCTTATGAATAAGACACAAAGGAATGTTCATCACTTGCAAAGTATAAAGAGGAATAGAAGTGAGCACACTATTTAAAAGAGTAACCCTTCCCCCAAAAGAAAGGAATCTATTTTCCTAAGAAAGAATTTTATTCCTAATCTTATCATACAAGTGAGTGCAAAGTTCAATACGACTTCTTCCTTTATCAAAACGAAAACCCAGATAATTCATAGGAAGCTCGGCTTTTGAACAACCCGTAAAGTCCTGAATCCAGTTCTTGTTATCCACCCTGACTCTTTTTAAGCAATAGAACATACATTTGGAAGTATTAAAAACCATACAGAATTATGATGAAAGCTAATAATCTCCTCCCAAATTTTCTTAACAGAAAATTTATTGGCATTGGTAAAAATTATAAGATCATCAGCAAAACATAAATGAGAAATGCTAATTCTGCCTTTATGATAGTAATTCACTTGAGGATAAAGGAGATAAAGGCTATTCAATCTTCAAGACAAATAATCAAAATCCATAATGAACAAATAAGGTGATAAAGGATCACCCTGCCTCAGACCTTTAGAAGACTGAAAAAAACCATATTGATTACCATTAATGAGCACAGAGTAAAAATTGCCACTGATAATTCTGTAAATCGGATTACAGAAAGCAGAACTAAAACAGTTAGCTTGCATAACACCCATAATGAAATCCCAATGAATGGTGTCAAAGGCTTTTTTAATATCCATTTTAGAAATGGCATTACCACCTCTGATTTTATAATCAAGATCAAGAATAAGCTCTCGTACAATAAGAGCATTATCACATATACTCCTACTCTTCAAAAAAGAAGATTGATTCAAACTTATGATATCAGTAAGAATAGGTTGTAATCTGCTTACCAAAATCTTGGAAATAAGCTTGGAAATAACTGTATTAAGACAAAAAGGCGGAAGGAATCCCAAGTAACAACATTACTTTCTTTGGGAATCAAGACAATTTTAGCCACCTTAAAATACTTAGGTAAATCCATACCTTTAAAGAAGTCCTGAATGACAGCAACCACATCATCCTTAATAAGAACCCAGCTTTGCTTATAAAATTCAGCTATATAACCATCAGGACCTGTAGCTTTACCATCCTTCATTTGGCCAAGAGTAGCTTTAATTTCTTCACAGCTAGGGACATGCAAAAGCATATCATTATCAATACTAATATCACTGTTATAAATAGTAGTATCCACATGAGAAGTACAAACATCAGTCCTCCTGAAAATATTAGAAAAATAATGAACATAATTAGAGGAGATATCAGTTATATCATAGAGCATATTGCCCTCCTCATTCTTAATTTTAGTAATTAAATTACCTCTCTGCCTGTTCTTAATACACGCATGGAAGAAAGAAGTGTTTCTATCACCATCCAGGAAATGATTTTTAGTAGCTTTCTGTGCCAAAAAAATCTCCTGCAAATCAATGGCTTCATTAAGCTGTTGTTCTCCCTGAATCAAAGCATCCAAATCAATACAATCAATAGAATATTGCATTTCCAAAAATTTAAAATTTTCTTCCAGGGCCCGAATATTAATTTGGAGGTTACCAAACACCTCCCAATTCCAAATTTTAATAGCTTTGGCAAATTTCTTCTGAAGTCAATGTAAACAAAAACCAGACGAACCAACCATATCAGTATGCCAACTATCCTTAAGAAATTGAATATAACCACTATGCAGAGTCCACATGTTGTAAAATTTAAAATGATAATGCAATCCTGAATAATGATTCATAATTTTAAGCAAAATTGGAGTATGATCAGAAGTAGTAAACGAGAGATGTTGAACACTATGTAAAGAAAACAAACTGAACCAATGAGAGTTAGTCATGTATCTATCCAATCTTTCAAATACTTTCCCTCTACGCCAAGTAAAAGGACTACCATGATACCCTAGATCAAAAAGCGCCAAATCCATCATATAACTATTGAATTCATCAATAATATTAAGCTTGGGAGGAGCACCTCCCTTCTTTTCATCAATGGAAGAAATAAGATTGAAATCCCCTCCTAAAATCCATGCCTCATTAGAAGGACTCAAAGCTTTAAGCAAGTTCCAAAGCTCCAGACGAGCATTCTTGTTACAGCCAGCATAGATCAAAGTTAAAAGAAAGGAGTCATTAAGATAATGAATACGAATGTGAAGAAACTGGTTGTGATTGACCAAGATATCAATCTGAATAGAATCCTTCCAGAAAAACCAGATTTTATTATTGAGATTAGCAAAAGATTTGTAATCCCCAAATCTTTTAAAATAAACCTTATTATTAGCCACATTAACTAATGGATCAAGTAAGCCAAAGAATAAAAAATTGTAAGTACGAATCAGACTTTTCATTCTATTACAAGCACTCAATTTTGCAATGCCTCTAACATTCCAAATTAAAGAATTCATCATCATTAAGGAACCAGTTTACCAGAACTAGAATCAGAACTATGATTCGAATTCATATTATCCACAACATTCCCTTTAGAAAGGGAAATACTACTTCCAATAATTAATTGGCTAATTTCCCTGCTGCCTCTAGTCTTCCATTTTTTGGAAGATTTTTGAATGAGCCAACCCTCTTCTAATTCCAGACTAGTAGGAGCACGATGGTTAATAAGACGTAAAACTAATTGTCTATTCAAATTTAGACAATTCTCCATGAAAAGATCATTAAAAACATCTTTACCCTTCTTTTTAGAAGAAAGATTACTCACAACAATAAAATCATTGGGATTATGTAGATCATCTGAAGAATTAATTTCTTTAGAAGCAGAAAGAAAAATAAGTTTATTAGGAGTAGCCTCATTCTGTTGAGGTGAGCCTAAGCAACTTCTTTGCACAACCTGCAAAGAATTACTCACTTCACAATTGTCTAGATTATTGACAATCAAAGAATTTTCCACCATGGAGTTATCATTATTAATAATCAGAACAGAATCATCTTGGGTATTGTAAGAAAAATGATCAGTATTAATAATCAGGGCAAAATTATCCCTGATATTGTTAGTAGGATTACTGTGAACATTATCAAAACTATTAACAACTAAAGAACTATCAGCATTTACATTAGAATTATCAACAGCAACAACTGCAGGAGCAGTATTAGGGGCAACAGACTTATTAGCTATAATATTCTTCTTCTTCTTTAAATCAGGATGAGCATGAAAACAATGTGAAAAAAGATGACAAAAAATATTGCAATGAGAACAATAATGCGGCACAAATTCCATCTTAACTTTCTGCCAATAACCTCCATAAGAATCTTCTAACCAAACAGAATCAGGAAAGGTCGCAGTGATATCCATTTCAACTAAAATTATAACCATAGAGGGCCGAGAATGATTAGTAGAAGGTTTATCAATTTGCAAAGGTTTACCAAAAATATATCTCACTGAATAAAGAATGTGCTGATTATAAAATTGTAGGGTTAAACCCGGTAATCAAATCCAAACAGGAACAATAGGTGATTCAAAAGAAGGATTGAAATCTGAAGTCTATTTAAGAAGTTTAAGATAAAACTTTTCAATATTTAAAACCTTCTTAGCAAACAAAAAAGTATAATCTTCTTTAGTTTGTAGCTGAATCATCAGATGCCTATTATCCATCAAACCCACCTTCCAACCTCTAGTAAAATGAAAATCAGAAAAAAAAACTTACGAATAACTTCGATCTATGGGTGCCCATAAGCAAATTTACCAATCAAAGTATACTTTAATGGCTCAAGAATAACCTTCGTATCTTCCTCAGTAAAGAAAAGAGCAGGTTTACCATTTTTACGACCAGGCTTTTTAAGAAGACCAACCGCATTACTCTTAACCATGAGAGATTGATATTCTGCTTGAAACAGAACATCGCCGTTAGACATAGAACCACCCATAGCAACATCCTTGTAAGAAGGGACTTGTAAAGCCATCAGTAAAATAGGATAGAGAAAATCCCGCTAAACCCTCCAAAAAGATCCCAAAAGAGAAACCGAGAAGCAGAGAAACAAGATCACTTCAAGAACCCTAGCTACCCGTCATCGCATCTTCCTTCCGTCAATCTTCAACTGAGATGAAGGAAGAAAGAGGAAGGATTGATCACATGATTTAATATATTTTTATACATCCTTAAAAAGAGTAGGCCAATAAAATCCAGATTATAAAATCTTAAAAGCAGTTTTATCAACACCGAAATGACCTACAAATTCAGAATCATGACATTGTAAGAATAATTAAATTAGTTTCTTCCTGTGGCACACATCTCTTAATAATCAGATCCTTACACTGTTTATATAGATATGGCTCATCCCAAAAATAAAATTTTGCATCATATTTAAACTTCTTTTGTTGTTGCCTTGTTTAATCAGGTGGTACAATATTACTCACAATATAATTCACAATATCAGCATACCAAGGAAAATTTCTTCCCATAGTAGTATAAAGTTGTTCATCAGGGAAAGTTTTTGTAACTTCCTTTTTATATTCAGATAATTTATCATATTCTAATCTCAATAAATGATCATCTATTTGGTTATCAGATCCCTTCCTATCAACTATCATAAAATCAAATTCTTGTAGAAGAAGTATCCATCTAATAAGTTTAGGTTTGGCATCCTTCTTTTGCATTAAATATTTGATAGCTGAATGGTTTGTATGCACAATACTTTTAGCTCCAATTAAATAAGTTCTAAACTTTTCAAAAGCAAATACTATAGCTAATAACTCTCTTTCAGTAGTGGTATAATTAATCCGAGCTTCATTAAGAGTATTACTGGCATAGTAAATGACTCTGAAAAACTTTATCATGTCTCTGCCCCAACGCTACTCTGATCGCATAATCACTAGCATCACACATAAGTTCAAATGGTTTCTCCGAATCAGGTGAAACAATTGTAGGTGTAGTGATTAATTCCATTGTGTCCTAGGAAACTCCTCACCTCTCTCATGGTAGTGGGTGGTGGCAATCTCTCAATCACTCTAATTTTAGCAGGGTCGACCTCCATACCAAATTCAAAAATTTTATGCCCATGCATAATTCCTCCTGCAACCATAAATTGACATTTCTCCCAATTCAGAAGTAAATTAGTTTTCTCGCAAAGCTCCAAAACTTTTGCTATGTTTTCTAAATAGATTTCAAATGAAGTCCCGAATACAGAGAAATCATCCATGAAAACTTATATTCCATTATCTATCATACTGCTGAAGATAGAAATCATACATCTCTGAAACGTTGCAGGTGTATTACACAGTTCAAAAGGCATTCTTCGAAAAGTAAAGGTTCCGTAAGGGCTAGTAAATGTTGTCTTTTCTTGATCCTCAGGAGCAATAGGTATTTGATGATAACCAATACATCCATCCAGAAAGCAGTAGTACTTGTGTCCAGGAAGTCTATCCAGCATTTGATCGAGAAAATGAAGAGGAAAGTGATCTTTTCGGGTGGCGGCATTTAATTTTCTATAGTCAATACAAATTCGCCATCCATTAATTTGTCTTGTGGGTATAATTTCATTCCATTCATTCACTTCAACAGTCACTCCTTCCTTTTTCGGTACACAATGTATTGGACTCACCCAAGCACTATCTGAAATAGGATAAATAATTCCAGCATCCAGACATTTTAAAATCTCCTTCTTAACTACTTCTTTCATTATTGGATTCAATCACCTCTGCAGATCAACTCTCGGTTTATGTTCTTCATCTAATAAAATCATGTGCATACAAATCAAAGGACTGATTTCTTTAATATCTGTTAAAGTACATCCAAAAGCCTTTTTGTATCTTTTTAAAATTTCCAACATTTTTTGTTCTTGATATTCGTTTAACTCCAAAGATACAAAAACTGGTAGGGTAGATGATTCTCCTAAAAACATATACTTCAAATGATTAGGGAGAATTTTCATCTCAAGTTCAGGAGGTTTTATTATAGATAGAATTAAACTTTTATGTCCACCTTCCATATTGTCTAATACTTCAAATCTCTCCTGAACATACTCCAAATCCTCATTCTTCTTACTATCTGAATTTTCTTCATTTTCAATTCCTTCTTCAAACATATTTTCATATTCCGCTTCTTTTCCAAATATATTTTCAAAATGATCCTTTCTCAAATATTCACAGACCTCCATTCTAAAACATTCATCATCTTTTACCATTGAGGGATACTTCATAGATTTCAAAATATTAAAGGTTACCTCTTGATCATTAACCCTCATAGTTAATTCTCCTTTTTGAACATCAATCACTGTTCTCCTAGTAGCAAGAAATGGTCTTACCAAAATGATTGGAATTTCTTTATCTTCCTCTAGATCAAGTACAATAAAATCCACAGGAAAGATAAATTTATCCACTTTCACTAACACGTCTTCCACCACTCCTTTAGGGCAAGTAATGGAACGATCAGCAACCTGAAGAGTCGCAGATGTAGGAGAAATTTCTCCTATTCCCGACCTTTTGAAAGTTGATAAAGGCATAAGATTAATACTAGCTCCCATATCACATAAGGCTCTTCCGAAAAATTTTTCACCTATAGCACACGGGATAGTGAAACTACCAGGATCTTTAAGTTTTTCCAGAAGCTTCTTCTGAATAATTACACTACACTCTCTGCTAAGTGCAACGGTTTCATGATCTATGAAATTTCTTTTCTTTATGAGAATATCCTTCATAAACTTGGCATAGTCAGGCATCTGTTCTAATGCTTCAACAAAAGTAATATTTATCGTTAATTTCTTAATGATCAAAAATTTTCCAAGTTATCCCTATTTTGTTGCTTTAATCTTTGATAAAATGGAGGCGGCGGTTTTTCAACAGTAATCTTCATTGGTTCAAGAGGATATTCCATGTCTGGATAAATCTTGTTTGAACCTTTTTCAATATCCACCTTCTCTTTCTCTATTTCAACTTCTTTTTATACTCTTGTCTCCAATTCCTTTCCACTCCTTAATTGAATAGCCTTACGTTGTTCCTTATTTTGATCTTTTGGATTGATCTCAACATTACTTGGAAGCGTTCTAGAAGGACTATTTTAAGTTCAGTGAAAATATGCCCCAATTGATTTTCAATATTTTTTATTGCAACACCTTGAGCTTGTAGTTGATTTCTCATATTCAGAATCATTTCTTCTGTAGACAACTTCTTATCCTTAAATTGCTGGTTATTATTGAATCCAGAAGGATAAGAAGGTCTAAAATTGGTATTTCCTTAATTGTTCGAATTTCCAACTGGATTTATAGAACTGTTCCCCCATTATGGGTTAACATTGGCATTGTTATTATTCCAGTTGAAATTTTGGTGATTCTTCCAACCAGGATTATAATAATTTGAATAAGGATTGTTAGGTCTATTGATGGCATTCAAGGTCTCGTAAGGTGTTTGAGATTCTGTTATCTGTCCAAATGAATTTTCCTCTAACACTTAGGGTGGTTGAGAATAATTCATTCCATACTGATCTATTTTCTTAGAAAGAGTTGCAATTTGAGAAACTATCATAGTCATCATATCTGAATCATGAACACTATCTACTCTCTTAAGATTTACCCGTTCAGAGGGCCATTGAAATTTATTGGTAGTCATTTCTTCTATTAATGCGTATGCTTCATCAAAGGTTTAGACATTAACGATCCACCAGCAACAGCATCTATAATCGATCTCAATGATCCCACTAATCCATTGTAAAATGTTTGAATTATTAACCAGTCTGGTAAAGCGTGATGTGGGCACTTCCTAAGAAGATCTTTAAATCTTTCCCAAGCTTCATATATTGATTCCCCTTCAAGCTATTCAAAAGATGTGATATCATTTCTTAGCTTAGCAATATTTGATGGAGGGAAATATTTTGATAGAAACTTTTGAGAAAGTTCTTCCCAAGTTCTAATAGATCCAGGTGCTAACGAATTTAACCACACCTTAGTTTTATCCCTTAGTGAAAAAGGAAAAAGTCTAAGTCTGACAGCATCACTCGACACTCCGTCATACTTAAAAGTAGCACACAGTTCTAGAAAACTAGCGAGATGTAAATTTAGATCCTCATTAGGTGTTCATCCAAATTGATTATTTTGTACCATTTGGATAATAGCAAGTTTAAGCTCAAATAAATTAGCAGCAACATCAGGATTTTGAATAGTCACATGAATTTCATCTGCTGTTGGGTTAGCATAATCTCTTAAAGGTCTTGGCAAATTTTCAATATCATTTCTCTGATTATCTTGGTTATTCGCCATTTCACAAGGATTTTCAGTTTGTTTTTGTTTTTTTTTATTTTTTCTAACAGTACGCTCTAACTCCAAATCGTAAGGTACTAAACCTATAGGTCAACTACTACGCATTTAAAATCACACAAATACTCTAAAAAGTAAACAAACACATAATTACACACTACAAAGTAAAGGTTTTCAGTTACTATATTATCAATAGATACCGTTTATACCTACTCAGGCAACGACGCCAAAAACTTGATGCGGTGCAGACTTTAATATTAATGCAAGAACTTATGAACCTGAATTTATATATTTTTATAATGATTTTGTAATGTACGAACTTCAACGCAAGTATACGTATCGTATCAAGTAATACAGGGCTCTAATGGAGTCCTAGTTATCAATCCCACAGGGAAGGCAGGTTCCATACAATAAATAGTGTAATACTGAAATCTAATACTCAAATCGCAATTAAAGTTTAAGTTTACTTCTGCTAACAAGATGCAGAAAATAGTAACAATTAAACATACCACGATTACTTCTAATATCTTTAAACAAAATTAACTAACACACACACTAAGCTTTGTATTTGAAAGGTTTTTATATATATGAAAAGTGTCTTTCCTCTTGCAACGAGTATATGATGTGTGAATGATATAGAATGATTATTTATTGTATTGTGCCAAATAGGAGCATAAATGTTTCTTTACCCTCAAAAGAGTATCCCCTCTTCCAAACATGAAAAGAACATTGACATATCCTAAGTTCAGTCACTAAATCTAAGGCTAGGCTAGGAGGATACCGACTGTCACTACGGATCTCTCACTCACCCTTCACCTGAAGGCTAACCTTCAACTTTAATTACCAATCTTATGACCAAATTAGGGATCTCAGCCTGTCACCCTGAAACCTCCAATTTGAAGCCCATCAAAACACATTTCCCTATTTATTTGCACTCAATTCCCATGAACTACGCAATTCATCCATGGACATTGAATGAATTCTTCATTATTGTTGTAGGACACTAAATCCTTTCAGAGTTAATGTACAACAACAGATTTTAACAATTCAATTGGCCAGATTGAAAAGTAAATTAAGTTTTAAATGAAAAACCATCACAATTTCTTCAATACTTTAAAAGCACTTCAAATCCACATCATCACATCATCATCACATCTCGATACAAGAAGAAAGACAAAGGAGACTACTCAGAATTCATAGAGAAGACACAATAAAACATGGATATTTATATATAAAAGAAAATTCATACAAACCACAATAGAAAATACAACTTATCTCTTTCTCTTCCTCAAGCCCTTGAAGTTCTTTTAAATCATTTTCTCTCTTCTTTGCAACACTCAATTCCCTCTTTAGAATTGAAAGAAAGAAGCAATCTCTCACTTTACTCCTTCTCCTTCACTCCTTAGAGAAGAATTCCTCTCAAATTCTCACTTCTACACTCTTATCTTCCAAACCCTAACCATAAACACACTCACACACACTAGAACCCACACAAATTTCGTCCAAAAATAGTTACATATATGTTAGAAACGAATTCCTAATAGTTTTCTTAAGCATCCCTTCAAAAAGTCGCCAAAACTCTTCAAATTTGAATTACACCAACATTGGGCGTCGGCGGCGCTCTATCGTCCCATTATTTTCTGGAGCTCTTGGGAAAATGGCGCTGGAGGCGCCCATTCTGGCGCCGGCGGCTCTAGAAGCTAGTTTTCTTCATTTTACTCCTTTTCGCTCCGAATTCATTTCTTTTTGCTTCTTTTCGCTCAAATCACCTAAAATCATCATACCTGCAACAAATCATGAAAAATACATTTCTTTAATGTGCAATATCACCAAAAATGGATAAAATTATATAGTAAAAATAGTATATATTTTTGGTGCATAAGGCATGTAAGTGAAAGTGGCTTACAAGAATTGTCCAAGCAGAACCTGTTATGTGGAGATCGGGTCAACAAACAGGAATTCTGTGAACAATGTGTACTGGGGAAGGCCGCCAGGGTGAAGTTCTCTACTGGAATACATACATCACATAAACCTCTTGATTATGTATACAGTTATCTATGGGACCCAGCTAGAACTCAGACTCATGGAGGAGGACAATACTTCATGTATATCATCGATGACTACATCAGGAAGTTATGGGTCCTTATCTTGAAAACAAAAGATGAAGCTTTTCAACGATTCAGGGACTGGTTAACCCTCACCGAAAATAAGATGGGAGCAAAGCTGAAGCACTTGAGAATCGACAATGGCTTGGAGTACTATTCAGAGCAGTTTGAGGAGCTGTGTAGAAAAAATGGCATCACAAGGCACAAGACAGTCCGGAACACCGATTTGAGATACACACTCCATGCGGACACTTAGCATAATTTTAATTTTTTGTAACAAGTATATAACATTTTCTTTAATCGCAGAGTTACCTTTAATGCAAGTATACGTATCGCTCAAGTAATACAGGGCTCTAGTTGAGTCCTCGATATCGATCCCACAGGAAATATTTTAGAGGCTACATACTAGGATTATAGAAATCGATTCAGAATCACAACTAAATTGAAATTACCTATCTGTCACTAATACGCAATCGACAATAATATGAAGTTTAAATTATACTAGTTCTACTAACAAATAACTAATTCTACTAAAGTGAAGTTCAAATATATAAGCAAGAATCTTTCTTCTTTGTTAAGATATTTAAGTGAATAGATAATTATAATTAGTTTAAAATGGTGTTGTGCCAAATAGGAGCATACCTATTCTTTACCCATTGGTCCAGGCATAAAGAACATTGACTAATCCTATGCTTAGTTACTGAATCTACGGCTAGGCTAGGAGCATACCGGCTCTCACTTCGGAGCTCCCACGTTCCCCTCATCTGAGGGTTAACATCTACACTTCAGCACCCAAACGATAAGACCGAATCGAGGATTTTAGCCAGTCACTCTAAAATCTCCAACTCTACGCCCGATGAATATTATTTCCCTATTTATTTGCACCCTACTTCCAAGGACTTTGACCTCCTTGAATCTCGGTTGTAATCTTTACTATAGTTGTTAAACTCAACGTATTTTAAATATTCAATTGGCCAAATTGAAAGTAAATTAAGAATTAAGTAAAATATTATCACAACTTCTTTAAAATTTTATGACACATGTACGGCTTATTTTTAGGTTTGTGTGTTGTATTTTAGAAAAGGGGTCGCCTACAGAAGTTGTCGGCGAATTTTAAATTTTAAATTTTAAATTTAATTTAAATATACATATAATTTAGAAAGTAGCATTTGATTTTGAAAATGGTATTAAGTTTGAAAATTTTAAGATATGAAATCAAACCGATCTCACATCCCAAATAGTTTATATAAACGAGCACCGCATCACAAACCGTGTATCTATCCCGAAAAATAGACACACTGCTTGATGATGGGGCTCGGTTAAATAAACTAGAAGATTTGTGACATCCGTTTGGTTTGCGAACCAATTTTATAAGCCGACAAGTTCCTCTACTCAATATAAAGGAATTAAGCAGGGTTTATATTACACAGGTTCTTAAAGTTCCCTATAAGGGCAAGCCCCTATAGTTAATTACATCATAAGTGACGGGAATCACTTAAGAAAACTCTCGATAATGATCAATGGTTTTGTTCTCAAGAATTTCAAAGCTAAGGGTTTTAAAAGGATTAAATTTTGGAATTTCAAGAGGGAATGGATCAAGTTTGGAACAATTAATTTCAGGAGTTCAAAGGAAGAGAAGTAGGAGAAGCTGAGGATTCAAGAGGAATCTTGGCAACTTCCCAGACTATCATATTGTTTAGCTTCAATACGTGAGTTTATTTAATGTTGCAATCCTGCCAATTTTAATTAATTAGGACTTATATTTGCATGACATGATCATACAAATAGCCTTGAAGATGTGAGGGTTTATGTCGTACCGAACGACTACCTCGGAGTCCTAAGACCGGTTAGGGCTTAATTTACATGACATGATCATGCAAATGCCTAACGAAGAGTTGAGGACTTATGTTGCACTAGGCAAACTACCTCGAAATCCTATGGCTTTGTTTTTTAATTCTAAGAAAGTTTTGCTGAAGTAGATCCGAGTTTTGCTGATGACGATGGCGGAGCTTCCCACCATGCTCCGACCTCCTTGTTGTTGCAGAAGTTTAGTTTTAGAAGTCATAAATCAGGAGATGAGAGAAGTTTTTTGGTTTAGAGAAAATCTTAAAATCCAATTGTTTTTAATATTTTAATTAAAACAAATCTTAAAGTTGTTTAAACAGAACCGATTAAGATCCCACGGTTATGTCATCCCGGCACCGTTATTTTCATTGAATTCACTTAGTCCAGATGAATTTGCTAAACTCAACTGAATGAGTTCCACACTTTCATTTAGACCGTGGGAATTCCCGTTAGCAACACGTGGGTTACATCATCTGAGGTATTCCTGATCATTCAACGAGACGTTTTAATTTAGTTATAATTGTAGTTTTGTTGTTCTGTTTGTGATTAAATTTTGAGTTGTTTTATATTTTGAATGTTGTGGCGGTGAATTTTATCTTGCAATGACTTTTAATTTAGTTTTGGTTTCAGTTTAGGGACTATCCTAAAGGTTTTGGTTTTCATGCAACAGTCTTGTTTATCATGCAACAGTCTTGTTTATCATGCAACAGTCTTGTTTATCATGCAAGAAAAAGTAAGGTACAGTGCATGTAAGTAAATTGCAATAAAGTAAATCGCAATAAAGTAAAAGCGTACCTGGAGGGTCTTCCCGTCATCCTAAGCTGCACTTAAAACACATGCTAAGGCATTTAAATATTTCAACAGATACCTAGGTAAAGCTAAAGGAAGGGTTTTGGTTGTCTACCAAATTCCTAATCCTATAACTAGTCATCTCCTATGACTTCTAGGTTCTTGGTTTGGTTTAAGGATGATTTTCTTCATCAAAGAACAATTAAATTCAGTTGTTTTTCTAAAACATCCCGTCATATTGAGGAAGTTCTTTAGACAAGTCCTAAACATCTTTTCAATATTTCTGGGATTGTTTTGAGTCCAAGTAAACTTAGTTGCACAAGTGAATTAATCATCCAGGAGTTTAGTTAAACTTTGTTTCTTGCTCAGTGAACTTAGGTATTTGATTACCTGATGAATGAAGTGACATCTCACTTAATACTCTATTTAAGAGTTATAATAATTAAAGCCTTTAAGAGGCGAGTTGATTTATCGAGAATTTTAATCATTCTTAATTTAAGGTTCGAGTTAATGGTTTAAAGTGTTTTAATTTAATTATAAGGTTTTAATTAATAATTTTAAGTTTGGAATAGTGTTCAAATTGTTTTAGATTTAATTCTTAATGATTTCATTTAGGTTTGTTGTTAAATAATTTTAATCTAATTTAATCCAATTTGATTTTAATTTAATTTTAATTTAATTTTAATTTAATTTTAATTTAATTTTATTTAAGTTTATTTAATTTTAATTTAATTTAATTTTATTTTATTTTTAATTTAATTTAAATTAATTTTAGTTTTAATTTTGACTTTAATTTTAATTTTAATTCAACTTTAATTTTTAATTTAATTTTAATTTTTAATTTAATTTTAATTTAATTTTAATTTTAATTTTAATTTTAATTGTTAATTTTAATTGTTAATTTGGGTTATTATTTTAATTAAGAATTAAATATTATTAAAGTGACTTATTTAGGAATTTTTAAATTAAAGAATAAACATCCTCTTAATAATATCCCTATTTTAATAATCCAAATTTTAAATGTACTCTTTCTAAAATTTAAATTATTTAATTAATTAAAGTTTCATTTTGATATTTTCAAAGTGTTTAATGGGTTTTTACCCCTTAATTTCCCTAAGTTTCAATCATCCAAGAGAAAATTAAAATCAAATATTTTACCCTCCATTTTGATTAAACCTAAAGTCTTAATTAAGGGTTAAAATTTTAATCACTTTTATGCCCTTTTAAGCTTATTTATTTCATAACTCACTAAATTGAGCTCAAATGAATTTGAAATTTTTATGTCACCTCACTCACATGTCAATTAAGACATTAGAGGAGAAAATGTGATTTTTCTGGGTATACAATTATTTTTAGTAGAAAATAGGGGTTTTCCAAGAAAATTCAACAACATGACCAAGAAAAGGTTTCTTTCCTTAAGAAAATTATGGGATGTTTCTAATGACTAGAGGACCACTTAGACCAATTTTTGTGATTTTTTGAATTATATTTTATTTATTATAATTATTTTAAATTTTGGAGTATTAATTAATTATAAAATAAAATAAAAGTTAAAAATAGATTTTATATTTTTCTTAAATTTCTCTGACTTCAAGGAGTCCAGAGAAATAATTTTTACAATTTTCTAATTTTTCTTTGATTTATTAGAATTATTTTAGTGAAAAAGGTTGAAAATTCATTTTTTAATATTAAAAAATACATTAAGCCTTTAAAATTCAATATCTTACCCTAGGGACTTAGGAAAAATATTTGGTTTGTTCCTAAATGATTAGGAGTCAAAATGTGACATATTTATGATTTTTGATATTTTTGTGATTTTTATTATTTTTTAATTATTAAAATATTAAAATATTGTGAAAAATCAACTTTTTTAGAAAATTCCAATTTTAATTTTCTTGAACTCCCTTGATACCAGAGAAGCTCCAAAACTAATTTTGTGAATTTTTGAAAAGTATTTTTAGAGTTATGAATTTTTAAATTTTAATTTTAGTTATGTGACTTAATTAATCCATTTAGTGGGGTTAAACATTTCCAATTGATTTTAAAATTTTATATAAGGTTTCTCTGATCCTAAAGATCAGTAGAGAATTATTTTCAAGTCAATTTGATGTGTGGTTAACCCTAATTAATTCAAATTCAATTTTAGGGGTTTAGGCCAATTAAGGTTATTATGTATGAATTAACTCAAAATATATTTTTCATAGGGTCCTCTGGTCCTAAGAAACATCACCAAATTTTTCTAGAATTTATTTTACAATATTCTAATTATTGGATTTAAAATACCCAAAACAGTGACATAAACTTGAAAATTCAATAACTTTTCACAGAAATGGCCTATGACCTTGAAAAATTCAAAGAATGTTCCCAAGATCAGAGGCTTCAAAAGCCCTATGGTCTCATGCCATGGTGAGTTATAAATGCAAATGAAGAATTAAAATACTGAAAACAGTAAATAAATTATTAAAAATAAAATAATCATCCAATTAATTTGATTTCTTTTCCACATTATTCTTCTCTGTTCACTGAGCAAGAAGGTATTTTTATTTTATTTTTGTGATTTTTCTATGCAAAGATATGAATTTTTAAAGTTCAGGACATTTAAATAATTCAAAAATACCCTATTTATCTACCTATCCGACTCGGCGCCAGCGCAACATCGGCAGCTCCAAAAGCCCACGCGGTGCATTCCCATTTGACGCCGCCACTTGAGTCAGCAGCCACGCATCCTGAGGTTCATGTACCATCGCGCCGTCCGACTTGATCTCGACCGTCCGCTTGATACACGCGCGATCCAACGGCTTCTGGTCATCGTCTACGACTGGTGTGCACCCGTGACCGTCCACACTAAAACCCTAAGATCTCACTCGATTCTCAATGGATTTTTGTGTTCTTATGCTCTATGGATTCGTCTTGAAGAAACGAACACATCCATACGGTTTATAGGCTATGAAATTAACTTAAACAAAATGGAGAATCGGTGGAAGCTCGGGAGGAAGAGTGAGTTCATACCTTTGCTCAGAGAAGTGAAGCTTCGATCTGAGAGTTGTGTCACCTTCGATTGAGTCCAGGCAAGCTCCAGATGAAGTCTCTGGCTCTGGGGAATTGTCTAGGTGTGAAAGTGACCAAGCCCGATCACAAAGCTTGGAGGCTAGAAGCAGTGGATGGCCTGGTGAGAGGGCTTTTGCTAGGGAACTTCTCCTCTTGGTCTGGTGAAGGTTTAGGACCAGTCAATTTGGAGATTGGCTCACTGTGGTGAAGTGTCCTATTTTCTGGATGGATTTTCAACTCGGAAATTGAGCTCCGTTAATGGGGATTAGGGCGAAGGAACACCTGGGGATCAAGCTGCTCGCAGGTTAGGAGAAGGTCCTGGAGCAATTTTGGCAGAGTTTCCATAAGGTCTGGTTTTTTCTACTTATTGGCTGAGAGGTGGTGGTGTTTAAATAGGCATGGCTGGAGGGCTTCCCAGGGGCAATTGGAGGCTGGGATCAGCTGCTCAGGGGAGGAGAAGAACAGCTATACTGTCCATTTGGGTTGAGACAAGTCAGCAAGAGAGAATTGGAAAGTTTGGCTCACATGGAGCTTTCGGCCATGGCTTTTTCCGGCGACTGTGGTGGCTGGACGGCCAGGCATGGCTCACTCTCAGGGTCAGGGAGGTCAGTGCCTGGGTTTAGTGAACTCAATTGGCTAATGCCATGTGTAAAGAGCTTGATTCAAAATGGAGTGGGGAAGGGGATCATTTTGGGTTGATTTGGTCCAAGGCATGGTTTAGGCTAGGTGCACCTCCCCAAGGCTTGACTTTGAGCTGAGAGAAGTCAGTTGGATCAGCTAGGAAAGGGTAGTGAAGTCCCCATCCATGAATATTTGGATTAATCATGGATTAAGGTGAAGCATTAAAAGGGTTAAAACTTTTTTAAGGGGGTTTAAAAGAGGCTCCTCCTTTTGCAATTAATGGTATGGTGATGTGTAAAGTGATTCCCATGGCTTCATGTGGCTTGTACATGGCTTCAAAGCTTGCTCATGGCTTGGGAATGGCTTGGCTTACTTGCATGAGAAAGGGATTTTGGGATCTTTGGCATTTAGGGGTGATTTGGCATGAGGCTTGATTTGGAATCATTTGATGATGGAATTGGAACTTAGGGAATGATTTTGATTAAATGGATGGAAAATGAAAATGTCATATGGGCTTTAGGATAGATTTTGGGCTTTTTGAAATGGTTTTAGATGGGCTTTTAAAGTGATTTAGGGAGGTGGGCTTTTGGATTTTAGGATAGGCTTTTGGATGAAAATTTTGTGAAGGACCATGTCAAATAAATGTTGCAATTGGTTTAGGGATGTTTCATGAATGGTTTGGAATCAATTTGGCGTGATTTTGAGTAGAATTGGGTTGAATTTGGACTTTTTAGTTAAAGGGGCCAAAGTGGGCCAAATTGGGCTAACTTGGGTTAAGGTTGGGCTAAAGTTAGATTTGATGTAAAATTAATGTTGAGAAATGTTCATGGGAGTGTCACAAAGACCTTCCAACTTTGGTTGGGTTCTAATTTTGGGATTTGGGCCCATTTGGGTTAGGTTTGAGCTTAGGTCAATTTAAGGGATTTTGGTTTTGGGTTAGGTTTGGGTGGAGTTTAGGTTTAAATTTTGGGCAAATCAAGTTAGTGTTTTGTTTATGGGGTTGTTAGGAAGGTCTTAGAAAAGATTTGGGACCAATTGGCGTTGAATTGTGTTGGTTTGAGCTAGGTTTAGGTCATGGGCCAAAATTGGGCCTTAGGCCTCAAATTGAAATTGGGCTCAAATGTCAATCAAATTGGACTTATATTTGGTCTAAATTGATGTTGGGGATATTGAATTGAAGCTTAGAATTGAATTGGACCAGAATTGAGATCAATTGGGGTGGTTTGGTTTGACATTGGGTTCACTTCGGTTTAAAATAAGTCAAATTGGGGGTTTTGGTAAAAGTAGAGTAAATTGGCAAAATTGGCCCATGGTGTAGTTGAACAAAATGAAATTGGGAATATTTGGGATGTTTTGGATTTTTTTGGGAATTTTCTGAATTTTTGGATTTTTTGGGGTTAAAGGGCATTTTGGGTATTTAGAGGGTATTGGGAGGTACTTTTGGAATTTTTGGTATTTTTGGTTATGGATGATCAATTTGAGTGGGGGGAAATTTTTAGGATTGATTTTGAGGAATTTTAGGTAATTTAGGTGATTTTGCAAATTTTGGGTCATTTCAAGGGTATTTGGTAGGTTTGGTGGGTCCGGGGTCTCGGGGGTCAAAAATTGAAAATTTTAAAAAAAATAAATATTGATCATATTTGAGTAAAGTGGAATCACTTTGGTTAAGCCATGAAGCCATGTTAAGCCCATATGAGCCATGAGAGGACTCATTTGAGGCATTCACCATGTTGTTCCTAACCCTCTTAGCCAATGGCTTAGGGGTTAAGGACCATCCATATGAATTACCTACATGAGTCAGGAAGTCAAGTTGAGTGAGAGTGTGGTTTTAGGACATGGAATGTGTGTGAGAGTGTAGTGTATGTGCAAGTCGACCCTCACCAGACCAAGCCACCCAGGGTAGTCCTAAAGCCAAAGAGTCATATAGGGAACTCATCCTTTAAACCTTCACATTTGATTTCAACCCTCTAGGTGATTAGGGGTCTACAATCAAGCTTGTGGGGTTTGCAGGGAGTTAAGAGGTTTTTGAATTTCTAAGTGGTGGGTTCCACTTCTAATCCTCTAGGATAGTCAAAAGGAAAGTCCTATGGCTAGATCCTAAACACTAAGGAGTGAGAAAAGAATATACCTCATCAAAAATGAGGTCAACAAATGGACCCCCAATAGGTGTGGTGTGCTGACGGAGCACACCACGCATATTGGCGTTGACCAAAGAGATCAACAAAACCAACACAGATGTCCAAGTGACAAACTTAGAACAGAGTAGAAGAATTTCCGCTGGGGAGTATCAGGTATATTTCCAAGACTGGAGATTCCTAAACTCTCGCTGGGGAATGGAAAAGGAGGTGAACTCCAAATCACAAGATATGGGGAATTCGATTTGGATTTCATTTTACTTTTAAATTTCAAGTTTCAATGTGTCAGTTTGGGTTTCGATTTGAAGTTTGATTTGAAATCAATTTAAGGAAATTTTAAATTTGAATTTTGGATTTGAAATGAGAATTGAAACTTAGGTTTCAACCTCGGGATTGCGAAGAGAACTGGAATTTAAGTACCAGCCTCGGAGTGAGAATCAGAGTTTAAGTATCGACGGAAAAAAGGATGAGAATCAGAATTTAGGTACTGATCTCGAGAGAGTGAGATTTGAAATTTAAGTATCAAACCTGAAAGAGAATCGAAATTTAGGTATCGATCTTGGATGAGAGAACTGGAATTTGGTACCAGTCTCGAAGGAAGAGAACTGGAATTTAGGTACCAGTCTCGGAAATTTAGAATTGAAATTTAGGTATCAATTCGAAAGAGAGTCGAAATTTAGGTATTGATCTCGAACGAGAGTCGGAATTTAGGTACCGACCTCGAAGGAAGAGAACTGGAATTTAGGTACCAGTCTCGGAAATTTAGAATTGAAATTTAGGTATCAATTAGAAAGAGAATTGAAATTTAGGTATCGATCTCGAATGAGAGTCGGAATTTAGGTACCGACCTCGAAGGAAGAGAACTGGAATTTAGGTACCAGTCTCGGAAATTTAGAATTGAAATTTAGGTATCAATTCGAAAGAGAATCAAAATTTAGGTATCGATCTCGAATGAGAGTCGGAATTTAGGTACCGACCTCGAAGGAAGAGAACTGGAATTTAGGTACCAGTCTCAGAAATTTAGAATTGAAATTTAGGTATCAATTCGAAAGAGAGTCAAAATTTAGGTATCGATCTCGAATGAGAGTCGGAATTTAGGTACCGACCTCGAAGGAAGAGAACTGGAACTTAGGTACCAGTCTCGAAAATTTAGAATTGAAATTTAGGTATCAATTCGAAAGTGAGTAAAAATTTAGGTATCGATCTCGAATGAGAGTCGGAATTTAGGTACCAACCTCGAAGGAAGAGAACTGGAATTTAGGTACCAGTCTCAGAAATTTAGAATTGAAATTTAGGTATCAATTCTAAAAAGAATCGAAATTTAGGTATCGATCTCGAATGAGAGTCGGAATTTAGGTACCGACCTCGAAGGAAGAGAACTAGAATTTAGGTACCAGTCTCGAAAATTTAGAATTGAAATTTAGGTATCAATTCAAAAGAGAATCGAAATTTAATTATCGATCTCGAATGAGAGTCAGAATTTAGGTACCAATCTCGAATGAAGAGAACTGGAATTTAGGTACCAGTCTCGGAATTTAGAATTGAAATTTAGGTATCAATTCGAAAGAGAATCGAAATTTAAGTATCGATCTCGAAAGATGGGAATCAGAATTTAGGTACTGATCCCAGAATGAGAACTGGAATTTAGGTACCAGTCTCGAGAGTTTGAAAGAGGACTAAAAGTTAGGCTCTAGCCTCGAAGAGAACTGGAATTTAGGCTCCAGTCTCGAAGATTTATCTGTATGAAGAGGGACCCAGCCTCATGCCATCAGAACCAAATCGAACAAAGTTCATGGCTCCGTGTCAATAGAACTAGTCGATTCTCTAAGACACGGAAGAAAGACAATTGAAAGGAGCTGGTAAGTGTTCCAAGCTGAAAAGACTTGACTTAGCAATAAGTCAAGGAAAAAATTCAAATTTCAAAAGAGTTTCAAACAGATTTCGATGGAGGAAAGAACTGAAAGGTTCGAATCAGAGGATTCAAATCGGAATTTAATTTGAGATTTAGATTCATTTTTCTTGTCCTTTAACGATCCCATTTTTATCTTTGTTGTTTATTTAGTGTTCATGTGAATTTGAAGTTCATTTTAATATTCGGATTTTTAGGAAAAGTTCTCATTTATTTTCTTTTCTCTTCTGTTCTTCGTTCAAAGTTCATTTAACTCTAATGACGTTTACCAGTCAATTTGCACAAAAAGACGTGAAGGCAAAATATGACGTAGTCATTTTCATTCCAACTTGCTGAAAGTACATCATACAACTTGATCTAGTCATGATGATATTTTCCTCAGAAATTTATTGTCTCATACAATCCATGTAAATCCAAAACGGACTGTGTAAACTTCTTGTTGATCCATCCAAAAGCGACTGTCAAAAATCCGTGTCTGAATAGTAAGAAACATGGGCAATAACATCACCTTCCAAGCCACCCTTGACAGGAGTGCCGCATGGATGTGCATTGGAGGTGTGCTATTTCCCATGTAGCTCACAGCTCGTAGGGTCGAAGACTCTCCAATTCTGGATCTGGCTGAAAGTCGTAAGGCATTTTTCTGTCGTCCATTCTTCTAAAAGTAACTGAGATCCGCTCCACAGGCACTCCTGGAATGCAATGCTTCGCAACGTCTGCTCTGTTTCCTTTTATCACCAGGATGGAACCTACTGGTAGTGGTATCTCCACCGGCCCTCGGAACTCACCGGGGCCTGCAATTCCGGAGGTCAAATCCGAACATGATGTTGCACTGGTTGAGGAATGACACTGTGCAGAAGGGTCTAACAAAGTCATGATGATCTATATGCGGAGGTATGCAGTCACCTTCCTTGTAGATGTTGATAATGCAGCTGTTGGGTATGCAATCTGCAGGCAATACCCTCCATGTTATCATTTTTTTCACCATTCTCTTGATGACTCTTGGCATTGGATCCACCTCACTGCAACGGAGTATCCCTGGTGGATTTCCTTTCCTGTCTGTGGCAAAATTGTAGCAACATCCGCATTGGATTGTAACTCTTCCCTTTTCCTGGCATCCATCTTCGGGGTTCTGAATATGTCTTTTCTCACAGGCGGACAGCTCGACCCATTTTCTGTAATTCGAGGATGAAGTCTACAATTTGTTGTTGCTCATAATCTGAGAAAACATCTGTATGCAGCTCAAGGCCTTCCAAGATGTTGACCCTCTTGTTTCTGATTCTTTCAAAGTATTCAAAGGTTTTCTTCTCAACTAGTTGCATTTTCTCCAGCTCGTATTCCGGGATTATCTGAAGTCCTCGGTGTCTAGTAACATACTACGGGATGTATGGCTCAACCCCAGCACGTTCTTCTGCATGTCTCGGCTCCTCGGGGATAGTCTCCGTAGGGACATCCTCCGGGTTTGCTTTCGCAACAAGACTCTTCGGATCCAGTACATATGCTCGGCGTCGAGGTACCGGCTCTATTTCTATTTTTCTTGGTATTTCTTTTATCTGTTCTGACCTTCTTGGAATTGACTTTCTTCTTTCTGGTTCTTGACGAACTGGTCTCATTGGAGCATTTGCACTAACAGTATCCATCGTCTGTTCATGTTGATCTTCTGCTAACTTGGTCAACATTTTGTGAATGCGACGATTTTTATTTCTTCGCTGGGTAGCAGTGAGAGTAGCTCTCCTTACCCCTTGAATTTCTGTGGGCGCGACGCTGACAAGCCTACCCTCTGCTGTGGCGACCATGGACTTAACTTTCTTATCTTCTCCGGTTGCATGCGCGGCGTTTGCTTTTCTTTTCTTGTTGCTGGATTGGTGGCTCGGGCCACCCATTTCATCACTGTCTGGATGTGAAGTTCTTCTCGATCAACTGGGATCCAATCATTTTCTTCGTATTGTAAGCCGGCTGGTGTGAAGTCTGAGTCAATCTCTATCACTGCTCCATCCCTCACCCTATTTTCATCAAGTGCTAGACTCACTCCATTTCTAAAGTTTAGAACCAACCGCCCGTTCGACATTTCCCTGAAAAAAAAATAAGGAAAGGATCAGGGGTTGTACTGAGAACAAGAACAACAAGAAAAAGACTTAAAAATTCTTATTCACTTCTTTTAAATTTAAGGAAAGTAGGAAAAGATGAGAAAATATCAGGAATGAATGGATTTAAAAGGAAAGATTGACATTTTATTATTATGATTTCCCATTTTTTCTTTTTAACATTTTCGTTGATGAGATTTTTTTTATCATCCATTTTATTTTGTTTTGGGTTCGGACCCAATCACAAAGTGATTACTTCACCCGTGTTTCTAGGGATAAGATTCTACTTTAGAGGCCACCCTTCGAAACATCAGGTCGCGTAATACTTCTTTAAATACCGTCCATTGATTGGAAGCATGGGTCGTTCTCCACGGCAATTCACCAGTTGGTAGGAACCTCCTGAGTAGACTGTCTCGACCACGAATGACCCTTCCCATGTTGGTTCAAATTTACCTCCTATTTTGCGATGTGCAAGAATAGGTCTTCTGAGAACAAGAACTAAGTCACCGACTTTAAAAGTTCTTGGGCTGACCAGTTTATCATGGGCCTGGATCATCTTAACTTGATACAGTTCCAAATTCTGCTGTGCGGAAAGTCTTTTCCCTTCCAAGCTTTCCAATTCTTCCAGTCGTTGTCTGGCATTTTCTTCGTGGTGATCTTTTCGCAACTGCAATTCGGAGTGACGGAAGCTAAACTTCCAGGGGCAAGACGGCCTCGGACCTGTACACTAAAGCGTAAGGCGTAGACTGAGTAGGAGTCCTAAAAGTCGTCTTGTAGGCCCATAAGGCTTCTAACAACTTCTCGTGCCAATTTCTCTTGTTGTCATCCAAAGTTTTCTTTAGAATCTGGATGAGAGATTTATTAAAAGCCTTGGCCAAGCCGTTTGCTCTTGGGTAGTAGATTGTTGAGTATCGCCAATCGATCCCGTGTCTTCTGACAAAATTGTTGATCTTTGTACTTTTGAATGCAGACCCATTATCTGAAATGATCCTGCGCGGCACCCCAAAACGGTAAACGACTTGGTTCTTGAAAAACTGTAGCACGTGGTGTGCCTTTACTTC
The DNA here is from genome assembly GCA_022702705.1 of Papilionanthe hookeriana x Papilionanthe teres. Lineage (NCBI taxonomy): Eukaryota > Viridiplantae > Streptophyta > Magnoliopsida > Asparagales > Orchidaceae > Papilionanthe > Papilionanthe hookeriana x Papilionanthe teres. Next base: position 75,802,776 of record CM040427.1, on the reverse strand, counting down.
TCTGAGTGGTATAGCTTCTGCCCATTTAGAAAAGTAGTCTGTAGTTGCAAGAATGAAGCGATGTCCTCTTAAAGAAGGAGGTTCTATCGGACCCACTATATCTGTGCCCCAACACTCAAACGGCCACGACGCGATTGTCGGATGTAGAACATTTGGAGGTTGGTGTAGAACCACTCCGTGCACTTGGCACTGGTGACAACTTTTGGCAACTTTCATACAGTCGGTCATCATTGAGGGCCAGTAGTACCCTAGTCTTTTAATCTTCATTTTCATTTTCGGACCCGACTGATGAGCGCCACAAAGTCCTGAGTGCACTTCTTTGATAATTTAACGAGCCTCGGACCCGCTCAGGCATCTTAGCCACATCTGATCAAAAGACCTTCTGTATAATGTATTTTTTATTAATGTGTAAGACAGAGTTCTTTTCTTGATTTGATGGGCTAATGACTTATCGTCCGGTAGGTTTCTTGTCTGCAAGTAGTCTATTAATGGCTGCCGCCAATCTTCTGTATTTTCTGTCACTGCTTGTAATTGTTTCTTCTGCTTTTCTTTCTGATTTGTGTATTGTATCCATGTCGAGCTGTGATAGGAGCCGTCGTCCTTGAGCCGACACTTCAGTCGACTCATCCTGCAAGCAGACAAATTCCTTTGCAAGGTGGGCTAGCGCATCAGCGAGAGCATTTTCTCTTATGGGAATCTTGTAGATTGTTACGTTTGGAATTTGTTCCAATAATTTCATGGCGTACTGAAAGTTTTGCTCGAGTCTTGGCTTTAAAATTTTGTCTCGTTCGGCGACTCGTTGAATGATCAGTCGAGAATCCCCGTAGATGTTGATGTCCGTTATTCCCATCCGAATAGTTAATTCTAATCCGGTTATAAGGGCTTCGTATTACGCCTCGTTGTTTGTACACGGTTCGTTAAGTGGTAGGAGTATCTTAACATCCCCCGCTCCGGTGTTATAAAGATTAGTCCGATTCTCGCCTTACGGGCACTATCGTTTGCAATTCTTTGTTCTTCTGTGCTGAGGACGCTCCGTCGAAGTACAGTTCCCAACGTCGATCATCGAGGTCTTCTAGGCTCATTATCTGCTCGTCAGGCAAATCATCATCGAGAGGCGAATCTGCCGGTAAAGGGTGTGCTGCAAGGAAGTCAGCTAGGACTTGTCCCTTTACGGCGGGAAGAGGAACGAAAGTTATGTCGAATTGCAATAGTATCATCGACCACCCGAGAAGTACGCGGAAAGCGTCGGTCGGGTCATCGAAGTATTGCAATGGATTAACTCTCGAAATAAGGTTGACCTTATGAGAAAGCATGTAATGTCTGAGCTTTTGAGCGGCGAAGATCAGGGCCAAACAATGCTTCTCAATCGGAGGATACTTTACTTTTGTCGGAATTAGATGACGGCTTAAGTAGTAGAGAGCATTTTCTTTTCCCTCATCATTGACATGGGCTAGCAGGGCTCCAAGGGAGTAGTCTAAAGCCGCGGTATAAAGTATCAACGGTCTACCTGATACTGGGGCTGCTAAGATAAGAGGTGTCATTAAGTATTGTTTGATGTCATCGAAGGCATGTTGACACTTGGAGTCCCAAGTAAACTTGGCATCCTTCTTAACCAAAGCAGAAAAAGGCTGACACCTTCCTGACAAATTTTATATAAAGCGTCGAAGATATGCCAACTTTCCTTGAAAGGATCATAGCTGTTTCAAAGTTTTAGAAGGAGGCATTTCTAAAATAGCTTTACTCTTTTCCGGATCGATTTCGATCCCGCGATGTCGGATAACAAATCCTAAGAATTTCCCTGAGGTGACGCCGAAGGCGCATTTTAAGGGATTCATCTTAAGGTTAAATTGTCTTAGTCGCTCGAAAACAATTCTCAAATCATACAGGTGATCTTCCTTCAGTTTGCTTTTGATGACCACATCATCCACGTAGCACTCGACTTGGTTGTGAATGAGATCATCAAAAATCTTCGTCATCGCTCTTTGGTATGTTGCTCCCACGTTTTTTAGTCCGAATGGCATTACTGTGTAGCAATACACTCCGATCGGAGTTCTGAATGCCGTAAGCTTTTCGTCTTCTGGTGCCATCTTTATCTGGTTGTATCCTGATGATCCATCCATGAATGAAAATATTTCATGTGTTGAAGCAATGTCGATCATCAGTTCTGGAATTGGTAGTGGAAATTCGTCCTTTGGACATGCTTAATTTAAATCTCTGAAATCTACGCAGATTCTGATCTGACCATTCTTCTTTCTGACTGGTACCACATTGGCTAACCAAGTTGGGTATTGTTCTTCACGGACAAATTTAGCGTCTATTAGCTTCTTAACTTCGGCTATTACTTGTTGCTCATTTTCTAGACGCATTCTTCTGGGAGCTTGTCTAACTGGAATGGAAGTAGGATCTACTCCTAATTTGTGAACTGCGACTTCTGGAGCTAATCCTGGCATTTCGTCGTAACTCCAAGCAAAACAGTCCTTGAATTCCATTAGTAGCTTAATTATTTCCTCGGAATCTTCTTTATTGAGTAAGGAGCTAACAAAGGTTGGCCTAGGCTCTTCGCTAGTACCTAAGTTAACTTCCATTAACTCGTCTATTGTAGATTTGATTTCTTCCTCGAATTCTGGTGGAGCATCTCCGATTGGTAGATCCTCGAGATCTTCTGAAGTTTCCAAGCACTCTTTATTAGGTTCGCAAGTGACAACCAAGAAAAATCTCGTATCGTCAACTGATCCTACTGTGCCGAATCCGAGACCATGTTTTGAATTGGGAGGCCGACCTGCATTATTCCATAATTTTTCAAAGTGTTGTGATCGGCCTTTTGTCCATTGTCGAGGTAAGACACCTGTCGGCATATTTTTAGGTTGTGTGATATTTTAAAAAGGGGTCGCCTAACAGAAGTTGTCGGCGAATTTTAAATTTAGTTGTATAAAATAATTCGGTGTTAGCATTCGATTTCGAAAATAATTTTAAAAGCCACATTTTAAGATATTAAATCAACAACCGATCTCACATTCCGAATAGTTTATATAAACGACAGCCGCACCACAAACCGTGTATCTATCCCTAAGGATAGACACACTCGCTTTTCGATTGCGTGGGGCTCGTTAAATAAACTAAGATTTGTGACATCCGTTTGGTCTCGCGAACCAATTTTTTAAGCCGAGCTAGCCCTCGCTTAATATAAATGAATTAAGCAGGGTTTATATTACCTGGGTTCTTTAAAATTCCCTATAAGGGCAAGCCCCTATAGTTAATTACATCTTAAGTGACGGGAATCACCTAAGAAAAAACTCTCGATAATAATCAATAATTTCGGCTTCTAAGAATTTCAAAGTTTAAGTTTTCAAAGGATTAAACTTTTGAATCTCAATAGGAATGGACCAAGTTTGGAACATTTTATTTTGGGAATTCAAAGGAAGAAAAGTAGGAGAAATTACGGATTCGAAGTGAACTTCGATAATTTCCCGACTACCCTATTGTTTCGGCTTGGATTTCAGAAAGTCCTAATGTTTATTTAATGTTTTAATCTTGCCAATTTTAATTAATTAGGGCTTATATTTATATGATAGAATCATACAAATAGCTCGGAAGATGTGAGGGTTTATATCGTATCTGACGACTACCTCGGAATCCTAAGACCGGTTAAAGGCTTAATTTGCAATGCAAATGCCTAACGAAGAGTCGAGGGATTTATAAGACCGGGGCAAACTACCTCGAAGTCCTATGGCTTGGTTGTTTAATTCTAAGAATGGTTTAGCCGATGTAGAGTTATTTTGCCGACGACGATGGCCGCGCTGCCCACCATGCTCCGAGCTCCTTGTTTGCCGTGTATGTTTAGTTTTAGAAATCATAAATCGAGGGATGAGAAAAGTGTTTTGGTTTTGTGTGTCTTAATTTCCAGGTGTTTTTGTGTTTTAATTAAAACAAATCTTAAAGTTGATTATAACGACACCGGTTAAGATCCCACGGTTCCATCCTTCCGGCATCATTATTTTTATCGCATTCACTTACCCGTATGAATTCGCTAAACTCAACTCGAATGAGTTCCACACTTTCATTTAGACTTCGGGAAATCCCGTTAGCAACACGTAGGTTACATCATCCGAGGTATTCTCGATCATCCAACAAAATGACGTTTTTAATTTAGTTGTAGTCGTAGTTTTGTTGTTCCCCGTTTGTGATTAAATTTTGAGTTGTCTTATATTTCTAAATTGCCGCGAGGTGAATTTTATCTTCAGAAGTGTCTTTTAATTTGGGCTATTGCTCGCTTTGTCATTCTAAAGGTGTAGGTTTTCATGCAACTGTTGTTTATCATGCAAGTTAGTGTCGTTTTCGCGATGCGATTAAATAAATCGCAATAAAATAAATCGTAATAAAATAAAAGTTGGGCATCGAAGGGTCTTCGTCATCCCAAGCTGCACTTAAAATACAATTTAGAAAGCATTTAAGCATTCATAGCAATTTCCTAGGTAAAGCTAAGGAATTATGGTTTTCTACCAAATTCCTAATCCTATGCCTATCATTTCCTACGACGCTTCCAGTTCCTTCGTTGGGTTCGAAGACGATTTTCTCATCAAAGAATACTGCTTCAATCGTTCTTATAAATATCCTATCATATTGATGTATAAAGGAAGAATCCTAAACATCTTTTTCAATATTTCTAGGATTGTTTTAAGTCCAAGAGAATTTAATTATGTAAATGAATCGATCGTCCGAGGCTTTCAAGTTTTGTTAACTTCGTCAAAGGAACTGTGATAGCTCAATGTCCTATAAGTGAAGTAACATTTCATTTAATATTCTATTTAGGAGTTATGATAGTAAAAGCTCCTAAGGGCAAATTGGTGTTCAAATGGTTCGCGATTCAAATTTAAGTTCAAATTAACGATTTAAGTTCGACAATTGCCTGTTGCCTTTTGCATTTATTTTGAGTTCTTTATGTCTTAGGTGATGTTATTTAATTCAACTTAATTCAATTTAATTTAATTTAATTTAATTTAATTCAATTTAATTCAATTTAGTTTCGATTTGATTGGTTTAATTCAATTTAGCTTTCCGATTTCGATTTAATTTTTATTTTAATTTAATTTAATTTAATTTAATTTATTTTATTTTATTTTATTTTATTTTATTTTATTTATTTAATTTTATTTAATTTAATTTAATTTTATTTTATTTATTTAATTTAATTTAATTTAATTCATTTAATTTAATTTAATTTGTTTATTTAATTTAATTTAATTTTAATTGGAATTTTCTTTAAAGAGTTTAATGATTTAATTTTAGCTTAATGATTAAGTCTTTTTTAATATTTTAAATTTGAGTTATCATTTTAATTAAGAGTTAAACATTAATGAGATGATTAATTTATGGGATTTTTAAATTAAAGAATTCTAATCTCTTTCCTAATAATATCCCTATTTTAATAATTCCAATTTTATTATTCTTCCAAATTTAATCAATTATTTAATTAAGGTTTAATCATTTTAAATTGCTTAATGGGTTTCTACCCTTCAATTACTAAATTTCAATCATCCAAATCAGATTAGGATCAAATATTTTATTTGTTAATTTTTTATTAAACCTAAAGTTTTAATTAAGGGTTAAAATTTTAATTACCATTTTGCCCTTCAAGCCTAATAATTTCATAACTCACTAAATTGAACTCAAATGAACTTGAAATTTTATGTGACTTCACTCATATGTCAATAAAGACATGAGAGGAGAAAATGTGATTTTTCTGTATTTAATTTATTTATATAATTATTTTTAGTAAAATGTAGATTTTCAGCTTTAAAAATTTGATAACATGACCAAGGGAAAGTTTTTATCCTTAAGAAAATTAGGGGACATTCCTAATGACCAGAGGACCACTTGGACTAATTTTGGTGATTTTTTTGAATTATATTATTTTTATTATAATTATTTTAAGTTTTAGAATGTTAATTAATTTAAAAATAAAAGAAATGTTGAAAAATGAATTTTATATTTTTTTAAAAATCTCTCTGATATCAAAGAAATCAGAGAATCAAATTTTGCAATTTTCTGATTTTTATATGATTTATTATAATTATTTTAGTGAAAATGCTAGAAAATACATTTTTTTTAATTTTAAAATTACCCTAGAGCTTTAAAATTTAATATCTTACTAAATAGACCTAGGAAAAATATGGGATTTGTTCCTAAGTGATTAAAAATTCAAAATGCATTTTGGTGAATTTTATTATTTTTGTGATTTTTATTATTTTTTAATTATTTAAAAATATTAAAATAATATTAAAATTACCTTTTTAGAAAATTGAAATTTTAATTTTCTTAAACTCCCCTGATATCAGAGAGACTCCAAAACCAATTTGGTGAATTTTTGAAAGATATTTGAAAGTTATGAATTTTTAAAGTTTAAAATGACTAAATTGGCTTAATCAACCCAATTAGTGGGGCTAACCAAGTCCACCGACCTCAAATTTTATGGTGGGTTCCTCTAATCCTAAAGGTCAGTGGAGAATTGATTTCAAGTCAATTTGATGTATGGTTAGCTCTAACTAATTAGAGACCTATTTTGGGTGTTTAAGCCAATTAGGTCGTCTAAAATGAACTAACTCAAAACCTATTTTTCCTAGGGTTCTCTGGTCATAAGGAACATCACCAAATTTTCCTAGAATTTATTTCACAACATGCTATTTATTGGAATTAAAATACTCAAAACAGTGACATGAAACTTGAAAATCAATAACTCTTCATAGATGGCCTCTGGATTCTTTGAAAATTCAGGGAATGTTCCCAAATTCAGAGGCTTCAAAAGCCCTATGGTCTCATGCCATGGTGAATTGTATACATGCATGGAGAATTAAATGAATGCAGAGAGTAAATAAATTACTAAAAAATAAATACTTCGATGAAATTAAATGATTTCTTTTCCACATTATTCTCCTCTGTTCACCGAGCAAGCATAGTATTTTTCTTTTATTTTTCCGATTTTCCTACACAAAGTTATGAATTTTCCAAGCTTGCCGAATTAAATAAATAAAAATACCCTATTTTTCTATTTATCCACGCGCGCCGCCGCATCCTCGCATCTCCGAACCCGCCACTGCCGCGCTCCCATTCGACGCCGCCATCCGAGTCGCCAGCCCCCGGGGCCCCGCTGGGCTTCATACCGTTCCGTCCGACGCCATCTGAGCCGTCCGTCCGCGCGTATTAAATTGGAGCCAAGATCCGTTCATCGTCCCCGAGCGTCCTCACCCGAGAGCCGTCCACACTAAATCCCTAAGATCTCACTCGATACTCAACGGATTTTTATGTTCTTATGTTTCCTACGCGATCTCCGTTCGAAGAGACGAACACATCTATACGTTATCATGCATCAAATTAAGGCATTTGAAATGGAGAATCTCCAAGCTCGGGGATGAAGAATTAGTTCATACCTTTGCTCAGAGAAGTGTGGCTTTGATCCGAGAGTTGCCGCACCTTCTCTGACGGATCCCAAAGAAGCTCCGCATGAAGTCTCGGGTCTCATGAATTGTCCACAGATGTGATTTCGACCAAGCCCACCACAAGCTTGAGGCCGGAGCAACTGGGTGGCTCGGAGATGCGGCTTTTGTTTGCGGGATACCTTCCTCGTCCGTGAAGGTGTAGGACCAATCACCTCTGAGAATCGATCCACCGAGAAGTTTCCCCGGTTTCGGCCGGATTTCAACCCTAAAATCGAGCTTACAGAGAAGAAACGGGCAGGGGGATTTCAGTGGGGATCAAGTGCTTTGTGTATGGGGAGTGTCCGTGAACAATTTTGCGTAGTTTCCTAAGGTTTGTTTCAGCTCTTTTTTTTCATGGCCGAGAGGGGCGGAGTTTAAATAGAGAGGGTGGAGGGCCTCCCGTGGGGAGTTAGGCCGGGGATCGCCCGGCTCGCGAGGAGAAGAACAGCCATGGTGACCACTAGGCAAGGGCTTTCTGTGGGCAACAAGGGAGAATTTCTCAATGTCGGCTCACATGCGAGCTCTCGCCATGGTGTTTTCCGCGCCCGTGGCCGCCGCTGCATTGGTCACCATCTTGGTCAGGAGGTCAGGCTCGAGCTTAGTGCAATCAATTAGCATTGGCCATGTGTAAAGGGTTTGATTTAGATGGAATGGGGGCATGGCTAAATTTGGACCTAAATGGGTCAACCCCCCCATTTCGGCCAGTGCACCACTCACAAGCCCGGGTTGCCGAGGGAAAAGTGATTTGGCTCAGCATAATTAGTAGGGTCAAGTCACCATCCAAGCACAATTAGCATAAGCATGGTTAAGGGGAATCATGGGAGTGGTTAATCACCTTTTAAAGAATTAAGGAAAGAGTCTCCTCCTTTTGCCCAAAATGGCATGGTGACATGTAAAGAGGCCTCATGGCTTGCCTATGGCTTCATGCATGGCTCCATGGCTCCATTTGGCTTCGGGGAAAAGGTCAAGTCAATTTCATAAAAATGGCAGTTTTAAGAATTTCTTTGATATTTTGGTGGAAATTTGCATGAAGCTCGATTTGGAATGGTTTAATTCGATGATTTTGAAACTTAGGGGTGATTTTGATTAAATGATGATGAAAGGGGAAGTGTCATGTGGGCTTGGATGAATTGGGCTTTGAATTCCGTGAGGGAGTGGGCTTTTAGGAAAGTTTAAGGGAAATGGGCTTTTTGGATTTTAGCGATGGGCATTTGTGAAGATTTTGTGAAAGGCCTTGTCAAATAAATGTCATAATTGGTTTATGGATGTTCTATGAAGGGCTTGGAGTCAATTTGGTGTGATTTGGAGTTGAATTGTCTAATTTGGGTTTATTTGCAAGTGGGCCTATATGGGTCCAAATGGGCCAAGTTGGGCCAATGTTGGGCTAGGGTTGAAATTGATGTAAAATTAATGTTGAGAAATATTTATGGGAGTGTTTCAAAGAGGTTTTGACTTTGGTTGGGTTTTGATTTTGGGGTTCGGGCTCATCTGGGTTAGGTTCTTTGGGTTTAGTCAAAAATGGGCCTTTAAATTGGGTTTAATTCTTGAGTGGGATTTGGGTCTAATTTTTGGGCAAATCAAGTTAGTGTTTTGTTTGTGGGAATGTTAAGGAAGATTTAGAAAAGGTTTGGGGTTAATTGGAGCTTGAATTGGGTGAGCTCGGCAATTTGCTCGGTCATGGGTCCAAATCGGGCTTTAAGGCCAAAAGTGAAATTGGATCCAAATGTCAATCAAATTAGACTTGGATTTGGTCTAGATTGGTGTTGGGGATGTTGAATCGAAGTTTAGAATTGAATTGGACCAGAATTTGGGTCAATTGGGTAGGTTTGGTTTGGCATTGGGTTCACTTCAGTGGTTAAATGAATAATCGTGGGGGTTTTGGATAAAAGTAGGGTAAATTGACAAAATTGGCCTATGGTGTAGTTGGACAAAATGAAATTGGGAATATTTGGGATTTTCTGGAATTTTCTGGGAATTTTCTGAATTTTTGGATTTTTGGATCAAGAGGGGTATTTTGGGTATTTCCGAGGGTATCGGGGAGGTTTTCTTAATTTTTGCATTGGGTATGGATGATCAATTTAAGTGATGTGAAATGTTTGGGATTGATTTTGGAGAATTTTGGGTAGTTTGGAAATTTTGGAGGATTTGGGTAATTTTTAAAGGCTTTCATAGTCACAGTTATTCCGTCAAAAATTTGAAAATTTGGAAAATTGAAGATTAAGTAATGTAAGTGGAATAAAATCATTTTTGTTGAGCCATGAAGCCATATCAAGCCCATATGAGCCATGAAGGGATCTACTCGAGGCATCCACTATGTTGTTCCTAACCCTCTTAACAAGGGCTTGGGGTTAAGGACCATTCATGTGAATCACCTACATGAGGAGGTCAAGTCAGGGTATGGGTGTGTTTTTAGGAAGTGTGGAAGGTAAAGGTGTAGTGTAGTGTGTGTGCAAGTCAACCCTTCACTGTGACCAGGCCACCCAGTAAGGGCCCTAAGGCCAAAGAGTCCTATAGAACTCATCCTTTAAACTTCCACATTTGATTTCAACCCTCTGTGTGATTAGGGGGTCTATACCAAGTTTGTGGAGTTTGCAGTGAGTTTAGAAATAGTTTGAATTTCTAAAAGGTGGGTCCCAATTCTAGTCCTCTAAGATAGTCAAAGGAAAAGCCTAAGGCTAGATCCTAAGTACTAAGGAGAAGAAGAGAAGACCTCATCAAAAATGAGGTCAACAACACCACGTTGAATTAAATTTTGAACAATGTGAGTACCACTCAAAATTAGTTCCATTAATTTGGAAGAAGTACTATCTTCAAATTGCACATCTTTTTCAGTATCGGAAGAAGAAGCACCACCGTAAAACTCGATTGAGTTGGTGACACCACCATGCACCTCCTCACCACCATACCCTCGATCTTATTGCACGGACGGGGTCGTGGTCATAGGGGCAAGCACATGATGGTTAATTCTCTGCAGACATCGATTTATATTCTTCATTCCTTTCATCTTCGAGAGATTCGAACTCGGGGTTTCTTTGATTCTATTGTCGCCGCTTCTTTCGATTTCTTCTTCTTCTTAGAAGTGTCCTCCCAAATCAACATCGATGACTGGTTTTTCTCGTCCAATCGTTCCAATACTTTCCACGTCCTCGTCCGTTTCGACTCGGTGCGAGTCATGGAGAAATTACCATTCGCCGTAAGGGAGTGGTGAGTAATCGTTGGACTAGAACTTCAGGTTCTTCATTGTCTCGAATTTCTTTTGCTTCATTTGGTATAGTATTTCGGAAAAGATTGTTTCTTACAAGGGCGCGTAAGAGGGGCCGCATCTTCATGAATTCCAATTTCATGCACTGAGATTGTCGGAATCACTCGATACACTCGTTCCCCTCCTTCGTAATACTTACACCTGTGCAGTAGGACGACGGTATTCATCCCGTTTTCATGGATACAAGGTCACCCCGCAGCGTTGAACGATGTCTCTAATCAATTATGTGGAATTTTGCGGTCAGTTTCGCTAAATCATCGCCTTCATTAGTAAGGTTATCGATCCAAGAGCTCTTTCTCCTTTTTCGATCAGCTCTTAATAGCACCTTGTCCGTTTCCAAGCTCGCGAGCATCAATTTCCAAATATGCTAGCGTCCAAAGATTCATTATGTTGATTGGATGCTCCCGGATCAACCAACACTGCAGAGCGTAAACGTTCCAATAAACACTGAAATGTATAACGGCTGGCTATGATCACTGCTCCCGCAGATCATTGTCCTGCAAAGGCAACACCTCGCCGTTCTCTTAACGAGCAAACCTCGTCGAAGGAATCACCGGCCATTTCCGAGTTAAACAAATCTCTCGGATCAAGTAAAGCTTCGATCAGAGTTTCTCTCAATCTCCCTTCGGACAGATCGAGCGTCGTGAGTGCTTAGTTTCGTCGGTAGCTTCCGAAGATGGGCTAGCACGTCGTAGTCCACTTTATTACCATGTTCCTGCTTCTTCCCAACGGCAGCTCTTCATTGGCCGGGGCTCTTCCGAGCAAACGCCACCTCGCTTTCCTTTATCCTTCGGGACCCATTCTCTGGAGGTAGAACTTTTCCACTTCTTAGATTTACTTCAGTTTATTTCTTCGAATTTGGTGTTAAATCTCGCCGGCGTATCCTTTCGAATTGGTCCGACCGGCACCTTCCCGAAGTTGCTTCAGGTCTCGATACTCTAATTTATCGCGATCTGTGCTCGAAATTCGTCAGTCGTACTGCCGCTGTCGAGCTCTCGCAGCCTCCGAGCATCTTCTTCGGCCGTGGTCGCCGAGGTCGTTGATGATTCGAGAATCGTTATTTGTATTGGAATCGAGATCTCGTGATTAAGCCTATTGTCGTTAGCTACGTAATCGTTAAACAAATAAAAATGTAGCCAACGCCATAACCTCTTCTATTTTTTAAGCCATGTTGCCGTATTTGTAGGTGCACGCTAAAGAAGTTGTCGCGAATTTTAAATTTTAAATTTAATTTAAATATACATATAATTTAGAAAGGCATTTACTAAAAATGTTTTTAAGTTCGAAAATTTTAAGATATGAAATCAAACCGATCTAACATCCCAAATAGTTTATATAAACGAGCACCGCATCACAAACCGTGTATCTATCCCGAAGAATGCATACACCGCTTCGATGATGCTAGGCTCTGCTAAATAAATTAGAAGATTTCCGCGACATCATTTTGTCCGCGAACTAATTTTATGCCGACAAGTTCCCCTGCTCAATATAAAGGAATTAAGCCAGGTTTATATTACCTCGGGGTTCTAAAAGTTCCCTATAAGGGCAAGCCCCTATAGTTAATTACATCATAAGTGACGGAATCACTTAAGAAAACTTCGATAATGATCAATGGTTTTTGCTTCTCAAGAATTTCAAAGCTAAGTAGTTTTAAAAGGATTAAATTTTGAATTTCTCAAGAGGGAATTGATCAAGTTTGGAACAATTAATTTCAGGAGTTCAAAGGAGAGAAGTAAAGAGAAGCCGAGGATTCAAGAGAAATTCGGCAACTTCCGACTATTCTATTGTTTACCTTCAATTAGGAAGTTTATTTAATGTTGCAATCCTGCCAATTTAATTAATTAGGACTTATATTTGCATGTCATGATCATACAAATAAATTTCGAAGATGTGAGGGTTTATGTCGTAACAACGACTACCGTGAGTCCTAAGACCGGTGCCAGGCTTAATTTACATGACATGATCATGCAAATGCCTAACGAAGAGTCAGGACTTATGTTGCACTAGGCAAACTATCTCGAAATCCTATGGCTTTTTGTTGTTTAATTCTAAGAAAGTTCTTTATGGTCGAAGTAGATCCGAATTTTGTCAAGGACGATGCATGGAAGCCGCCCACCATGCTCCGAGCTCCTCGTCGTCGTTAAGTTTAGTTTTAGAAGTCATAAATCGAGATGAGAGAAGTGTTTTGGTTTAGAGAAAATCTTAAAATCCAAGTGTTTTTAATATTTTAATTAAAACAAATCTTAAAGTTGTTTAAACAGAACTCGATACATCCCACGGTTCCGTCATCCCGCACCATTATTTTCATCAATTCACTTTACCCGCATGAATTTGCTAAACTCAACCGAATGAGTTCCACACTTTCATTTAGACCGTGGGAATTCCCGTTAGCAACACGTGGTTACATCATCCGAGGTACTTTATCATTCAACGACGTTTTAATTTAGTTATAATTGTAGTTTCTTGTTCTCAGTTTGTGATTAAATTTTCGAGTTGTTTTTATATATTTCGAATGTTGTGGCGGTGAATTTTATCTTGCAATGACTTTTAATTTAGTTTTGGTTTCAGTTTAGGGACTATCCTAAAGGTTTTGGTTTTCATGCAACAAACTTTGTTTATCATGCAAGAAAAAGTAAGGCAAATGTGTTGCATGTAAGTAAATCGTAAATAAAGTAAATCATAATAAAGTAAAAAGCGTACCCGGAGGGTCTTCCCGTCATCCTAAGCTGCACTTAAAACACATGTTAAGGCATTTAAATATTTCACCGTATTACCAGTAAAGCTAAGAGTATGTTTCTTGGCATTGCCTACCAAATTCCTAATCCTATAACTACCATCTCCTACGACGTCTAAAGTTCTTGGGTTCGTTTAAGGATGATTTTCTTCATCAAAGAACAATTAAATTCAATTGTCTTTCTAAAACATCCCGTCATATTTAGGAAGTGCTTAGGACAAGTCCTAAACATTCTTCAATATTTTTCAGATTGTTTCGAGTCCAAGTAAACTTAACAGCATTGCAGAATTAATCATCCAGAGTTTAGTTAAACTTTTGTTTTTGCTCAGTGAACTTAGGTACTTAATTACCTAATGAATGAAGTGACATCTCACTTAATACTCTATTTAAGAGTTATAATAATTAAAGCCTTTAAGTAAGTGCATTGATTTATCGGTAATTTTAATCATTCTTAATTTAAGGTTCGAGTTAACGTTTAAAGTGTTTTAATTTAATTATGAGGTTTTAATTAATAATTTTAAGTTTGGAATAGTGTTCAAATTATTTTAGATTTAATTCTTAATGATTTCATTTAGGTTTGTTGTTAAATAATTTTAATCTAATTTAATCCAATTTGATTTTAATTTAATTTATTTTAATTTTAATTTAATTTTAATTTAATTTTATTTTCTCTAATTTTTATTTAATTTTAATTTAATTTAATTTAAATTTAGTTTTAATTTAATTTGACTTAATTTTAGTTTTAATTTTGACTTTAATTTTAATTTTAATTCAACTTTAATTTTTAATTTAATTTTAATTTTTAATTTAATTTTAATTTAATTTTAATTTTAATTTTAATTTTAATTTTAGTTTTAATTGTTAATTTAAGTTATTATTTTAATTAAGAATTAAATATTATTAAAGTGACTTATTCAAAGGATTTTTAAATTAAAGAATAAAACATCCTCTTAATAATATCCCTATTTTAATAATCCAAATTTTAAATGTACTCTTTCTAAAATTTAAATTATTTAATTAATTAAAGTTTCATTTTGATATTTTCAAAGTGTTTAATGGGTTTCTACCCTTAATTTCCTAAGTTTCAATCATCTAAGAGAAAATTAAAATCAAATATTTTACCCTCCATTTTGATTAAACCTAAAGTCTTAATTAAGGGTTAAAATTTTAATCACCTTTATGCCCTTTTAAGCTTATTTACAACTCAAATTGAGCTCAACGAATTTAAAATTATTTCACCTCACTCACATGTCAATTAAGACATTAGAGAGAAAATGATTTTTCAGGTTTAATTTATTTATACAATTATTTTTGTGCAGGTTTAGGTTTTCCAAGAAAATTCAACAACACGCACTGGGCTGGGGGCTTCTGTCCTTAAGAAAATTATGGGATATTTATAATGACTAGAGGACCACGTGGACCAATTTTTGTGATTTTTTGAATTATATTTTGCTTATTATAATTATTTTGAGTTTTGGGAGTACACTAATTATAAAATAAAATAAAGTTAAAAAAATAGATTTTATATTTTTCTTAAATTTCTCTAATCTCAAGGAGTCCAGAGAAATAAATTTTACAATTTTCTAATTTTTTTTTGATTTATTAGAATTATTTTAGTGAAAAAGGTTGAAAATTCATTTTTTAATATTAAAAAAGACATTAAGCTTTTAAAATTCAATATCTTACCCTAGGGACTTAGGAAAAATATTTGGTTTATTCCTAAATGACAGAGTCAAAATACGACATTTTTGGCGATTTTTTATATTTTTGTGATTTTTATTATTTTTTAATTATTAAAATATTAAAATATTGTGAAAAATCAAATTTTTTAGAAAATTCCAATTTTAATTTTTCTGAACTCCCCTGATACCAGAGAAGCTCCAAAACCAATTTTGTGAGTTTTTGAAAAGTATTTTTAGAGTTATGAATTTTTAAAGTTTAATTTTAGTTATGTGACTTAATTATCCATTTAGTGGGTTAAACATTTCCAATTATCAAAATTTTATATAAGGTTCCTCTGATCCTAAAGATCAGTGGAGAATTTTTTTCAAGTCAATTTGATGTGTGGTTAACCCTAATTAATTCAAATTCAATTTTAGGAGTTTAGGCCAATTAAGGTTATTATGTATGAATTAACTCAAAATATATTTTTCATAGGGTCCCCTGGTCCTAAGGAACATAACCAAATTTTCCTAGAATTTATTTTACAATATGCTAATTATTGGAATTAAAATACCCAAAACAGTGACATAAATCAAAATTCAATAACTTTTCACGTAGGATGGCCTACGACCTTGAAAATTCATAGGAATATTCCTGATCGTAGGACCTCCAAAAGCCCTAAGAAGGTCTCATGCCATGGTGAATTATCTATGCAAACGAAGCACTAAAATACTGAAAACAGTAAATAAATTATTAAAAATAAAATACTCATCCAATTAATTGATTTTTTTTTCCATATTATTCTCCTCCGTTCACCGAGCAAGAAAGTATTTTTTTATTTTATTTTTATGATTTTTCTACGCAAAGATATTTAATTTTTAAAGTTTTTTAGTGACATTTAAATAATTCAAAAATACCCTATTTATCTACTTATCCGACGGCGCCAGCCGCAACACCTGTGCCTCCGAGCCTCACGCGCGCATTCCCATTCGACGCCGCCCACTCGAGTTGTACCACGTCCCGCGTTCATGTACCATCGGCCGTCCGACTCGATCTCGACCGTCCGCTCGATACACGCGCGATCCAACGGCTCCCGGTCATCGTCTACGACCGGTGTGCACCCGTGATCGTCCCCACACTAAAACCCTAAGATCTTTCTCGATTCTCAATGATTTTCGTGTTCTTATGTTTTATGGATTCGTCTCGAAGAGACGCCCAACACATCCATACGGCTTATAGGCTATGAAATTAACTTAAACAAAATGGAGAATCGCTGGAAGCTCGGGAGGAAGAGTGAGTTCATACCTTTGCTCGCAGGAAGGAAGCCTCGATCCGAGAGTTGTGTCACCTTCGATCGAGTCCGTGCAAGCTCCGCATGAAGTCTCTGCCTGGGAATTGTCTAGTGTGAAAGTGACCAAGCCCGATCAAAAAGCTTGGAGGCTAGAAGCAATGGCCGGCCCGGTGAGAGGGCTTTTGTTGGGGAACTTCTCCTCTCGTCCGGTGAAGGTGTAGAACCGAATTTGGAGATTGGCTCACCGGTGAAGTGTCCTATTTTTCGTGGTTGAATTTTCAACTCGAAATCGAGCCTGATGGGGATTGTGGCAAAGGAACACTTGGGATCAACCGCCCGGGTTAGAGAAGGTCCCGCAGCAATTTTGCGTAGTTTCCTTAAGGTCCGGTTTTTTCTCCTTATTTGGCAGAGGTGGTGGTGTTTAACAGCATGGTCGAGGGCTTCCTCAGGCAATCGAGGCCGGGATCAGCTGCTCGTGGAGGAGAAGAAATGCCTATGCCGGCCCCATCCGGCCGAGACAAGTCAAGAAGAGAGAATCGGGAAAGCCTACCACATGGAGCGTCATGGCATTTTCCGGCGACTATGGTGGCTGGCCTAAGCAAGGCATGGGTCACTCTCAGGGTCAGGAGGTCAGTGTGTCGGCTTAGTGAACTCAATTCGGCTAATGTCATAAGAGCTTGATTCTAAATGGAAAGGAAGGGCTCATTTTGCCGATTTGGTCCAAGGCATGGTTTAGGCTAGGTGCACCTCCCCAAGGCTTGACTGGAGCCGAGAGAAGTCAGTTGGA
The DNA here is from genome assembly GCA_022702705.1 of Papilionanthe hookeriana x Papilionanthe teres. NCBI lineage: Eukaryota > Viridiplantae > Streptophyta > Magnoliopsida > Asparagales > Orchidaceae > Papilionanthe > Papilionanthe hookeriana x Papilionanthe teres. Next base: position 75,785,568 of record CM040427.1, on the reverse strand, counting down.
TCAGCTAGGAAAGGGTAGTGAAGTCTCCATCCTTACGAATATTCGGATTAATCATGGATTAAGGTGAAGCATTAAAAGGGTTAAAAACTTTTTTTAAGGGGTTTAAAAGAGGCTCCTCCTTTTGTAATTAATGGTATGGTGATGTGTAAAGTGATTCCCATGGCTTCATGTGGCTTACAGTAGCATGTGGTTTCAAAGCTTGCTCATGGTTTGGGAATGGTTCGTTTACTTCTCTTGCATTTAGAAAGTGATTTCTGGGGATTTTTGGCATTTAGGGGTGATTTGGCATGAGGGTTACTTTGGAATCATTTGATGATGGAATTGAAACTTAGGGAATGATTTTGATTAAATGGATGGCAAATGAAAATGTCATATGGGCTTTAAGATAGATTTTGGGCTTTTTGAAATGGTTTTAGATTTCGGCTTTTAAAGTGATTTAGTGGAAGTGGGCTGGGATTTTAGGATAGGATTTTTTGGATGAAAATTTTGTGAAGGACCATGTCAATAAATGTTGCAATTGGTTTAGGGATGTTTCATGAATGGTTTGGAATTAATTTGGTGTTATTTGGAGTAGAATTGGGTCAATTCTCAGTTTTTATAAAGGGGCCAAAGTGGGCCAAATTGGGCTAACTTGGGTTAAGGTTGGGCTAAAGTTGGATTTGATGAAATTAATTTTGAGAAATGTTCATGGGAGTGTTCGCTAAAGAGTTTCCAACTTTGGTTGGGTTCTAATTTTCGGGGATTCGGGGTCCATTCGGGGTTAGGTTCGGGCTAGGTCAATTTAAGGATTTTGGTTTTGGGTTGGGGTTTTGGGTGGAGTTTAGGTTCAAATTTTGGGCAAATCAAGTTAGTGTTTTGTTTATAAGTTATAAAGGTTTTAGAAAGTGGATTTGGGACCAATCGGGGCTGAATTGGGTTGGTTCGAGCTAGGTTTAGTCATAGGCCAAAATCGCCTTAGGCCTCAAATTGAAATTTGGCTCAAATTTCAATCAAATTGGACTTAGATTTAGTCTAAATTGATGGTTGGGATATTGAATTGAAGCTTAGAATCGATCAATTTAATCGAGATCAATCGGGGTGGTTTTGGTTTCGACATTTGGTTCACTCGGGGTTTAAACGTGTCAAATTTGGGGGTTTTCAAAGTAGAGTAAATTGGCAAAATCGTCTACTTTTGCATTTCGGAACAAAATGAAATCGAATATTTAGGATTTTTTGGGAATTTTTGGGTTTTTTTGTATAGTGCCGTAAGATTTCGTGTATTCTATGACGTAATACTTTCGAATTTTTGGTATTTTTGGCTATGGACGATCAATTTGAGTGGGGGTAAATTTTTAGGATTGATTTTGAGGAATTTTTGGGTAATTTAGGTGATTTTGCAAATTTCTGGGTCATTTCAAGGGTATTTAGTGTTTGCCGTCCGGCTCCGGTCAAAAATTGAAAATTTTAAAAAAAAATGAAGATTGATCAAATTTCCGAGTAAAATGGAATCAGCTCGGGTTAAGCCATGAAGCCATGTTAAAGCCCATATGAGTTGAGAGACGACTCATTTGAGCATTCACCATAAAGAAATTCCTAACCCTACCGTATACTATGCTATACACCATCCATACGAATTACCTACGAGTCGCAATGTTTGAGCAGAGTGTGGTTTTAGGACATAATGTGTGTGAGAGTGTAGTGTATGTGCAAGTCAACCCTCACTGCACTGTGCCACCTGTGGTAGTTCTAAGCCAAAGATTCCTATAGAAACTCATCCTTTAAACCTTCACATTCGATTTCAACCCTCTAAGTGATTAGGGACCAATCAAGCTTGGGGGTTTGCAGGGAGTTAAGAGGTTTCCGAATTTCTAAGTGGCTCCACTTCTAGCCCTCAGATAGTCAGCTGGAAAGCCTCCCATGCTCAGATCCTAAACCTAAGCGAGTGAAAGAAAAGACCTCATAAAAAATGAGGTCAACAAAGACACTAATTTAATTTATCATTTCACAAAAATATCAAAATCCAGAGAAAGACAGAAAATCTACTCAGATTTCCATGGAGATGTATACAATAAAACTTAGATTTCATATATGTTAGGGGTGCCCACAAACTAAAGTAAATAAACACAACTTGACTTAAATTCCACCTCAAGCAAACTGCTTCCTCTCGAATCTCTTTCTTTCTCAGCGCACGCGTAATTCTCCTTCGAAACAACAACGCAGAAGACATCTCCTCACTTCCTTCCACTCTTACAATCCTTCGGCTAATTCCTCACCAATATCTCTATCCGAACCTCACTATTTAACATTCACTAAATAACAAAGAATTCGACACGCAAAGGACTTCTATTCGAGACTAAGTGACTCTTAGAAGACCTCAAAAGGACTTGTTAAGAACTCTTAGCCGACCTTTAGAGGATCCAAATAAAGATAATTTTTCAGCCTAGAATTGTTCTTTTTAATGTTGTTGAAGAGTCTCCAAGAACTTTTCAAGCATCCTTTCAAAATCGTCCACATTCGACATATTTTTTGTGAAAGAACTTACTCATCCTCGCCGTCGCGGCCTCGAGGTCCGCCGTCGGCGGCCTTCAGAAACACTCGCCTCGAACTCCAGGCCGCCGTCGGCGGCCTCGACCTCCCGCCGTCGTTCTGGATAAATTTCATAATTTAGTCTTTTTTGCTCCAAATTCGCTCCTTTTTGCATATTTTCGCTCAATTATCCTTAAATCTTCATACCTGCAAAAAAACACCAAAAATACCCTTCTTTAAAGTGCAATATCATCAAAATCAGTATAAAATAAAGACAAAAATCTTAACATTTTTCTGTCAAACACTCCCACGTAATGGCCTCACAAGAGGATGAACAAGACTCTCAGAGAGGCGTGCATGCCGCTAAACGCATCTACCCAAATGTTTCTGGGTGAAACCGTGTTAACTGCTTCCATACCTTATCACCGACGCCCATCGACAACTATTGATATGAAGACTTCTTTGGAGATGTGGTACGATTTATTGACCTTATTGAAGTTGGTAATCATTTTGAACGATAACACCATGATTGATGTTTACAATTGATATGGCTCAGCTGAAGTCAATCATATGTGTTACTGTTATCTTTAGTGAAACCATAGAGAGATAAGAATTGGTTGATGGCTCTTCTTTTACCTTTATTTAATTGAAAGGGGAAAGTAGTAAATACTGATAGTAGGACTAAAAGATGTAGACCCAAATCATAGTAGAAGAGCTATAACTGATTCAACTTTCGAAAATTTGATCTAACGCTACCAAAGTGCTTGATTATTATGGTCACAAATGAAACAGTGTTTTGGCTCGAATCCATGACTACCGAGATTGATGTTAAATTAGACAGCTTTCATAAGTTTGCAACTAATCTCCAAGTATTTTTGTATTTGAGGTGGTATTCAATGGTTCAAGCTTGAGGGAGCAGTTGTTCTATTAAAATTGAATCAGAAAACAATCTGATTGTAGTCATCTATTATCGATAGAAGCCAAAATTCTTGAAGTAAAGATTTAAATTTTATAATATGAAAGTTTTTCAAATTCATTTGATAGAATTTTAATCACTATCAGATGAAACTAATGCACAATCAGGAGAGACAAAAATTTTTTGTGTTCGTTCCAAGATGCATAAAATCCTGACAATTTCCTTTTTTTCGTTACCAAAATCCATATAATGTATTCCGACCAAGGTTGCCTCAATATCATCCATTCTGATTCAGGCTGTCAATAAGAAGATTATAGAATTTCTCAAACTGTATGGAGGTGAATCTTCAATGTACAAATTTTAACAAATAGAGAAATTTCTTTTTTGTCAAAGAATTAATTGGAACGTTATTAATAAATATATTTACTATTATTTTCCGTGCTATAAAATCATTAATTTGAACTAAAAAGAAAATTGGTGTAGACTTGATTCTCTCGTCTGCCTAAAACTGATTACTTTCATGAAATGGCAGTCCGACGGCTGACAATATAACAGACCGCAGAATCATTAAACTAATAATAAAATATTCATCACCGCATTGCTTTATGCATTGTCATTAAGATACAACGCTGGAGTTTGCTAATTTATTTAAAGGTTTGGGAGATTGAGAGAATGAGAGAGGTGGAGTGAAAATTGAAAAGGATAGAAAAATTGATCGGAAATCAATGGAGAAAATGGAAGGAATGACCAAGGAGATAAAGAGGCAGATGCGCCTTGCAATGCCGCTTACAATTGCAAATTATTGGTGTTTGCCCTCCAATTCGTATCAATAATGTTGGTGGGCCATATAAGTCACCAGAAGCTCGCCGGCGCCTCCATAGCCATTTCCTTCGTCAATTCCATCAAGCTCAGTGCTCGTACGCACTACGCCTTTATTTTACTTATTTTTAAGCACATATGTGTGGTCGTTAATGCTCAAATTTTCTGTTAGTAGTTGGGAAACTTGCGAAATTAACATAGCAAATTATCGGAGATGAGCCGCAGCAGTTTAAATTTGATAGCTTGCAAACAGCTTCCGTCTTAATTGGTTTTTATGTTAATTTCACTCAAATTATTGAACCTGCTTGGAGCTGTTCGATGTCTAGATAAGCATAAATCCAAGCAGAACAGATTTTAACCTTATTAATAAAGCTGCGTCTATGATAAATTTTTCATATAAATGCCCAAAGTTCTAGCTGTTAAAAAAAAAAGAGTATTCATGATTTGTCTTTCTTTTGTCCGTGATTTATATAGATGGGGGTAAGCTCTGCATTAGACACCTTATGTGGGCAATCGTTTGGAGCAGAGAACTACAAGATGGTAGGCTTGCATCTACAAAGAGCGATGGTGATATGTGTCGTAGTGAGCATTCCACTTGCCTTTGCAATGGCTTTCTCTGGTACTATCCTCACACTGCTCCGCCAAATCTCAGAAATATCAATGGCTGCTCAATCCTACGCTCAGTTGATGATACCTTCACTATTCGCCTACGGCCTTATACAGTGCATCCTAAGGTTCCTGCAAGCACAAAAAATCGTGGTCCCCATAATGCTTAGCGCTGGAGTGACAGCAATTTTTCACTGCGTCAATTGTTGGTTCTTCACCTTTAAAACAGGGCTTGGTTATCTAGGAGCCGCCCTTTCAGTATCAATATCTTATTGGTTTAACTTGTTCCTATTAGCACTCTATGTTATTTTTTCTCCTTCCTGCAAATCAACGTGGACTGGATTATCTAGAGGGGCTTTTCATGGCTTATGGGACTTCCTTAAGCTTGCCATACCTTCGACCTTAATGGTTTGGTAAGTACAAGAAACATCGTTTTTTTTTTTTACTAGTTTTGGTACTCACTTCTTTTCTCTTACATGAGATATGTTCGCAGTTTTCAGAACTGGCAATTTGAGTTATTGTTGCTGCTTGCTGGACTTCTTACAAATCCAGAGCTCCAAACAACGTTAATGTCAATCAGGTATTTTTTTAAAAGGAAAAAATCATCTGCAAAATCTTATTGAATTAAAATTATTTAGTATTAAACGTGGTTAATTGTTTCCATTATTACAGCCAGAATATTTCTTCACTGGTGTATGTGATTCCACTCGGTGTCAGTGGAGCAGTTAGGTTAGCTGAAATTATTTCAATTTTTTTGTTCCTTGAAATCATTTGCAACCCCAAAAGACTGCTACCAATTTTTCTTCAATATTTCCAGCACCCGAATATCCAACGAGTTGGGTGCAGCAAATCCAAGGGCTGCTGTGCTTGCCGTATTATCTGCAGCGATAACTGTAATTATTGAAGGTCTGGTTGTGGGATTTGGGATGATTGGCGGACGGCGATTATGGGGAACAGTCGTACCAGTGAGAGACAAGTTGTCAATGCTGTGGCTGCAATGGTTCCTTGGATTGCTCTATCGCATTGCATTGATGGTTTCCAATGCGTGCTTTTAGGTATTGATTTCTCTGGCATTATGGCTTCAGAAGTAGGATTTAGTATTAGTAGCATTTAGTGAATTCGACAAATCAATTTTACTCCTGGATTTAATAAGTTCGAATTTAAGCTGAAAAGTGTAAACTTTGGAACCCCTAAGCAGGTGTTTGGTAGCACGAATTTGATCGAATTTTGCCGCTAAACATAAAATATGTAAAATTAAATCCCGCTTCAATATTCTCTGCTTCCGTCTGTTATTCAATGTAAAATTGGATTTACTAAATGCCATTTGAAGGCAAATTTACGAGATTAATTTCTCTATGGCTCAACAGCTTTTCTCCATCTGAAATAGATTTGATTAATCCAGATTTACTAAATCATTTTTAACATAAATCGTGTTGATGAATAAGAGCAAAGAGACTTCAAGAATCGACACAAATCAGTAAGAAACACGTAAATTTAACGGCGTTCGGCACTATACGTCTTCTAGAAAGAACGACAGCTTTTTTTTGATGACGCTCTCTTGGATTTCACCAATAAAAATAAATGATCCTTTAGAGTTTCAATATAACATATATATATATATATATATATATATATATATATAATGTACAATATATAATTATCAAATTACCTCAGTAATATACTGTGGGGGGGGAGCACCATTAACCCACAGCCTTTTAAGTCCGGAACCACCAACCCCACCGTAATCACCTGCAAAACCGAAGATGTATCTCCATTGCTCTCCACCGCCTTTTTAACCACAATATGGCACCGCCGCTTAGGTCAGCTCCATCAAACTTCCACCAAAGTCATATCTCCGACAACTAATACCTACTTTTTTTTTTCTTTAGCAGCAATACACTACCATTACACTATCACCGCAATAATAATAAAATCGATTATAGAGACATGTATGTTGAAATTTAAACTTTATTTTAGCTCGTTTTTAAGTTTCCACAAGAGCCTCATCTGTGCTCTCTGCCTTGTAACGCAGGCAAAGCAGGTAGACCATTTGCACAGAGTGTGTTGAATTTAGCCGTGTGAGTGTAATTATCAGAATCTATCAATAGAGTTATGCAGACAATCCTACCATTAATTTAGCAAAGTGCCACTAGTATAAATAGGCATTTTCTAGCCAGATCAAGAGAAAGAAATAAAGTGAAGCTTATTCCATAAATTTAGCCTTTGCCATATCCCAAAAGCTTCCTCATTCCAATAAATGCCAGATTTGTACCAAAGCGTTCAAGTTATTGAAGAATGGCAAACGGTGGCATGGTTTCCTTTCCAAGTCCCGATGCTTAAGGAAAGCATCTACGACACCAAGATTGGAGATGAAGGCACCTCGGGAGCGACGTACGTTTAGGAGGTCAGGAGAAAGGATACAATGAGCCAGCGACGAATCCGCTCATCCACAACACAAAAGGAGAGCTTAAGAGACTTGCGAAAGAGAGACAAGAAGTGCTCTCTTCTCATCTATCAATCTTTAGATGAAGATGGTTTCTGAGAAGATCTCAAGTGCTTCCAAGCCAAGCCAGTACAAGGAAGCTCGAGGTTTTGTATAAAGAGAAGAGAAGGTTAAAAAGGTACGACTTCAAACTTTAAGAAGTCAATTTGATATCTTGCATATGAAAGAAGGCGAGTTGGTCTCCGATTACTTTTCTAGAGCTATTACAATTTCCAATTAACTAAAAGAAATGGAGAGAAATTAAATACGCGCTATCACAGCATTCTTCGTTCATTAGATTCAAAATTTGATAGTATCACAACTATTATCGAAGAACTGATTTACAAGCCATGACGATGTGAGCAACTTCGGGTTCCATTGGTAAGCCCACGAAGAAGATGAATGAAGAGATTTGCCGAACAACTTCTCAAAACGAATATTCAACCAACTCTGAAAGCATTTAAGTTCTTCAACAATATTGGGAATCCAACACGGAAGAGGTGGTGGACAAGGACGAGGTCATGCTAGCAAGCAAGGTGGGGTTCCAACAATAACTATGAGAAAAGAGAAAGATCTACAAGAGGACGTGGTCGAGGCGCTCGAATTACGTACGATAAATCTCAAATTGCCATTATGCACCGTAACAAGTTCGGTTTATGCAAAAGAATGTAGAGCTCCTACGAACAAAGTTTACGAAAGAGTCAACTACATAGAAGAAAAAGAAGAAGAAGATGGCACTCTACCGCTAGCATACAAGGACAATGAAAGAGGCGAAGATAGTACATGGTACCGACAATGTGCAAGCAACCATATGTGCGGGAGACGAAGCATGTTCGCAGCTTCGACAACCGCAAGCGGCAACGTGTCGTTCGGAGATGAGTCCAAGATAGAGGTGAAAGGTAAATGTAACATTCTCATCCGCCGTAAAAATGGGGAAGCATCAATTTATTTTCTAATGTTTACTTCTTTGTGCCGAATACGAAGAGCAACATCTCGAGTTTAATGTGGCAACTATCGAGAAGCCGGATATGATATTCATTCAGCAAAATACTTCCCTTCTTAAAAGACAATATTGGTAACTTGATTGCTAAGGTGCCAATGTCTAAAAATAGAATGTTCCCGTTTAACATTCACAAACGATATTGCCAAATATCTCAAGGCATGTTATAAAGATATTTCGAAGCCAAGGCATCTTCGATTGGGGCATCTCAACTCGAGACTCGACCGTTTCAAAGAAAGAGATGGTGAGAGATTACCTTGCATCAACACCCCGATCAATTATGTGAATGATGTTTACCTTGTGCTAATGAAAAGCTTCATGAGTCAAGTTCAAGAGCCCAAAAAGCCTCGAGCTCATACATACGTATGTGTGCGGTCCAACATGCTCAAACTCACTCTGCAGAAGAGCAACTATTTCCTTCTCTTCATGTATGATTTCTCACGAAAAACAATGCGTATTTCTTAAAACAAAATTAGAGATTTTGGAATATTCAAAAGTTTAAGGCAAATGTAGAAAAGGAGAGGTCTCAAGATCAAAGCTATGCGATTCGATCGAGGAGGAGAATTCACTTCAAAGAATTTCAAGAATTCTGGTGGAAGCCAATAATATGTCGACTTCTAACCGTTCCAAAGATCCCCCCAACAAAATGGAGAAGTGGAAAGGAAGAATAGAACCATTCTTAAAAATGGTAAGAAGCATGTTAAAAAGCAAGAAATTACCGAAGAAGTTTCTGCGTGCGTCGCATGTGCCGTTTATTCGCTAACCGAACACCAACAAGAAGTGTGTTGTGAAAGACACCACAAGAAGCACGGGAGGGAAGGAAGCCCGGCATCTCCTCATCTGCGAGTTTTTGGATGCATAAATTATACACATACCCGACAAAAAAAGAAGCAAGCCGGATGATAAGAGCGAGAAGTTCATCTCATTGGCTACGACACCAACCTCGAAAGTGCTACAAGCTATACAATCCAAATACAGAAGTTAATCATCGCCAGAGATGTCATTTTTCGATGAAGAGAGAAATTCTGGGATCGGGGAATCACATGAAGAGGACTACAACTTTTCCCCATACTGGTGAAGAAGACAAGTAGAAAGAACATGACGAACAAACAAGCAGGTTAGAGAGCCTACTACTCCACAAATAACATTAACTACAAGTACTCAAAGTGACTCATCGTCATCAAATTCACGAAAATTCAAGTGAAAGAGTACCACACTTTAGAAGATTACTAGATCTTTGCGATGAATCTAACAATCAAGCATAATCTTACTCTTTTTTGCCCTCACGACCGTGAGCCCACAGATTTCCATGAAGCCATACAAAGCAAGAAGTAGCAAGATGCAATGGATGAAGAAATCAAGGCACCGAGAAGAACGACACACGGGAGCTAGCTTCACTTCCAAAAGGGCACAAGGCACTATGTGAAACTTGCACAAAGTAAAGTTAATAATTCCAAAGGAGAAATTGAAAGATACAAGGCAAGATCGGGTGGCAAAAGCTACAACAAAAGAAAATATACTCTACCATGATTGCGTATTTTCCCCTCGTTGCCCGATTAGAAACTATTAGACTAATTATCTCTTCGAAGCCCAAAAATAAGTGAGAATACATCAAAATGGATGTAAAATCGTTTTTTGAATGAAATACTAAGAAATAGTCTACATTCAACAACCACCGTGATATGAAGTCAAAGGACAAAAAGATAAGATTCTAAAGCTAAAAAGGCTCTCTACGTGTCAAGCAAGCACCGAGAGCATGGAATAGCCGAATGGGGACAAGTATCCGCAAGAGAAGGGCTTCATAAAGTGTCCTTACGCATGCTCTTTACATCAGCAATGATGGATGAAATGTCTGATTGTTTGTTTATATGTTGATGACTCGATCTTCACAGGTAGAAATAATCCAAGCATGTTTCCAAAAGTTCAAAGAAGCATGACGAAGGAGTTCGAGATGACGTATACCGTTCATGGCATATTATCTCGCATCGAAGTCAAGCAAACGAAGGATGTAATTTTCATCTCTCAAGAAGGTTATAAGTGGAGATATTAAAGAAGTTCAAGATGGATAATAGCCAACCTATAAATACCCCCGTAGAATGCAAGAGTCAAGCTATCAAAGTACGATGAGGGAAAAAGAATTGATCCACCCATTTTCAAGAGTTTGGCCGGGAAGTTCGCGCTACTCGACATGCACAAGGCCGTATATCCTTTATGCTGTCAGATCGTCGGCCGCCATACGGAGACTCCAACTCGCTACCCACCTGAAGACCGCTAAAAGAATTATGCGCTATATCAAAGGTACAATTGATTTTGCTTACTTTACTCATCATCTAACAATTTCAAGCTTCGAAGGATGATCGAAAGAGCACTAAAAAGGTTCGTGTTTTTCGTGAGATACCGCTTTCACTTCGGGATGTCAAAGAAACAACCAATTGTCACTCTTTCTACGTGTGCTTGTAGTACGTACGTAACCCTTACGCGTTTGTTACGCAATTTGGCTTCGAAACCACAAAAGAGTTAAGTTTACTACGTTAAGAGGCGATCAAAATTTTTGTATCGATAACAAGTCTCGCAATAGCGCTAGCAAAAGAATCCAAACTTTTCCACGATAGAAGCAAGCACATTGATACGTGCTATCACTTCATCAGAGAATGCATCGAAAGAAAAGGAGATACAAGTGCAGTACGTGAAGTCTCAAGATCAAGTTGCTGATATATTTACCAAGCCACTCAAAAGTGAAGACTTTATTAAAATGAGAAGTTTACTTCGAGTCACAAAATCAAGTTTAAGATGTGCGTCGAAATTTAAACTTTATTTTAGTTGTTTTAAAAGTCTAATAAGAGCCTCATCTAGAAGCTTATTCTAGAATGTGTGGTAGGTGTGGTAGGTGTGTAATTATCAGAATTTCGCAATTATTGTGTGGTAGGTGGGGAATTATTGTAACCATTGGATTAGAATTATGGTGGCACAATCCTAGCCATTAATTTAGGAGGTGCCACTAGTATAAATAGGGGTAGAGTCTTTGAGTTTGCATCAAGCAAAGAAAATAAAATGAAGCTTCTTTCATAAATTTCTAGCCTTTGCCAAATCCCAAAAGCTTCCCCATACCAACAATGTATATATAGTAAGGACATTGCATATAGTGATAATGAGAAAAGGAGAGTGGAGAGCCATGGAGACTTGTCTTCAGTCCTGCAGGTTATAGTGGAAATGGAGTGTGAGTAGCAGCGGGGAAATAATGTGGGTCTATTATGATAAGTGAAGAATTCATTGCTTTATGCTATTATTCTATTAATTTTCTTTGTAAATTCATTGTGAAAATTGAGAAGATGTATATTCATTAATTCAGGCACAATTAGAGGAAGCGGAAGACAGAAGGTTGGGGCATTTGTTTGTCTCTATTCTTACTATCTCGTTGGAATTCCAGCATCTATAATTCTTGGTTTTGTATTCCATTTGAAAGTGAAGGTAATTTCAAATATTTTAACCCTTTGAACAGAAAACATAATATAAATATTATTTTAACATGAACTCATATTTGACAAATTACTGCTGATAACGTAGGGTCTTTGGATTGGAAATATATGTGCAATTTTTGTCCAAGATATGGTGCTTTTAATCATGACCGTTTTTACAGACTGGGAGAAACAGGTAAGCTTTTAACAGGAAGATCACTTTTTGTTTCCATCGGCTCATGTTTTATTGCTCTCTAACCTTGGTAAAATCAGTCCACCAAGTCCACGTCGAAAACCTGCATAAGTGTGAATCAAGTTTTTATTAATGCTACCCTATATATATGTTTTAAGTCATCTCTAAAAATACTTATTGTATTATACTTTTTCTGAAAAAAAAAACTTCAGGCTAAAAAGGCATTGGAAAGAGCACAACTTTCTCAGAGTTCATCAAACTTGCAAGCATCAGACCCCAGCCGTTGGATACCAAATTTGCAGTCCACTAGATTTTCCTTTTCCGTGTCGATTGATGAAGAAGAGTAAATTATTTCCATTATTTCTGATATCAAGGATGGGTAATTTTTTTCTTAACACTTGAAGATTTATATATATATATATATATATATATATATATATATATATATATATATATATATGAGAGAGAGAGAGAGAGAGAGAGAGTATTTACAAAATATTGTGACTGAATTATAATTTTGATGCATCTAGTAAATAATAAACCAATCTCTCTAATTGCCTCAGTTGTACAAATACATGCGCTTATATATATATATATATATATATATATATATATATATATATATATATATATATATATATCTTCAAGCATACTTTTATTCACTTTTTTTTTTTTTGAATTTTCTCGGATTATATAATACTTTTCAAGTGTATAAATTCCTTAAGATTAATTTAAAGTTTATTCAAGCAAATTAAGCCCTGATTTAGTTCATTTTAAGTCTTATTTCAAGTCCATTGGTGGATCAAAAATTCAGCAGCCTCTCAGTATCATCCCAATGTGGGGGCTATCTTGACAGTGTTAGGCTATACCTCTCATCTTTAAAACACACATGAACAGTATTTTTCAACAAGAAGATCGTAAAGTTTTTATCTTGCCCTTTTATAAGATGCACATAGATGGTGTTTGAGGTCATAAATCTTAGACCTCACCGTTTTAGACGTGTATGAATCTTCAAGTACATGTTTAAAAGCACTAGCAAGTTTTCCATGTCAAGCTAGAACAACTCAAATAGATAATTATGTTTCATGAGCTATGCCTTTGAGTAGCAAAGTGATCTACAAAAAAGCTACCCCAAATTTTGAAAAATTCACATTTAATTTCTCTCCCAACCACATAGCAAGGGCTTCAACATTAGATCCTGCAAAAACTATCCTCCCACATATCTGTTAGCAAGAATCAAACACACGATCCTATTAAACGGCCTAAAAAACTACTCTAAATCCCATAAAACCATAAGCTTAGACTTTCCTACCACATCACAGCCAAAATAAACCTTTAAATCACAAAAATGGATTGAAATCCTAAATTTTTGCTTACCTGCATAACAACGAAATTATCCACATTAAATCCTTCAAAATATTTTTTTTACCTTAGCAATTCTTATGAAGTTGGAGGAATGCAGTATGGAGTTGCAAGTAGGCAGTGAGATTTTGGTTAATGGGAGAGGAAGGTGAGAAGTTCTTCTTGTAATCGACTAGGCGATCGACGTCGAGTAATTTCCTCAAGTAATAAAATCCTTTGCAGCTCTGTGGATGTAAGCAATTTGTCCAACCATGTAAATCTGTGTGCACTTTTCTGGTGTGAATTTTCTCCTTCCTATTTTCGATTTTTCGTCGATCGTTCTAGATACCGCAACACTTGATATCAGAGCTTTGGTTCAGATTTGAGAAAAGACGATGACAAGAGATGAAGTGAAAGTTTCAGGGAATGAGAAGTTCGATGACACAGATTTTGGTTACTAGATGATGCAGAAAGATGAATACCTTTATGGGAAGAAACAAATTTTCGTTATTGAGGAAAGGACCGGAAATGATGGAAGAGACTGAATGGAATTTGTTTGATCAACAAGTTATAGGGATTATTCGATTAACTCTGTCGAGGTCTGTTGCACACAACGTAGTCAAAAAAATGACTATTGCAGATCTCATGGCAGCTGACCGCCTGCACAGCAGTTGAGGGGCACAATATAAATATGTTGCGGAGCTTTATAATTATATAAATGTTTAAATAGGTAAAATAGCAAATGTACCCCCTTGTATCTACGCAAGTATACGTATCGCTCAAGTAATAAAGGGCTCTAATAGAGTCCTAGATATCGATCCCACAGGGAAGTTAGAGATTAAGAATTAATTTAAACAGATGCAATTTTTATCAAGTATACGGAAATAAAGAACACTTATACTAACTTCTATTACTTAATTTTTGAATGGAAGATTGCAATTTAGAAAAAGTATATTTCTCCTTGTTAAGAGAATTAAGTGAGTGGATAAATAAATTAGTTAGAATTATATTGTGCCAAATAGAAGCATTCCTATTATTTACCCTTTGGTCCAGGCATAAGAAACATTGACTAATCCTATGCTTGGTTACTGAATCTACGACTAGGCTGGGAGGATACCGGCTGCCACTTTGGAGCTCCCACGTTCCCCTCGCCTGAGGGCTAACATCTACACTTCAACTCCCGAACAATAGGACCGAATTGAAGATTTTAGTTTGTTACACTAAAATATTCAATTCTACGTCTGATAATTAATATTTTCCTATTTATTTGCACCCTCCTTTCAAGGCTTTTGAATTCCCTGAAATTTGGATGTAATATTTACCACAGTTGATAATTCAACATATTTTAACAGTTCAATTGGCCAGATTGAAAGTAAATTATGTTTTAAGTAATAGATTATCACAATTTTTATTTGATATTTTAAGGCACAACTAATTCAAATTTCTATTTCACAAAATCTCAACAACAAGGAAAAGACAGAGAAAACTACTCAGAATACATGGGAAGAATAACACAAAATTTGGATTTCATTTAAAGCTATAAAACAATGAACAAAAACTTATCTCGAATCTTCTCCCCAAGTAGACTCCTTGAAGTTCCTTTAACTCTTCCATCTCGTACAAACACTCAATTATACTCACTAATATACTCTGGAACACACTATTGCACTCAAAATAACACACAATAGACACACCACACACTACTGATTTTCACACCTTCGGTCCTAAGTTCGTCTCTATTTAAAGAAGAAGGAATTTATCCAAAGGTTGCTTAAGCATCTCTTCAAAAAGCGTCCAGATTCAATGTATTTGGCTTGAACTGACCTTCTCGCTGTCGGTGGGCTCGTTGGGGCCGTCGGCGGGCTTCTAGAATATTGGTCAACTGCTAAGGCTCGCTGTCGGTGGGCTCAATCTCGCCGTCGGCGGGCTCCTGTATAATATATTCAAATCTCTAGAAAAAAATACGCCGGCGGCGGCCTATCCCTCGTCGTCGGCGGGCTAGTTCAATTTTCATCTCTTTTAGTCCTTTTCGTTCCAGATTCGCTCTTTTTTTCATCTTTTTTCTCCATTACCTATAAATCTTTATTCCTGCAATAAAACATAGGAAATACCTTTCTTTAAAGTGCAATTTCATATAAATTTGGTATGAATTTCTCAATATATTTTTCTCTAGTCAAAATCCCCCAAACTTAACTATTACTTGTCCTCAAGCAATCTTGATACTATATAAAAGTAATGATTATTTGTAATAAGGCTTTAATTCAGAAATACTATGAATTTGGTTTAAATAAATATTATAGAAAAGTTTATTAGAAAGATTTTTAGATAATTAAATTAACTCTATAGATATAAGACTATTTAGTCATCAAGTTTAAGATTTTTAGTCTTCTATTTATTTCAAGAATGACTATAATTTGCAATATTAAATTACTTAGGATATTCAGATGATAGGAAAATTCATGAAAACACTACTTAGTAAAATACTAATATATATATATAAGTTCAGAAATGTAACTGAGTTTACCTTTTAGGTTGATTCAAATGAAGCCAATTTTTGATAAGACATTTCCTCAAGCTTCTCCTCACTTACTTTTTTTCCTTTTCATTTTGGATTGATTTTCAATCCTTTTTCTTTTTCTTTTTCTTTCTCTTTTTTTTCAAGTGAGGATTGCTGTATCTGGATAGCCTGTTAATAATTTTGAACTTCATTTTCTTCTTCCTAAATTTGAAACTTGAAACATTTCCTTACTTTATATGTATTTCAAAGTTTTTACTTCATTGAGTTTCAATCTTTTCTTTCTCAACTAAATACTTAAGAATTTCATATTTTAAAATATAGTTTTCCTTACTTTAAATAGTTGACTATATTCCTTACCCTCTTATACCAAATATCTTAATCTACAAAATTAGTTTAATCACTAAAAATATTTCGTTTAACTTTCTATAGTAATTAAATAAATTAATTCTAGTTTACTGAATCAAATTCATTACAGAAAATTATTTTATAATAATTTTTAAAAATATTTATTGAGAACAATTTAATAATTAAATTTTTGTTTTTCTCTCCCCCAAACTTAAATTTTTTCTATCTATTTATATAGGTTGAAAAAAAAAAACAAACTATAAATTTAAATCATACCTTTGTGCTTTAGGTATTTCTCCTTTTGAAGTTCTGCAGGTTCTTTTCATCACTTAATTAACCTGTACTGTTAATAACTTTCTACACATATATAATATCAAAGAGTTTTGTTGGGTAAAGAAGTTTTGAAATAAGTACAAAATACTAACACAACTTATACTTAGTATAATACTAAACACAATATCCACATACATTTCACAAATCCAGTTTCAGGGTTACAATAACAGTGTGAAATGTTAATATTTTAAAAACCACACAAATCTAACTTATACAACTAAGTTTAAATGTCCTACACAACATAATAATCAAAGTACATAAACTAAACAACAATACTAATTTTAAGAAAATAAACAAACAATCAAATAACATAAATATCTAATCATAGAATCTAATCATCAACATTAAAATCCCAAACTATATCTTCATATCCTTGTTCAGTAGGTGGAGTAGGCTGGTAGTGAGTATAACGAGGGCACTCAAGAAATATAACATCAAGCTCTCCTCTCCTATAACGATTCTCAGCATCATAGCAGGCTATCTCAAATTCAGAATGCCTCTGGAGATAATCGCTGTCATAATCATGCCTTCGCTCTAATCCACCAATCCTCTAATCTATATGTTCTAATTTTTCTTCAATCTTTTCAAAAATTTTCCGCTGCAGAGTCATTTCATTCATCAAATCATAAAGGGTAGGAGAACTATAGGTAGGAGGGTCATAACTGGCAGAGGGAATATCCCTACTAGTTGAAGGTGCATAGCTCCTAGTCCCAGATCTCCATCCTTCGTGGGATTCATAAGTCTTTATATTAGCCTAGGTAATGAGTTTCATAGGTTCAACCCATTCCTCATCTTCTCTTGCCTCTACTCCAGACAATTGGCAGAGTGCATAAATCAGACCAGGATGTCCTAGTCCTCCTCCACTTTCACTTCTTGCAATGACTAATATATTTTTATAAATAATACTCCCCACATTTATACTCTTGTGGTTATGAATACAAAAATTCAGAACTGCTCTATCTCTTATACCTTCACTATGGTGATAGGTAGGTAACAAAGTAGAGCAAATAAAATAATGTCAGGCTTTAGAGGTTGCATTTAACATAGAGAGAGGGAAGTTTACCCGTTCATGCTGCTTAATTTTCCATGTCCCTTTCCCATCAGTGAGAAAGTTAATCACCTCTTTCAGCGGTCCTTCCATTGTTCCAAAAGTATCATATTCGCTGGTGTTAAGATCTTTTACTTCGTAGAAAGCCTTAATACGTGCAGCATTAAAATCAACTAAAAATCCTATAACCTTTATAGGTTCATCCTCAATCTGGTTCAAATTGGCATAAAACTCTTTTACAACTTCAACTGCAGCCCTGTTTGTTGTATAACAGAAATTTTCCCATCTTCGCTCTTTGATCGTTTGTTCCACTTCTCCTCCCGGATTCTTAAAGACTTTGTCCTGAATGCATTTTCTTCCTTTGATATTAAAGTTGTATCTTGATTGAGCTTTAGCATTCATGAACCGTGTTTCGTCAAAATCTAGTCATCTTTTCTGTCGTGGAGCCATTTCTCGATCTATCAAATTTACAAAAATCTCAACTAAATTCCAAAATAATACTAGAATGGCTTCCAATGGTGACTTAAAGTAATCTAAAATGAATTCCATGGATTTCTTCCAACTATTTTCTCCATTTTTTAATTTTTTCCAAAATCTCCAAATGTGGAAGAAATACATGGTGAAAATAAAAAATTTTTGCATGGGAGTGAAGCTCTTACCAAGGGACGATGAAATCTGGTGTAAAAATGTGTTGAAATTGCTTCTAATCCAAGATCTCTCAAGCCCTAGGTCGATTTTTTCGAAGTTTAAACGAAGGGGACGATGAATAGTGACAGTTGACCGGTCAAATATAAGTGTTTTTCGGGATCTCACCGTCAGTGGGAAAAATCTCGCCGTCGGCGGGCTAATTAATTCAAGTAGGCTAAAGTCTCTGGAAAAAGTCGCCGTCGGCGGCGTCGATCTCGCTGTCCGCGGGATTTTTTCGAAAATTAAATTTAATATTTTTGTAATAATTTTAATTCATTTCAAGCCTTATTAACGTCCGATCAATCGATTAAATATATTTTATTGTGATTAGATACTATTTAAACTCAAATAAATTCACACAACACAAAACAACATATATTTTATATGAAATCTAAGTGTTACAATATTCGTACACAATATTACTAACAAGGTATTTTCACAACCTTAACACACCAAATTCAGCGTCGCAATCCAAACCACAATACTCAAAACGCTGAAAACAAACAAACAATGCATAATCTCATCTATACTGAGATCATATATCAAAAATAAAAAGTGCAGATAAAATTAAATTCAAACTAACACAACACATAAACAAATACGAATGTCTTCTACTCGTCAGTGTCAGTACTAAATTCATCTCTGATATCTCCGATAGAATGTAAATGAACGAATAGATTGTAGAAGGGCCTGTAAGGAAATTCTTCTGTAGAATCTTCTTCTATCCATCCTTTCTTTCTCAAAAGCCGTATGAAACTAGCTTCAAGATGTCCAGAATGATCAAAGTGTTCCTTCATCCTCCAGTCATTATGATCAAATAAATCAGAGATGTTATTAATTGAAGTCATCACGTTTTGTACCTCTTTTTCCAGTCCTTTGAGTTTTCGTAAGATCAGATTAGTTTTATCAGTAAAGGGCTTGATTGAAAGAGAATTTTGAGATGCTTGATCCATAATAATAGCTGTCTCATTATCGTTATCCAGAGTAGGAAACATATCAGTCGGATCTAAAGGCTTCCAAGGCAAAAGTACCTTTTCCCAGGCTTCATATGAAACTTGGTACTGACTGCATAGTGCAAAAATTGTTGAAGGATGTCCTAGCCCATAAATTGATCCATGAACAATCAGGCCTAAAGCAGACTTCACAATAATTGAACCAACATCGATAGGTAATCCCACTTGAATACAATAAATCAGAATTGCACACTCCTTAGAAACTTTATTTACCCTCATAGTGGGTAACAATTTTGAAGAAATAAAGAAGTGCCAATGTTTAGAGGCGGGGGTTAAAAGTGATGCAGAAAAGCTAACATACCCTGCTTCTCTCGTTTCCCAATCTTCCGCTTCATCAGTCAAATATCGATAGATCTCATTCATATTATTTCTTGTAGGAACAAAGTTGGAGTAGTGGCAAACAGGTGTATTCTCAATTGAATATAATTCATTAATTCTAGAAGGAGTGAAAGTTACCCATCTGCCTCGCACATAGACGTTTCCATTGTTGATTCCGTGAAGATTGGAGTAGAATTCTTTTACTACAGGGATGACTAATGCAGAAGTTGTATAGCATAATACCTCCCAACGTCTTCGCACAATCATCTCTTCAATAGGCGTTGTCGAATTTTTCATTCCTCTATTCACGAATCCTCTTTCTTTGATCAGTCTCTTTTTCATCATAACTTTGTTGAAGATTCGTTGAGCCTCATAACTGACAAATTTTCTTCGATTGAACACTCGAGATCTAGGGATTTCAAGGTGATTGGATGCCATAATAATGAGTTTTTGTGGAGTTTCAAATCGTTTTTAAGAAGTAGATGGTTTTAAATTCGAGTTCTAGGCGTTTTTAAAGAGTAAAAACACTTAGAATTGTCAGAAACCGTCAAAATAACTCCCTAAACCGCTCTTTCACCGATCTCGCCGTCGGCGGCAACGATCTCGCTGTCGGCGGGATTCTTAAAATGATATAATTGAATTTTGGCGGCAGATCTCGCTGTCGGAGGCATTGATCTTGCCGTCGGCGGCTAAGGCAAAAATTGCCCATTTTCGCTCTGGTCCAAATGTTTTCCAAATTTTTCTGTGGATCTAATATCGTGATGATTTTAAAGATAAATATAAGTAGTAGAATTCATTTTATATCATAATTAATAATAAATCAAATAAATATACCATTATTATACATAAATAAAGATTACTATGGGTTGCCTCTCATAAAGCGCTTGGTTTAACGTCGTTAGCCCGACCTATTCAGGTTATTAATCAGGTTGACTGAGCATTAAAACCTTTTTAAAATTTGTTCTATTTCCTTCAAAATATGGTTTTAATCTGTGTCCATTTACTTTAAATCTGTGTCCAGTCTTTGGATCTTCATTTTCTACAGCTTCGTATGTAAATATTTGAGTTATAGTGAAGGGTCCTAACCATCGAGATTTCAATTTCCCAGAAAAATATTTTAGCCTTGCATTATAAAGCAAAACTTCTTGTCCTGGTTCAAAATTTTTTTGGTTAATCTTCCGATCATGCCATAATTTCATTTTCTTTTTATAAATTCTATCATTATTATAGGATTCATTCATTAATTCCTCTAATTCATTCATCTGCAACAATCTCTTCTCACAAGCATCTTTTAAATTATAATTAAATTCTTTAATCGCCCAATACACTTTATGCTCTAATTCAACTGGTAAGTGACAAGTCTTTCTAAAAATAAGTCTGTAAGGAGTCATTCCAATCGGGGTTGTCCTGTATGCCCATAAAGCAGTGTCTAGTCTTGTAGACCAATATAATCTACTAGGGTTTACAGTTTTTTCTAGAATTCGTTTAATTTCTCGATTAGAAACTTCAGCTAATCCACTGGTTTGTGGATGATAAGCATTCAAAATTTTATGAATAATGTTGAATTTTACTACTAATTTGTGAATATATTTATTCCTAAAATGGGATCCTCCGTCAGTGATAATCACTTTCAGCATTTCGTATCTTGTGAAAATATTTTTCATTAAAAATTTTGAAACACTCTTAGCATCACAGCGAGGTAAGACCTGTGCTTCAATCCATTTAGTAACATAATCAACAACAACTAATATATATAAGTTTCCAAATGAAGGAATAAATGGTCCCATGAAATCTAGTCTCCAAACATAAAAAATTTCAACTTCTAATATAAAATTTAGAGGCATTTCATTTCTTCTAGATATATTACTTACTCGTTGGCATTTATCACAAGTTTTGATATATCTATAAACATCTTTAAAAAGAGTAGGCCAATAAAATCCAGATTGTAAAATTTTATAAGCAGTTTTATCAGGTTCAAAATGTCCTCCAAATTCTGAATCGTGGCATTTTTGGATAATCTATTCGGTTTCTTCATAAGACACACATCTTCTAATAATTAAATCCTTACATTGCTTATATAAATATGGTTCATCCCAAAAATATGTTTTAGCATCATGAATGAATTTTTATTGTTGCAAAGTTAGCATGGGTGGTAAAATATCACTTACAATGTAATTAACTATATCAGCATACCAAGCTATTTTCCACTCATTTATATTATACAGTTGTTCATCAGGAAAACTCGTACGTAATTTCATTGTCGATGTACGATAATTCACAATATTCTAATCTTGACAAATGATCCGCAATTTGATTATCGGTTCCCTTTCTATTAATTATTTCAAAATCAAATTCTTGCATCGGTAATATCCATCTGATTAATCTTAGTTTGGTATCCTTCTTTTGCATTAAATATTTAATCGCAGAGTGATCAGTATGCACAATACATTTAGTTCCAATTAAATAAGATCTAAATTTATCAAAAGTATATACAATTGCTAATAATTCTTTTTTTGTAACTGTATAGTTAATTTTAGCATTATTTAGAGTTTTACTAGCATAGTATATAACTTTAAAAATTTTATCATACCTTTGTCCAAGAACAGCTCCTATAGCATACTCACTAGCATCACACATAAGTTCAAATGGTTTCTCTCAGTCAGGTGAAACTATTATAGGTGCTGTGATTAATTTATCTTTTAATATTTCAAAAGCATTTAAGCATTCTGTATTGAATTCAAATTTCTTGTCCTTTTCTAAAAGTTGGCATAGAGGTTTAGTAATTTTTGAAAAATCTTTTATGTAGCATCTGTAAAATCCAGCATGTCCAAGAAAACTTCTTACCCCTCTCACTGTAGTAGGAGGTGGTAATTTAGCTATAACTTGAATTTTTGCAGGGTCTACTTCCATGCAATTTTCTGAAATTTTATGTCCTAATACAATTCCTCCTGCAATCATAAATTGATATTTCTCCCAATTTAGAACTAAATTAGTTTTTTCGCATAGCTTTAAGACTTTTTCAAGATGATCCAAGCATATTTCAAATGATGTTCCGAATACAGAGAAATCATCCATAAATACTTCTATTCCATCATCAATTAATTTACTAAATATAGACATCATACATCTCTGGAATGTTGCAGGTGCATTACATAATCCAAAAGGCATTCTTCGAAAAACAAATGTTCCATAAGGACTGGTAAATGTAGTTTTCTCTTGATCCTCAGGAGCAATAGGAATTTGATAATAGACAGTATATCCATCTAAAAAACAAAAGTATTTGTGCCCAGCAAGTCTATCCAACATTTGGTCTAGGAATGGTAAAGGGAAGTGATCTTCCTGGTGGCTGCATTCAATTTTCTATAATCAATACATATACGCCATCCAGTAACTTGTCTTATAGGTATTAAATCATTATTTTCATTAGTTTCAACAGTCACTCCTCCTTCAATGAATTGGGCTTACCCAAGCACTATCCGAAAAAGGATATATAATACCATTATCTAACCACTTTAAAATTTCTTTCTCGACTACAACTTTCATCATTGGGTTTTATCTCCTTTAGGGATCAACTCTTGGTTTATGTTCATTATCCAAAATAATTCTGTGCATACAGATTGAAGGACTAATTCCTTTAATATCTGCTAAGGTCCAACCAAAAGCTTTCTTATACTTTTTTTAAAGTGTCCAAAAGTTTTTGCTCTTGTAATTCATTTAATTCTGCCGATATAATAACTGGTAAGGTTAAAGAGTTACCTAAAAATGCATACTTTAAATGAGTAGGTAAAATTTTTAACTCAAGTTCAGGAGGTTTAATAATCGATGGAACTATATTCTTTTCAGCATTTTCCGTAATATCCATCATCTCAAATCTTTCTTGTATATAATCTAATTCTTCATTATCTGTTTCTTCAATCAATTCTGTATTTTCTACTTCTGATTTATCTTCAAAGTATTCTTTAAAATGTTCATTTTGTAGATGTTCAAGAATTTCCATTCGAAAACATTCATCATTTTTTTCAATAGCAGGATATTTCATTGATTTTGCTATGTTGAAAGTTACTTCTTGATTGTTTACTCTCATAGTTAATTCTCCTTTCTGAATGTCAATCATAGCTCTTCCAGTATCTAAGAATGGTCTCCCTAAAATTATGAGTATTTCTTTATCTTCCTCCATATCAAAAATAATAAAATCCACAGGGAAGATAAATTTATCCACTTTTACTAACACATCTTCAATAACTCTTTTAGGATATGTCACTGATCGATCAGCTAACTGAAGAGTTACTGAAGTAGGCGAGACTTCTCCCAATCCTAATCTTTTAAAAATTGATAGAGGCATAAGATTGATGTTGGCTCCTAAGTCACATAAAGCTTTTCCATAAAATGTTTCTCTAATAGCACAAGGTATAGTGAAACTACCAGGATCTTTTAATTTCTCACGAAGCTTTTTCTGAATAATTGCACTACACTCTTCGCTAAGTGCCACAGTTTCATTGTCTGTGAACTTTCTTTTCTTGTTTAAAATATCTTTTACAAACTTCACATAATTGGGCATTTGTTCTAATGCTTCTACAAAAGGAATGTTCACCGTTAATTTCTGCAAGATTTCAAGAAATTTAGAAAATTGCTTATCCTTTTTATGTTGCTTTAGTCGTTGAGGGAATGGTGGTGGTGGTTTTTCTACAGAAAGTTTCATAGGTATTAGTAGATATTCTAAATTTCGATCTTGTTAATCCTTCTCTTTTTCAGTTTCCACTTTCTCTTTTTCACTTTCAGTTTCTTTCTGTATTCTTGTTTCTAACTCTTTTCCACTTTGTAATTATATCGCTTTGATTTGTTCTTTTCCTTGGTCTTTAGGATTTATTTCCACATTACTAGGAAAGGTTCCAGGAATTCTATTATTAAGTGCAGTAGCGATATGCTCAAGTTGAGTTTCAATATTTTTAATTGCGGTTCCTTGATTTTGTAATTGGTTTCCTTGAATTTGTAGCTGATTTCCTTGATTCTGCAAATGATGACCCATATTTAATATTAATTCTTCCATAGATAGCTTTTTTTCCTTAAATTGAGAGTTATTATTAAATCCAGGTGGATATGAAGGTTTATAATTAGAATTTCGTTGGTTAGACGAATTTCCTATTGGATTTACTGAGTTGTTCATCCTTTGTTGATTAGCAGAGTTGTTATTCGAATTAAAATTTGGATGGTTCTTCCAACCAGGGTTATAATAATTTGCATAAGGATTATTAGGTCTATTATTAATAGCATTTAAAGTCTCATATGAAGATTGAGCATCTATAAGTTGTCAAGATGAATTTTCTTCTATTATAGTAGGAGAATAATTCATTCCAAAATGATCTAAATTCTTAGATATAGCAGCAATCTGAGAAGCTAACATAGATATTGCATCAGAGTCATGGATACTAGCTATATTCTTTTTAGGATTTAATCTTTCAGAAGGCCATTGAAAATTATTGGTAGTCATTTCTTCAATTAATGAATAAGCCTCATCAAATGGTTTTGACATTAATGAACCTCTAGCAGCAGCATCTATAATAGATCTAAGAGATCCTACTAATCCATTATAAAAAGTTTGTATAATTAACCAATCTGGTAACGCATGATGTGGGCATCTCTTAAGAAGATCTTTAAATCTCTCCCAAGCTTCGTATATTGATTCACCGTCAAACTGACTAAAAGATGTTATGTCATTTCTAAGCTTTGCAGTTTTTGAAGGAGGAAAGTATTTGGATAGAAATTTTTGTGATAATTCTCCCCAAGTTCTAATAGATCCGAGTGCTTAACGAATTTAACCACATCTTAGCCTTATCCCTTAAAGAAAAAGGAAAAAGCTGAAGTCTAACGACATCATTAGATACTCAGTCATATTTAAAAGTTGCCTGAAAGCTCCAAAAAACTAGCAAGATGTAAATTAGGATCTTCGTTTGGCGAACCACTAAATTGATTATTACGTACCATTTGGATAATTGCAGGTTTAAGCTCGAATGAATTAGCCGCTACATCAGGATTTTGGATAGTTAAGTGAATTTCATCTAATGTAGGGTTAGCGTAATCTCTTAAAGGTCTTGGTTGATTTGTATTTCAATTTTTGGATTATTTGCCATTTGATTTAAATTTATGATTTCTTTTTTCTATTTTCTAATTCTTTTAATAGTGCGCTCTAATTCTGAATCGTAAGGTATTGAACTTTCAGTTCCAAATTTACGCATACACAACTTAAGAAGATTTTAAAATAGTCTGTTACTCTAGTAATTTTGTTAATTACTTCAATAATTACTTTACTTCCCCAGCAACGACGCCAAAAACTTGACCGCCTGCACAGCAGTTGAGGGGCACAATGTAAATATGTTGCAGAGCTTTATAATTATATAAATGTTTAAATAGGTAAAATAGCAAATGTACCCCCTGTTGACCTCATTTTTGATGAGGTCATCTCTTTTCTCTTTATTACTTAGGATCTAGCCTTAGGCTTTTCCTTTGATTATCTTAGAAGATTAGAATTGGGACCCACCACTTAGAAATTCAAACCACTTCTTAAATCCCTGCAAACTCCACAGACTTGATTGTAGACCCTAATCACTAGAGGGTTGAAATCGAATGTGGAAGTTTAAGGATGAGTTCTATAGGATTCTTTGGCCTTAGGACCGCTTACAGGTGGCACAGTGCAGTGAAGGAGGCTGACTTACACACACACTACACCTATACACTACACTTTCACATACCTCTTGAAACTACCCCCATACCCGATTTAACCTCCTGGTTCATGAAGGTGATTCGCATGGATGGTCCTTAACCCCTAAGCCCTTGGCTAAGAGGGTTAGGAACAACATAGTGGATGCCTCGAATGAGTCCCTTCATGGCTCATGTGGGCTTGATGTGGCTTCATGGCTCAACCAAAATGATTTCATTCCACTTACATTCACCCAAGCTTCAATTTTCCAAATTTTCAATTTTTGACCCCCGGGACCCTACACCTGCCTAGCCTACCCAAAACCCTTGAAATTATCCAAATCTTCCAAAATTCTCCAAAATCATTCCTAAACATTTCTTCACCAATCAAATTGATCATCCATAGCCAAAATACCAAAAATTCCAAAAATACCTCCCAATACCCTCCAAATACCCAAAATACCCCTCTTAGCCAAAAAATCCAAAAATTCAGAAAATTCTCAGAAAATTCCAGAAAATCCCACATATTCCCAATTTCATTTTGTTCAACTACATCATGGGCCAATTTTGTTAATTTACCCCACTTTTATCAAAATCCCCAATTTGACCCATTTTAACCCAAAGTGAACCCAATATCAAACCAAACCTACCCAATTGACCCAAATTCTGGTCCAATTCAATTCTAAACTTCAATTCAACATCCCCAACACCAATCTAGACAAAATCCAAGCCCAATTTGATTGACATTTGGATCCAATTTCACTTTTGGCCTTAAAGCCCAATTTGGACCCATGACCCAAACTTAGCCCAAACTCACCCAATTCAACTCCAATTAACCCCAAATCTTTTCTAAACCTTCCTTAACATTCCCATAAACAAAACACTAACATGATTTGCCCAAAATTTAGACCCAAATCCCACTCAAATTCAACCCAAAATCAAAAAGCCCAATTTTGACCTAAACCCAAACCTAACCCAAATGAGCCCAAATCCCAAAATCAAAACCCAACCAAAGCCAAAACCTCTTTGAAACATTCCCATAAACATTTCCCAACATTTATTTTACATCAATTTCAACCCTAGCCCAACATTGGCCCAAGTTAGCCCAATTTGACCTACATTGGCCCATTTACCAAATAAACCCAAATTCAACCCAATTCAAACCCAAATCACTCCCAATTTGCTCCAAGTCACTCATGACACATCTATGAGCTAAACCCAACAATTATTTGGCCCAAGCCTTTACCAAAATTTCATCCCAAAATCCATTTTAAAATTCAAAAGCCCACTTTCCTAAACCATTTTAAAAGCACATCTAAAACCATTTCAAAGAGCCCAAAATCTACCCTAAAGTCCACATGACATTTCCATTTGCCATCCACTTAATCAAAGCCATTCCCTAAGTTCTAATCACATCATCAAATAATTCCAAATCAAGCCTCATGCCAAATCACCCCTAAAATACCAAAATTTTTCTTAAATCCACTTCCATGAAATTGACTCAACTTTTCCCAAGCCAAAGACAAGCCATGCAAGCCATGGACAAGCCACATGGAGCCATGGAAGGTTTGACATGTGATCAAGCCATTAATGGCAAAAGGAGGGCCCCCTTTCCTAATCCTTCTTAAACCCTTTTTTACCTTAAGCATGTCGCACACTAAACCATGCTTAGCCACCTCACCATGGATGGAGACTTCACCACTCCATGGCGGCTGACCCAAGTGACTCTTTTCGGCCCAACAAGACCTTGGGTGGTGCACCTAGCCCAAAAGGATGGGTTGACCCAAACCTAGCCAAAATGGCCTCTTCCCCATTCCATTCCAAGCCATCTCCTTTACACATGGCAAGGCCCGATTATTGCACTAAACCCAGCCCACGACCACTTTGGACACGAGGGTAACCCATGCCTGCCGGCCGGCCGCACAGGTCGCCGGAAAACACCATGGCCGAGACCTCGGGAGGAGCCGAATTTTGGAATTCCACCTTCGTCTGAGCTGCCTCACTCCAAATGGCCATTGCGAGCTGTTCTTCTCCTCACCGGAGCAGGTGATCCCAACCATTAAACCCCACGGGAGAGCCTCCGACCATGCCTGTCTAAACCCCTCACCCTCTCGGCCAAAGGAGGTGCTGAACCAAACCTTAAGGAAACTTCGCCAAAATCATTCCGGACCACTCTCCACACATAGAGCACTTGATCCCTACTGAATTCCAGCCCGATTCCCTCCGAGTCGAGCCCGATTTTGAGCTCGAACTTTAGCCCAAAACCAGGACACTTCTTCACGGTGAGCCAATCCCCAAATTGATTGGTCCTACACCTTCCACTGGACCAAGAGAAGAAGTTTCCCCTCGAAAGCCCCATCTCCGGAGCCACCCGGTTGCTCCGGCCTCCAAGCTTTGTGATCGGCTGTGGTCACTTTCATAGCTAGACAATTCTCCGAGCCGAGGGACATCATCCGGAGCCTACTTGGACCCGATCGAAGGTGACACAACTCTCGGATCGAAGCTTCACTTCTGCGAGCAAAGGTATGGACTCACTCTTCTTCCCGAGCTTACGGAGATTCTCCATTTAATTTGAGTCGATTTAAATACATGTTTACCGTATGGATGTGTTCGTCTCCTCGAGACGAATCCGTAGAGCATAAGAACACGAAAATCCTATGAGAATCAAGTGAGAAATTAGGGCTAGAAGGTTGACGGTCACGGGTGCACACCAGTCGTAGACGATGACCAGGAACCGTCGGATCGCGCGTGTATCGGATGGACGGCTCGGATTGCGTCGGACCAGCAGATGGTACGTGAACCGCGGAGCCCGGGCGGCCGAGTCGGATGGCGGCGTCGAATGGGAGCGCGCCGCGTGGTCGTTCGGAGATGCCGAGGATGACAGGGCGCCGACTCGGATAAGTAGATAAATAGGGTATTTTCTGATTTATTTAAATCCCAGAACTTCAAAAATCCATATCTTTGTGTAGAAAAATCACAAAAATAAAATAAAAATACCCTCTTGCTCAGTGAATAGAGGAGAATAATGTGGAAAAGAAATTAATTAATTTTGTCCAGTATTTTATTTTTAATTAATTATTTACTCCCTGCATTGTTTTAATTCTCC
Organism: Papilionanthe hookeriana x Papilionanthe teres; assembly: GCA_022702705.1. NCBI lineage: Eukaryota > Viridiplantae > Streptophyta > Magnoliopsida > Asparagales > Orchidaceae > Papilionanthe > Papilionanthe hookeriana x Papilionanthe teres. The sequence goes on along the minus strand of CM040427.1, from coordinate 75,756,190 downwards.
ATGCATTCATACAATTCACCATGGCATGAGACCATAGGGCTTTTGAAGCCTCTGAACTTGAGAACATTTCCTGAATTTTCCAAGGTCAGAGGCCATCTCTGTGAAAAGTTATTGATTTTTCAAATGCATGTTGCTGTTTTGAGTATTTTAATTCCAAAAATTAGCATGTTGTGAAATAAATTCTAGAAAAATTTGGTGATGTTCCTTATGACCGAGAGAACCCTAGGAAAAATAGGACTTGAGTTAATTCACTCGGATTAACCCTAATTGGCCTAAATACCCAAAATTAAACTTTAATTAATTATAGTTAACCATAGATCAAATTGACTTGAAATCAATTCTCCACTGACCTTTAGGATCAGAGGAATCCACCATAAAAATTTCAAATCAATTGGACTTGGTTAGCCCTACTAAATGGGTTGATTAAGCCATTTAGCCAATTTAAACTTTGAAAATTCATAACTTTCAAAATACTTTTCAAAAATTCACCAAATTGGTTTTGGAGCCTCTCTGATATTAGAGGAATTTAAGAAAATTAAAATTTCAATTTTCTAAAAAAGTTGATTTTTTATCATTATTTTAATATTTTAATAATTAAAAAATAATAAAAATTACAAAAATAATAAAATTCACCAAAATGTCACATTTTGAATTCTAACCACTTAGGAATAAACCCCATATTTTTCTTATGTCTCTAGGTTGAGATATTAAATTTTAAAGCCTTGGGATAATTTTTAAAATTAAAAAATACGTTTTCTAGCATTTCCACTAAAATAATTCCAATAAATTAAAGAAAAATCAAAAAATTTTAAAATTTCGTTCTTTGGAATCCTTGTTATCAGAGAGAATTTTAAAAATTATAAAATTCAGTTTTCGACTTATATTCTATTTTTAAATTAATTAATACTCCAGAACTTAAAATAATTTTAATAAATAAAATATAATTCAAAAAATCACAAAAATTGGTCCAAGTGGTCCTCTGGTCATTAGGGATGTCTCATAATTTTCTTAAGAATAGAAACTTTCCCTTGGTCATATTATTAAATTTTCTCTGGAAATCCTTATTTTCCACCAAAAATAATTACATAAATAAATTAAATACAAAAAATAACATTTTCTCCTCTAATGTCTTTATTGACATATGAGTGAGGTCACATAAAAATTTCAAATTCATTTGAGCTCAATTTATTGAGTTATGAAATTATTAAGCTTGAAGGGCAAAATGATAATTAAAATTTTAACCCTTAATTAAAACTTTAGGCTTAATAAAATTAAAGAGTAAAATATTTGATCTTAATCTGATTTAGATGATTGAAATTTAAATAATTAAAGGGTAGGAACCTATTAAACAATTTAAAAATAATTAAAATAAACTTTAATTAAAATAATTAATTAAATTTGGAAGAATAATAAAATTGGAATTATTAAAATAGGGATGTTATTAGGAAGAGGCTTGTTCTTTAATTTAAGAATCCCTAAATTAATTGTCTCAATAATATTTAATCCCTAATTAAAATGATAATCCAGTCTTAAAATTTAAAGTGCTAAAAGATTTAATCATTAAATTAAATTAAAGTTAAAATTATTTAAAGTAAATCCCTTTAAAATAAAATATTAAATTAAATTAAATTAAATTAAATTAAATTAAATTAATTAAAACAAATTAAATTAAATTAAAATTAAATTAAATTAAAATTAAATTAAATCTTATTAAATTAAATTAAATTAAATTAAATTAAATTAAATAAAATTAAACTAAATTGAATTAAATTAAATTAAATTAAATTAAATTAAATAAAATTAAACTAAATTAAATTAAATCAAATTAAATTAAAATAAATTAAATAAAATAAAATTAAATTAAATTAAAACTAAATCAAATTAAATTAAATTAAATTGAATTAATTTAAGATAAAGCATATCATATTAAATTAACTTAAATTAAATTAAATTAAACTAAACCACATTAATTTAAGTTAAGTTAAATTAAATTAAATTAAATATAACATCACCTAAGACATAAAAAATTCCAAAATAAATCTAAAATAACTTGAACACTATTCCAAACTTAAATCATTAATTTGAACTTAAATTTGAATCACAAATCATTAAATATCGTTTTGCCCTTAGGAACTTTTACTATTATAACTCCTAAATAGAGTATCAAATGAAATGTCACTTCACTCATAAGGATATTCAAACATTTTAATTCACTGAGCAAGAAATAAAACTTAACTTAAACACCCTGGATGATTAATTCACACAGACGATAGAATTCATTCGGACTTAGGACAATTCCCGAAATATTGAAAAGATGTTTAAGATTCGTCTTAAACACTTCCTCAATATGATAGGAATGCCCTTAAGAACAAATTGAGCTTAGTTGTTCTTTGGTGAAGAAAATCATCCTTAAAACTAAAATTGAAGACCTAGACGTCATAGGAATGACTAGCTATAGGATTAGGATTTTGGTAGAAAACCATAACCCTTCCCTTAGCTCTATATAGGAAATTGCTACAAATGCTTAAATGCTCTAAATTGTATTTTAAGTGCAGCTTGGGATGACGGGAAGACCCTCCAGGTACGCTTTTATTTTATTGCAATTTATCTTACTGCAATTCATTTATTCGTGTTGCACTTTACCTTTCTTGCATGATAAACAACGAGTTGCATGAAAACCTACACCTTTAGGACAGAAACCAAAACTGAAACCCATAACTAAATTAAAAGTCATTATAAGATAAAATTCACCGCCACAACATTTCAAAATATAAAACAACTCAAAATTTAATCACAAACAGAACAACAAAACTACAACTACAACTAAATTAAAATGTCTCGTCGAATGATCGGGAATACCTCGGATGATGTAACCCACGTGTTGCTAACGGGATTTCCCACGGTCTAAATGAAAGTGCGGAACTCATTTAGTTGAGTTTAGCAAATTCATCTGAACTAAGTGAATTCGATGAAAATAACGGTGCCGGGATGATGGAACCGTGGGATCTTAATCGGTTCTGTTTAATCAACTTTAAGACCTGTTTTAATTAAAATATTAAAAACACATGGAAATTAAGACTTTCTCTAAAACCAAACACTTCTCTCATCTCCTTATTTATGACTTCTACAACTAAACCTCTGCAACAACAAGGAGCTCGGAGCATGGTGGGCAACACGGCCATCGTCATCAGCAAAACCTGAGTCTACTTCAGCAAAACTTTCTTAGAATTAAATAACCAAGCCATAGGACTTCGAGGTAGTTTGCCTGGTGCAACATAAACCCTCAACTCTTCGTTAGGCATTTGCATGATCATGTCATGTAAATTAAGCCCTAATCGGTCTTAGGACTCCGAGGTAGTCGTCCGATACGACATAAACCCTCACATCTCCGAGAGCTATTTGTATGATTTTATCATACAAACATAAGTCCTAATTAATTAAAATTGGCAAGATCAAAACATTAAATAAATATTAGGACTTTCCTAAATTCAAGCCAAACAATAGGATAGTCGGGAAATTACCGAAGTTCGCTTCGAATCTGTGATTTCTCCTACCTTTCTTCCCTTGAATTCCCAAAACAAAATGTTCCAAATTTGATCCATTCCCTATTGAAAATTCCAAAATTTAATCCATTGAAAACTTAAACTTTGAAATTCTTGAGAGTAGAACTACTGATTATTATCGAGAGTTTTCTTAGGTGATTCCCGTCACTTAAGATGTAATTAACTATAGGGGCTTGCCCTTATAGGGAATTTTAAGAACCCAGGTAATATAAACCTCGTTTAATGTTTTCATATTAAACGGGGAATTTGTCGGCTTATAAAATTGGTTCGCGGATCAAACGGATGTCACAAACTTCTCAGTTTATTTAATCGAGCCTCATTATCAAGTAGTGTGTCTATTCTTCGGGATAGATACACGGTTTGTAGTGCGGCGCTCGTTTATATAAACTATTCGGGATGTGAGATTAGTTTGATTTCATATCTTAAAATTTTCAAATTTAAAATTATTTTCAAAATCAAATACTACTTTTCAAATTATTTATTTAAATTAAATTTAAAATTCGCCGACAACCTCTGTAGGTGACCCCTTTTAAAAAAAAAAATAAAACCCATAACCTAAAAATAAGCCGTACAATTTCTGGCGACTCCGCTGGGGAAGATTCCTCTCTCCATTTTTAATCAAATAGTTCTGCTTTCAAAAATCGGTAGTGTATTCATGTCCCTAATGGATCAAACTACCCTCCTTTCCGTTGGAATACTATGTTCATTTCTACCTTGAACGAGTATAGCCAACATTCTCTCGGATTTAGGAGCCACTGTTTAGACACCCCTAAACAGAGAGGTTCCGATATCCTTTACCTCATTTACGAGGTGGGGTGGACCCCCGATAGGTGTTAGTTTAAGAGTGATCCTTCGAGTCGAGAAGTCTTGCATAAGACTTTCTTTTCCTCTCTAACTCGAATCGGATCAATTACCTTCTCTACACCTTCGAACATTACGTTCTAAATAAACAAACCCTCTAATGAATGACTCTTTTAACAAATATACATGAACGAGAATGTGTTCGGACTCTTTTTGTTTCCTTTCTTTTCGTCCTGATGAGAAGAAGCATAACTTGGGACTGACAATCAGAATCTACCTTGCAGAAATGGAGGCCCCAAAGCTGATTTTCTCCTTCACCAATGGACTAGACCTCGCCGTTTACAAGGATGAGCTGCCCGACAATGGGATCATCCGGTTTGGACAAGGATTTGAGAACACAAATGTCAAGATCGCTGACGTTACTCTCTTCGCACTGATGGACAAAGTGTCAGAAACTGAGAAACCCATGATTGAGTTCAACCTTAAATCAACTCAAGAATTTCCTCCTCTGTAAAGGATTCCAGCTGAGAGGAATACCGCTGTCCATGGAAGGACCGTTATCTCTACCCCCACTGGTCTAGTCGTCTCCGCACCTACCCGGCTTCCGCCGAACCGAAGGGGAAGGAGGTTCGAATTTGCAACGAATATGTTACGCGTGGAGGGTACAGATTTCCGTGCAAGACCTTCGTTTTTGAAATTGGGTCCGGCTCGAGGGTTCCACCCCTAACACGGACTCGGAGGAGAAACAGAGGCGGGAAGATTGCCGGGAAGGCCGGAGCTGCCGAAGTCGCTTTCTTGGAAGAAATCCCGAGTACACACCACTACCCGAATACATACCATTGTCCGAGTATACACCCCTTTTGGAAGGAAGTAGATTCCATCCCCTTTCCGCCGCAGCTGACGAGGAAAACGTCCACAGGATTGCTTCTACATTACCTCGACCCGCATATTACAGCGACAACAGAAAGAAAAGGGCTAGGGTTACACCACTTGCCCGACTACAGACTGTGATTGAGAAGTTAGCAAAGAAAGAAAGATGCCCTGTATCGGAAATTTTAAGAAGGATAGGGCGGGTGCCAGCCAAATCCCGTCTTGGGCCGCGAGTAGAATCTGCTATCGCTGCAGAAGAGCCTAATAAGAAGATGAAGGCTAGTCCACCTGTTGTTGTTTCAGGTTTACAGATCAGGGAGGATACCACCTTCCAGCATTCAGCTGACAGACCATCTGGTCCTAGGCCCTCTGCTACTAGAAGGATGGTATGGCGTCCCACTACCGGCCAATTAAGACCGAAACAACGACCAGAAAAAGAAAGTCTCGTCAGGAGACTTGAGTCCGAAGAAAGTGCTACCACAGTAAAGGGAACTCATGAGAAAGAAGCTCGACAGTTATCACATGACAACTGCAAGGATGTCCAGAAAAGGCCATTAGAAGACGCTATGGAAAAGTTAAGAACTGATATTCGTCGACTAGCAAGGGAAAGAGAAGAGAAGTTCGGAGATGAAGTTGACTCGTCAGAGTTCATGGATGATGAGTATGCAGAAATTAACATGGTAGAAACACGAGCTTCGTCAGCTTCACAAGGTGCTCCTGCAGCCGCAGAAAGAGAGGAGCCGGAAGTAATGAGAAGGCAGCTTCAAGAGAAAGATGATACGATTGCCCAAATGGCGAAAAGGATGGAAGAGATGGCTGTAGCCCTAGCCACTCTCCAGAGTCAGGTTCAACCCCAAAGGGAAACACCCCCAGAAGTCATTCACATTGTAGACGGAGGAAAGGAGATTACATCCGTCAACGGGGATGATCAATTAAAGAAGGATGCAACACAAAGCATGATTCCGGAGAAGGATATTAAGAGCTTGGTGGAACAGCAGGTGCGAGAAGCCTTGGAACAATCAAAGAGCGGGACATCCATTCGGACGGGTAGACCTTACCCCGAAGAATTCGACGCTGTCCAATATCCGAAAGGCTTTGTACCACCTCTGTTCAAGACCTTTGATGGAACCGGAAACCCTCGGCAGCATGTTGCACATTTTCATGCCAGTTGTTGCAACGCCGGCGGAAGTGATGCTTTACTCTTCCGACAATTTGTCAGCAGCCTGTCAGGGATCGCCTTTGATTGGTATGCGGAATTACCAAACGGTTCGGTAAAGACATTTTCGGAATTAGAGAACCTCTTCATCAAGCGATTTGCCGGAGCTCGAGCACCACATCACTATAGGTGATTTAGTGGTAGAGAAGCGAAGCCGAATGAAACCTTGGTGGACTACATACTTCGATGGAGGAACCTAAGTATGAAGTGTGAGCCACGGTTACAAGAACAAGCATGCGATCGGCATTTTACTAAAAAGCATCCATGGCCCGATAGCACTTCTCCTCAAGGGATTTACTATTAAGACTTTCGAGAAGTTGTTAAGCAAGGCCGGAAGCTTGCAAGAGGAGGCGAAGCAATTAAGTTTCACCGATAAAACGGACAAACGAAGCCCGTGAAAACTTTTGAAAAGAAGTCCGGGATCGTCGCGGCGGTCGATAAAGGCAAGCAACCGATACAAATATCGTCGAACGGCCGCAGAGCAACCTCAACGAATTACCGGCAACCCCGACCCAGTTATCAGTCATCTCAACAGTATGAACAACCGCCTCGTCCACAACGTACGCTAAGGGAGCTTCTGAGCAGGGAGTATCCGTTCAAGAATGAGGCAGTGCCGAAAATGTTCCGCAGTCTGATGAAGACTCCAGATTTCCAACTGCCAGAACCTAAAAGACCAGAAGAAGTCGACAAGAGAGGTGATCCCAACTTTTGCCCTTACCACCGGATGCTTGGACACAAGATAGAAGATTGTATTACCTTCAAAAGTTGGCTCAACGACAATCTTCGGAAAGGGAATATAACGATCCCGAAGGAGTACATGAAGGAACCCCAGAAAGGAGGTTCCGTCAATGTTATCTCGACGGATCTCATTGTGCCGATAGACCCCTATGCGACTGACGATGGATGGACTACCGCTTGGACAAAGTCTTCGAAGAAGATTTTAGATCACATCCAAACCGCTTCGGTGCAAGCCTCAATTCAGAGTTCGAAAACTGTCAAGCCGGCTCTATCACTTGCGATAGAAGAACCACCTCAACAAGAGACAGCTGAAGAAAAGAAGAAAACTGACGAAGAAGAGGAGACCGAGGCACCTAAGGCTAGACTAGGCGCTGCTTATCCTAGGATAGTTGTTTCCGATTCGGGGAGAAATCCTCGAACCTCCGACTCGTATGATTATTTGCTCACTCCGGTGGGATCTTATAATGATGAGGGTTATGGCGTTGGCTACGTTTTGATTGTTTCTAACGATTACGTAACTAGCGACAATCAACCTAATCCGGACGTCGATTCCGATACAAATAACAATTCTCAAATCATACACAATCTCGACGATCACAATGATGAAGAAGACATCCACCAGGAAGGCTACGAGAGTTTAACAAGCAACGAATCTATTTGCGAGTTTCGAGGAGCTCCAATCACAATAGAGTTAGAGCCTTCAGACTCCGAAGCTAATCCTGAAGAATCCGTCATTCCAATTCAGAAGGAGACACCAGCAAACTCAATGCTAAACTTAGAAGAAATCACAGAAGTCAACTTAAGAAGTGGAAGAGTTCTACCTCCGAGAATGGGTCCAAAAGACAAAGGAAAGCAGGTGGTTGTTCAGGAAGAACCAACCCCGGCAGAAGAAATACCCATTCGGGAGGAAACCGAGGCACATGAAAACAAAGTAGACTACAACGTGCTAGCCCATCTTAGGAAACTACCAGCCAAACTGAGCATCTACGACGCTCTCATCTTATCAAAGGAGATGAGAGAAGCTCTGATCAAGGCCTTACTTGATCCAGAAATTTGCTTAGCTCAAATGGCCGGAGAATCCTTAGATGAGGTTTGCTCGTTAAAGGAACAGCGAGGTGTTACCTTCACGGATAATGACCTACTACTTGGGACGGCAGACCACAACCGACCCTTGTACATTTCGGTTACAATTGGGAAGTTTACACTCTCCGAGTATTGGTGGATCCGGGAGCATCAATCAACATAATGAATCTTCGAACGCTAAGCATACTTGGAAATTGATGCTCGCGAGCTCGAAGCGAACAAAATGTTATTAAGAGGATTCAACCGGAAAGGAGAAAGAGCCCTCGGGTCAATAACACCGCTAATGAAGACCGGTGACTTATCGAAAGACAACCGCGAAATTTCACATAATTGATTCGAAACGTCGTTCAACGCTCTCTCGGGCCGACCATGGATACATAAAAACCGGATGGTACCATCATCTCTACATCAATGCATCAAGTACTACGATGGAGGGGAACGAGTGCATTAAAGGTGACTTACAACCGTTCTCCGTACATGAAATCGGAATCCATGAAGATGCGAGCTTATTATGCACCTTCGAAGAAAACAATCTTCTCCGAAATACCGTAACAAATGAAGCAAAGGAAATTTGGGACAACGAAGAGCCCGAAATTCTAGTCCAACGATCACTCACCACTCCCTTACGGCGAGATGGTGAAGGTTTCTCCACAACTCGCATCCGAGGTCGAGGTCGGGGACGAGGTCGTGGCAGAGACATTAGGACGATTGGACAAAGGAAACCAGCCATCAATGTTGATTGGGAAGATAGTTCTGAAGAAGAAAAAGAAATCAAACAAGAAGCAGCGACAATAAGTCGGAAGAAACCGCAATTCAGAATCTCCCTCGAAGATGAAAGAAACGAAGAATATAAATCGATGTACGAGAAGATTAACCACTATGTACATACTATGACCCTGACCCCGATCCATTCTAATAAGATCGAGGGTATGGAGGTCAAAGAGGTACGTAGCGGTGGTGCGAAGCCCATCAAATTCTACCGTGGTGCTCCTTCCTCCAAAACTGAAAATAATGTACAATTTGAAGATGCTACTTCATCAGAATTAATGGAATTGCCTTTTGAGTGGTACTCTCCCTGTGTTCAAAATTTAATTCAGCGTGGTTTTCTACCTCGACAATGGACAAAAGGTCGATCACAACATTTTGAAAATTTATGGAATAACTCCGGTCGTCCACCCAATTCAAAACATGGTCTCGGATTCGGCACAGTAGGATCAGTTGACGATACTGAATTTTGCATGGTTGTCACTTGCGAGTCTAATGGAAACTGCATGGAAACTACAGAGGAACTCGAAGATTTACAAATTGGAGACGCTCCACCAGAGTTCGAAGAAGAGATCAAATCTACAATAGATGAGTTAACGGAAGTTAACTTAGGTACTAGCGAAGAACCTAGACCTACCTTTGTTAGCTCCTTACTCAATAAAGAAGACTCCGAAGAAATAATTAAGTTATTAATAGAATTTAAAGACTGTTTTGCTTGGAGCTACGATGAGATGCCAGGTTTAGCTCCAAAGGTCGCAGTCCATAAGCTAGGAGTGGATCCTGCTTCTGTCCCAGTCAGACAAGGTCCTAGAAGAATGCGTCTAGAAATCGAACAACAAGTCATAGCTGAAGTTAAAAAGCTAATAGACGCCAAATTTGTCCGTGAAGAACAATACCCGACTTGGTTAGCCAACGTGGTACCGGTCGGGAAGAAGAATGGTCGGATCGGAATTTGTGTGGATTTCGAGAGATTTAAACAAGGCATGTCCAAAAGATGAATTTCCTCTATCGATCCCGAATTGATGATTGACATCGCTTCAACACATGAAATATTCTCATTCATGGATGGATCTTCGGGATACAACCGGATAAAAATGGCTCCAGAAGATGAAAAACTTACAGCATTCGAACGCCGATCGGGGTATATTGCTACACGATAATGCCATTTGGACCGAAGAATGCGGGAGCAACCTACCAGAGAGCGATGACAAGAATTTTTGATGATCTCATCCACAATCAAGTCGAATGCTACGTGGATGATGTGGTCATCAAAAGCAAAGTAAAGGAAAACCACTTGTATGATTTGAGAATTGTTTTCGAACGATTAAGACAATTTAACCTTAAGATGAATCCCTTAAAATGTGCCTTCGGCGTCACCTCCGGGAATTCTTAGGATTCGTTGTCCGACATCGTGGAATTGAAATCGACCCAGAAAAGATTAAAGCTATCTTAGAAATGCCACCTCCCAGAACCTTAAAACAACTACGATCTTTTCAAGGAAGCTGGCATATCTTCGACGCTTTATCTCAAACTTGTCAGGTAGGTGTCAGCCTTTCTCGGCACTAGTTAAAAAGGACGCCAAATTTATTTGGGAAGAGAAATGCCGGAGGGCCTTTGAGGACATTAAGCAATATTTAATGACACCTCTCGTCTTAGCAGCCCCGATCTCGGGTAGACCGGCGATACTTTATACCGCGGCTTTAGACGACTCTCTCGGAGCCCCGTTAGCCTGGGTCAATGATGAGGGTAAAGAAAATGCTCTTTACTACCTAAGCCGTCGTTTAATTCCGACGGAAATAAGGTATCCCGCAATTGAAAAGCACCGTTTGGCCCTGATCTTCGCCGCTCAAAAGCTCAGGCACTACATGCTTTCTCATAAGGTCAACTCGATCTCGAAATTTAATCCATTGCAATACTTGATGACCCGTCCAACGCTTTCCGGCAGACTTGCCAGATGGTCAATGATATTATTGCAATTCGATATAACTTTCGTGCCTCTTCGTGCCGTAAAGGGACAAGTCTTAGCAGACTTCCTCGCAGCGACACCCTTTGCGGCGAATCTCCTCTCAATGACGATTTGCCAGATGAACAAATAATGAACCTAGAAGACCCTGATGATCGACGTTGGGAATTATATTTCGAAGGAGCATCTTCAGCACATAAAGACGAAGAGTCGCAAGTGATAGTACCCGGTAAGGCAGGGATCGGACTAATCTTTATAACACCGGAGCGGGGGATGTTAAGATATTCCTACCACTTAACAGAGCCGTGTACAAATAATGAAGCAGAATACGAAGCCCTCATAACAGGACTGGAATTAACTATTCAAATGGGGATAACAGTAACGGACATCGACATCTACGGGGATTCGCGGTTAATCATTCGATAGATCGCCGGACGTACAAAATTTTAAAACGAGACTCGACGATACTTCCGGTATGCCGTACATACGGTAGGAACAAATTCCGAATGTGACGATCTCCTGAGAATTCCCGGAAAAGAAAACGCTTTAGCGAGATGCGTTGCCCAGATCTCGCAAAGAATTTTCTCGTTTGCGAGATGAATCGGTGGAAGTGTCGGTTCGCGGGCGTCGAGTCTATCACGTCGACATAGACACAATACACAAATCGAAGGAAAAAAGGATCGGTACGGCGGTGACGGAGAGCACTTGAAGATTGGCGACAGCCATTAATGAACTACACCGCAAACGGAAAGCTACCGAACGATAGGTCATTGCTTCATCGGATCGAAAAGAACTTCTGTCCTACGCATTAATAAACAACACATTATACGGGAAAGGTCTTTTGATCGAATGTGGGCAGGTGCCTAAACGGTCGAGCCGTGAAATTGTTAAAGAGGTGCATTCGGGACTGCGTGGCGCTCACCGGTCGGGTCCGAAGATGAAAATGAAAATTAAAAGACTGGGGTACTACGCTATCGATGATGGCCATTGCATGAAAATCGCGAGGCGTGCGGTGCCGAGTGCGCGGGTAGTTACACACCGACCTCCAAATGTCTTACATCCGACAATTGCGTCATGGCCGTTTGAATGTTGGGGCACGGATATAGTGGGTCCAATAGAACCACCGTCTTGAAAAGGACATCGCTTCATTCTTGCGGCTACGATTACTTTTCAGTGGGCGAGACGGTTCCGCTCGGAAAGTGAAAGCACGCGCGTCTTCTGATTTTCGAAGCCGAGTTGTCACCGTTTCGGGGGTGCTGCGCGGGATCATCTCGGATAATGGGTCAGCATTCAGAAGCCCGCAAATCAACAATTTTGTTAGGAGACACGGAATCGGCGCGATATTGACAATTTACTACCCGAAACCAAACGGCCTTCTTGAGGCTTTTAATAAAACTCTCGTTTAAATTTTAAAGAAAACCTTGGACGATAATAAGAGAAATTGGCACGAGAAGTTGTTAGAAGCCTTATGGGCTACCGGACAACCTTCGAACTCTACTCGAAGCTACGCATTACGCTCGGGTGTATGGGTCCGAGAGCGAGTGTTACCCTTAGAGGTCCGGCTGCTTCGCTCGGGATTGCAGTTGCGAAGCAGGCACCCACGACGAGAAGAGAATGCCGAATTACGGCCCAGAAGAATTGGAAAGCCTGGAAGGAAAAAGACTTGCGGCGCAGCAGGGTGGGAGCATACCGAGCTAAGATGGTTGAGAGCCCATGACGATGGTCCGCAGAACTGTGAGTTGGTGATTTAGTTCTCGTTCTCAGACATTCTTACTGCCATGAGATAGGAGGAAAATTTGAACCCACTTGGGAAGGACCGTTTGTGGTTGAGGTAGTGCACTCGGGGAGGCTCTACCGGCTAGTGAATTACGAGGAGAACGACATATGCTTCGATCCAATGGACGATACTTGAAAAAAGTATTACGCTGATGTTTCGAAGGAATGAATTTTATCCCACAGAAGCGGGTGGAAATGATACTATTATTGGAGTCCGAACCAAAATAATAAAATGTCTTGAAGTAAACAAAACCATGATAATAAAGTTTTTCCTTGTTTTCTCTCTTCGAATCAAAATCTCTTTCCTGATCTTTCCCACTTTATTCTTGTTGAATATAAAAATAAAGTCTTTTTGTCTCTAATAAACCTTTCTTAATGTTAACTGTTCTTAGTACAGCCACGATCCTTTTCCTTGTCTTTCGCGGGGAAATGTCGAACGGGCGGTTGGTCCTGAACTTTAGAAATGGCGTAAGCCTTGCGCCGATGAAAAGAGGGTGAAGATGGAGCGATAATAAGTGACTCGGACTTCGCACCGACGGGCACGATACGAGGAAAATGGCTGGGGTCCCGATTGACGAGAGGAGCGCCCCGGTCGGACGATGTGAAAGTGGGTGGCCGAGCCACCAATCCGGCGGCGGGAAAAGAAAAACGGTGCCCAGAAGAAGACAAGAGAATCAAATGCGCGAGTCGGCCCTACCGGCGGAAGGGCGAGCTTGTCGGCGCCGCGCCCGCGAAATTCGGGGAAGTACGAAGAGCTACTCTCACGAAGCTCAACGAAGAAACAAAAATCGCCGTATCCGCGAAGATGTTAACTAAATTAGCAGCGGACCAGCGCGACGAGGCAGTTGCTACCGCCGGTGCATATACTTCGAGGATCTTGGTTCACCGGGAACTTTGAAGAAAGGAGAGCCGACTCAGGGATGACAGAAGAAACCCGAGGAAATCTCGAGAACGAGAAGAAGAAGGCTCTTGCGCCCGCAGGATGAAGCCACCGAGTAATGCATAACCTTGTTGCGGGAAGCAACCCCGGAGGATGTCCCGACGGACATCATCCTAGAGGAGCCGAGGTATGCGGGGGAGAACGAGAAGGAGTTGAGCCATATATCCCACGATGCGTCACCGAGCTCGCCATTTGCAAATTATACCAGAATACGAGCTAGAAAGAATACGGGAGGAAATGTCCAGGGAAAACTTTTGAATAACGAGAGAATCGGGCGAGAAGGATCAATATACTAGAAGGCCTCGAGTTACATACGGACGTGTTCTCGGAATACGAACAACAACAAATCGTGGACTGCATCCGGGATTTGAAAAAGATGGGCCGGCGGAGTTGTAAGAAAACACTTACTCGGAGAACCCGGAGATGGATGCCGGGGAAGGGGAGAATTACAATACAATGTGGATGTTGCTATAACCCGCGAGAAGACGGGAAGGGGAAACTGCACCGGGGATACTCCGTCATGGTAGGGTGGATCCGATGCCATTAGTCATTAAAAGGATGGTAAAAGAATGATAACATGGGGGTATTGCAGTTGCATGCACGACGGTTGCATCATCAACATTTACAAGAAGGGTATTGTATACCCCCGCACATAGATCACCACGACTTTGTCGGACAACTACGCACACGGTTCTTTTCTGAACGAGTGTAATATCATGTTTGGATCCCGTACCCTCCGGATAGCGGGCAGGAGTGAGTTCAGAAGTGAGTAAAGAATACCATTACGGTAGGTTCCGTCATGATGCGAAGGGCAACGGAAGATGTCGCTAAACATTGCATACCGGGAGTACCCGGTAAAGCGAATCTCGGTGCTGAGAAGGATGGACGACAGGAAAGCACCTTACCACTTCCGGCCAGTTGAGGGTTAGAGAGCCTCCGACACTTGTTGTGAGTTGCATGGAAAATATCACACCTCCAACGTACATCCATCTGGCATCCTTGCCTAGGATGGCTTGAGAGGTGATGTTATTGACCATGAACTTCACTATTGGGAGACAGAATTCTTGATAGATACCCTTTTGGATAGATCGGCAAAGATCGGCATAGTCGTTTTGAGTCTATATGGATTGTATGAGATGTATTCCAGATCGAGTTGTGCAATGTATCTTGACATGATTGGAATGAAAGTGACCATGTCACAATTTTGGCCTTCACCTCTTTTGTGTAAATTGGTAGGAAAACGCCATTAAAAGTTAAATGAACTTCGAACGAAGAACGAGAAAAGCAAAAAAAGAATAAAGAAAACTTTCGTAAAAATCTAAAAAATGATAAACTCCAAATTGCGATAAAAATAAAATTTGAATCGTTAAAAGACAAACAAAATGACCACAAATTCTCAATCAAATTTCAAATTCGTCTTTCCAATTTCAAATCAAATCTCGATCGAATTTCAAATTCGATCTTTCCGGATCTCACATCGAATCTCAAATCGAATTCGACTTAACCTTCAGTACGAAAATCCCGATCCGTTCTACTCTCTCCCTTGTACGGGATGGAAGCGGTTGATTAGGTAACCTGAATCGAATCTGATGGCAAAGAAAGTCATATCGATCCAAACCAGCGACTTTAAAATCAACTCTTTTGAATGGGATATGTAGCATCTACATATTTTCCATAATCTATTTCCCGCCAACGTGAAAGTCTTTTACAACTTTCGTGAAATTCTCAACAGCAAAGAATTAACTCTTGGTACGGCTTACTACAAATCTTTGCAAAATCAATTACCCATCGATATCGGAATTCTTGAGGTTGAGGATTTTATATCCGATACCGCACAGCTTTGGATTCTTTCCTGTTACCTTTGAGAAATACATCGAAATCGGAATTCTTGAGGTTGAGGATTTTTATATCCGATACGCCTTCTTTAAGTTCTTTCCACATTGCCTTTGAAATACATCAAAATCAAATTCTTGAAGTTGAGGATTTTACATCAGAATCTTGTAATTTCCTTTAGGATTCTTTCCTTTATTGCACTGAAATACATCAAAATCAAATTCTTGAGGTTGAGGATTTTACATCAGATCTTCTGTTTAACTTTAAGGAGGATTTTACGTCACGATACTTTCTTATTCTTTAGGATTCTTTCCTGTGCATAGAAATACATCAAAATCAAATCTTGAAGTTGATTTACATCCGATACTGCACTACTTTAGGATTCTTTCCTATTGCCTTGAAATACATCATAATCAAATTCTTGAAGTTGAGGATTTTACATCGGAAATCTTGTAATTCTTTAGGATTCTTTCCCTGTGCACTGAAATACATCAAAATCAAACTCTTTGGGGTTGAGGATTTTACATCCGAGACTGCCTTTGCTTTTAGGATTCTTTCCCTATTGCAGAAATACATCAAAATCAAACTCTTTGGGGTTGAGGATTTTACATCCGAGGAAACTGCCCATTTCCTTTAAGGATTCTTGCTATTGCGGCTGAAATACATCGAAATCAGGCTTTTGGGGTTGAGGATTTTACATCAATCTTAGCATTGCTTTAGATTCTCTTCTGTGCAATGAAGCACACCAAAATCGAGCTCTTGAGGTTAAGGATTTTACATCCAATACCACATTGCTACGAGATACTCTCCTCGTTGTAATGATTAATCCGTCGATTGATTTCCTTTGAGGTTGAGGATGTTACATCTAAAACCCACAAAATTTCAATTTTCTTTAGTCAAATCCCTTCAAAATTAATCTTAACAAAACTTCAATATAGTAAGCTTAAATCTAAACTTACACATCATGATTTGAACATGAAATGAAATCTAAATCGAAATTTCCTAGGATCATGTGATTTGGGACTCGCCTCCTTTTTCACTTCTGGCGGGGATTCGAGAATCTTGATCTTTAAGATAACCGGCCTCCCCAGCGAAATTCTTCTACTTCGTCCCAAGTGTGTCACTTGGACATACGTGTTGGTTTTGTTGATCTTCCGGTCAACGCCCGATACGCGCGGTGTGCTTGGTTGGCACACCGCACATTGGGGGTGCGTTTGTTGACCTCGTTTTGATGAGGTCTTCTCTTTCTCTTTAGTGCGGATGCAGCACTTAGGCTTTTCCTTTGACTATCTTAGAAGATTAGAATTGGGACCCACCACTTAGAAATTCAAACCACTTCTTAACTCCTGAAACTCCGCGGACTTGATTGTAGACCCTAATCACACAGAGGGTTGAAATCGGAAATGTGGAAGTTTAAGAGATGAGTTCTTATGGGATTCTTTGGCCTTAGGACTGCCACAGGTGGCCTGGTCTGGTGAAGGGGGCTGACTTACACACACACTACACCTATACACTATACTTTCACATACCTCTTGAAACTACCCTAGCCACCGATTTAACCTGCGGATTTAAGTGAGGTGATTCGCATGGATAGTCCTTAACCCACAAGCCCTTGAGTAGGGTTAGGAACAGCATAGTGGATGCCTCAAATGAGTCCTGCGTAGCTCATGTGGGCTTGATGTGGCTTCATGGCTCGGCCAAAATGATTTCATTCCACTTACATTCACTGACTTGATTTTCCAAATTTTACGATTTTGACCCCAGGGACCGTACACCTTTAGCACCTTGAAAACCCTTGAAATTATCCAAATCTTCCAAAATTCTCCAAAATCATTCCTAAGTTTCTTCACCAATCAAATTGATCATCCATAGCCAAAATACCAAAAATTCCAAAAATACCTCCCAATACCCTCCAAATACCCAAAATACCCTCTTAGCCAAAAAAAATCCAAAAATTCAGAAAATTCCCAGAAAATTCCAGAAAATCCCAAATATTCCCAATTTCATTTTGTTCAACTACATCATGGGCCAATTTTGTCAATTTACCCCACTTTTATCAAATCCCAGTTGACCCATTTTAACCCAAGTGAACTGATATCAAACCAAATACTACCCAGAATTGACCTAAATTCTGGTCCAATTCAATTCTAAACTTCAATTCAACATCCCCAACGCAATCTAGACGAATCCGAGCCCAATTTGATTGACATTTGGATCGATTTCACTTTTGGCCTTAAAGCCCGATTTGGACCAGCAGCCGACTTAGCCCAACTCACCCATTCAACTCCAATTAACCCCAAATCTTTTTCTAAACCTTCCTTAACATTCCCATAAACAAAACACTAACATGATTTGCCAGAATTTGAACCCAAATCCACTCAAATTCAACCAAAATCAAAAAGCCCAATTTTGACTAAACCCAAAACCTAACCCAAATGAGCCTGATCCCAAAATCAAAACCCAGCCAAAGCCAAAACCTCTTTGAAACATTCCCATAAACATTTCCCAACATTTATTTTACATCAATTTCAACCTAGCCCAACATTGGCCCAAGTTAGCCCAATTTGACCTACATTGGCCCATTTACCCGAATAAGCCCCGAATTCAACCAATTCAAACCCAAATCACTCCCAATTTGCTCCAAGTCACTCATGACATCTATGAGCTAAACCAAACAATTATTTGGCCCAAGCCTTTGCAAAATTTAAATCCAAAATCCGTTTTTAAAATTCGAAAACCCTTTCTGAAAACTGTTTAAAGCAATACAAAAACCATTTCGAAACCCCAGAAATCTGCCCTAAAGTCCACATGACATTTCCATTTGCCATCCACTTAATCAAAGCCATTCCCTAAGTTCTAATCACATCATCAAATAATTCCAAATCAAGCCTCATACCCCGAATCACCCCTAAAATACCAAATTTTTCTTAAAATCCTTCCGTAGAAATTGACTCGACTTTTCCAAGACGAACGAGCGAAAGTGAAGCCATGGGCAGGCCACATGGAGCCATGGAAGGTTTGACATGTGAGTGAGCCATTATTGGCAAAACGAGGGCCCCCTTTTCTAATCCTTCTTAAACCCTTTTTGCCTTAAGCATGTCTTCTCAGCCATGCTTAGCCGCCTCACCATGGATGGAGACTTCACCAACTCTATGGCCGGTGACCCAGTGACTCTTTTCGGCCCGAAAACAGACCTTGGGTGGTGCACCTAGCCCAAAAGGATCGGGACCCAAACCTAGCCAAAATGGCCTCTTCTGCATTCCATTCCCGAGCCATCTCCTTTACACATGGCAAGGCCCGATTGAAGCACTAAACCGGAAATGCAGCCCTGGACACGAGGTGACTATGCACACCACCGGCCGGCCGCACAGGTCGTGGGAAAACACCATGGCCGAGACCTTGGGAGGGCAGATTTTGGAATTCCACCTTCTTTGAGAGCTGCCTCACTCCAAATGGCCATTGCGGGCATTTCTTCTCCTCAGGAGCAGCTGATCCAAACCATTAAATCCCACAGGAGAGCCTCGAAATACATGCTATTTAAAGCCTCACCCTCTTGGCCAAAGGAGGTGCTGAACCAAACCTTGGAAACTTCTGCCAAAATCATTTCCAGACCACTCTCCACACGCTAGAGCCGCAGTCCACTACTGAATTCCAGCCCAATTCCCTCCGGGCAGGCCTGATTTTGAGCTCGAACTTTGCTTGTAGGGACACTTCTTCGCGGTGAGCCCCGATCCCAAGGTGATTGGTCCTACCGCCTTCTTGGACAGAGAAGAAGTTTCCCAGCCCATCTCGGGCCACCCGGTTGCTCCAGCCTCCAAGCTTTGTGATCGAGCTGTGGTCACTTTCATAGCTGACGATTCACGAGACCGGGACTTCATACGGGAACCCTCTTTGGACCCCGTCGAAGGTGACCTGACTCTCGGATCGAAGCTTCACTTCTACGAGCAAAGGTATGGACTCACTCTTCTTCCCGAGCTTACGGAGATTCTCCATTTAATTTGAGTCGAATTTAAATACATGTTTACCGTATGGATGTGTTCGTCTCCTCAAAGCAGGTGCGTGAGCATGCGAACACGAAAATCCGTTGAGGAGTCGAGTGAGAAATTAGAGCTAGAAGGTTGACGGTCACGGGTGCCACACCCGGTGAAGCGATGACCGAGAACCGTCGGATCGCGCGTGTATCGGATGGACGGCTCGGATTGCGTCGGACGCGAGATGGTACGTGAGCACGCGGGGCCGGGGGCGGCCCAGGTCGGATGGCGGCGTCGAATGGGAGGGGAGCGCGCGCGTGGTCGTTCGGAGATACCGAGGATGACGGGCGCCGACTCGGATAAGTTGATAAAATAGGGTATTTTCTGATTTATTTAAATCCCCAGAACTTCAAAAATCGAAATATCTTTGTGTAGAAAAATCACGAAAATAAAATAAAAATACGCTCTTGCTCGGTGAACGGAGGAGAATAATGTGGAAAGAAAATTAATTAATTTTGTCGAGTATTTTATTTTAATGAATTATTTACTCCCTGCATTGTTTTAATTCTCCATGCATTCACTCCTGATTAATGGCATGAATAGAAATGGGGGCTTTTAGGCACTTACGAACTGAGAACGTTCCACAGTTTTCGAGGTCGAGGCAAAATCTTGTGAAAAGTTATTGATTTTGAATGCATGTTACTGTTTTGAGTATTTTAATTCCAAAATTAGCGTATTGTGAAATAAATTAGGAAAATTTGGTGATGTTCGCTATGACCTGTAGAAATTGCTAGGAAAAATAGGACTTGAGTTAATTAACTCGGATTAACCTTTAATTGGCACAAATACCACAGGAATTGAACTTTAATTAATTAGGAGTTAACCATAGATCAAATTGACTTGAAATCAATTCTCCACTGACACTTTAGGATCAGAGGGAATCCTTAGTAAAAATTTCAAATCGGTGGACTTGGATTGCTTCCCTCTTTTAAATGGGTTGATTAAGCGGTGCTTGAATTTAAACTTTGAAAATTCATAACTTTCAAAATACTTTTCAAAAATTCACCAAATTGGTTTTGGAGCCTCTCTGATATTAGAATTTAAGAAAATTAAAATTTCGAATTTTTAAAAAAAGTTAATTTTTTATCATTATTTTAATATTTTAATAATTAAAAAATAATAAAAATTCTGAAAATAATAAAGTGTCCCAAGAAATGTCACATTTTGAATTCTAACCACTTAGGAACAAACCCCATATTTTCTTATGTCTCTAGGTTGAGATATTAAATTTTAAAACCTTGGGATAATTTTTAAAATTAAAAAATACATTTTCTAGCATTTCCACTAAAATAATTCCAATAAATTAAAATAAAATCAGAAAATTGTAAAATTTCATTCTTTGGAATCCTTGATATCAGAGAGAATTTTAAAAATTATAAAATTCATTTTTGACTTGTATTATTTTAAAATTAATTAATACTCCGAACTTAAAATAATTTTAATAAATAAAATATAATTCAAAAAATCACAAAAATTAGTCCAAGTGGTCCTCTGGTCATTAGGGATGTCCCATAATTTTTCTTAAGAACGAGAAAGCTTTAAAGCGTTAAATATTATTAAATTTTCTGCGGAAATGTATTTTCCATAAAAATAATTACATAAATAAATTAAATACAAAAAATCACATTTTCTCCTCTAATGTCTTTATTGACATATGAGTGAGGTCACATAAAAATTTCAAATTGAATTTGAGAACGATTTAGTGAGTTATGAAATTATTAAGCTTGAAGGGCAAAATGATAATTAAAATTTTAACCGCTAATTAAGCTTTTAAGGCTTAATAAAATTAAAGAGTAAAAATATTTGATCTTAATCTGATTTGGATGATTGAAATTTAAATAATTAAAAGGGTAGGAACCTATTAAACAATTTAAAAATAATTAAAATAAACTTTAATTAAAATAATTAATTAAATTTGGAGGAATAATAAAATTGGAATTATTAAAATAGGGATGTTATTAGGAAGAGCACATTCTTTAATTTAAGAATCACTTAAATTAATTGTCTCGATAATATTTAATCTAATTAAAATGATAATCAAGTCTTAAAATTTAAAGTGCTAAAAGATTTAATCATTAAATTAAATTAAAGTTAAAATTATTTAGTAAATCCCTTTAAAATAAAATATTAAATTAAATTAAATTAAATTAAATTAAATTAAAATAAATTAAATTAAATTAGAATTAAAATTAAAACAAATTAAATTAAATTAAAATTAAATTAAATTAAAATTAAATTAAATCTTATTAAATTAAATTAAATTAAATTAAATTAAATTAAATTAAATTAAACTAAATTGAATTAAATTAAATTAAATTAAATTAAATTAAATAAAATTAAACAAATTAAATTAAATCAAATTAAATTAAAATAAATTAAATAAAATTAAATTAAGTAAATTAAAAAAACTAAATTAAATTAAATTAAATTAAATTGAATTAATTTAAGATAAAGCGTATCATATTAAATTAACTTAAATTAAATTAAATTAAAGTTTAAACCACATTAATTTAAGTTAAGTTAAATTAAATTAAATTAAATATAACATCATAGAGCGTAAAAGCAAATTCAAAATAATCTAAAATAGCTTGAAACAACTGACCAAAGCTTAAATCATTAATTTGAACTTAAAAATTTGAATCACAAAATCATTAAATATCGTTTTGCCGCCCAGGAACTTTTCTTATTATAACTCACAAATAGAGTATCAAATAAGAAATGTCCTTCACTTTCATGGAGATGTTAGACATCTAAATTCCTTTGACGAGAAATAAAACTTAACTTAAACACACTTGGATGATTAATTCACCAACATGATAAATTCATTCGGACTTAAGACGATTCTAGAAATATTGAAAAGATGTTTAAGATTCGTCTTAAACACTTCCTAAATATGATAGGAATGCACCAAACAAAATTGAGCTTAGTTGTTCTTTGGTGAGAAAATCATCCTTAAAACTAAAATTGAAGACACAGACGTCATAGGAATGACTAAGTATTTATAGGATTAGGATTTTGGTAGAAAACCATAACCCTTCCTTAGCTCACATATAGGAAATTGCTACAAATGCTTAAATCTTCTAAATTGTATTTTAAGTGCCAGCTTGGGATGACGGGAAGACCCTCGAATGTGACTTTTATTTTGGCCACGATTTATCTTGCGCAATTCATTTATTCGTGTTACCTTTACTTTCTTGCATGATAAGCAATGATTGCGTAAGAAAACACACCTTTAGGACGAGAAACAGCCAAACTATAGCCCAAATTAAAAGTCATTCTGAAGATAAAATTCGCCGTAACGGCATTTGAAATATAAAACAACTCGAAAATTTAATCATGAAACGAGCAACGAAAACTACGGCTTCTGACTAAATTAAAACGTCTCGTCGAATGATCGGGAATACCTTAGATGATGTAACCCACGTGTTCTTAACGGGATTTCCCGCGTCTAAATGAAAGTGCGAAACTCATTTAGTTGAGTTCAGCAAATTCATACGGGTAAGTGAATTCGATGAAAATAACGGTCTTAGGGATAATGAGGCAGGCAGGATCTTAATCGGATTCTGTTTAATCGGCACAAGACTGTTTTAATTAAAATATTAAAAACACATGGAAATTAAGACTTTCTCTAAAACCCAACCTTACTCTCGTCTCTGATTTGTAACCTACTGTTAAACCTCTGCCGACGACGAGGAGCTCGGAGCATGGTGGGCAACGGCCGTCGTCATGTCGGCAAGTGCAACGGCAAAACTCTTAGATTAAATAACCGAGCCATAGGACTTCGAGGTGGTTTGCCTGGTGCGGCAACAAACCCTCTGACTCTTCGTTAGGCATTTGCGCTGATCGCGTCATGTAAATTAAGCCTGTCGGTCTTGAGACTCCGAGTAGTCGTCCGTCGACATAAACCCTCACATCTCGGGAAATTTGTTGTATGATTTTATCATACAAACATAAGTCTTTAATTAATTAAAATTGGCGAATCAAAAACATTAAATAAATATTGGGAAACTTTCTGAAATTGGCGAAACGATAGGATAGTCGGGAAATTACCGAAGTTCGCTTCGAATGCGTGATTTCTCACCTTTCTTCATGAATTAAAAGCAAAAATAATTAAATTTAGTCATTCACAATGGCGTCAAAATTTAATGTTGAAAACAACTTTGAGAAATTCTTGAGCTATTCTTGATTATTATCGAGTTTTCTTAGGTGATTCCGTCATAAGATGTAGTGTATAAGGCTTGCCCTTATAGAAATTTTAAGAACCCGAGGAGTAATATAAACCTGTTTAATGTTTTCATATTAAACGAGAGATTTGTCGGCTTATAAAATTGGTTCGCGAATCAATGGATGTCATGAGCTTCTCTAGTTTATTTAATCGAAGTATCATTATCAAGCGATTGTGTAATACATTCTTCGGGATAGATACACACGGTTTGTAGTGCGGCGCTCGTTTATATAAGCATTCGGGATGAGATTAGTTTGATTTCATATCTTAAAATTTTAATTTAAAATTATTTTGTCAATCTTACTTTTAATTATTTATTTAAATTAAATTTAAAATTCGTAGGCAACCTCACATGGCGACACTTTCTAAAAAAAAAAAAAATAAAACCCATAACCTAAAAATAAGCCGTCGCCCCCCCCTTGTATCTACGTAAGTATCTGTGTCATTTAAGTAATAAAGGCTATAATGAGTCTGAATTTCGATCCTACGGGGGAAGTTAGAGATTAAAGAACTAATTTAAACGGATACGATTTTATCGAGTATACGGAAATAAAGAACACTTATCTTAACCACATTACTTAATTTTTGAATGGAAAGATTGCAATTTAGAAAAGTATCTTTCTCCTTGTTAAGAGAATTAAGTGAGTGGATAAATAAATTAGTTAGAATTATATTTGTGCGAATAGGAGCATTACGTGCTGCTTTAGTCAGGGCATAAAGAACGTTGAAAGCCAGATCACATGCTTGGTTACTTAATCTGCGGGATTTAGGGGCGGGAGGATCTAGAAATTTGCCACTTCGGAGCTCCCCGTTCCCCTCGCCGAAATTTAACATATACATGACTCCCAAGCAAATAGGACCGAATTGAAGATTTTAGTCTGTCGCACTAAAATATTCAATTACGCCAAATAATTAATATTTTATTTATTTGCACCCTCCTTTGAAAAGTTTTTGAATTCCCTTTGAATTTTGGATGTAATCTTTACTACGGTTGATGAATTGACATATTTTAGCAGTTCGGTGGCGAATTGAAAATAAATTAAGTTTTAAAGTAATAGATTATCACGATTTTTATTTGATATTTTAAGGATAACTAATTCAAATTTCCATTTCACAAAATCTCGACAACGAGAAGACGAGAGAAAACTACTCGAATGCGTAGGAAGAATAACAAAATTTGGATTTTATTTAAAGCTATAAAACGATAAATAAAAATTTATCTTGAATCTTCTATGAAACTGATTCCTTGAAGTTCCTCTAACTCTTCCTTCTCGTCTGACATGTAATTATACTCGCTGTATATACAGAGACACCTTTATTGCACTTTCAATAACACACGATAGACTCACCGCACACGACGGATTTTTCGCTACCTTCGGTCTAAGTGCGTCTATTTAAAGAAGAAGGAATATATCCGAAAGGTTGCTTAGCGTCTCTTGAAAAGCGTCAGGATTCGTGTATTTGAGCCGAACCGGCACTCTCGTCGTCGGCGGGGCTCGTTGGCGCCGTCGGCGGGCGCTTAGAACATTGGCCGGCTGTTGGGCACCATTTGTCGGTGGGCTCGATCTCGCCGTCGGCGGGCTCTGTATAATATATTCAAATCTCTCGGGAAAAACACGCCGTCGGCGACTGTCCCTCGCCGTCGGCGGGCTAGTTGATTTTCATCTCTTTTAGTCCTTTTCATTGATTAGCTCTTTTTTTCATCTTTTTGCTCAATTACCTATAAATCTTTATTCCTGCAATAAAACATAGGAAATACATTTCTTTAAAGTGTAATTTCATATAAAATTGGTATGAATTTCAATACTATTTCTAAATTCGGCGGCCACAGTAGGTATTTATGAAAATACATTTAGCCAAATAACAAATTGCATACGATGAAAAAGTTATCCAATTTGAAGATGACAAAAGGTACTTGTTGTACAAAACCTCGTATTTTTAATATTATTACAAATTAATTATCGTCTGTAGAAATTGAATTTGATGATGAGATATGTGCGCGTCATGTTTGCTTCATTGTCGTATAGTGGGAAACTATGAGTTGACGAGTTAGCAATTACGTATGTAATGGCGGGTATGATAATATTCGTAATTTGAGTTTGGTGAGAGTGTGAAAGGTCGGGCGAGACCTCGGTTTATGTTGGCATTAAATGTTGATTCCGAAGAGAGATCGGGACGAAACTCGAAACGAGAGGAAGATGTCAAGCACCGAGACGGGCTTAGTAAGGCTGTTAGATGAGTAACTTGTTTGAATTGTGGCAAAACTGATCACATAAAGGAAGACTGCTGAAATCCCGAAGACGGAATCTTTAGCACAAATGTGGTAGCCCCGAAAAAACACGTGATGCCGGTTCATAGTTCGTTGATATTTGGATCTTGGACTCATGGGCTTATTTCCATACAACTTTTCATCGAGAAGTGAAATTATGTTGCATGTGACTTTGAGAAAGTATATACAACGGATGAAGAAACTTTTAATGTGGTAGGAATTGAAGACATTGACAATGCATTTCTTTAACAGGCTGAAGAACACGAAAAGTCGGTAATTCGGAGTTGAAGAAAAATCCTGCATTTGTTGGGGGTTGCTTGATGAGTGTGGACATTCGGTAGTGTTCTTAGATAACACTTGGAAGGTTACAAAGAACCTTTGGTACTGAGTCGGGGTGTGGACCTCATTTTGGTGAGTGCAGCTTCTTTTCTTAGGATTTAGGATCTCGTCTTTGACTATCACGACCTTAGAAGCTGAACCCACCTCATTTTAGAAGTTTGAATCTCCTCTTTCTCGTTTAAAGTTCAGCATTAACTGTGATCACTTGGCCTCTAGCATTTTTGACTAGATCGTCGATGAGGTTATTCAAATGACCCCGAATGACGAGACGGACCATGTTGGTGCGTCCCGAACATCTAAATTACCTATAAAAAAACCCATTTTGATATGGTTTCGTGCGAGGTCGATTTATGCTCAAATCGGTAAAATTTAAGTAAAATATTAATTTAAAATAAAAGAAAGTGAAATAAATTAAAAAAAAAACTTAAAATTTCTAAATCCTATCTCCCTCGCACCTCACACCCTCTTCTCCTCTCACGCGACCCCAAGCGGAGCCCTTAGGCAGATCTCCTGGCCCGAGCTCTCCTCCTCGCATGGAACCGGCCCGAGGTCCCCTCCCCGTGCTATGGTAAAGCTTTCACTGCCTCCAACTACTCCTCTCCCTGCCTCCAGTCCTCCACGCGACTCTTGTCGCTTCTTCCTTGACCTTGTCGCATTCAGTTCACTTCCTCGCTAAGCCGAGGTAAGAAAAGAAATCTCCTCCCCTTTGCCTATATAAACCCCACATTGATGGGGAGATGAGGATGGGCTGAAATTTTGGAGAGGGGGAGGTTCTGCCAAAATTTTGTGGTGGCTCGCTATTTTTGCTAATTTACTCGAGATTCCTGCTTGGCTGCTCGAGATTCCTGCTTAGTTGCTTGTTTGTCCACCTAGGTATTATCTTCTTGTGTCATGACTCTTCAGAGACAACCTGTAGCCATCACTTGCGTTTATCCAGAGTATTAGGTAATTTTGCTTCACAATATTTCAACTTTTTTTTAGAATTTTTTATCCCTGTTATCTCAGGGAAAATTTTATGGCTACTAAAAGGATTGGATTATTCAAGAAGTTCTAATAAGATTTCTTTTAAGCTATTTTGTTTTTTTTGTTTTTGTTATTTTTTGTTATGTTTTTTTTTACTTGCATTGAATGTGGAGATTAAAAGTTTTCCAGCAATAAGATGGTTTATTTTATTTACGAGGATCCAATAACATAGGCATTTTGTGAATCAATAGATTGGCTAATAAAAGTGTCAAAGCGATTTCCTTGTTGTTTCCATGAATCTATTTTACTTCCAGAACTTATAAGAGTGTTGGTAGGCTTTGATTTTCCTGCTGATTGTCTCTTCTTGTACAGCTCTTTAAAATAACTAATATTTAGGAAGTATCAATTTCCTTTTCTTTGCTTTCGAGGACGTAATGCTGATTGTAGTAATAATTCATCTTTGCTTTCGAGGACGTAATACCTTGCCTCAAGTCCTCCACGTCACTCTGTGACCCTTGTCGCTTCTTCATTGACCTTGTCGCATTCGGTTCACTTCCTCGCTAAGTCGAGGTAAGAAAAGAAATCTCCTCCCCTTTGCCTATATAAACCCCACATTGATGGGGAGATGAGGTTGGGCTGAAATTTTGGAGAGGGGGAGGTTCTGCCAAAATTTTGTGGTGGCTCGCTATTCTTGCTAATTTACTCGAGATTCCTGCTTGGCTGCTTGTTTGTCCACCTAGGTATTATCTTCTTGCGTTGTGACTCTTCAGAGACAAAACCTATAGCCATCGCTTGCGTTTATCCAGAGTATCAGGTAATATTGCTTCACAATATTTCGACTTTTTTTTAGAATTTTTGATCCCTGTTATCTCAGGAAAAATTTTATGGCTACTAAAAGGATTGGATCCATATTGAAGAAGTTCCTATAAGATTTCTTTTAAGCTATTTTGTTTTTTTTGTTTTTGTTATTTTTTGTTATGTTTTTTTTTACTTGCATTGAATATGGAGATTAAAAGTTTTCCAGCAATAAGATGGTTTATTTTATTTGCAAGGATCCAATAACATAGGCATTTTGTGAATCAATGGATTGGCTAATAAAAGTGTCAAAGTGATTTCCTTGTTGTTTCCATGAATCTATCTTACTTCAGAACTTATAAGAGTGTTAGTAGGCGTTGATTTTCCTGCTGATTGTCTCTTCTTGTACAGCTCTTTAAAATAACTAATATTTAGGAAGTATCAATTTCCTTTTCTTTGCTTTCGAGGACGTTTTGCTGATTGTAGTAATGATGAATCTTTTGCAATATAATTGCATACGAATGGCATGAATTTTTGCTGTTACTTGCTGAAGTCCTATAGTAGAATAAATGGTAAGGAAATTTACATATATACCAAACAATTCTTTTGTGATCTAACACAAACTTCTGCATTTTTTACATATATGTCATACAATTCTTTTGCATTTACATAACCAACACACCAACTTCTGTTTTACATATATGCCACTTTACTATTTTTTTAAATTTATTATTATTAAAAAAAAAAAAGAATACAGAGCTTGTTACGCCTTATAGAGCGCCTTATAGAGCATCATGAAATTCTTTTCAATTGTTATCCAGGTAGCTAAGAATATTGAACTTCATGAATTTGGATTCTCAATAAGGTAGTGAATTTTTTAACTTCATGAATAACCCAAATATCCTTAGAAGTTTCATTGAATCTTGAAAATAACAAAATTAGTTCAAAATAAATAAATAAAAAAGATTACGGAATAGGCACTACGAGATGAAGGGTGTGTAGGGCACATATGCACGACTGTAGTGGCGTGTGCGAGAAAATGCACACAAGAGCATTTGGAAATAATTGCAAAATTGTTCACGCATTTGAATGATTTAAAAACCATTCCCACATGCTAGCATGTGTATACATGCATGCTGGCATGAGTGTGCATACATACATATGTGCTTACGAGTCTGCATGTCTTATCATAGATTTGCAAGCATAGTGAACAATCAAATTTAATATTTTATTTATTTTCCCAAAAATAAGGAGATACACACGTTCTTTAGAGGCTATAGTTACATTGCCCATAGGTTGTGATTTTCTAATGTCTTCATGTCGTTCTTGTTTGAGGATACTTCTCCCCAATTTCCTCCATAATTTCCCTCCCAAGTTTCATTTTTTTTAGAAGAGTATTTTTGGCAATGGATGAACAAATTTGAAGGAAACTTGGTCACTCCCTCAAAAATGCCTTAATGACTGATGACATAATGTTAAATATAATTGGTGACATTTTGATAGCTTTTACAAAGAATATTTATTTTTGAGTGACATGGTGGTACTGTTACCCTAATCTTTCTATTGAGCTTATGCTCTACAATTGGGGTACTTAACTATTTGTAAGATGAGCTTGTACATGGCCTTTTGGTTTCCACTTGTTTGTGAGCTAGTGAGTATGTTATCATGTGGAATCTATATTTCTCAGCTTTCTTGTGAGGCCATGATAATCATTATGGGATTGATTATCTTCTTTATGGAACATGATATAATATTATCTTCAGAGATATTGGTAAAGCTATGCAAGTTCATTTTTTATGTCCATGGTTGCATCACTTGTAGAAAGTGAGGTTAACCTCACTTTTGTTGAGGTCAGTTTTTCTTTAGGCAGCTTAGGATCTAGCCATAGGACTTTCCTGGCGACTACCCCATAGAAATTCAAAACACTTCTTTACTTCATTTGGAGTTTCAAATGTTTAAAGTCTAACCTCTTAGCACTTAGGAGGATGAGACCAAGTATAAGGAAACTTAAGAGGAGTTACCTATAGGACGGTCAAGCTTTAAGGTAAACCCTAGGTATTCTAGTCTTATGCTAGGACTCACACACTTTAACCCACACTTACACTCACCACCTCAAACCCTAAACTAAAACATATCTTTGATCCCTTACTCTTTGGAAACTCATATGGGTGGTCCCCCCAAACCTCAGGCCTATGGCTAAGGAGGCTAGGACAAGCATATGGAGAATCCAAAAGGGGAATTCCCTTGGTTCATGGCTCAAGTATGTTGGCATCCTTCAAGTTTAAAACCCCAAATTAACAAATTGCCCCTAAAACCCTAATTTGACCAAAATTTTTAAAAGGCTAAAATTGCCTAATTTTATCTAAAAATCATCTCAAGATGCTCCCCACCATCAAAATTAACCAAGACACCCCAAACCTACCAAAATTTCTGAAAATACCACCAAATCCTTAAAAACCCCCCTCAAATTCCAAAAATTCACAAATATTCCTAAAATCCTCGTAAATATTCCTAAAACCATTTGAACCACTCCCATGAGCCTAATTTGACCAAATTGACTTAAATTGACCAAAAACCACAAATTCCCCCTTAAGGCCCAAAATGCCCAAATCACCTCCAATGTCCACCCAATTGACCCTAATCTTCCCCAGTTTCAATCCTAAACTTAAATTCACCATTCCTAAACCCAATTCAAACCAAATCCAAGTGCAATTTGACTCAATTTCAAAGTCAATTTCTAGCCCAATCTAAAAGCCGCAATTTTAACCATATGACCCAATTCCCCCAAATTGAACCCCATGATCAAATCAGTTCCCCCAAATTAAAATCCAAAACCCTTCATGATCCCCTAAACTAAATTGAGCCACCAATTGACCTACATTTGAACTCAAGCCTCACCCAAGTCAAAATCCCTAAATTTGCCCTAAATATGTCATATGCCCATATGTCACAAAAGTGAATGCCCTAACCCTAAAATTTCTACCCAATTTCTATCCAAAACACTTCATGACATTCTTATAGACCAAATTGAACCATCAATTAAATCCAAGCCAAAATTTAGCCTAAACAAAACCCAAGTTAGCCCAAATTGATCATATATCCATATTCAACCAAATTGACCCTCCAAATAAATTCAAAATCACTCTAATTCTTTTATAAACTCTTAATGACAATCATACTCACCAATTTGAGCAATAAGTTGGAACCAACCCAAGCTCAAACCCAACCTAGCCCAAATTGAACCTAAAGTCCCCAAAAATGAACCAAGACCCAAATGTCACCCAAGCCTAGCGAAATTGACCAAGTCAAGCCTCCCACAGCCATCAAGTGGACCCTAGAAACCATGTTAGATCCACTTAGCCCAACCTAGTTGGGCCATGGACCAAACATCTCCTAATTTGGTGGATCTCCTCCCATTTATGGCTAAACCATTTATTGCCTTGCTCAAAGCTTTCCCCAAATCAATTAATCACCTTAATGACCTACCCACCTAACCACCTAAACACCTGAGCACCTCCCTGGCCTGGTCGGCCGGACTAGTCACCAGAGGAGCCAAAACCGATATCCAACCAACCTTAAATTGAACCCAAATTAACCCACCCAATGTTTCCAGCTCTGATTTGTTAGTTGTGTCGCACAACACTCCACCTCAGCAAGCTAATGCACCCATTGTCAGGCCCTGAGCTCCACCATAGCCATGGCTTTTTAAACCACCCTCCTCAGGGCCATGAGAGGAGATGAGTAATTACCCTGGGGAGACTCTGTCAAATTGATCTCTGAGCTTCTCCAAATCTTCCTAAGTTAATCCCTACCATCCTCCAACCTAAATTCCCACTGTCCAGAGCCAATTTCCCATCCCAATTCCTAACCGAATCCAAGACACAATTCAACACAGCTCCACACTACACCAAATCCAAATTAAATGCATCGACACCATCACCAGATCAAATGAAGCTGATCCCCCAGAGAAGCCCCATCAGAGAGCCTCTCCAGCCCAGACATCCACCAGACCCGAAATCCCTTCCTGATCAAGTTCTGGTGCAGACCCAACAAGAGCTCAAATTGGTGCTTGCAAGAGCTTCGCGAGGTCACAAAGAACATGCTGAACACTTCTGATTGAGGCTACACGTCTCAGACCAAGGTATTAAACTCTCCCTCCAAGCCGGGCTCGGTTTGTGTCTACATGCTTGTATACTGTATTTCATACCGTATGAATCGTTTAGATGTGTTTGTTGTAACTCGATTCGTCTATAGAAACAAAACTAAAATGATTTGGTTAAGTCTAGCTCAAGATCTTAAGGTTAGAGTGTGGACGGTTCACGGGTTAAGTCATTTGGGGATGAAGATCAGGAGCCATTTGATCGCGCGTGTATTCAGTGGAGGGCTCTAATTGCGCCAGAAGAATGATCTAAACATAAAGCGCGGATTTGAGGCTACTGAGTCAGAAGGTGGCGTCAAATGGAGGAGCGACGCGTGGGGCTTTGGAGTTATTGAGGATGACGCAGCGCCGTAGTTAATAAATAAAAAATTAGGGGTATTTTAATTTATTTAATTCAGAAACATTTAAAAATGCATAACTTGGTGTAGAAAAATTACAAAAATAAAATAAAAATGCCCTAATGCTCAGTGAACATAGGAGAACAATTTGTAAATAAAATTAAGGCTATTTAAATTATATTTTTTTTAATTTAAGTAAATACAATAAATCATATTTAGGGAATAACTCACTAAAAATTATAATAATTAAAATATTGATAAAAAAATAGAAAACTTGTTTTGGTAGTTTCATTGTAATCAGAGGACCCTAGGAAAAATATAAAATTGATTTAATTAATTAAGAATAGCCCTAATTATAATTAAGCCCCTAAAATAAAAGAAAATTAAAATGGTTAGAATATAAACATAAAAAAGCACAAAAATGATTCTCTACTGTAAATAATGGTCAAAGGAACCCCCCATAAAAATTTGAAGTCAATTGGAACTAATTTGATTACTAAAATAGATTTTCTATGTGAAATTAAAATTTTGGTATTAAAATAATTATAATAATAAAAATATAAGTAAAAAATTATGAAATTTGTTTTAGGAGTTCTCTGTGACCACAGGAATCTAAAAAAAAATAAAAACTAAATTAAAAAAATATTTCATTTTAATTTATATTTTAATATTTAAATAATTAAAAATATTTAAAAATTCATAAATAAAAAATATTAAAATACCCTAAAATATCACATTTGGTCTCCTGATCACTTGGAAGCAAATAAAATAATTTTCCTAATTTTCTAAGTGAAGATATTAATTTTTAAAGGCTTAAAATATTTTTTTAAAGGCTAAAAATGAATTTCCTTTTTTTATTCACTAAAATAATTCTAATAATTAAATATAAATAAAAAAATATTCTTTTTTTGGGTAGCTCGGACTCAGAGAGATTTCATAAAAATATAAAGCTTAAGTTTTCACTTAAATAATATTTTACATTTAATTAATACTCAAAATAAACAAATAATTCTAGTAATTAAAATAAACTCAAAAAATCATAAAAAATGGTACAGATAGTTCACTGTCCTAGTTAAATCTCCAATATTTTTTTCAAGGACAGATTCTTTACTTTGGCTAAGTTATTAAATTAATATTGAAAATCCCTATTTTGCATTAAAATAATTATAAAATTTAAATTAAAATCAGAAAAATCACATTTTCTCCTCTAGTGTTTTAATTGACCCATGAGTGGGGCAACAAAAAAGTTTCAAAGCTAATTGAGTCGAATTTAATGAATTATGGAGTGATTGGCCTTATAAGGGCAAAATTGTAATTTTGAAATTTAAGCCTTAATTAATTATTTAGGCCTATTCAAATGGATATGAGTAATTAATGAGCTTAATTGACATATCTAGATGATTGAAATACAAAGGACTTAATGGTAGAAACCAATCTCACACTTATCCATGTTAAGGATAAAATTGCAATTTCTTAAATTAAAGAAATTTGGAAGATAATTAAAATTAGATGATACTAAGGAGAGGGGTTTGACTTTGAAAGATAATAACTCAATAATTTAGAACCCCCTAGTCAATGATTTAATGATACTTTAATATTTTAATAAGAATTAAGATCACATAAACTCAATATTCATAAAATTACAAACTGACACATTAAGATTTATGGGCTTAGTAGTAAATTAGGCTTAATCAAGATTTGACATAATGAGGTTTAGAAAATGAAATATAATCAACTTCAAACATCTTTCAAACACTACAAGCTAAATTCTAAATTAAAATTGGCTAAATCTCCTAATCAAATCAATTTGCCCCGAAGGGCCTTCACCCATATAATTTATAAATAAAATATCAAGTGTTGGTTACCCCACTCATTGAGATGATTGAAACATGAAGATTCATTGAACATAAGGGTATAATATGGATGAATTATTTAGCAATATATTAAGCTCAAATGAACTCGAGACAATTCAAAAAGTCGTGAAATGTTCAGTGTATTGCCCTGGACACCTTCATAATCTTTTTGATATCTTTGAGGACGACAAAACCTATTATGCTTCGCTTAAGAAAAATCATCCTCATAAATGAACAAATAGGAATCCACAAAGTTATGACATAGGATTTGGTAGATACATTTTAAATCTATTTTTCTTGTTTTATGGCATGCAATTTTAACTTCCCTGCAAAATTATATTTGCTACAAAAAGCTAATCTTCTAGTTGGAGTGTAAGAAGAGGACTGGTACGATTTTACATTTTACAGTACCTTATTTTCCTACATTTACTTTTCTGTATTTTTCTGTTTATAAAACTTGCATGTCAAAACTGAAACTTTTAGGATAGCCACAAAAGCAAAAAAAAAAAAAAAACAAAACAAAACAAAAATCAAATTCACCATCACAATAAAGCAAAATATAAGACAACTCAAAATTTAATAATAAACAAAATAAGACAATAACTGCAACTAAATTAAGATGTCTCTTTGGATGATCGTGAATACCTCGGAGGATACAACTTATGACTGATAACAAGCTTTCCCAAGTCTGAATGAACTTATGAAACTCATTTAATTGAGTTTAATAAACTTATTTGAACCAAGTGAATCTGAAGAAAATAGTGGTGCCAGAAAGAGAGAACCGTGGGATCTTAACCAGTGTCGCTTAATCTACTTAAATGTTTTCCCTTTAATAACACATCAAGATACCTAAATTTAAATATCTCTATAACATGACACTTCTCTCATTTTTGAATTTGACACTTCTAAAATTAAACCTCCTGCAATAAGGAGCTTGGAGCATACACAGTTGGAGACATGGTCATCTTCAATAGCAAAATTCTGTTCTTAGAAATAAACAAACAAGCCATAGGACTTCGAGGTAGTTTTCCCTCTTTAGGCCTTCACACCTTGTGTAATATAATCCCTAACTCGTCTTAGGATTCTGAGGTTGTCATCTGATATGAAATGACTATTCACATGATTGGTTTCAAGTGAATGTAAGCCCTAAATAATTAAAATTGACATGATGAAACGTTAAATAAATATCTCAAATTGAAGCCAAACAATAGAATAGTTTGGGAAATCACCAAGCTTCTTCTTTGAGTTGTGTTTTCCCCTAGCTTTCTCTTTTTTTGGATTCCTATAATAACTGTTCCAAAGTTGAGCCGCTCACTTATTGAATTTTCTATTGCCACATTACCTTGAAAAATCCTACCTATTGGAAGTCTTAAAAATAATATTTCCTGATATAAATCAAGAGTTTTTTTAGACGACTTTGATTATGTAAGATGTAATTAACTATAGGGGCTTGCCCTTATAAGAAATTTTAAAGACCCCAAATTAATATAACTATCTAGTTCTTTTGTATTAGATAAGGGAACCTGCTGGTCTACATAACAGGTTTCACAAAACAAACCAATGTCACATATTTCTTAGTTTATTTAATTAAGCCGCACTATCAATTAATGTGTCTATTCTTCGAGATAGATGCATGGCTTGATGTGTAGTGCTCGCTTACTTAAACCACTGCATATACGAGATTAGCTTGATTTCATGTTGTCAAATTAAAATATTACTTTTCCAAAATTATATCTATATTAAATCCAATAATTTTAATGTGCTGATATCAACTAAGAGGTTTGTCAAATATTTTTCTATTTCAGTTAGATTACATCTTTAGCTATGCCTTTATCTCAAACAACATTAATCACTCGAAGTTTGATTCAAATTTGGCTCCGATCGAGATCATACCAAAATAAATGAGTTGAGCTACGAACCAAAATTTTAGATAGAACTTTTTTTGAGTTGACCCCAGCTCGTCTTGAAATCAGATCATTAATAACACACGAATGTGAATTTAGTGAATTTAGCTTGAAGATCGTTAATCGCTCAAAAAATTGATTTGAATTTTCGATCAGAACGATATCATATAACAATAAATGAGATGAGCTACGAGCCAAATTTTTGGATCAAACTTTTTTCAACCCAAAGTCAATCCCAGCTTGGCTCGAAATCAGATTGTTGACAGCCCTAATTACATCAGGGATTGGCTTTATAACACATATGTTTTTGTTTTTTTTTTTTGGATACTCTTACTAGACATTTACAGGAGGATGCACATTGGTGTATGTTTTTTGCGGCGATAGCCTTCTAGTTTATAAAACTAGGGAAAGAGATTAGAAAAAAAACATAAATTATGGAGACTGATATTGGAGTATAAGTACTTTATTTGAGTAGATGTAGAGTTGAATACTTGAAATATATTCTCGTAGTAGTAGCTCTAGTCGCAGAGTTGTAACTACGGGTGAGCAAATCGTTTAAAAGGTGTGAATGTTCTAGATATCTCGAGTCTCTTGTTCAAAGTGATAGTGATATAGATGGGGATGTGATTAATTAATAGATTTCAAGTTGTTTGGTTAGAACCTATATCATCTCGGTTCAAAGTCAGATCATTTAACATCTTAGTATGTAAGTTCTGTCAA
Source organism: Papilionanthe hookeriana x Papilionanthe teres (assembly GCA_022702705.1). Lineage (NCBI taxonomy): Eukaryota > Viridiplantae > Streptophyta > Magnoliopsida > Asparagales > Orchidaceae > Papilionanthe > Papilionanthe hookeriana x Papilionanthe teres. The sequence continues at coordinate 75,719,046 of CM040427.1, read as the reverse complement.
AGATTAATAAATAGATGAACATTGACTCATAATCGACTAAGGCGTCTCAATCTAATAATTTATGTCACTATAGCTACACCAGCCCGCTCACTGATATATTTGTTTTATTTTTAATATCCAAATAAAAATCCAATTGTAACCCCATACTAATCCCTGACTTTACACTTATAGATAAAATGTGAACAAAGTATACTTGTGAATGAGTTGGTGTAGCTATGGTGACAAATAAGATTAGAAATAAAATATTGATAAATGTTCATCGACTATCGACCTTAACAATTGTCTCAATTGGCTGTTAAAAATTACAATTTTAAGCTTAACTATTGTCATATCTGAAAAAATCAGAGTCAAAATTAAAATCAGTCATTTTTTTGCGACAATTGTTATTTCATATTTTAAAGAAGTTATTTCGACAACTTATTTAGATTTCATGATGTCTCTTTCTAATATTGTCTATAACTGTAGTTACTCTAACTCTATCACAGACATATTTGTTTCATATTTTAGGTTCAACTGTAAAGGCAATCATAGAACTAAACATGCTCATTGCAACAGCCCCTTACACAATTGATTACGCACATAAAAATATTTTCTTAAAAGAAGATATTTAATATGATGTAAAGAGTTTTCATCATTTCCTTTGCAAAGTCTAATTTAATTTTCAAAATGGAAATTCACTTTAGAAGCTAATTTGTCAATTCTAAAATGAAAATTTACTTCTAAATCTATTTTCCATTGCTGCAATTCCTATTTTGGCAATGCAGATGAGATTTCAAAGTGAATTTCTATTTTGGAACAGACAACTTAAATTTCAAGATGAATTTTCATTTTGAAAATAGAAATTAGACTTTGCATTGGAGTATGCAGTGAAAAATCTTACATCATATGAAATATCTCCTTCTAAGAATATATTTCCAAGTGTGCAGTCAATCGCATAAGGGTTTTGCGATGACAAATATGTTTAGTGTTATGATTGGATTTTCATTTGGAAAATAAAATACAAAAGAAATAAACTTGTGTAGGGTTTGGTATAGCTAAGGTGACAAATAATATTAGTTCTACTAAAAGTTGGATCGTTTGACATTTTAGTAATGTTAGTCCCAAAGAAGATCATTATTGGTCAAACATTGATTCTGGATACATTTAGAAAGTTACCTCTGATATTTTATGCCACTGTAGCTGCATTAGCTTTCCCACAGATACATTTCTATCATATTTTGTCTCTGAAAGGGTTTTTGTAGCCATAGTAACAGCCAAAATTAGAGGAAAATATGGATAAACGTTCATTAATAAGCAGTCTTCAACAACCTTAACAACCTCAGTAGGCTGTTACTGTTTTGAATTCAAAGCTATCTAAAATGTTCACTCCATTTAAAATGCGTTGACTGTTGTCAAGCTTCATCACCTTTTGTTACCAATCAACTAGTTGATCAACTAACTCAATTAAATATAATTTATTCAACTGAATGCATTTTATAATGTGTTTATTATTCTCTTATTTGAAGGTACACATGGTTATTCGTACATGGAGATCATGGATGTAGAACAGACTTTATTCAGATAGAAAAGGGATCACCAAATAGTTTTTAAACGACATCGATGAATTTGTGGCAACTGCTTCTCAAGTGTAGGTTTACCTATATGAGTGTAGATTTCAATGTCCATGTCCGAAACACAGAAATCAAGTTCACTTAATGCCTTTATTGCGTAGCTTTGAGTTTAATTTTGACTACATTAAAATAATTGTACCTTTCATTAAATTAATTCCTAGTACCCTGAGCACGAGGTGCACATTCAACATAATTTCGAGCTCAAATGTAGTGATTACCTCCAAGACATGTTTGTAAATATTGGGAAATCACGAAAGCGTCCTCCATGGCTCAGAGAGGATGTTTTTGCCATGCCGATTAGGGCCTGGGATTCTCTAGACTATCAAAATAAAAAGGAGTAGACAAAGCAGAACAAGCGGTTGAATTGTGGAGGTATGGGGCTCTCCAAGCACATTAGTGGACGCTCCCACATACAAAATACATTTGAAGGCCGATAATATTTCATTTATTTATAAGATTTTCTTTAGTTTATATTCTAAACTTTTTATTTTATGGATAGTTGATCGTGGCTGTCTTAAATAAGTATTTATAATTATTATTAGTTCAGTCACAAGGTATAATTAGTCTAAAAAGAAAACAACCAATCTATACGCAAGTATAAATATCGCTCAAATAATACAGTGAAGATCTGGTTATCGATCCCATCAGGAGGAAGCAACTTTTTAAAGCATATCACAAAAATCCAATATTTAAATTACAATGTACGTAAAGTAAATACTAAAGTTACTAAAGTTTAAAGATTTTAGAGATTTTAAGATCACTAAAGTACTTTCTAAACATCAAATTAAAATTAACTACCACTACACTAAGTTTTGTATAAAAATGTTCAAATTTGGAGAAAGTGTCATCCTCCTTACAATGATGTTATGGTAAGTGAATGATAAAGATTAGTGAAATTCTCGTATTGTGCCAAATAGAAGCATAACTATTCATTACCCTCTTCCGAGTGCTATAAAGAACATTGGCCAATCCTAGGTTTAGTCCGTAAATCCGTGGTTAGGCTGGGAAGATACTGACTCTCACTCCAGATCTCCCACTTCCCTTCTCCTGAAAGCTAACTCTTGCTTTAGTTTCCAAACACTAGGACCAAATTGGAGATTTTAGTCTGTCACCCTAAAATCTCTAATTCTACGCCCAATAAACCATAATTCCGTATGTATTTGCACCTAACCACCATGAACTACATCACTCATTCAGGGACATTGAATGTAATCTTCACTTTTGTTGTAGAATGCATAGTTCTTTCGGATTGTATGTTTCACAACATATTTTAACAATTCAATTGGCCAGATCGAAAAGTAAATGAAGTACGAAAAGAAAAATCATCAAAATTTCTTAACATTCATATGACACATCCAATCGAAATCATCACTTTACCATTTATCATTGTAAGGAGAAAGACGAAGAAATCTACTCAGAATTCATGAGGAAGATACGATAAAACAAAGATTTTATATATAAAAGCAAAATCGTACAATAATAGGAAGTAAACATAACTTATCTCAATTTCTTCCCCAAGAAAATCTCTTGAAGTTCCTTTGAATTTGCTTCTCTCTTCACAACAACATATAATTCTCTCTTAGAATAGTAAGGAATAAACAATTTCTCACTTTCCATCTCCTTTTACAACTCTTTTGAGAAGAATCCCTCACAAAATAACACTTTTACACTAAACCCTAGACTCTAAACTCTCTACACACTTTTTCTCTACTCACAAAGCACTCACACTCTATTCTACTCCACACAAACCCTCATCTACTACTGTTTTCTGGCGCCAAATTCACTTTGAAATAGACTAAGGACAAGAGATGCCTCAAGAATCTCTCAAAAGTCATCTAAATACATTGAGTCTAGCCTTCACTGACATTGGGCGTCGTCGCCCTATTTGTGTGTTGTCAGCGCTCTATCGCGCTTAATATTTGATGCTCTCTGGAAAATGGCGCCGTCAGTGCCCAATCTAGCGTTGTCGTCAAAACATAGTTTTGTGGTTTTTGCTTTTTTTCTCCAAACTCATTTCTTTTTGCTGTAATTGCTTAAAATCATTAAACCTGCAGCAACACATGAAATTATTTTCCTTTAAAGTGCAATATCACAAAAAATGAGTACAAAATATATATGAAAAATCCAGTATTTTTTGGTGCATCAAAATCTCCCAAACTTAACTTTTACTTGTCCTCAAGTAATCCTTTTACTACGTAAAAAATATGACTCTTAGTAGTGAACTTAAAGAATATTATGAATTTTGATTTAAATGAATATAATAGTGAGACTTTCAGAAAGATTTTCAGTAACTTGGGTCAAAACTATAGGTGTAAGAACATTTAGTAATCAAGTCTAAGAGTTCTAATTTCCAATTCATTTCAAGAATAACCATAATTTGTCACATTAAGGGTGCCTTAAAGGATCATATGAAAAAGAAGCTCAGGAGAACTCTATTAGTAAAGATGCTAATACCTAAATATAAATTCAGAAGTGCAACTAGCTCTTCCCGTAAGTTGATTCAAGTGAAGCCAATTTTTGATTAGACATCTGATGCGACTTTATATATATACTTTCTAATGCAAGAATTTGATACCACTGCTAGAAAATTTAATCCCTTGTAATGGTGCCAAAAACTTGATGCAACCCGACTTTTACTTATATAAGAATTTATGAATTTATATTTAGAAATTATATTAATTATTGTAAAAGTCACAATTTCAAACGCAAGTATACGTATCGTTTCAAGTAATACAGGGCTCTAGTGGAGTCCTGGTTATCGATCCCACATGGAAGATTTTGAGTAAATTAAGAAATATTTTAAGATTTTTCAAATTAAAAGTAATTATTATTTCATTTCAAAGTTTTGATTTTAAACAAAGTTTTTACTAAAATTTCTACTAAAAGCAAGTAAGCAGTAATAAAATAAAGATTAATGCAGGTATAAATAAAACAACTTTCTCCTTTTCAACTAATCCAAGATTTTTAGAATAATTATCATTTGTGGAGAATTTAGATTATAGTATTATGCCAAATAGAAGCATTCTTATTCTTTACCCTTTCGTCAAGGCATAAAGAACATTGACAAATCTATAGATCGGTTCAGGATGTTTTATTAGTAGAATAAGTTAATCTAGACTCACACTACTAGATGTGCAAGGGTGGCTATGGTCGGCCCTACCAGTGACCTGTCCCCTTTCTATAGACCAAATTATTAGAATTTAGTCTATCACTCTAAAAACTAATTAATTCTACGGCCAATAAATCATATCTTCCTATTTATTTGCACTTCACCTTGAATAAGCCGCATAAAGCCTTCGATTACCTAAAGATTCATGTGATATCTACAAGTTAAGAACTCTTCTCCGGACATGTCTCAATATTCTTCAACAAGTTTTAACAATTTAAATGGCCAGTTTAAAAAGTAAACTAAGATCAGGTATTAATATCATCACAATTTTTATAAATATTTTAAGTTAAATTCTCCAACAAAATTTTAATTATCTTATTATCTTTTCATAGTTGAAAGGAGAAAGAAAACTAACTACTCAGAACACATTGAATTCACATAACAAAACATATTTATAAAACTTTGAACCAAGTTACAAATACTTATCTGGATTGTTCCTTCAAGTGATCCGCTGACTCCTACTGACTCCAATGTAATGATGAAAGACTTCAACAACAACAACACTAATAATCTCACACTTAACACTCAAAATAAACTAAAAATAAACTCACTAAATACTAAAGAAGGTGGCTCCCTAAAATAATTAGATGGCTAAATGGTGCTTGGGGACTATAGGATGTGATTTTCTCTATAGAATGGGCTCCTATTTATAGAACTCTGAATTTGACCAGGGGTTGCTCAAGGCACCTCTTCAAAATTTGTCCAAATCCAATGTATCTTCTAGAAGGTAACTATCGCGCCTGGGCGCCGGACTCCGTGAGCAGATCTTCGCACCTCTTCACTTTGGATCGTACCTCTTCGCAATCAAAACTGTTTCCCTGTGTCCAAATGCATTGTATCACATCTCCTATATATTAGCAGTAACTTCTAGTCTTCTAAAAGCTCTGATAACCGCTTAACACCGTCAAAATAACTACTCAAAGTCGTCAAAAATCTTATCTGCGTCTGTATCGAACTGGAGCTTAGGCGCTGAATTCTGGCGCCTAGGCGCCAGGCCTATAATTTCAATAACTTTGCTCTTTAAGCTCCATTTTTGCTCTTTTTTGCTCCTTTTTCCTTCTTGAACATTTTTTTATCACCTACATCCAAAAACATAAAAAAGTCTTTCATTAAAGCATAATATCCTTAGGAATTGAATCATAAATAAGGCATAAAAATAGGTATTTTTAAGTGTATCAAATTCCCCCAAACTTAAACGTTACTTGTCCTCAAGTAACCCTTTTAATTACATAAAATATATAACATTTGGAATGAAGTTTAAATATTTAATATTCCTTGTTATTTTTGGTTTTATAAATGCTTTAGCAAATCATTAAACAAATTTCACTAATTAAGGTTAATTTTAAGAATTTAAAGAATACTTAACTACCAAATCATAAGACTTCTAAATTTTCATTTATTTCAAGAATAATTGTAATTTATTATTTTAAGGTCATATAGAATATTTACAAGAAAAAAATTTTCATGAAACATTTTTCTAATAAAAATAATTGTACATAAAAATTAAGTTAAAAATGTAATCAGTTTTCTTCCTAAAAGATAATTCAAGTGAAGCCAATTTTTAATTAGGCATTTCCTCAAGCTTCTCCTCACAAATTTTTTTCTTTTGGATTGTTTTTCAATCCTTTTTTTTTTCAAGTGAGGATTACTATTTTTGGATAGCTTGTTAATGATTTTGAACCTCACTATCCTTAACTTGTATTAAAGACTTTATATACATTTTTACTTAATAAATATGACATTCTAATAAGTATTTTTCAAAAATTATTTCAATCTTTTCTTTTTTCAAGTAATAATCTTGATTCCTTAATATTTCTAAAATACAATTCTCTTTACTATAAATAGAAAAATTCAATCTTATTATTCTTTAAGTTAAATAATTCTATTCTTAAAATCAATCAGTTGAAATTTTAGTTAAGTTTACTAAATTATTTATAAATTCAAAAATTTAAGTAATTTTAAATAGATTTTTCATTCTTTATGTTATGTTAATATTTTTAAAGAAAATATTAGTTCATTAAAGACAATAATATTTAAAGTTGAAAAATGTTTTCCCTTCTCCCAAACTTCAGCTTTAGTATATAAATGAATCATAAAATTTTCTAAAGCTTGAGAGAAAGAAATAAACAGGAATTTATTTAGGTACAATAATGATGTAGAAAGGAAAAACTAATTTCTAATCCTACACATGCTTTAATAGGTATACATCAGAAATAATTAAGCATATATAAAAAAGTTTGCAGAGCAGGAGTTAATTTCTAATTTTTTTTATTTATATATAGAACATGCAAAATTACTAACTAAATAGTAGGTTGAAATAGAAATAAACATTCACGTAGAAAATAAAAATTCATCCATATTTCAGTCTTAAACACATAACACATAAGATGCTCTAAAACAGTCTCAATATCAAAAGTCCACACTAAGTTACTTAAACAAATCGACACTATCAAACAACAAACTAATCAATCCTAAAAAATAAGAAATAAATTAAAAACAGAATTAACACATCTCAAGAGGTAAATCAAGCTACTAATCACTATCTGTAGCCTTGTCATTGTCATCACCAAAAGAAAATTCCATATCCTTCAGATCAACATACGGCGAAAATCTAGGACAGGTAGGGAACTGAACATCATGCTCACCCTTCAGGAATCTAACTAAAAACTCAGAATACTCAGCATCATAATCACTCTTCTTTTGGGTGTATTCAGAAAGATGATCAATCTTCTTATCAATCGTATCTACTCTACAATGAGTTAGAAATAACTCATTCTGCTACTCCATAAACTGATCATGCATGGATTCCCAGAAACTAGATGGTTGCTCAACAGTAGAAGTAGAAGGTCTAGAAGTAGAAGCTCTACCAGAAGCATGTAATGAACTAGAAGGTGCAGTAGAACTCTTACCTCGAAGTTGATCATAGATACTGACACTTTCTCTTCCTATCGGCTTTGTAGATTTGAGCTTTTCCTCAGAAAGCTCAGCAACTACTCCAGCACTTTCACACAGAGAATATATCAAAGATGAAAATCCAAGTCCAATAGAAGTGCTTGAACGAGCAGTGGCCTCTACAGAATCATAAATGATACTCCCTACTTCAATTGGCTTCCTCTCTTGTATGCAGAAATTGAGGATAGCTCTATCTTTGGTAACCTTGCTCAAATGATTTTATGGAAGGAGACGAGCAGAAATAAAGTAATTCCAGAAATAAAATAATTTCATCCCTTTGAAACACCATTAAGCTTAGAAGATGAAAATTTACCCGTTTTCCGTTTTAGATCTTCCAAGCTCCAGTACCATCAGTCAGGTAAGCAATAAGCATATCTAATTCTCCCTCAGATGGAGATAATCCGTAGTAATAACACTCGATGTTCGGCAGCAGGCCGTAGAAAATGTTGATACACTCTGGAGTGAATCCTACTCCAACTGTTCTAACGAAAATCTCGTACTCTTCAGCATCCACGAAATTGGCATAAAACTCCATAACGACAGGGATAACAACAACAGCGGTAAAATAACAGAATCGTTGCTAGTTGAGTGCAATAATCATATCCTCAATTCTTCCTCCCGGATTGTGAAAATTGCGTTCCGAGATAAACTTCCGAGTCTTAGTAAAATCATTGTACCGAAAATGTGCAGCAGTAGTGACAAACTTGCTACAATCAAAATTTTCTCATTCCTTTCCTCGCTTAGATTTGGGTTCCATCTAAACGTGAAATAAAAACGCAAAATAAATTTATAGGATTAAAGAAAATAAACTAATTTAAGCTTTTTAAACTTCAAAGAGCTTAAAAATCCATGGACTTAACTCTAAAATCAAAATTTTTCTCAAAATTTTGGTTTTCTACAATGTGAGCAAAATCCATGATGAAAATCGAAATTAATTGGTTTAGAATGTAGATATGACCTTGGGATGATAAAATCGAGTGATTTCAAGCTCAAAAACTTGAAAATCCGGCCTCAAATGTGATCTCTAGGGTCTATTTTCGCGAAAACCAGAGGAAAGGGAAGCTTAGGTGTCAAAAATGGCGTGGGGGTGTTTAAGAAGATGAAGTTCGGGTGCAAGCCGAACCGGCGCCTAGGAGTCGAATTCTGGCGCCTAGGCGCCAGACAAGCCTTACCAAAAATTTGATTTAAATTTTATATTTTCCACCAAAACTTATCAAATTCGACTCCTAATTACTCTTATGAGAGTATTAATCCAATTTATATCCTCCAAATATTTCCAAAAAATGATTTAAAATGATACTTAAGATCCACATTTCAAACACAAAATATAACTAAACTCTTTAACTCCAATTCATAATTTTCATTCCAAACTTAATAAATTCCAGAACAAGATTATAACAAGGTTCATCATTCTATAAATAATACAAACAACATAAATTCAAAGCAAATTTTCAATCCAACAGCACATATTGAATAATTAAGCAAAACACATAAACTAGATAATCAACCACTAGAACTAGACTCAATCACACCTAAAACACATAAGAGATCTATTCAACACCTATCTTCAATTTCCATCTCTTTCGCAATGAAGTTCGCTAGGACCAAATGGATAGAAAACCAACGCCCTTGAAAATTCCAAAGCCGTCTTTTCATCGGTCCACTTGTTCTTCTCATACATTGCTACTTGAGCGTTTTGATAGGCCGCCATATGATCAAATTGAAGTTTTGATTTCCATTTCACATGCTCAATTTGATGATACATCTCGTGCAAACGATTCCCAATGCTTTGAAGTTCCGCTTCAATCTTTTCCAAATGACTAAACAATTTCTCAATACTGACTGCAATAAAACCATTAAAATAAGGTTGAGGATCCTTGGGAGATTTGTCTCTTACCTCATTTCCATGATTTCCTCTATCCATTCCTTCCAAAGTCCTCTTAACTCCTCCAAAATGGATTGCTCTGGTCGAAATTGTGGTTTCTATGTGATTGGGGACGAAGATAAGGCAATATATAAGGAGATTTCGTGTGAAAAACTGAAGATTTTCGGTTTTTACAAGATCTGTAACCGTGGCGCTTAGGCGCCGGAATTTGGCGCCTAGGCACCGGAATTTGACGCCTAGGCGCCAGATCATCGATACGCACAGGTTATTCTGGCGCTTAGGCGCCAAATTTTGGCTCCTAGGCGACGAAACCTCGATCGACTCCGATTCGCCTATCATCAAATTTTACAAAGTTTCGATCTTAAAAATAGGTCTAATAAAAGGGTGTGATCCACATACAAACACGATTAAGATAAATTCAAATCACAAACAATCAAAATAATAATAAAATGGGTTGCCTCCCACAAGGCGCTTGGTTTCACGTTGTCAGCCCGACCTAATTAATTAAATTAATCGGGTAGACTCAGTTCGTAAGCCTCTTTGTAATTTAGTTTCATTTCTCCATATAAGGCTTCAGTCTTAATCTGTTTACTTTAAACATTTTTCTAGTTTTGGGATCTTTAATATCCACAGCTCCATAAGGGTACACTTTCTCAATTATAAATGGTTCCATCCATTTAGATCTTAATTTTTCAGGAAAAAGTTTTAAACGAGCATTAAATAATAACAATTCTTGTCCAGGCTCAAATATTTTCCTTGAAATCTTTTTGTCATGCAATTTCTTCATTCTTTCTTTATAAATCTTTACATTTTCTTAAGATTCATTTCTTATTTCTTCCATTTCATTCAATTGTAATAATCGTTTTTCTCCTACAGCATTCAAATCATAATTAAACTCTTTTATCACCTAATAAGCCAATAAGTTTTATGTTCCAGTTCAATAGGTAGATGACAATGTTTACCATAAATTAACTGATAAGGTGACATTCTGATAGGTGTCTTATAAGCTGTTCTATAAGCCCATAATGCAGAATCAAGTCTATCAACCCAGTCAGTTCTTTTAGGATTAACAGTATTCTCTAATATTCTTTTAATTTCTCTGTTTGATACTTCAGCCATTCCATTTGTTTGAGGGTGATAAGCAGTTGCTATTCTATGTTTAATTTCGAATTTTTCCAGTAATGGTTGAATTCTTATATTTCTAAAATATCTTCCCCCATCTGTGATAATTACCCTGGGCATTCCAAATCTTGTAAAAATCATTTTCTTTAAAAAATTTGAAGCACTTTTGGAATCACAGTTAGGTAAAGCTACAGCTTCGATCCACTTTGAAACATAATCAACTACTAATAAAATATAAATCTTTCCAAATGATGGCACGAAATGTCCCATAAAGTCTAAACCCCATACATCAAAAATTTTAATTTCTAATATATAGTTTAAAGACATTTCATCTTTTCTGGATACATTTCGCATTCTTTGACATCGATCACAAGTTTTCACATAATGTCCAACATCTTTGAATAATGTAGGCCAATAGAATCCAGAATTTAAAATTTTAAATGCAGTTTTATCTACTCCAAAGTGTCCTTCAAATTCAGAATCCTGACATTTTTGAATAATTGCAAAATTTTCTTCATAAGGTACACATCTTCGAATCACAGAATCTTTTCCTATTTTAAATAAATGGGGATCTTCCCAAATATATGATTTACAATCATTCTTGAATTTCTTAATATATTTGTTATTCAACCCATATGGTAAAATATTGCTAACCAAATAGTTAACTATATCTGCATACCAAGGCATTTGTAATCCTTGAATAACATATAATTGTTCATCAGAGAATTTCTCATTTATATTTTCTTCATAAATTTTCTTTTTATCATTTTTAATTCTTGATAAATGATCAGCAATTTGGTTGTCAGCTCCTTTTCTGTTCATAATTTCAAAATCAAATTCTTGTAAAAGTAAAACCCATCTGATTAATTTAGGTTTAGCATCCTTTTTAGACATTAAATACTTAATTGCTGAATGATCAGTATGTATGATACATTTCGTCCCATGAAGATATGGTCTAAATTTATCAAAGGCATATACTATTGCTAAAAGCTCTTTTTCAGGAGTAGTGTAATTTATTTGAGTTTCATTTAGAGTTTTGCTAGCATAATATATAACTTTGAAAATTTTATAATATTTTTTTCCTAACATAGCTCCAGTTGCATAATCACTTGCATCACACATTAATTCAAAAGGTTTACTCCAATCAGGTGCAACAATAACAGGTGCAGTGATTAATTTTTCTTTTAAAATACTGAACGCATTCATACAATCTTTATTAAATTCAAATTTGGTTTTTTTTTCTAATAAATGACAAAGAGGTTTAGCAATTTTAGGAAAATCCTTTATATATCTTCTATAAAATCCAACTTGACCTAGAAAACTTCTCACATCAGTAATGGTAGTAGATGGTTGAAGTTCAACAATAATTTTCACTTTTTGCCTGATCAACTTTCATACCTATTTGTGAAATTTTATCTCCAAGTACAATTCCTTCTGTGACCATAAATTGACATTTTTCCCGGTTTAGAAACAAACTTGTTTATTCATATCTCTTCAAAACTTTCGTTATTTTTTCCAAGCAAGATTTAAAAGAAGTTCCAAAAACTGAAAAATAGTCCATAAATACTTCAATTCCTTTATCAATTATCACAGAATATTGACATCATACATCTTTGAGAAGTTGCAGGTGCATTACATAAACTGAAAGATATTCTTCTAAAGGTAAATGTTCCATAAGGACTTGTAAATGTTGTTTTCTCTTGGTCCTCAGGAGCAACAGGTAATTAATGATAACCAGAATATTTATCCAGAAAATAGAAATATGAGTGTCCAGCTAATTTATCCAACATCTAATCCAAGAAAGGTAAAGGAAAATGATCCTTTCTAGTGGCGTTATTTAATTTTCGATAATCAATGCAAATTCGCCATTTAGTAACTTGTCTTGTTGGGATTAATTCATTTTTTTCATTAGCAATGACAGTTACACCTCCTTTCTTCGGAACACAAGGAATAGGACTTACCCATTGACTATCCGAAATACGATAAATAATTCCAGCATCTAACCATTTCAATATCTCCTTTTTTACAACCTCTTTCATAATTGGGTTCAATCTTCTTTCAGGTTCAATAGTGGGTTCACAATTTTCTTCCATTAAAATCCTATGCATACAGATTGAAGGGCTTATTCCTTTTATATCTACAATAGTCCAACCAAAGGCTTTCTTATAATTCTTCAGAACTCCGATTAATTTTTCTTCTTGATCTTTACTTAGTTCTGAAGATAAAATTACAGGGAAAGTTAATGAATTTCCAAGAAATGCATACTTTAAATGTGCAGGTAACATTTTTAATTCCAGTTCAGGGGCTTTTTCAATTGAGGGTAAAAGTATATCATTTTTAGTTGTGTCTAGAATTTCCCAGTTTTCATGAATATAATGAGTTTCTTCAAATAATTTTTCTTCAATTACTTCTTTAATTTCTTCAGTTAATGACTCATTATATAACATAGATTCATCATTTTTTTCTTCAAAAATGACCTTACAGTTTTCTTGATAATGCTTTTCAATTATATAATAAAAAATATCCATTCGATAGCATTTTTCTTTATTAGGATACCTCATTGATTTCAGAACATTAAATTTTATCTCTTGATCATTAACTCTCATTGTTAATTTTACTTTTTGCACGTCAATCATAGCACGTCTGGTAGCTAGAAAAGGTCTCCCTAATATAATAGGTATTTCTTTATCTTCTTCCATATCTAGTACGATGAAATCCACATGAAAGATAAATTTATCTACCTTAACAAGAACATCCTCTATAACTCCTTTAGGATAAGTAATAGATTGATCAGCTAACTGAAGGGTTACAGTGGTGGGAGAAATCTCTCCTAAATCTAACATTCGAAAGATTGAAAATGGCATGAGATTAATACTTACTCCTAAATCACATAAGGCTTTTAGACAAAATTTTTCTCCAATAACACATGGTATAGTGAAACTTCCAGGATCTTTAAGTTTCTGAGGTAATTTCTTCTAAATTATCGTACTACATTCTTCACTTAATGCAACAGTTTCATAATCTTCAAATTTTCTTTTCTTGCTTAAAATATCCTTCATAAATTTTGCATAGCTTGGCATTTGTTCCAAAGCTTCAGCAAAAAGAATGTTGATGGCAAGTTTCTTAAAAATCTCAAAGAACTTAGAAAATTGATGGTCAAGCTTCTGCTGTTTTAATCTTTGAGGAAAAGGTGGTGGTGGTCTTTCAACTTCCAGTTCAATAGGAATTACAGTATGATCTTTACTTGAATAAAGAGTTTCTTTAGGTTTTTCACTCTCTTCTACCTCTCTCTCTTTTTCAATGTCATTCCGAATTTTCTCTTTTAATTTCTTTCCACTTCTAAGTTGTATAGCTTTTGCTTGTTCATGTTCTTTCCCAGTTTCTTTAAGATTAATTTTGACATTTCTAGGTAATGTTCCTTGAGGTCTGTAATTAATAAAATTAGCAATTTGACCCATCTGATTCTCAATATTACGAATAGCAGTGTTTTGACTTTGTAGCTGATTGCCTAGTTGCAAGATCAATTCTTCTATAGATAACTTTTTATGCTGATTGTTAAAACCAGAAGGGTAAGTTGTTCTAAAGTTTGAATTTCCTTGATTGTTCTAATTTGGATTAACTTGATTATTACTCCATTTTTGATGTCCATTATTCCAATTAAAATTAGGATGATTTTTCCAACCTGGATTATAATAATTAGAATAAGGATTATTAGTTTTACTAGCAATAGGTTGCAAAGTTTCCATTGTTTGAGAATCATCAGTATTTGCATAATTATCATTACCTACATGCGACATATTAATAGCAAAATTATCTAATTTCTTAGATATCGCAGCCACTTGTGAAGCTAAAATAGAAAATGCTTCATTATCTTGAATACTTGCTATTCTTTTAGGATTAACCCTTTCAGAAGGCCATTGATAATTTTATTAGTCATTTCTTCAATTAAAGTATAAGCTTCTTCAAATGTCTTAAGCCTTTAAAGAACCACCAGCAGCAGCATTTATAATAGATCTAAGTGATCCAATAAGTCCATTATAAAATGTTTGAATAATCAAACAATCTGGCAAAGCATGATGAGGAAAATATTTAGCAAGGAATGTTTGTGCCATATCTGCCCCAGTTTTAATAGAACAAGTTGCTAATGAATTAAGCCACATCTTTGCTTTATCTTTTAAGGAAAAAGGAAAGAGTCTAAGCCTAATAGCATCATCAGAAACATTATTATATTTAAAGGTAGCACAAAGTTCTAAGAAACTAGCAAGGTATAAATTTGGATCATCATTAGGTGTTCTTCCAAATTGATTATTTTGAACCATTTGAATAATAGAAGGTTTAAAGCTCAAAAGAATTAGCATCTATAGCTGGCATTTAAATACTAATATGAAGTTCATCAGCTGTAGGGTTTGCATAATCCCTTAATGGTTTATAAACATTTTGTTCATTGATTTCTATTAAATTTTGATTATTGTTATGTAATTTATACATTTTCTGATTTTTTGAATTTGTTTTCCATTTCTAATTCTTTTAATTGTTCTTTCTAGTTCAGAATCAAAAGGTAATAATCCTTCAGATCCAGAACTACGCATAAAAATAAATTAAAATCTTTTTGGTATTTTTTTGTTTTTATATATTATTTTATTATTTTATTATTTTTAAGAAATAATTTATATTTAATTTGAGAAATTTATATTTCAACTTTCTTACTTATTTTCCTTATCTTCCCCGGCAACGGTGTCAAAAACTTGATGCGACTTTATATATATACTTTCTAATGTAAGAATTTGATATCACTGCTAGAAAATTTAATCTCTTGTAATGGTGCCAAAAACTTGATGCAACTCGACTTTTACTTATATAAGAATTTATGAATTTATGTTTAAATATTATATTAATTATTGTAAAAGTCACAATTTCAAACGCAAGTATACGTATCGTTTCAAGTAATACAGGGCTCTAGTGGAGTCCTGTTTATCGATCCCACAGGGAAAATTTTGAGGAAATTAAGAAATATTTTTAGAATTTTCAAATTAAAAGTAATTATTATTTCTTTTCAAAGTTTTGATTTTAAACAAAGTTTTTACTAAAATTTCTACTAAAAGCAAGTAAGCAGTATAAAATAAAGATTAATGCAGGTATAAATAAAACAACTTTCTCCTTTTCAACTAATCTAAGATTTTTAGAATAATTATCATTTGTGGAGAATTTAAATTATGGTATTGTGTCAAATAGAAGCATTCATATTCTTTACCCTTTGGTCAAGGCATAAAGAATATTGACTAATCTATAGATCGGTTCAGGATGTTTTATTAGTAGAATGGGTTAATCTTGGCTAACACAACTAGATGTCCAAGGGTAGCTATGGTCGGCCCTACCAGTTACCGTTCCCTTTCTATAGACAAAATTATTAGAATTTAGTCTGTCACTCTAAAAACTAATTAATTCTACGCCCAATAAATCATATCTTCCTATTTATTTTCACTTCACCTTGAATAACCCGCATAAAGCCTTCGATTACTTAAAGATTCATGTGATATCTACAAGTTAAGAACTCATCTCCAGATAGGTCTCAAAATTCTTCAACTGGTTTTAACAATTTAAATGGCCAGTTTAAAAAGTAAACTAAAATCAGGTATTAATATCATCACAAGTTTTATAAATATTCTAAGTTAAATTCTCCAACAAAATTTTAATTATCTTATTATATTTTCATAGTTAAAAGGAGAAAGAAAACTAACTACTCGGAACACATTGAATTCACACAACAAAACATATTTATAAAACTTTGAACCAAGTTACAAATACTTATCTGGAATGTTCCTTCAAGTGATCCGCTGACTCCTACTGACTCCAATGTAATGATGAAAGACTTCAACAACAACAACACTAATAATCTCACACTTAACACTTAAAATAAACTGAAAATAAACTCACTAAATACTAAAGAAGGTGGCTCCCTAAAATAATTAGATGGCTAAATTGTGCTTGGGGACTATAGGATGCAATTTTCTCTGTAGAATGGGCTCCTATTTATAGAGCTCTGAATTTGACCAGGGGTTGCTTAAGGCACCTACTCAAAATTCGTCCAAATACAATGTATCTTCTCAGGAGGTAACTGTCGTGCCTAGGCGCCAGAATCTAGCGCCTAGGCGCCGGACTCCATGACCAGGTCTTGGCTCCTCTTCACTTTGGATCGCACCACTTCGAGATCAAAACCGTTTCCCTGTGCCCAAATGCATTGTATCACATGTCCTATATATTATGAGTAACTTTCAGTCTTCTAGAATCTCTGATAACTGCTTAACACCGTCAAAATAACTACCCAAAGTCGTCAAAAATCTTATCTGCATCTGTATCGAACTGGCGCTTGGGCACCAAATTCTGGCGCCTAGGCGCCAGGCCTAAAATTTCAACAACTTTGCTCTTTAAGCTCCATTTTTGCTCCTTTTTGCTCCTTTTTCATTCTTGAACTCTTTTTTTATCACCTACATCTAAAAATATAAAAATACCTTTCATTAAAGCATAATATCCTTAAGACTTGAATCGTAAATAAGGCATAAAAATACTTATTTTTAAAGTGGATCGACATCTCCTCAAGCTTCTCCTCACATATATTTTCTTTTTCTTTTTTTTTTCTTTTTTCTTCTTGGGATTGCTTTTGGATTTTCTTTTATTTTCTCTTTTTCTTTTCTTGTGAGGATTACTATATCTGGATAGTCTTTAATAATTTTGAACTTCACTCTTCTTCTCCTAAATTTTGAACTTAAAACATCTTTTTACTTTATAGATATATATTAGCTTTTAATGATTCAACATAGAGTCTCAATCTTTTCTCCTCACATAAACCTCTAAGACTCTTAATATTTCAAAAATACAGTTTTCTATACTTTAAATAGTCAACTATAGTCTAATCCTTTTATACTAAATATCTTAATCACATAAAGTTAACCTTCATTACTAAAAACTTTCATCAAATCTACTATGACATTTAAATAAAATAAAAAATTTAGTTATCTAAAGTTAAGCTCAACTACTTTAAATTATATTAAAATAATTTTGAAAATATATTTTAATTAAGAATAAATAAAACTAATTTTCCTCCCCCAAACTTAAGTTTTTCAGTGTATATCAAATTAATAAATGAGAGAGAAAATAAAAAGAAAACTAACCTTTTTGTGCCGGGCTTTTGATACTTCTGAAGCATCAATGAAGTATCTTCACACCCACTCCTACCCCTATTCCCACACCCAAGTAAACCCTTACCTCAACCAACACCCCCGCCAACACCCTGACCCCACCTCCGCACCTGACCACACCCTCACCCCCACTCCTGTCACCGCCCACGTCCCCATACTCACCCTCGCCACCACCCTGACCCCCATCTCCGCACCCGCTTACGTACCAGCCACCTTTACCACCCTCGCCCCACACTCACCCACGCCCCTGCCTCTGCCTCCGCTACTACCCCCACACTCACCCCCAATGTAACACCCACCTGCACCTCATACCCTACTCTTACTCCTATCTCCACGCAAACTGTACCAGGGTTAAGTGCGTCAGAGGCCCACGCTACCCTTACCGTGTTGAAGTCGATAGACAACAGCTATTGCATCTAGCCTGTGACAGCACATACATTTTTCTTAAGAGATTATCAAAAAATTATTTATTTTTTTCAATTGAATATAAAACTAACAAATTGAATTTTTAAGGTTCTACCCCCTAATCCAGATTATTCATGAGGGATATCATTTGGAGCAAGTATGACTCAGCATACTTATCGTGGAAGGAGATCTCGATGACCATTCGAGATCTTTGGTTTCAAAAGTTTTTGGTTCATTCACAAGTATAAATTATTTATATTTGTTTATCAATTGAACATAATCCCTGTAATATTTATAGAAATGATTCTCCTAGTACCCTGAGCACGGGGCGCACATTCAACAGAATTTCGAGCTCAAATGCAGTGATTACCTCCAGGACATGTTTGGAAATATCGGGAAATCACAAACGCGTCCTCCATGGCTCAGAGAGGATGTTTTTGCCATGCCAATTAGGGCCTGAGATTCACCAGACTATCAAAATAAAAAGAAGAAGGTAAAGCAAAACAAGCGATCAAATTGTGGAGGTATGGGGCTCTCCAAGCAAACTAGTGGACGCTCCCACATACAAAATACAAGTGAAGGCTGGTAATATTTCATTTATTTTATAAGGTTTTCTTTAGTTTATATTCTAACTTCTTTATTTTATGGATAGTTGATTGTGGTTGTCTAAAATAAGTATTTATAAGTATTTTTTAGTTCAGTCACAAAATATAATCAGTATAATAAGAAAGCTGCCAATCTATATGCAAGTATAAGTATCGCTCAAGTAATATAGTGACAACCTGGTTATCAATCCCATCAGGAGGAAATAAATTTTTAAAGCATATCACAAAAATCCAATATTCAAATTACAATGTACGTAAAGTAAATACTAAAGTTACTAAAATTTAAAGATTTTAGAGATTTTAAGATCAATAAAGTACTTTCTAAACATCAAGTTAAAACCACCACTACACTAAGTTTTGAATTGAAATGTTAAAATTTGGAGAAACTGTCCTTCTCCCTACAAAGATGTTATGGTGAGTGAATGAGAAATATTAGTGAAATTCTTGTATTGTGCCAAATAGGAGCATAACTATTCATTACCCTCTTCTGAGTGTTATAAAGAACATTGGCCAATCCTAGGTTTAGTCCGTAAATCCGTGGATAGGTTGGGAAGATATTGGCTCTCACTCCAGAGCTCCCACTTTCCTTCGCCTAAAGGCTAACTCTTGCTTTAGTTTCCAAACACTAGGACCAAATTGTGGATTTTATTCTGTCACCCTAAAATCTCTAATTCTACACCCAATAAACCATAATTCCCTATTTATTTGCACCTAACCCCCATGAATTACATCACTCATTTAGGGATATTGAATGTAATCTTCACTTTTATTGTAGAATGCATAGTTCTTTCGTATTTTATGTTTCAAAAAATATTTTAACAATTCAATTGGCCAGATTGAAGAGTAAATGAAGTACGAAATGAAAAATCATCACAATTTCTTAACATTCATATGGCACATCCAATCTAAATCACCACTCCACCATTTATCATTGCAAGGAGAAAGACGAAGAAATCTACTCAGAATTCATGAGGAAGATACGATAAAAAAAAGATTATATATATAAAAGCAAAGTTTACAACAATAATAAGTAAACATAACTTATCTTAATTTCTTCCCCAAGAAAATCCCTTGAAGTTCCTTTGAATTTGCTTCTCTCTTCGCAACAACACATAATTCTCTCTTAATAGTAAGGAAGAAGCAATCTCTCACTTTCCATCTTCTCCTACAACTCTTTTGAGAAGAATCCCTCACAAAATAACACTTTTACACCAAACCCTAGAATCTAAACTCTCAACACACTTTTTCTCTACTCACAAAGCACTCACACTCTATTCTACTCCACACACACCCTCATCTACTACTGTTCTGGCGCCAAATTCACTTTGAAATAGACTAAGGACAAGAGATGCCTCAAGAATCTCTCAAAAGTCATCTAAATACATTGAATCTAGTCTTCACCGACATTGGGCGTCGTCGCCCTATTTGTCTGCCGTCGGTGCTCTATCATGTGTAATAATTCATGCTCTCTGGAAAATGGCGCCGTCAGTGTCCAATCTGGCATTGTCGGCGCCAAAACATAGTTTTGTTGTTTTTGATTTTTTTCTCCAAACTCATTTCTTTTTGCTGTAATTGCCTAAAATCATTGAACCTGCATCAAAACATGAAAATTACTTTCCTTTAAAGTGAAATATCACCAATAATGAGTACAAAATATATATGAAAAATTCAATATTTTATTGGTGCATCAAAATCCCCCAAACTTAACTATTACTTGTCCTCAAGTCATCCTTTTACTACGTAAAAAATATGAATCCTAGTAGTGAACTTGAAGAATATTATGACTTTTAATTTAAATGAATATAATAGCAAGACTTTCAGAAAGATTTTCAGTAACTTAGGTCAAAACTATAGGTGTAAAAACATTTAGTAATCAAGTCTAAGAGTTCTAATCTCCTATTCATTTCAAGAATAACCATAATTTGTCACATTAAGGGTGATTTAAAGGATCATATGAAAAAGAAGCTCATGAAAACTCTATTAGTAAGGATGCTAATACTTAAATATAAATTCAGAAATGCAACTAGCTCTACCCTTAATTTGATTCACGTGATGCCAATTTTTGATAAGCCATCTCCTCAAGCTTCTCCTCACATATATTTTTTTCTTTTTTTTTCTCTTTTCTTTTTGGGATTACTTTTGTATTTTCTTTTCTTTTCTCTTTTTCTTTTCTTGTGAGGATTATTATATCTGGACAACCTTTAATAATTTTGAACTTCACTCTCATTCCCCTAAAGTTTGAACATAAAACATCTTTTTACTTTATAGATATATATTAGCTTTTAATGATTCAACATAGAGTCTCAATCTTTTCTCCTCACATAAACCTCTAAGACTCTTAATATTTCAAAAATACAGTTTTCTATACTTTAAATAGTCAACTATAGTCTAATCCTTTTATATTAAATATCTTAGTCCCATAAAGTTAACCTTCATTACTAAAAACTTTCATTAAAATCTACTATGATATTTAAATAAAATAAAAAAATTTAGTTATCTAAAGTTAAGCTCAACTACTTTAAGTCATGTTAAAATAATTTTGAAAATATATTTTAATTGAGAATAAATAAAAGTTAATTTTCCTCCCCCAAACTTATTTTTTTCAGTGTATATTAAATTAATAAATGAGAGAGAAAAATAAAAAGAAAACTAACCTTTTTGTGTCGGGCTTTTGATACTTCTGAACCATGTAGGTATTAATAAAAAATTTAACTATAGGCATAAAACATTTAGAAGCATTGTTTCACATATATATCAGAAATTTGCAAGGTGAATAAAATTTAAAAACATAATTTTAAACACCTAATACAAACATACATCCATGACAATTTCAATACAATTGAAAAACAAACCAACATAAGTTTCAATACAACTTAACTAACATAACAGAGTACAATCACTACACACATCAACTACATAAAAGCAAATAACAAACACATAAATTTTCACATCAATAACAAACTAAAAAAATACTACTCTACCAATCATCTTGTCTTTCTTCTTCTACTTCTTCTTCCTCTTCAGTCTGGTATGGAATATAGCGGGGTCAAGTAGGAAATAGAGCATGGGAAGTCAGTGGAAACATTGGAGGAGGAAACAGCGGAGGACCATGAAGATGAGTTATAGAAGCGGATGAGTAAGAGGGGTTTTTAAATTTTTCTATGTTTATGTATATTTGGAAATATATTTTTTCTGTAAATAGTGATGCACAGATTTTAGAGTAAATATATTTTATTATTTCATTATTTGATTGGATAAATTACATTTTGACAGCTATATTATTTTGTTAAATGCATATAATAGTATATTAAATGTTGTGATAGTAGATGTTGTAATGTATATATGAAAGAAAGAATTTATTTTTTTACTTATGCTACGGTTTTCCAACGAATTTTCTTTGCTTTTGCGACGATTTCAAACTTATCTGTAGGCAAAACAGACGACTAGCCGATAGACATTTTGTTTGATACTTAACTGTCACATAACCGATGGCCCAAAGTGAGTCACAAAAAAATGACGGGCGTGAAACTTTTCCAACAGTTAACCCATCAGTTATAAAAATGAAACATAAATTATGCTTAACCTTTAGTTTTACTTGCGCCAGAAATTCGACACGTGCAGTACTTTTCCGAAATTTAACCCGTCGATTATATAAAATGATGCATAAATAATGTATAAATGACAGTTCTAATTGCTTAAAAAAACTAATAGGTGCGACACTTTTTCGAGGTGTATACTGTATCTCCTACCGATGGAAGAATCGTTGGTTATACAAACTGACAATTACCTATGAAAAAAAAGCTATGACATTAAATTACCAAATAACCATCAATAAATTTATACTGCCAGAATATCAGTCTGTTTTGGAATTATCGAGAAGCGTCCTACAAGCTTAAAACAGCCTGTAACATTAAATTTAATTGTTTTTTTTAACATAACCGATAGATTGTGGCTGTCAAAAAAAGCATAATTTCTTGTAGTGGATCCGATCAATATTTCTTCACAAAATATGACTGATTCCTCCTTGAGGAATGAGAAATACTATTGGAAGTGCTCATTCTTCTTCATGTTATAGAAGAGGAAATATTGATGTTTCTCAATTTTTGCAGAGTTGAAAAGCTTTAGTATGAGATAAATTATCCTAAAAAGTTTGTGACTAAGTAATCCTGGCTCAATGATGGGCTCTTATTACATATAGGACAATCCCACTTAATAATGTAAAAGAGTTTAGAGAAGGTTAAAGAGAGATTTGGGTAGGTGCTAAAAATATCCACCATGTGACCTTTATAGGAAGATAAAAATTCATCATAAACAGAGAATAAGAGGATCAATAAGATTTGTATGAATTACTCTTTTATGAATCCTTAAATAATTATTATTTTAGAGGAAGTGTTAAATCACATGTGCATAAGAAACTTAAGAATGTGTAATCTATCTTTATTTTGTATTAGATTTTTTTATTTCTAATATATGTTTTAATTTTCTTAGATGATGTAGAAAAATGAAGCTATATATCTCAATCCAAACCTCTCCTAGAAGTCTTAGAATATAAAGTTCATGAAGATCAAATATCCTTAAATATTTTTTAGAGTGTGGCTCGACATTAACTTTTTAGCATGATGCCCAATGATATCTATTAATAATTTTAAAAATATCTTAGTTCATAAGTTAGAGCTTGGTGTAATGATGTTATCCTGCATCAATGAGGTCAAGTGCAGTCCATTAAGTATTTATTACATATCATATGTTATTATTCAAAGCATTTTCTTATTTACTTCAACTTTTGTGAATGAGATTGAGTGTAGTCTACAAAAAAGTCTTGACTTATCCTAAGTTTATGTTTAGAGTGTGGATGGACAATGTTAACCTATGTGCATATGAATGAATGTAACTAGCCAAATTTTTTTGACCTATTCCAAGTTATTGGTCAAAGCATAGCTCAATGACCTTAACCTATGTGGATGTTTTCTAGAGAATTTGTTTGATGATTTTAAACTATGTGGAAGAGGACTAGAGTAATCAACCAATAATTTTTAACCAATCCTAGTTTATCAATAGGAGTGTGACTTAACGATGTTAACCTGTGTGAATGAGATATAGTGTAATATTCTAAAATTATTTTAATAAATATCTTAGATTGTTGTTTGGAGCATGGATTAGTGACATTAACTTGTATGGATGAGGTTGAATTTAATATACTAATTTTTTATTATCATAGGTTGGTGGTTGGAGAAAGGCTTAATAAAGTTAAAATATATGAATAAGGTTGAATTGAGTCCCATCTAATTAATTAAGCCCATATTGAGATGCCGGAAATATTTTGTGCTTCTTGAGTCAAGGCTATCTGTTAGATGGACCATATATTTTCCTAAATTTATTTTCAGCCGTACTCATGAAAGGATAAAAATTTCTTGATGATGCATTAATTTGATTGTCCCTTGCTTGATCATAGCAATGAACACATATGAAGCCTCTGAGCGGGTTAAGAGTTTATTGCATTGAGGTCCTCATGGCTACCAAAGGCTAAATACTTAATAAAAATAGATTATTTACCTTTTATTTAAAGTAGCACTACACTTTAATGGTAAAAGGGAGCCTTGAGAATGGGACATCATAAATATGAAAGAGTTGATTCAAATTTTATTGAAGCTTTTTTCATTTTTGTTAGAACAGAAGGATTGAACTCTAAAGAGGTTACGATGTTGACGAAGATGATTGCCTTTATACAAAGCATTGAATGAAAGATGTCTCTTTGATTGGAGGTTGGGATGTGGTGTAATAGTCCCAAAGAAAAGTTGGGGAGTTCTTCCACCCATTGCACCCCAGCCTCTTGAGATATTGATATGATTTTAACCCCTTAAATATTGCTTTGTTTGTGACTCAATTTTCCTATTTTCTTAGGCATGGAAAATAGTTGTATATAGTAGTTGGAAGTAGAGATCCTTGTAGAAGGATGTGAAGACCATTATAGTAAACTAGTTGTATTATTAATAATGATCTTTTGCATGAATGCCAATAATATAAAATATGTTCTTCCAAATAAATTATTTGTCATTGATTTCCATAGTTTCGGTTAGTGGTCATTCCTCCAGCCACATATTAAAGTAGTCAGCAACCAACATAATAAATTTTTGCTACCCAATATCATTGGGAAAAGGTCCCATAATATCGATCCCCCATTGAACAAGAGGCTAAAAGCTTTAGAGATATGTGAGGTCTACCAACAATATATGCATGAGTTTAGACTGCAATTGATAAATATTATGATTTTGTACTAAGTGTAGGTCAACTTAATTCATCATAGGAAACTAATAATCTGTCTCACAATCTCGAGAGTGAATTCTCTTTCTTTTAATGTATTCCCCAAATATTCTAGAATGAACCTTCCGTAGAGCATAAATAATTTGAGATGATGGGAGGTTTTTTTAGATATGAACCATAAAAGTCTGTTTTGTATAATTTGCCTCTAAAGACTACAAGTTTGCAACTATTCATAAGATGCTGATTGTAACCGCATGAACATTTGAAAATATCTCATTCTAGAGAAATGAAAGAATCAAATCAATCCAAGAAGGCAACTTTGATTTGCTAAAAGATTTAATCAGAAAAATTCCATGGTGCTAGAAAGGTATATCTCTTGGATGCACATTCTCTTAAAGATGTCTCCAATTATTGAAGTAGCAAGCTTGGAGATGACATCTGCTCCATTATTTTGCTCCCAAAATATGTCTATAATTTGATATGTCTCAATATAGCAAAGAAGTAACTAGACTAAACTGAGATGTTATTAGAACTAAAAGTTTTTAGCATAAAATTTTACATCCACTTGAGATGCCATAAGTTGGGAGTCAATAAAAATAATCAGGTTTAGGATTGCAATTAATGGCCTGTCTCATCCCATCAACATGGGCTTCATATTTGGATATATTATTAGTTGAAAGAAATTTCAAGCAGATTTGATACTCCAAAGTATCTTGCCTGATGATGATAAACATAAATTCAACCAAAATCCAAGCAGTTAGAAGCTCCATCAACATATAATGTTCATGAATCTAAGGTTAAAGGGGAATTAGGTTGCTTGATAGGAATGGTGTTTGAACATGAAGTTTACAAGTACTTATGATTTAATAATTGGCCACAGTACAAAGTGGATATCAAACTATCCAAGTTTTATTAACCATTTAATCAATGTTCTAAATGCTATTAGTTTTTGTGAGGTTGCTCATAATGGAATGAGTGCATAGACGTCAATGTTATGGCCCTAAGAATATGGTCCTATCTTTTATGCTGATAAAACTAGTGCCAATGTTATCTTGTTCGTTAATGAGTAAAAATTTTGTATGTCTACAATAATTTTGTAAATATAGTAGATATGTCATTGCACCATTATTACCCTTACTTAGACTGAACATATTTCAAAAGGAGAATTTTTTAGATATATGTATTAGATTTCTCCTTGAATAATTTTTAAACGTATGGAAAATAAAGCTAAGAATACATTTAGTTGCTTTAAAGAAGCCTATATTCATCAGTCCATTGGAAGCTTGTGTTTTGAATGCTTTTATTATCATGAAAATTTTTAGATATTTATCTTTTAAGCGAACTAACTAATGAGACAAGGAAGCTATCCACTAATTTAGGCATTGCACCTTGTTGATGTTCCTCACACTATCATGGCTTAGATTGAATTGATCTTTTAGAGGTTCCCTTGATCGGTCAATTGTTGATCATATTGAGGAATTTGCTTGATGTGAATCCAAAAACGCTTTTAACTAGATTGAGTTCCATATCATGTCAAATAAGTTATGAAAATTCATCAAAGTTAGAAATATGTAAAGTTCATTTTTTAATTTTTTTCTTTTTACCATCATATCATCAATGTATAGCTCAATAGTATGTACAATGGGAGTTTTAAAAACTTTATTTATGCTGCTTTGGTAGGTTGCACTGATATTTTCAACCTGAAAATCATGGCTTGTTAAAATTATAGATCATTTTCTATTTGAAAGATGTTTTCTTATTTGATTATTTGAATTAATTTTTATATGATTATAACTAAAATAAGCATCATAAAGCTAACAATTTGGTGTCCTGAAGTAGCATCAATGTGCTAGACTATATGAGGAAAAGTTAAACTATCATTTAAGTAAGCTATACTTTGGCCTGTGTAGTTGATACACATTCTCCATGCTCCACTCAACTTCGTAACCATAACAACATTTGCTAACCAAGTAGGATGTTGCATTTATCCTATTAATTAATCTTCAAGTGCTTGTTGACTTCTTTTTCAATTATTCAATAATGATCAAGTACAAAGTTTTGCCACTTTTGGTTAATTGATTCGATTGTTGGGTCTATCTTCAAGGAGTGCATAATCACTTAATGGTTGACTCCAAGCTTATCAGCCAGACTCCAAGAAAATATGTCTTATTTTATAAAAAAATTCCATATACTCTATTCTTTGTACGTTAGAGGGTAAACAACCAAGAAGCATCATTCATGAGGGATGTTCTTCAAACAATAGGTTGTAAATCATGTCTTCAATTACAAAGGATCCTTGGGATATATCTTCATTAGAAAGCTCAAAATTTTCGATGAAGTGAGTCACTAATAGACACAATTGAGCTTTCTTGTTACAATATTACTGTGATACCTATTTATTTTTGGATAAAATACTAATGTAAACAAGGGTAGGAAACTTTATCATAAGGTGTGGCACAAAAGCAACAACACCAGATATGGATTGAAGTGGCATGGAATTATACGCTAATTCCAACTTGACCATTATTAAATATATCATGTGAATAATTTCTTGCGAAAATTCTCTTAATGTGAGTGAAAGGGTGACAGTTCCTTCTACCCTCATCACATGATTATTAAACCCATAATGAGGCCTAGAGGCAGGTTTAAGCTTCAATAATCAATCCTAGATTGAAAAAATTTGACAAGAATAAAATATCCATAGTGGAAATTATAGATAAAAAAATATTGTTACTTTATAGCAAAGTTTTCAAATTCGTGCACTTATGAAAAGTAGAACCAGATATGGGATCTGAATTCCTTCCATATGAGATTTGGCACTTATGAAAAGTAGAACCAGATGTGGGATCTGAATTCCTTCCATATGAGATTTAAAAACAGTGATTGGATGACTAACACGATTTACTTTTGTTATGGTTCTTCAGGTGTAGTAATTATGACCTAATTGGAGAACAATGAACCTCCAATAAATTTTTCAATTTCACCTATGATTTAGTGACTTCCAAAATGTTTCTTTTGAGTTTATTTCACCCCATTAAGAGTGTTATCCACATGAGGTTATTTGTTTTATATAAATTAACCAAAATGTGCTTGCCAACTTAGATGACATAATTTGATGGCATGACCATGACTTTGGTCATACCATAAATGTCATTCAATTTTTTTATGACATAAAAATTCAATTTTTTTTTCTAAATTGATGACATTATTTGATGGTATGACCATGACTTTGGTGAAAGTGATATTATTCTTCATTGATTTGCTAAATTTACTATTAATATTAATGAGCATCAAATATTTTCTTCATTTTGGATGGACATAAAAATATTAACACTTGATGTAATGTGTGATATCTATCCCTTTTATATTCAGGGCTCATGTTGACTTCAAAATGAAGAGGGAGATTGTATTCTCCTTTACTCATGCTTTTTTGATAGCAAGGCTTGACTAGTTTCATCATAGGTATTCTTTCACTTGTCTATGGGTGGCATAAGTTACTTCTTATGAGATTTGATTGCCTCATTAGAAATAATTTATTTTTAATATGATGGATGATGTAAACATAAGAATAGATAGTGATTCTCATTAATGATGATTAGAATGGCCCAAAATAAGGCCCTCATAAGCACACACCTCTTAAAAACTTTGGATGCACTCTTTATATTTAATGATCTTCAATAGAGAATCTTTGAAAGTATTTTCTTGAGCAATTCTATCTCATTTTGACAAATTGTAGAAATATGTGAAGTGTATTTGAAAATACTTCATTTTTATTAATTTCTTGAAAAAAGGCTTGAATAATTTATCTATGGTGTGTATAACTTTCCCAAAAGGGAATAAAACCACTTAAAGGGATTGCCCCTCCAGAGTGATAAGAAAAACTTGACAGAGGAGCACATTGAAAGCTCGTTGTATGTACATGATAATTTTATAATGATAAATATGTTCATAATGATCAATTGCCCCATCATAAGAGTGAATATTTATGAGCTTAAAATCTTACTAGGATATGCTGTTGAAGGACTGTCTTGAACAAAGGAATGATTCCTAGAATCTATAACTAGTAAGGAAATGTGTTTTTTTTTCTCTTAGAGGGAACTCCTCCTAAAATAGATGTCATAGTTCCTCATGAATTACAAGATGAAATTACTTTGAATTGTTAGTAAATGTGGGAGGGTTGTATCTTAGTCAGGTTGCAAGTGATGAGTGTGAAATTGATAAATCTAAGTGTTTTGCTCTCTAACAAGGTGGACGAGGGGGGCACTAGACGAGCATTCTCAAACTAGGCATTTTTTTGTCAACGTTTGATCTTAAAGTAAGTAAGCTTCCTAATTGGCACTAGCATCGATTGTCATGCTTTGTGTAAGAGCTAAAAATATTATTGAGATTTCTCCATTTTACACACAGTCTTCCAAGAGTAAAGAAGAGGCAACTTCACAATTAAAGTCTAAAAAAAATAATAAAAGTACAGATTGGACATTCTGAACTTTAAGATTATCCCCTAGAATGGTGAGTATTAGAGCAGGAGGGTCCATTGTTCTGAGCATTATGCTTAGGAGCCTTAAAAGAGGTTGAATATGGCTCTCGCAGACAACACAAAACTATTGCAAGCTAGGGAATTCTTTTTCATAAAGAGATGTATTATTATTGCAATACTGCATGAAAATCCATCACACATAGCTGAGAAAGGTTGTGGGAGTAATCAACTAAATTTATTACATGAAAAATCTAAAAAAGAAAAAAAATTACAGAGCCTATAAAAATAAAGTAATATACTATGTAATTTTAGTTACAGAGTGACACTCTTTTCTCTGAGTGGAGAAGGTGAGATTCTAAAGTAATGATCCAACAACAACTGCTCAAGAAATAGGCCACCTAAGTTGCTAAAGAAGATTGACAACGACCTTCGGTAGTTGTGATCATTCGGAGTGTTGGTGAGAATCTCTAGTGATTGAAGATGACACTTGATGGTCAAAGGAAATCCTTTTCGGTTGAAGATGAACACTTGTGATTGGTGGAAATCTCTAGTGGTTAATGACAACTTCCTATGTCCGACGATGGCCTGTAGTTGTCAACAATGATCTCCGATGATCGGTAGCTATCTCGGGTGACAAGCGATGATCACTTTAATTTCAAGGGCTAATCTTTAATTTCCAGCTCACACTTCTCCCTCATTCAAAAAAAAAAAATTGGGATTTATTTATATTTTCTAAGAGGGATATTTGGTTATTTTGGCCTAACTTCCCAAACCGCACCATCAAATGGTGTTGATTTATTTGAAAATAACTTATTTTTTAATATTTAAGTATCTTGATGAAACAATAATTGAATGATCTTAGGGCTCTTTAGATTTCTCATATTGAGACGCTCGATTTGATTTTAAAGTCAAATTTGGAGATTATTTGGTCCTCCAATTTATGTTCCAAAATTTTTACTGTGCTTGAGATGCTTGATCCGGGCTTCACTGAGTTCGAGTTGACTCACTTCTAGTGTCATTGGATTTTTTTTTTTGTTTGTCAAGATGCTTAGTTCAACTACAAAGTTTTGAAATTGTGGTTCATACAATCTTAAATTTGAATTTGGAATATTTCTTGCTCAACCTCCATGAAGATTCTTCTCCGATGTAAAAATTTCTTGGTTAAACATCATCTATTAAACATAATGTTATAATTATCAAATATCAATAAATATTATGTACATGTAGCATCAATAATAGCTGATAATAATATATTGTAAGGTCATGAAATTTGTATATATTAATTATATTAATAAAAATGCATTCATGTGAACGCATAATAGTACTTTCACCCTCCATACAACAAACAACCACAACAACAAAAAAAATTAATCCCACTAAGTGGGGTCAGCTACATGAATCTTTTTTTCTCTGTCTAGTCCTATTTAATGTTATATTTTCATTTAATTCTAATAAACTAAGATTATTTTTATACAATATGCCCAAGTCTTCCTAGGTCTACCTCTGGCTTTCTTAACATAAGTCGAATAGAAAACATCTACGATCCTAAGCGGATCATCAGATGATCGACATTTAACTTTCTCCCTCCATAAAAAAAAAGGAAAGAAAGAAAAATAAATTCATAATTCTAAATAATCCTCATAAGAATTCATCCCCTATTTCCACCCAAGGGAGAAACTATTCCTAATAGGTTACCCTTCTAGACTTTAATGCTTTATGAATCTTGAATATGTTTCATATGGGAAGTATGAGGAGACCTCAGTTTACTATATTAAGAGTCTGAATATCATAGCAAAATTAATGTTATTTATTCTCTTATTGCCATGAAAAACGTAAAATAATCTTCTCATAAGTCCCTATCCTACCACTTGATGTTAGTTGACTTCATTATGCTCTAGGATTCATGTCTAAAAAGCAAACTTCCAAAATATTTAGGATATCATAGACTTTCCGTGATACCTTGAAGCTAGGAAAAACAAAATTTCTGCCATATTTAAATCTATATGTAAATACGCTTGAAAAATATATTTTCTTAAAATTTTGAGGAATTAAACAAACTCCATGACATGCTGGATACTTTAAGGTTAGAACCTTCTTAACAAGTATTATTAGACAAGATTCTGGAACACAAAAGAAGTCAACAACATCAAGTGGAAGGACAAAAGACCTTTAAAGATTACTTTTAGGTTATTTTGACCATACGTGCATAAATAATATATAAAGGTGTTTTTTGTTTTTACATGCTTGTACTTGTTTTACTAGATTTACATTTCCAAGCATCCTAAAAATAGTATAGCTAAAAAAAAGGTGCACGAAAAAGCAATCCCAGCAGGATAAATATTTTCATACGTAATATGCATGCAGATTTGTGTGTATACGAAGGTTATTCAGAGATTATGGCAGGGTTATGTCCGTGTTATTGGGCTTAATACCCCCAATAACTTATAAATAAGTTTCGTGGTTCTGCTTTCATATATTTGCAGGTTACTAGAGGATTATTATGAGGTTATTCTGCGTGCATATTACATACGCAAATATTTCTCCTCAGCAGGAGTATTTAATACTAAATTGACCTCACTCAATGGCTTAAAGGCATTTGACGGGTAGAATTGTAATATTAAATTGACCCTTACGATCGCGAAAGAGAATATAATTAAAACTAGTTGTGAGCCTATTAAGTTAAGTACGGCTTATTTTGGGGCTTCCATGCATTCAAACGTTTTAGGATCTTATTGGAATGGTTAATACTTGCATGCGTAGATGAGAAAGGGGAAATAATGACAGCTTCAATGAAACTTACATATTTCCATCATTCTATGTCTATAAATGTTCAGACGTATAGAATATCCATTGTTATTGATGCTTAATTGGCAATTTTTTAATCTCATTCTTAGATGACCTTTATTAAACTAGAACTCAAGTTGGAGTTTATAATATTGTATCTAGAGATGAAATCAAAGAAGTGAAAAACAACTTTTAGAGTTCTTGCGAACTAAATTGACTCGCCTAGCAATCAAGAATTCCATTGTTCAGGATAACCATATAGATAACACCAGAGAAGTATTAAACTAATGTGGCAAATATGATAAATAGAATGTCTTTAGAAAGTGCGTGTATAGTTCCATTTGTTGGACCAGCGGTTCCTTCTCTACTTGATTATGAGCAAAGGACAACTTTTCTAATGCATAATAGAACTTTGTGCTTTTCTAGTCAAGCGAGCGAGTGGTGAACTAACTAAATACATGGAGGAGTAAATTAAATGACACATTAAAAGATGTGATTAAGTGGTTTTTAATTGAGTAGGTTTGCGGAATGTGGATAAAAAATGATTCAAGGTGACTTGATTAACATTTTAGAAGTGATTGTGATTTACTCAATTGAGTAGACTTTTCTATACATCATTTAACAATAAATCTATCAAGACAGATTGCCAATAACTATAAAGCATTTATTGCTGTGAAATATTTTTTCTATTCTATTGTAGGGGAATCATTAGTGGTGGTAGGGAATATTTTTTATTATATGACGTGTTGACCACAGATTTTGGAAGATTTCTTTCTAAACGATTGAATGAGTCTTCTGAAGAACAATATATTGCCTTGTGAAAAAAATATTACCCTTAAATGAAGCTAATCATTCGAATCTTGATTATTATTAAGATTTATAGGTATGCATGACCAAAAACTCTCCCAATCTTAGGGTGTAATTTATTTTATTTTGGAATTCGATATCCCTACAGAGGAAAATCCTCATAGTTAATTATATTTTGAGAATTATGACTCCCGTGAATACTCTTGATTACATTATTAGCTTCTATTATGCGGGATTATAATATAAGTGTCTTCGTGATTGATATTTCAAAACATCAAATAGATCGATATGTTTGAAAATATTTTTTTGGAATTGAAGGGTTGAGGCTTATAGTCCAATGACAGTTTGCCATGGCAAAACCTATGAAAAGGGTTAGCCACTCTCTAAGGAGAAGGCTTAACCTGAGAATTGGAATTATAAGATTACTGAAAAAGGGTAGCTATTTTTATTTGGTTATTGGATTTGGTTGAAATGGTTAGCTTGAGTTGATAGGATTTGATTTGAAATGATGAGATATCCAACTTATTTGATTTGAGTTAACTAACTTGAGTTAATTCATGTTATTTGAAGTTTGCTTGAAGCTATAAAAACTTTTTTAGAGGTTATTTTAGTTTACAACAATAACAACAACAAGTGTTTATCCCACAATGTGGGGTCAGCTACATGAATATATTTTCACCATTGTGCTTTATTGAGCATCTTATTTTCATTTAATACTAATAGATTAAAACCATTTTTACATACAATATGCCCAAGCCTTCTTAGGTCTACCTCTGCTTTTCTTAACGTAAGTTAAATATAAAACATCTAATCTCCTAATTGACGTTTAATGTGAACAAACCATCTAAGATGATTCTCTTTAATTTTATCCGCCATTGGAGCTACACCAACCATATCATAGATATATTCATTTCTCATTTTGTCTCAAGTGTCAAGCAACTCATCCACTTATGCATTTAATCTCAGCAACACTTAACATTATTTTATGCTTCTCTTTTAATGTTTAACTTTTTTTTTTCCATAGAGCATTACAAATCTCTCCAAAATCTTAAAAAATTTCCCTTTAAGTCCAAATGGTACTTTTCTATCACCTAATAGGCCCAATGCATTCCTCCACTTCAACCAACCATCTCGAATTCTACCAATATCATCTCCATCTATATCACCATCACTTTGAACAATAGATCCGAGATATCTAAGATTTTCAAACCTTTTAATGATTTGATCACCCATAATTATAACTCTGTCACTAGAGCTACTACTACTACTAAAATGCCATACCATGTATTCAATTTTATATATACTCAAATGAAGGCATTTAGACTCTAACGTCAACCTAAATTTTTCCTAAACTTTTTTCCCTAGTCTTATCCACAAAAAGGACATCTCATCACTGAAAAGCATACACTAAGGTACATCCTCCTGTAAATGTCCAGTAAGAGCATCCAGAACTAAAACAAATGGACATTGGCTTGAAGGAGATCCTTGACGTAATCCAATTGAAATAAGAAAATACATAGTCAATTCTCCTTCTATTCAAGCACAAGTAACAATTCTAATTTAAATATCTTAATAGCTTTAATACAAGTAATATCAATATCTTTCTTCTCAAGAACTTTTCAAAGGACTTCTCTTGGAATCTTATTGTAAGCTTTTTCTAAATAAATTAAAATCATATGTACATCCTCCTTACTCTATCTATACTTCTCTAACAAACATCTCAATAATTGTATGGCTTCCATAGTAGACATGTCTGACATAAATCCAGACTAATTATGGGAAAGCTTAGTATCACATATTAGTTTATGTTCAATTACCCTTTCTTATAATTTTAAAGTATGATACATTAACTTAATTCCTTTATAATTTACACACTCTCGTACATCTTTTTTCTTCTTAAAAATGGGGACAAAAATACTCCTCCTACACTCCTTCAGAATCTTTTTAGTTTTAGAATAATATCAATGTGTTTAAGCAACAAAGAAAATCCCAAAGCACCTGAATATTTCCACACTTTCTACACCGTAGGCTTTCTTTAAAACCTCATCAAATTCTTTTTTACTAATGCGATTATAAAAATAAAATGTTTTATTACTATTAAAGAAATGAAGATTACTAAGTTCAATCATAATTTAGAAATTTCATTGAATAGTTTATAAAAAAAACTCACCCACTAGGTTGAATATTTTCTTCTAAGAAAATCACTTTTTGAAAAAAATTTTAAAATTAATACACTTTACTTGAATTAATTTTTTACTTTTCTTTTCTCTTCATTTCGTTAGTCTATACATATATTCTTCACCCTCTTTGGTATCTAATATATTATAAATATCAATAATAATTTCCAAATATAATTAGGTTGATTTTCAAAACATTTTCTCCGTCCTTAAAAAAATTTTAAAATGCTGCCCAAAGTTAGAGGATCAACCAGGGCAATTTTCATGATTTTTTTGAAATATAATTTAATTTTTATATTTTTTAAATCATTTGAATATTAAAATAAATAGGAAAATACATTTTTTAATTTTAAAAATTCAATTTTATTTTCCTTGATCCCTCAAATTTTAGAGAACTCACTAACTTGATATTGTAATTTTCTAATTTTTATTTTCTTTCATAGAATCATTTTAGTTGGTAATTGGTGAAATACTGAGAAAATACATTTAAGTGTTTAAAATATATTTTCTATCAATGAAATTTTGATAGGAGCATCTTAGGGTAGTTTTCTTTAGTTAGAGACATTTTGTGATATTTTGAGACATATTTATATATTTAAAAACTTTAATGATTTTTAACAAGAAAAATGTATAATTAATTTTAAATACCATATTTTACGTTTCTTAGGTCACTCTAACTTTAGTTAACTCATTAAGCTTAATTTCATATTTTTTCTGATTCTTATTTTAGTTTTTATAATTTCTATTAGAACTGAGGAGAAATCCCTAAAAATTAGGGCTTTTGATGCTAGAGAATTACTCCGAGCTTGAAAAAATCAGGAAACATCCCTAAGATCATGAATAATAAGCTCTCAAAATTTCATATGATTATAATAAGTAATTAACTATTTATGATTTAATTGATCTCTAGGATCTTTAATTAATTTAAAATAAAATAATAATAAATATTTTTTTAATTTTTACTCCATTAAATTCTCCTCTATTCATTGAGCATAGAGAGAATTTTATTTTATTTTTTGTGATTCTTCTACACCAACATATGAATTTTTAAAGTTAGGTAGCATTTTCTGTATTTAATTAATTCGAAAAAATCTTAATTTTCTACTTATCCACATGATCGCTAACTCAAACAAGGCAGATTCGAAGATCCGTGCAACGCCTTTCCATTTGTTGTGCTTTATACCTCAGCTGCTGACTCGGCTCACTGTTCATGTCCTGATCCATCTTTCGACTGGATCCGTGCCATCCTTTTAGAATACACAAAAATTAACGGCAACCGTTCGTCATCCTTATTGTGCCCTAACTCGAGAACCGTCCAACTTCTAATTCTCAGGTCTCACTTATTACTCAATCAAATCGAATGCAGTTTGTTCCTACAATTTCATCTAATTGAGAAGAACCTATATATACAGTTAAGTGGACAGGAATTGTTCTTTTATTTCGCAAAGGTCCAAAATAAGGAAAAATTTAGAATTTTTAAGCTATACCTTTCCTAAGAGGCGAGGTCTCGATTGGGTTGGTTGAGAAGCTTCGTCTTGCATCCAAAAACCTTCTTCAATTGTTGGTTTGCTTTGAGACGGGGTCTAAGTATGACCTAAACCAAAGGGCGGCTCGGGAGTGGTCTTGGACTAGGTTAAAGAGCTTGGGAATAGAGGCTTTGGATCGGGAAAGTGGTTTTAGGGTGTGGGGAAGCTTTTGGAAGAGTTAATTTGGTGTTTCGAGAAGTTTGGTGAAGTGGCCAGAAATGCCCTGGATTTCAGTGATGAAATTAGGATTTCTCAGTAGGAGGCAATGGTTGAAATTATGGAGGATGAGCTTCGTATGAATGCTAGGAAGGTTTGGAGTGATTTTGGTAGAATTTCCCCAAGGTTATTTTGCACTTTTTTTCTTGGTCATGAGAAGGGTGGATTTATAAGCTTTGCCATGAGGGAAGGTTAGGGCTCTCATTAGCTGGTCAAAGCTTGCTTCAGTGGAGAGTGGACAGTGTCGAGAATCCAATTGGAGTGAGCCACATTGAATGGGTAGAACTTGGGGTTCGAGCCATGGTAACGACTCTCAGATTCTGGATTTTTCAGGAGTAAGGGTGGTCGACCAGGGTATGTTGGGTTTTTTCCATGCTGAAGAAGTTCAGTGGTTAAAGCTTGTGAATTCAATTGCCTTGTGCCAAGTGTCCAAGAGTTAGATTTAAATGAAAAGGGCTTGGCTAATTTTGAGTTTGACTTGGACTAATGTCAAAGAAACATGTTTGGGGAGGTCTCCAATATTGCTGAGGTTGCTAGCCAGCTTGGGGAAGTGAGTGTTTAAGTCTCTATCCAAGGGATTGGAGATTATTTTCATTTTATCTTGGTTTAAGAGAAAAATAAATGGAGTTAGGTGCTCTTGGGGGTAATTGGAAAGGGTTTCCTCATTTACAACTTGGGAGAGTGTATTTGTGCAGATTTTGGGCCCTTTCATGTGGAGATATTTACAAAAAGGAAGTATTTTGGACGGTGTTACTTCAATTTTGTCCAGGTTGTATCGCGACAGTATTGGATTAAACCACGAAAATGATATTATTGGTGGTGTTATTCGGTATGTTATTGAGGTATTATCATCATAGGAACATGGGGTAGTGTTATTGGAGGGAGTACCGCAGTAGTATTTCGGTGTTATTGGGAACTTGTGGCGGTAGTGTTATTGAAGGGAGTATCGCGGTAGTATTTCAGTGTTATTGGGGTTTTGCAGCACGGTATCATGAGTTTATGCAGAGACATTAGTATTGCGATGTTTTTATAGGTGTATCGTGGTGTTATTGGCGCGACACCACTGTGGGTTGTGGGATTATGTGGTGACAGTAGTATTGTGGTGTTATTATTGTTGTATTTTGGTGTTATTGGGAGCTTTTTCCCGTGATTTAGTGTGTGGTGTTACCACTGATTGTTCGTGGTGTTATTGCAGGTTTGGAGGTGGTGTTATTAGGGTTGGTCGCGGTTTGAAGTAGTTTTATTGCAGGTTTTGTCGTGGTTTGGTTTGTGTCATTATTATAGCATTGAAATGGTGGTATTTGGGTATTTTGCGACAGTCTTGTAGTGTTATTGGCTCGGGTTTAGTCCAAATCAAGCCCAAACCTAACTTATAGACACATAGCACAAGGCAACTGAGGGTTTAGTGAGTTTTTTAGTGATTATCATGAGGAAATTTGGAGTATGAATTTGATATTTTTGGATTGAAGCTTAGAATTTCATGAAATTGGATTGGCTTTGTTGGTTTGCATTAATCTTGGTGGATTTGGAGTGGATTTGAAGTGAATTTGTCAAATTTGGCCATAAGGCTTGAAATTTGGTTGGGTTGAATTTTATTTTGGATTTTTTTTTTGTAGGATTTGATGTAAATTGAATTTAATTTTGCATGTTGTGTGAAATTTGATGTAAATTAATGTGAAATTGGATTTTGGGCCCATAGGAATTGGGTTTAAAGTTTGGATTTGATTTTGGGTTGAATGGACTTCGGGTGAAATTGGTGGAAATTGAAGGCAATTTGGTAATTTTTGGAAATTTTAGTTGGAAAATTTAGTTGATTTTTGGATAAAAACTAATGTAACAGAGGTAGGAAACATTATCATAAGGTGTGACACAAAAGCAATAACACAAAATATGGATTGAAGTAGTATCGAATTGTATGCTAATTCTAACTTGACAATATGAAATATATCATGTGAATTATTTATTGGGGAAATTCTCCTAATCTGATGGAAAGGATGACAGTTCCTTCTACCTCATTAAACGAATATCAAACACATAGTGACGTCTTGAGGTAGTTTTAAGCTACTCTAATTAATCCTAGATTGAGAATTATTGACAAGATTAAAATATCCATAGTGGAAATTATGGATAAAAATATCCTTACTTCACAACAAAATTTTCTAATTATTGCACTTACGAAAAGTTGAACTAGATGTAGGATATGAATTCCTTCCATATGAGATTTATCAATAGTGATGAAATTACTAATGTGATATAGTTTTGCTATGGTTCCTCAGGTGCAGTACTTAAGACCTAATTGAAGAACAATGAGCCCCCAATAATTTTTTTAATTTCACCCATGATTTTGCGGATTCCATAATGTTTATGTTGAGTTTATTTCACCCTATTAGGAGTGTTATCCACATGAGGTTGTTTGTTTTATATAAATTAACCTAAATATCCCTCCCAACTTGGACGTTCATTTTTTTTTTCTAAATTGATGACATAATTTGATGGTATGACCATGACTTTGGTGAAAGTGATATTATTTTCATTGATTTGCTAAATTTACTTTTAATATGGATGACCATCAAATATTTTCTTCATTTTGAATGGACATCAAAATATTAACACATATTGTAGTGAGCAATATATATCACTTTTCTATTCAGGGCTCATGTTGACTAGAAGATGAAGAGGTAGATTGCAGTTCCCCTTTACTCATGCTTTTTTGACAGTGAGGCTTGTCTAGTTTTACCAGAGCTATTCTTACACTTGCTTATGGGTGGTAGAAATTACTTCTTATGAGCTTTGATTGCCTCATTAGAAATAATTTAATTTAATGTGATGGATGATGTCAACATAGAAATAGATAGCTATTCTCATTAATGATAAGTAGAATGGCACAAAATAAGGCCGTCATAAACACACTCCTCTTAACAACGTTGGATCCACTCTTTAAATCTAATGATCTTCAACAGAGAATCTTTGAATGTATTTTCTTGCGCAATTCTATCTCATTTTGAAAATTTGTCGAAATATATGAAGTGTATTTCACAATACTTCAATTTTTATTAATTTCTTGAAAGTGGCATGACTAATTTATCTATGTTGTGAATAACCCTCCCAAGAGGAAAGAAAACCACTTACGGGATTACCCCTTCATAGTGAAAAAAAAAACTTGACATAAGGGAACATTGAAGACTCGATGTATGTACAAGTAAGATTTATAATGATAAATATGTTCATAACGATAAAATACCCCATCATAAGAGTGAATATTTATGAGCTTAAATTTCACTAGGATACTCTATTAAAGGACTGTCTTGGACAAAGGAACAATTCCTAGAATCTATAACTAGTAAGGAAGTGCTTTTTTTTCTATTAGAGGGAACTCCTCCTGAATAGATGTCATAGTTCCTCATGATTTACAGGATGAAATTACATTGAATTCTCAATAAATATGGGATGATTGTAACTTAGTCAGGTTGCATAAGATGAGTGTGAAATTGATAAATTCTAAGTGTTTTGCTTCGTAGCAAGGTTGATGAGGGGCCGCTAGGCGTGCATTCTAAAAAAATCTTATGGTAAGTAAGCTTCACTAATTGGCACTAGCATTGATTGTCATACTTTGTGTAAGAGTTAAAAATATTATTGAGATTTCTACATTTTACGTACAGTCTTCCAAAAGTAAAGAAGAGGCACCTTCACAATTAAAGTTTATTAAAAAAAAAAGCTAAAGTAGAGATTTGATATCATGAACTTTAAGATTGTCCCCTAAAATGGTAGGTGTTAGAATAGGAGGGTCCATTTTTCAGAGCATTATTCTTAGAAGCCATAAAAAAGGTTGGTTATTGCTTCCATAGATAACACAAAACTATTGTAAGCTAGGGAATTCTTTGTTGTAGAGATATATATTATTATTGCAATACTTTACGAAGATCCATCACATATAGATAAAGAAAGGTTGAGGGAGTAATCAAATAAAATTTTTACATGAAATTTTTAAAAATGAAAAAAAAAAATCACAGGGCCTATAATAGTTAAAGTATTATACTATATAATTTAGTTACAAAGTGACACTCTTCTCTCTAATTGGAGAAGGTAAGATTATAGAGTAATGATCCAACAACAATTGCTCAAGAATTAGGCCACATAAGCTGCTAAAGAAGATTGACAACGACCTTGGGTAGTTGTGATCATCGGTGGGGTCAGTGAGAATCTCTAGAGATTGAAGATGACACTTGATGGTCGAAGGAAATCATTTTTGGTCGAC
Source organism: Papilionanthe hookeriana x Papilionanthe teres (assembly GCA_022702705.1). NCBI lineage: Eukaryota > Viridiplantae > Streptophyta > Magnoliopsida > Asparagales > Orchidaceae > Papilionanthe > Papilionanthe hookeriana x Papilionanthe teres. The sequence continues at coordinate 75,677,599 of CM040427.1, read as the reverse complement.
GATGAACACTTGTGATTGGTGGAAATCTCTAGTGGTGAATGACAACCTCCTATGGCCGACGATGATCTCTAGTTGTCAACAATATTCTTACATGATCGGTAGCTATCTCGGTTGACAACAGATGATCACCTTAATTTCAAGGGCTAATCTTTAATTTGTAACTCACACTTGTCCCCCATTAAACTCAAACATTTGGGTTTTATTTATATTTTCTAAGATGGATATTTGGTTATTTTGGCCTAAATTCCTAAGCCGCGTCATCAAATGGTATTGATTTATTTGAAAATAGCTTATTTCTTTAATATTGAAATATCTTGATGAAAAAAAGTTGAATGATCGTAGGGCTCACTAGATTTCTCATATTAAGACGCTCGATTTGATTTAAAGGTCAAATTTGGAGATTGTTTGGTCCTCCAATTTATGTTCTAAAATTTTTACTGTGCTTCAAATGCTTAATCCAGGCTTCATTGAGTTCGAGTTGACTCACTTCCGATGTCATTGGATTTTTTTTTTTTCTCAAGATGCTTAATTTAACTACAAAGTTTTGAAATTGTGGCTCATACAATCTTAAATTTGAATTTGGAATGCTTCTTGCTCAACCTTTATCAAGGTTCCTTCACCGTTGTTAAAAATTTCTTGGTTAAACATCAACTATTAAAAAAAATATTATAATTATCTAATATCAATAAATATTTTGTGCATGTAGCATTAATAATAGCTGAGAATAATATATTGTAATTTTATTATATGCATTAAAAATATTAATTGTATGGTGACTTTCTTGAAGGAATAAAAAGATTGCTTCTTTAATATAGCAAATTTATAGCAAGTGGATTCCCACGAAAATTTAATTATTATTATGCAATTTTCCTCAATAATAAAGCCCCAAAACTTAGAACAAACTTTAGAGTAACCATATTGAACTTCGGAAGAAGTACAAGCCACTTCGTTAATCAAAATAATCTGCCACGTATATATTCACTGATATTTAATCATTTCCTCATTTCTTATAAATGATTTTATTAAATTCCATGGGAATGAGGAATTTCGTATAAAAGTAACTATCCATTTGAGAAGCATATTTGTAGAAAAATAAACTAACGATGCTACGTTAATAACTTCCTTTAAGGTTTTATTCTTAGAAATAGATTGAGCATCATAAAGATTGTGGTTTTCTTGAGGCATATTGAACATGTAACTGATGTAACATTTTAGAAAGGTAGAGCATGGAGCCTTCGACTTACAATGAGTATCTTGACATGTAAGTAATCCATAATTTACCCATAGACATGGACAAATAATTTGACTTGTTAGATGACTATATAGTTTTCCTTATGCAACAGGGCATGCCAAAAATTGCTATGCCAACTTACAATGATACACCTTGGATATAAACAACAAGAAGTTGGGCTGAGAAATGAAATAAAATAGCTACTCGAATTCATAAAAATTCGTTTTTTATTTTTTTCATGTCAAACTTTTGGATGACTTACCCAACAAAGCTTAGGAAAGATTTTATTTTACAAACTTGTTTCATGGATGTCTTTAGAAGTTGATGATCTAATCTTATACCATAGAAGAATCAATGATAGAAATTACATATTGTAATTTTGGTTAGCAATCATTATATCGGTCAGGAAAATATTATATATTAATTATATTAATAAAATAGCAATCTTGTGAACCCATAATAGTACTTTCACCCTCCATACAACGAACTACAAAAACTTTATCCCACTAAGTGGGGTCGTCTACATGAATCCTTTTTCTCCATCTAGTCCTATTTAGTGTTATATTTTCATTTAATTCTAATAAACTAAGATTATTTTTATACAATATGCCCAAGTCTTCCTAGGTCTACCTCTGGTTTTCTTAACATAAGTCAAATCTAAAACATCTACTCTCCTAATCGGATCATCAGATGATCGACATTTAACTTTCAACCACCATAAGAAAAAAAATAAATAAATTCTATTTAGAAATAGTCCACATAAGAATTCATCCCCTATTTCCACCCAAGGGAGAAAACTATTCCTAATAGGTTACCCTTCTAGACTTTAAGCTTGATGAATCGTGAATATGTTTCATATGGGAAGTATGAGGAGACCTCGGTTTACTATATAAAACAGCACATTAGACCTTGAGAAGTTAAGAGTCTGAATGTTGAAGGAAAATTAATGTTATTTATTCTCTTATTGCCACGAAAACCGTAAAATAATCTTCTCACAAGTCCCTATCCGACCATTTGATGTTAGTTGACTTCATTATGCTCTAGGATCCATGTCTTAAAAGCAAACTTTCAAAGTTTTTAGGATATCATAGACTTTGCGTGATACCTTGAAGCTAGGAAAAACAAAATTTCTGCCATATTTAAATCTATATGTAAATACCCTTGAAAATTATATTTTCTTAAAATTTTGAAGAATTAAACAAACTCCATGACATGCTGGATACTTTAAGGTTAGAACCTTCTTAACAAGTATTATTAGACAAGATTCTAGGACAAGAGACCTTTAAAGATTACTTTTAGGTTTTTTTGACTAAACGTGCATAAATAATATATATATTATTTCTAAAAGCATATTTCTTAGGAAACCAAGCACGGTTTGTGGAAAGGTGTTTTTTGTTTTTACATGGTTGAACTTGTTTTACTATACTTACATTTCCAAGCATCCTAAAAATAGTATAGCTAAAAAAAAGCTGCACGAAAAAGCAATCCCAGTGGGGAGAAATATTTGCGTACGTAGAATTGCGTGCGTATGAAGGTTATTCAAAGGTTTTAGGAGGGTTATGTCCGTGTTATTGGGCTTAATACCCCCAATAACTTCACAATAACCCCATATAACCTACAAATAAGTTTTGCGGTTTTGTTTTCATATATTTGTAGGTTACTAGAGGATTATTATAAGATTATTGGTGGTATTAGCCCCAATAACACGATCATAACCTCTGAATACCCTCTCAATAACTTTCATACGCACGCAATTCTGCGTGCGTATTACGTACGCAAATATTTCTCCCCAGGGAAAGTATGTAATACTAAATTGACCTCACTCAATGGCTTAAAGGCATTTGATGGGTAGAATTGTAATGTTAAATTGACCCTTACGGTCGTGAAAGAGAATATAATTAAAATTAGTTGTGAGCCTATAAAGTTAAGTACGGCTTATTTTGGGGTTTCCATGCATTCAAACGTTTTAGGATCTTATTGGAATGTATAATACTTGCATGCGTAGATGAGAAAGGAGAAAAAATGACAGCTTAATGAAACTTACATAAATGTTCAGACGTAGAGAATATCCATTGTTATTGATGCTTAATTGGCAATTTTGTAATCTCATTCTTAGATGACCTCCATTCAACTAGAACTCAAGTTGGAGTGTATATTATTGTATCTAAAGATGAAATCAAAGAAGTGAAAACAACTTTTAGAGCCCTTGCTAATTAAATTGATTCGCCTAACAATCAAGCTGTTGTTCAAGCGACCATATAGATACGACCAGAGAAGTATAATAAACTAATATGGCAAATATGATAATTAGAATGTCCTTTAGCCTTTAGAAAGTGTGTGTATAGTTCCATTTGTTGACCAACCGTTCCTTATGTACTTGATTATGAGCAAAGAAGGATAACTTTTCTAATGCATAATAGAACTTTGTGCTTGTCTAGTCAAGCGAGTGTGTGGTGAACAAACTAAATACATGGAAGAGTAAATTAAATGACACATTAAAAGATGTGTGATTAAGCGGTTTTTAATCGAGTTGGTTTGCGGAATATGGATAAAAAGTGATTCAAGGTGACTTGGTTAACATTTTAGAAGTGATTGTGATTTACTCAATTGAGTATACTTTTCTAGACATCATTTAACAATCAATCTATCGAGACATATAGCCAATAACTATAAAGCATTTATTGCAGTGAAATATTTTTTCTATTCTACTGTAGGGGAATCATTAGTCATTGGTGGGGAATGTTTTTGTAATTATGGCGTGTCCACCACAGATCTTGGAAGATTTCTTTCTAAATGATTTAATGAGTCTTTTGAAGAATAATATACTGCCTTGAGAAAGAATATTACCCTTAAATGAAGCTAATCATTTGAATCTTGATTATTATTAAGATTTATAGGTCTTCATAACTAAAGGCTTCCCAATCTTAGGGTGTAATTTATTTTATTTGTGTGTTCAATATCCCTACAGAAGAAAATCTTCACAGTTAATTACATTTTGAGAATTATGACTTCCGTGAATACTCTTGATTAAATTATTAGCTTCTATTATGTGGAATTATAAGATAATTGTCTTCAGGATTGATATTTCAGAACATCAAATAGATCAACATGTTAGAAAAGATTTATTTGGAATTGAAGGGTTGAGGCTTATAATCCAATGACATTGTGCTATGGGAAGGCCCATGAAAAGGGTTAGCCCCTCTTTAAGGAGAAGGCTTACCCTGGGCATTCAAATTATAAGATTACTAAAAAAGGATAGTTATTTTATTTGGTGGTTAGATTTGGTTTGAAAGGGTTAGTTTGAGTTGATAGGATTTGGTTTGAAAAGATGAGATCTCCAACTTATTTTATTTTAGTTAACTAACTTAATTTAATTCAAGTTATTTGAAGCTTGCTTGAAGTTATAAAAACATTGTTGAAAGTTATTTTAGTTTACAACAATAACAACAACAAGCCTTTATCCCACTATGTGTGGTTAGCTACAAGAATACTTTTTCTCTATTGTGTTCTATTAAGGATCATATTTTCATTTAATTCTAATAGATTTAGATCATTTTTGTATAAAATATGCCCAAGTCCTTTTAGGTGTACCTCTGCTTTTCTTAACATAATTTAAATATAAAACATCCAATCTCCTAATCGACATTTAATGTGACTAAACCATCTAAGATGATTCTCTTTAATTTTATCATCCACTAGAGCAACACCAACCTTATCACAATATATTCATTTCACATTTTGTCTCTAAGTGTTATGCAACTCATCCACTTAAGCATTTAATCTCAGCAACGCTTAACATAGTTTTATGCTTCTCTTTTAAAGCTTAACTTTTTGTGCCATAGAGCATTACAAATTTCTCCAAAATCTTATAAAATTTACCTTTACGTCCAAATGGTACTTTCTATCACCTAATAGGCCCAATGCATTCTTCCACTTCAACCAAACATCTTGAATTCTACTAATAAAATCTCCATCTATATCATCATCACTTTGAGCAATAGATCCGAGATATCTAAGACATTCAAACCTTTTAATGATTTGATCACCCATAGTTATAACACTGTCACTAGAGCTACTACTACTACTAAAATTTCATTCCATGTATTCAATGTTATATCTACTCAAATGAAGGCATTTAGAATCTAACATCGACCTATATAATTTAAGTTTTACCTGAACATTTTTCTCTAGTCTTATCCACAAGAAGTATATCTCATCAGCGAAAAGCATACACTAAGGTACATCCTCTTGTAAATGCCCAATAAGAGCATCCAAAACTAAAACAAAAAGGACATTAGATTAAAGCAGATCCTTGATGTAATCCAACTGAAATAAGAAAATACTTAGTCAATCTTCCTTTTATTCAAGCACAGGTTACAGTTCTAATTAAATATCCTAATAACTAGAATATAAGTAATATCAACATCTTTCTTCTCAAGAACTTTTCAAAGGACTTCTCTTGGAATATTATCGGAAGCCTTTTTCTAGATAAATTAAAATCATATGTACATACTCTTTACTCTCTCTATACTTCTCTATCAAACATCTCAATAATTTTATAGTTTATATAGTAGACCTGCCCAACATAAATCCAAACTGATTATGAGAAATCTTTGTATCACATCTTAATCTATCTTCAATTACCTTCTACCATAATTTTAAAGTATGATACATTAACTTAATTCCTCTATATTTTATACACTCTCGTGCATCTCATTTCTTCATAAAAATATTTTTTGCCACTTATTTGATAGTATTTCTTACTTTATCCCACATAGAATTAGCTTATTCGAGAACATAATAAATCTTTAAATCTTGAAGTTTAGTCATAAAAATAATTTATTTGTGTCTTTTAGGTGTTTACTTTTAATTTTATGACAATATTCCATTATATTCTCTTTAATACAAACTTCATCATTTTTAAGAACGAGTTATTAAAGTTGAGTACTTAAATTTTTTACTTGAAATGACCTTACAATCTTTACAAGCTTGACGATATCTTTTACATATAAGAAAATAAATAATTTGTGTTTTATTGGATCCATTCTTATAAATAATAATATGCTCATCTCATTTATTAAATAAAGGTTTAGCAATAACAAAATAATACACTAAAGCAAATCAATATGGATTTACCTTCTTCTATAATCACTCCAAAATTATAATCACTATGAATATTTCTAAAATATTCTACCACATATCCATTTAAATATCCTACAAAATAAACTATTTCTTCAAGAGGCATTATTTGTATTAATTCTTCTAAGTCATTCTAGAAAGTTTCTTTTAAACTTATATCAAAACCTACTTGAGGAGTACAAGCACCTATAACATTAAAAATGTTAGTATCAACAATAATCTTTAGGGCTATAAATTTATCTCTAATTCTATTAATTTTTACAACTATATCTTTCAAACTCATATCTATAATTACAACTACTCCATTTCTAGTGCAACTCCTACCTGAATAAGAAACTTTAAAACCAAACCTAACAATCTCCTTAGCCTTTTTCTATCTCATTTAGTTTCTTGAATACATAAGCTATTATCTTCCTATGAACCATAATCTTTATTAATTCCATTAGTTTACCTATGAAATTACTTCCAAGGTCAAATTTTAGGGACTATCTTCTTTGCGATAGTACACCTTGGCACTTGTGTAACACCCCTTGCATATTTTATACAGTATTCAGGCCATACAGTGCATCACTTCCAAGATCACCCTAGCATTTACGCAAGGATTTAAAGGATTCACATCATAGATTTCGAAAAAAAATTTATACTGGTTGTCGATTACCTAATGTAACCCTCCACTTTTTTTTATCTGGGGAATGGGGCTCGACAATGCCAATTATTTGAAGTTTATTTGATTAATTTAAATTTGAAAGTTAAAATATTTAAAATTTTGAAGCTTTAAAGGTTTAAGATGTAAAAAGGTTATGAAGTTTTAAATGCTTAACCTTTGAAGTTTTAAAAGCTTAAGTTTTTATATTTTTAAAGTTTAAGTCTTTAAGTTTTAAGAAGATTTGAAAGGTTTTAAGTTTTTGAGGTTTTAAAAGGTTTCAAATTTTTAGACATTTAATCTTTTATGTTAGCTTTAACCAGAAAAGGTTTTAATTTAGGATGGTTTAAAATTTTTAATTAAGAAAAATTTTATTTGGGTTCTAGAGGTTTCAATATGGTTTAAGCCAAGCTAATTTAGTATAATTCTAAGGCTTTGAGTTTCGTCAGGAAGAGTATGATTAAAGAAGATAATTTGAAGTGAGAGGTTTGATGTTGAATGTTTAATTGAAGTACAATTTTGAGGTTAAAAGTTCTATTGAAGTGGAATTTTGAGGTTAAAAGTTAGATTGAAGTGGAAACCAAGGCTAGGGGACATGATAAGTTTGATGGTTTTATTGATGGAAGTGAAACCCTAACCCTGAATTAAACTTAGACTTTATAAGGAGACTAAATGGGTGGACTAATGTAACTTTTTTGTATAAATCTTATGGCGAAGATGTCAATGACATTTCACCATCACAGGTTCATTGGTATGCTTAAGTTTATTAAACAACCAGACAGTTAGAGTTCTCCACTTATTTTCATAGAGATGATAAGTTTAGAACTTTCTACGGTGAGGTGGTCTGACGTGCCTTTGTTAATAACTATGGGTTATTCCATCCTAGGGCTCCTCCATAGCCTAAGGGGGCAATACTTTTAGTTTTATAGGCCTAGTCTTTAACAATCACTAGAGATACCTAGTAAACTAACATACGCTTTTAGACTAGACTATTCTATGTAGGTGTTATCCTTGGTAATGATTCTAAGTTAGCTAACATAACATTCACAGTTGACCCGCATATTGGTATTTTCTGTTATTTAATTTAGTAAATATTAGTATTACCTTACGGTTTGATTTTAATTCATGCTTTAGTTTCAACTCCTAGTTTGCTAGTGATCCACCAAAAAATTACATGTTTTAGTGTACATTTTATGGTCATTTTTTGTACATTTTTTACAATATTGAACATTAAAGGAAGGTATTTTGCATATTTTTAGTTTCAGCTACATGGAATGAACATTTGGAGAAAATGAGGGTAAAATGGAGCAAATTTAAAGTATTTTGTGTGGCGCTATTGCATCACCCTTGGCGCCATAGCACAACTTAAAATGTGAAATGGGCACTTTAGCTCCCCAGCCTGGCGCTACAGCACCAGTAACAATCCTTCTAAACTATATGTTGTATTTGACCAAATTTTGAAGTTGTATTTTCAGATATCTATTAAATGAGAACAATTTGGTCAAAAATAGAACACTTTAGAGAGGACTTTTGGAGAGATTTTAGTGAGAACTGTTAGATATTTAGTGTTCTTTTTCGTGTGTGTAAGTGTGTGAGTAAGTGTTGTATGTTTGGAGATTGCTGGACGGAGACTCTAGAAATTTGCTTGAGGAGAAGATATAAGGTATTTTGTATTTGTGTTTAACTTTTTGTTGTAAGACTTAGATTTCAATACAAATCATGTGTTTTTGTTTTATCTCCATGAATTCTGAGTAGTTCTCTTTCTTTCTCCTTGCATATGGGAATTAATCTTGTGAGATGAGAATGATTTAAAGACTTATTTTTACTCTTAAAAATTGTGATGGTGTTTTCACCGATTCTTCATTGACTTTGCAAATTGGCCACTTGTGAGGTTAAAATTTGTTGAGAAACATAATGACCCGGGATGGCTATGATTTCACACAACTGGTGAATACCACATTTTAACTTGGGTAGAGTCGTTGCGATCATCTGAGAGAAGTGCAAATAGATAGGGAGATAAGTTTTGATGGGTGTAGAATTGATGATCCTAGGGTGAAAGACTAGCTTTTATCAATTTAGTTTAGAGTTTGGATCGTAAGTGTCCCTAGTAGGTCTTATAGAGAGGGCACAGTGAGTAATCTGAAGATGAGAGTCCATAATCTACTCAACACTATGATCCACTAGAAATTTGATAGCTTTTTACTATCCATTTCATACCTGTTTTTGATGATATTACACTTTAAAGAAAGGTATTTTTCATAATTTCATGCAGATACAATGATTTTAGGCCTTTGGAGTAAAATGAAGCGAAAAGGAGCAAATTTAGAGCAAAAATAAATAAAAATGCATTTTATTGAACTAGTGCTGAACGACGCTGTCACTAGCGTCAGACCGCGCTAAGTTATAGAGACTTTGGATGCTAAAGGCAGAAAATAGCACCGAACGACGCCCTATCCTGCGTCGGACCGTGCCCTATCCTGAATTCAAACTTGATTCAATGTATTTTGCCGGATTTTAGAGGATTTCTTAAGGAAACTCTTGGGAAATCAGTTATGGATTTAAACTACTTTGGAGCCAAATTTAGAGAGGGAGATAGAGTTTAGAGTGTAGAGAGAGTGAGGAGAGAGTGTCTTTTCATTTTGTTTATGAAATCTTGGTTTTGTGTTTTCTCTTCTATGGAGTGTAGGAGAAGAGGGAAAGTGAGAGATTTCTTCTTCCTTACTTATATAAAGAGAGAATTGTGTGTTGTTGTGAAGAAAACAGAGGAATCAAAGGAATTCCTTGAGATTCGCTTGGGGAAGAGTTTGAGATAAGTTGTCTTTTCTTTACTCTATCTGTATGACGTTGCTTTTATATATAAAATCCATGTTTTGTCATATTTTCCTCATGAGTCTTGTGTAGATTTCTTTGTCTTCCTCCTTTTCATGTGATGTGTTGATGTTGTGATATGGAAATGATGTGTCAATTTATTATGGAGAATTTATGATGACCTTTTAACTTCGAACTTCATATAATTTTTGATCTGGACAATTAAATTGTTAAAACTTGTTGGGAAACATATGTTCTGAAAGAATTATGAGTTCCACAACAAAAGTAAAGATCACATTCAATGTCCACGAATGAATGATGTAGTTCATGGAGATTGAGTGCAAATAAATAGTGAAATATATTTTGATGAGCGTAGAATTGGAGATTTCAGAGTGACAGGCTGAAATCCTCAATTTGGTCCTAGGGTTTGGAAACCAAAGCAAGAGTTGGCCTTTAGAGGAAAGGAAGTGGGAGCTCTGGAGTGAGAGTTAGTATCCTCTCAGCCTAACCACAAATTTAGGGACTAAACTTAGGATTAGCCAATGTTTTTTATGCGCTTGGAAAAGAGTAAAGAATAGAAATGCCCTATTTGGCACAATACATTTGCATCATTGATCTATGTCACAATAATCATCATATTATAATTGGAGAGGAGGACTCTTTCTTACAACTGAACTTTGTTATAACTTTAGTGGTGTGTTAGTTTAACTTGCTAGAAGGTTAGAACGTACTTTGGTAGGAGTAGTAACTACAACTGTTTGTCTTTATTTTAGAATTGAACTTACTTACAATTGTATTGTGATTCGATAAGTGATTTCTGTGCTACTCCATAAAATTAATTGCCTCCCTGTGGGATCGATATCCAGGACTACACTGGAGCCTTGTATTACTTAAGCGATACGTATACTTGCGTTTAATTGTGTGACTCATTATAAAGCTAAATATATATATATATATATATATATATATATATATATATATATATATATATATATATATATATATATATATATATATGAGTTCATAAATTTTGGCAAATTATAAAGTCGCACCAAGTTTTTGGCGCTGTTTCCAGGGAGGTAAGGTAACTGTTAAAATTATTTTTGCATTATTTGAAATTCTATATTTGAATTACAAGTCATAATTGTGTTTGTTTATTGTTAGTGTGTTTATTGTGTTTGTATGCATAGTATCAGATCAATAGGTTTAGTGCCTTACAATTCTGAATTAGAGTGTACTATTAGAAAAATTCGAAAATAACAAAAACAATCTGAAAATCCTCACAAAATGGCAAACAACTTAAACATTTAAAATGAAAATATATCAAGACCTTTAAGAGATTTATGCTAATCCAACAGCAGATGAAATTCACTTAACTATCCAAAATCTTGATGTTGCTACTAATTCATTTGAGTTTAAACCTGCTATTATCTAAACGGTACAGAATAATCAATTTGGAGGAACACCTAATGAAGATCCTAACTTACATCTCGCTAGTTTTCTAGAACTGTGTGAACTTTTAAATATGATGGAGTGTCAACCGATGCTGTTAGGCTTAGACTTTTTCCTTTTTCGTTAAGAAACAAGGCTAAGGCGTGGTTAAATTTGGTAGCACCTGGATCTATCAGAACATGGGGAGAGCTTTCACAAAAGTTTCTGTCAAAATATTTCCCTCCTTTATAAACTGCTAAGTTGAGGAATGATATCACATCTTTTAGTCAGTTTCATAGAGAATCCATATATGAAGCTTGGTAAAGATTCAAAGATCTTTTGAGAAAGTGTCCACACCATGATTTACCAGACTCGTTACTAATTCAAACCTTTTATAATGGATTAGTGGGATCTTTGAGATCGATTATCGATGCTCGTCTTCGGTGGATCATTAATGTCTAAACCTTTTGATGAAGCATATTCATTAATTGAAGAGATGACTACTAATAATTTTCAATGGCCCTCTGAGCGGGTAAATCCTAAGAGAGTAGCTAGTATTCATGATTATAATGCGATAACTATGATAGTCTCTCACATTGCTGCACTTTCTAAGAAAATGGATCAATATGGAATGAATTATTTTCAAACGCCCCCAATATTAGAGGAAAATTCATCAAGACAGATGATATACTCTTAAATGTCTTATGAAAATTTGAATGCCATAAACAATAAAGTCAACAACCCTTATTCAAATTATTATAATTCTAGTTGGAGGAATCACCCGAACTTTAACTGTAATAACACCAATGCTGTTGTTAACATGCAATGGGGAAACAATCCTATGAATCCAGTTGAAAATTTGAAAAACCAAGGAAATACCACTTATAAACTTTCTTATCCTCCTGATTTTAATAGTAATCAACAATTTAAGGAGAAGAAGTTGTCTACTGAAGAAATGATTCTGAATATGGGTAATCAAATTCAAGCTCAAAACGTTGCAATGAAGAACATTAAGAATCAATTGGGACATATCTTTACTGCGCTTAATAATAGATCTTCTAGAAATCATCCTAGCAATGTTGAGATCAACCCAAAAGATCAAAACAAGGAGCAAATTAAGGCTATTAAATTCTCATACTCTCAATGTCTTTGGAGATACTCGCTGTCATAATCATGTCTTCTCTCTAAGCCTCCAATTCTCTGATCAATGTGCTCCAGTTTTTCTTCTATTTTCTCAAAACTTTTCCGCTGTAAAGTCATCTCATTCATCAAATCTTGAAGGGTAGGAGTACTGTAGGGAGGAGGGTCATAACTTGTAGAGGGAATATCTCTACTCGAAGAAGGTACATAGCTCCTAGTCCCAGATCTCCATCTTTCGTGGGATTCATATTTCTTAATATTAGCCAGAGTAATGGGTTTCATAGGCTCCACCCATTTCTCATCATCTATTGCTTCTACCCCAGATAATTAGCAGAGTGCATAGATAAGACCAGGGTGTCCTAGTCCTCCTCCACTTTCACTTCTTGAGGTGGCTAATATATTCTTATAAATTATACTTCCCACATAAATACTTTTTTGGTTATGAATACAAAAATTCAGAACTGCTCTATCTCTTGTTACCTCGCTATGGTGGTAAGTAGGTAGCAAAGTAGAATAAATAAAATAGTGTCAGGCTTTAGATGATGCATTTAACATAGAAAGAGGGAAGTTTACCCGTTCTCGCTGCTTCATCTTCCAAACTCCTTTCCCGTCAGTGAGAAAGTCGATTACTTCTTCCAGTGGTCCTTCCATAGTTCCAAATGTATCATACTCACTGGTGTAGGTGTCTCTTACCTCGTAATAAGCATTTATTCTTGCAGCGCTGAATTCCACAAAAAATCCTCTAACCTTAACCGGTGCATCTTCAGCCTGTGTCAAGTTGGCATAGAATTCCTTTACCACTTCTACAGCGGCTCTGTTGGTTATGAAATAGAAGTTTTCCCATCTTCCTTATTTAATTATTCGCTCTACTTCACCTACAAGTCTTTTGAAAAATCGATCTTGAATGCATGTTACGCTTGAATATTGTGAAAATATCTTGATTGTGCCCTTGCATTCACAAAATGAGTTTCGTCGTAATCCACTCTTCTCTTTTGTCGTGGAGCCATTTTTTGATCTGTGAAATTCACAAAAATTTTAACTAACCTTCTAAATATTACTAAGATGGCTTCCAATAGTTACTAAAATCAATCTAAATCAAGTTTCATGAATTTCTTCTAATTCTTTTCTTCTCATTTCAAATCTTTCCAAAATTTCTCAATGTAGAAGAAATTCATGGTGAAAATAAAAAATTTTTACATAGGAGTGAAGCTCTTACCAAGGGAAGATAAAATTTGGCGTCAAAATGTGTTGAAATCGCTTCAAATCCAAGATTCCACAAGCCCTAGGTCGGTTTTTTTTATGTTTTTGAGGAGGGAGACGATGAATAGTATCGGTTGACCGGTCAAATAAAGTATATTTCGCGATCTCGCTATCGGCGAGAAATTTCTCACCGTCGGCGAGCTAATTAATTCACCAAGGCTAAAGTTTCGGGAAAATCTCGCCGTCGGCGGGATTTCTGTCTCTGTTGGCGAGGTTTCCAAAAACTTAATATTTTTTAACTTTTTAATCATATTCTACTTAGATTAAGCCTTGTTCATTGTTCCGGTCACTAAATTTGATATATTTATTATTATTTTTATTAAGATTAGATACTAACACATAAATTCAAACAACACAAATATTATAACTTTATAAATGAAATCCATGAACTTACAGACTTCAAACACTACATAACTAACAATTGACTAAGTAAATTAACCCAAACACATCTAACTCGACATTACGATCCACACCACGATACTCTAAATGCTGAGACTAAACAAACAACATACAATCTCATCTAAACTGAGATTATCTATGTAAAGTTCAAACTAAATCAAAAACTAAATTCACATCAACATACATACATATAATATTAATAGAAGTCTCTGCTACTCATCGGAATCTGAACTGTTCTCTTCTCTGATGTTTCCAATAGAACGCAGTGCACAAATAAATTATAAAAAGGCTCGAAAGGGAATTCGCAACAGAGTCTTCTTCGATCCACCCTTTCGTCTCAATAATCGTATAAAACTTGCCTCCAGGTGTCCTGTATGGTCAAAGTGCTCTTTCATTCTCCAATCAATGTGATCGAATAAATCAGAGATATTATCAATAGAATTCATCACAGTCTGTAGTTCCTTCTCCAATCCTTTAAGTTTCCGTAAAATGAGGTTCGTTCTATCAGTCAGGAGCTTAACTAAAAGATTGTCTTATGATGCTTGATCAGAAATAATTACTGTTTCATCATTGTTATCCAATGTAGGAAACATATCTGTCGGATCTAGTGGTTTCCAAGGTAATAACACTTTTTCTCAAGCTTCGTAGGAAACTTGGTACTGACTACATAAAGAAAATATAGTTGATGGGTGTCCAAGTCCATGAATTGACCCATGCACAATTAATCCTAATGCAGACTTCACAATAATAGATCCAACATCAATAGGCAATCCAGATTGAATACAGTAATTTAAGATTGCGCATTCCTTAGAGACTTTATTTACCCTCATAGTGGGTAGTAACTTTGATGAAATAAAGAAATGCCAATGCTTTGAGACAGAGTTAAGAAGTGACGCAGAAAAACTAACGTACCCGTCTTCTCGTAATTCCCAATCATCAGGTTTGTCGGTCAAATATCTGTAGATCTCATTCATGTTGTATCTTGTAGCAACAAAATTTGAATAGTGGCAAACAGGGGTATTCTCAATCGAGTGTAATTCATTTATCCGAGAAGGAGTGAAAGTTACCCATCTGCCTCTTACGTAGACACTTCCATTATGGATCGCATGCAGATTAGAGTAGAATTCTTTGACTACTGGAATGACTACAGAAGATGCTGTATAGCAAAATACCTCCCAACGTCGCTGAACAATCATTTCTTCAATTGTTGTTGTTGAATTCTCCGCTCCTCTATTTACTAATCCTCTTTCTTTAATCTGACGTTTCTTCATCAAAACCTTGTTGAATAGTCACTGAGCCTCAGAACTGATGAACTTTCGTCGGTTAAAAACTCCGGATTTCGTTGTTTCATGTAGTTTGGAGGCCATAATAAATTGTTTTGGAGGGACTCTAGTCGTTTCTAAGGAAGAAGATAGTATAAAAATGATGTTTTAAATGATTTATATAGAGAAATGCCCTTAGAACCGTCCAAAACCGCAAAATAACTCACAAAAACCACTTTTGAACTATCTCGCCGTCAGCAGTAACGATCTCGCTGTCGGCGGGATAGTTAATTAATTTAAACTGAAATTGGGCACGCCGATCTTGCTGTCATCGGTAACGATCTCGTCGTCGGCGAGATTATGTAAATTGCCCAATTTTTCGCTCTGGTCTGAATATTTTCTGATTTCTTCATATAGATTCAAATTTGTGATGATTCTGAAAAGTAAAATGAGTAGATTTCATTCTATATTTTAATTAATTTTAATTTTTTTAATAACTAAAATAGATCATAATTAATAACTACTATGGGTTGCCTCCCATAAAGCCCTTGGTTTAACGTCGTCAGCCCGATCTAATTTAATTAGTAATCAGGTTGACTGAGCATTAAAACCTCTTTAAAATTTGGTCTAATTCCTTCAAAATAAGGTTTTAATGCGTATGCATTTTACTTTAAATCTATGCCCGAGTTTTTGGATCTTCAATTTCTATAGTTCCATATGAAAATATTTGAGTTATAGTGAAAGGCCCTAACCATCGAGATTTCAATTTCCCGGAAATAATTTTAATCTTGTATTATAAAGCAAAACTTCTTGTCCTAGCTCAAAATTCTTCGAGGTTAATCTTCCGATCATGCCATAATTTCATTTTTTCTTTATAAATTCTATCATTATGATAAGATTCATTTCTTAATTCATCTAATTCATTCAATTGCAATAATATTTTCTCACCAGCTTCTTTCAAATTGTAATTAAATTCTTTAATTTCCTAATAAACTTTATGTTCTAATTCAACTGGTAAGTGGCAAGTCTTTCCATAAATAAGCCTGTAAGGAGTCATTCCAATCAGAGTTTTATAAGTAGTCCTGTATGCCCATAATGCAGTGTCTAGTCTTATAGACCAATCCAATCTATTAGGGTTTGCAGTCTTTTCTAAAATACGTTTAATCTCTCGATTAGAAACTTTAGCTAATCCATTGGTTTGTGGATAATAAGCAGTTGATATTTTATGAATAATGTTAAATTTTTCTACTAGTTTGTGAATATATTTATTTCTAAAATGAGAACCTCCGTCAGTGATAATCACACTTGGCATTCCAAATCAAGTAAAAATATTTTTCATTAGAAACTTTGAAACACTCTTAGCATCACATCGAGGTAAAGCTTGTGCTTCAATCCATTTAGAAACATAATCAACAGCAACTAATATATATAGTTTCCAAATGAAGGAACAAATGGTCCCATAAAATCTAATCCCCAAACATAAAAAATCTCAACTTCTAATATAAAATTTAGAGGCATTTTATTTCTTCTAGATATATTTCCTACTCGTTGGCATCTATCGCAAGTTTTGATATATCTATAAACATCTCTAAAAAGAGTAGGCCAATAAAATCCAGATTGTAAAATTTTATAAGCGGTTTTATCTGTTCCAAAATGTCCTCCAAAATCAGAATCATGACATTTCTGAATGATTTGTTTTGTTTCTTCATAAGGCACGCATCTTCTAATTATAAGATCCTTACATTGCTTATATAAATATGGTTCATTCCAAAAATATGTTTTAGCATCATGAATGAAAATTTTCTGTTGTTGCAAAGTTAACATAGGTGGTAAAATATCACTTACAATATAATTTACTATGTCAGCATACCATGGTATTTTCCACTCATTAATATTATATAATTGTTCGTCAGGAATACTGTCAGTAATTCATTATCAAAATCAGATAATTCATTATATTCTAGTTTTGATAAATGATCTGCAATTTGATTATCAGTTCCCTTTTTGTTAATGATTTCAAAATCAAATTCTTGCATTAGTAATATCCATCTAATTAATCTTGGTTTGGTATCTTTCTTTTGCATTAAATATTTAATAGCAAAGTGATCAGTATGCACAATACATTTATTTCCAATTAGATAGGGCCTAAATTTATCAAAGGCATAAACAATTGCTAATAACTCTTTTTCAGTAACTGTATAATTCAATTCAGCATTATTAAGAGTTTTACTAGCATAGTATATGACTTTAAAAATTTTATCATATCTTTGCCCAAGTACTGCTCCTATAGCATAATCACTAGCATCATACATAAGTTCAAATGGTTTATCCCAATCAGGTGAAACTATTATAGGTGATGTGATTAATTTATCTTTTAATAATTCAAAAGCATTCAAACATTCAATTGTGAATTCAAATTTCTTGTCCTTTTCTAAAAGTTGGCATAGAGGTTTAGTAATTTTTGCAAAATCTTTTATGTAGCGTCTGTAGAATCCAGCATGTCCAAGAAAACTTTTTACCCCTTTTACTGTAGTTGGAGGTGGTAATTTAGCTATAACTTGAATTTTTGCCAGGTCTACTTCCATGCCATTTTCTGAAATTTTATGTCCTAATACAATTCCTCCTGCAAACATAAATTGACATTTCTCCCAATTTAAAACTAAGTTAGTTTTCTCGCATACTTCTAATAGTTTTTCAAGATGATTCAAGCATGCGTCAAATGACGTTCCAAATACAGAGAAATCATCCATAAATACTTCTATTCCATCATCAATTAATTTACTAAATATAGACATCATACATCTCTGGAATGTTGCAGGTGCATTACATAATCCAAAATGCATTCTTCAAAAAGTAAATGTTCCATAAGGACTAGTAAATGTAGTTTTCTCTTGATCCTCAGGAGCAATATGTATCTGATGATAACCGGTATATCCATCTAAAAAACAAAAATATTTATGTTCGGCTAATCTATCCAACATTTGGTCTAGAAATGGTAATGAGAAGTGATATTTCCTGGTGGCTGCATTTAATTTTCTATAGTTAATACATATACGCCATCCAGTCACTTGTCTTATAGGTATTAAATCATTATTTTCATTAGCTTTAACGGTCACTCCTCCTTTCTTAAGAACATAGGATATATAATACCATTATCTAACCATTTTAATATTTCTTTATTGACTACTTCTTTCATTATTGGGTTTAATCTCCTTTGAGGATCTACTCTTGGCTTATGTTCCTTATCTAAAATAATTCGTGCATACGGATTGAAGGACTAATTCCTTTAATATCTGCTAAAGTCCAACCAAAAGTTTTCTTATATTTTTTTAATATGGTTAACAGTTTTTGTTCTTATGATTCATTCAATTCAGTTGATATAATAACTGGTAGGGTTGAATGGTTACCTAAGTAAGCATATTTTAAATGATTAGGTAGAATTTTTAATTCGAGTTCAGGAGGTCTAATAATTAACGGAACTATATTCTTTTCAATGTTTTCAGTATTATCCAACATTTCAAATTTTTCCTGTATATAATCCAATTTTTCATTATCTGCTTCTTCAATTAATTCAGTATTTTCTTTTTCTAACTTTTACTTCATAATATTCTTTAAAATGTTCATTTTGCAAATGTTCAAGTATTTCCATTCGAAAACATTCATCATCTTATTCTAAAGCAGGATATTTCATTGATTTTGCTATGTTAAAAGTTACTTTTTGATCGTTTACTCTCATAGTCAATTCTCCTTTCTGAACATCAATCATAGCTTTTCCAGTGGCTAAAAAGGGTCTTCCTAATATTATTGGAATTTGTTTATCTTCTTCCATATCTAGAATAATAAAATCGACCGGGAAGATAAATTTATCCACTTTTACTAACACATCTTCAATAACTCCCTTAGGATAAGTCACAGAACAATCAGCTAACTGAAGAGTTATTGAAGTATGTGAAATTTCTCCTAATTCTAATCTTTCAAAAATTGATAGAGGCATTAGATTTATGCTTGCCCCTAAGTCACACAAAGCTTTTCCATAAAATTTTTCTCCAATAGCGCAAGGTATAGTGAAACTACCAGGATCTTTTAATTTTTCGGGAAGCTTTTTCTGAATAATTGCACTACACTCTTCGCTAAGTGCAACAGTTTCATTATCTGTAAATTTTCTTTTTTTATTTAAAAAATCTTTCATAAATTTTACATGATTAGGCATTTTTTCTAATGCTTCTACAAAAGGAATATTTACTGGTTATTTTTTTTAAAATTTCAAGGAATTTAGCAAATTGCTTATCTTTTTTATGTTGTTTAAGTCGTTGAGGAAATGGTGGTGGTGGTTTTTTCTATAGATATTTTCATAGGGATCAATGGATATTTTAAGTTTTGATCTTGTTGATCATTTTCTTTCTCAATTTCCACTTCCTCATTTTTACTTTATGTTTCTTTCTGAATTTTGGTTTCTAACTCTTTTCCACTTCTTAGTTGTATTGCATTAATTTGTTCTTTTCCTTGGTCTTTAGGATTTATTTCTACATTACTAAGAAAAGTTCTAGGAATTCCATTATTAAGCGCAGTAGCAATTTGTCCGAGTTGAGTTTCAATATTTTTAATTGTTGTTCCTTGATTTTGTAATTGATTTCCTTGAATTTGTAATTGATTTCCTTGATTTTGCAAGTGCTTGACCCATACTTAATATTAATTCTTCGTAGATAACTTCTTATCTTAAAATTGAGTGTTATTAAATCCAGGTGGATAAGATGGTTTATAATTTGTATTTCCTTGATTAGGTGGATTTCCTATAGAGTTGTTCATCCATTGTTGATTAGCTGTATTGTTATTCCAATTAAAATTTGGATGATTCTTCCAACCAGGATTATAATAATTCGCACAAAGATTATTGGGTCTATTATTAATAGCATTTATAGTTTCATAAGGAGATTGAGAATCTATAATTTGTCCAGATGAGTTTTCTTCTAATATAGTAGGAGAGTAATTCATTCCAAAATGATCTAATTTCTTTGATATAGCAGCAATTTGAGAAGCTAACATAGATATTACATCATTTTCATGAACACTAGCTATCTTTTTAAGATTTATTCTTTCAGCAGGCCATTGAAAATTATTAGTAGCCATTTCTTCGATTAACGCATAGGCTTCATCAAATGGTTTTGACATTAATGAACCTCCAAGACGAAGCATCAATGATTGATCCGAGAGATCCTACTAATTTATTGTAAAAATTTTGTATAATTAACCAATACGGTAACGCATGATATGGGCATTTCCTAAGAAGTTCTTTAAATCTCTCCCGAAGCTTCATATATGGATTCTCCATAAAGTCGACTAAAAGATGTTATATCATTTCTAAGTTTTGTAGTTTTCGAAGGAGGAAAATATTTGGATAGAAATTTTTGTGATAATTCTCCCCAAGTTTTAATAGATCCAGGTGCTAATGAATTTAACCACATCTTAGCCTTATCCCTTAAAGAAAAAGGAAAAAGCCTAAGTCTAATAGCATCATTAGATACTCCTTTATATTTAAAAGTAGCACAAAGTTCCAAAAAAACTAGCAAGATGTAAATTAGGATCTTCATTAGGTGAACCACTAAATTAATTATTCTGTACCATTTGGATAATTGCAGGTTTAAGTTCAAATGAATTAGCAGCTACATCAGGGTTTTGAATAGTTAGGTGAATTTTATCTAATATAGGGTTGGCATAGTCTCTTAATGGTCTTTTTTGGCTTATATTTTCAATTTCTGGATTATTTGCCATTTGTGTTAAATTTATAATTTCTCTCTTTAGTTTTCTAATTCTTTTAATTGTATGCTCTAATTCTGAATCGTAAGGTATTAAATTTTCGTTTCCAAATTTACGCATACAATTTTTAAGTAATATTTAAAATAGTCCGTTACTCTAGTAATTATTTTAATAATTCTATTAATTACCTTAATAATTACTTTACTTCACTTCCCCGGCAACGGCGCCAAAAACTTGATCCACTTTTCGATATTTATACTTACAATTTGTGATATAAAAAGTTAGCAACGACACCAAAAAACTTGATCCGCACTGAATATATATACTGATGATTCTGTTATGGATTTTATGATTTATATTGTGGATACTACGCAAATATACATATCGTTATCAAGTAATATATGGCTCTAATGGAGTCCTAGATATCGATCCCACAGGGAAGTTAGAAAATTTCAAAGACAAATTAAATTAAACTTACTTACTAATCTAGTATACGGAAATTAAGAATACTTAAACTAAAATAAACTAATGCTTAAGGTTGAATATAAGATTTCAGAAAAGTATCTTTCTCCTTGTTTAGAGAATTAAGTGAATGAAGAATTAAATAAGTTTTTAATTGTATTGTGTCAAATAGGAGCATTCCTATTCTTTACCCTTTGGTCCAGGTGAAAAGAACATTGACTAGTCTTATGTTTGATTACTGAATCTGCAGCTAGGCTAGGAGGATACCGACTGCCACTTCAGAGCTCCCACGTTCCCCTTGCCTGAGGGCTAACATCTACACTTCAGCTCTCAAACAATAAGTCAGAATTGAATATTTTAGTCTGTCATACTAAAATGTCCAATTCTACGCCCAATGGTTAATATTTCCCTATTTATTTGCACCATCCTTCCAAGGCTTTTGACTTCCCTGAATCTTGGATGTAATCTTTACTATAGTTGATATTTCAACATATGTTAACAAATCAATTGGCCAGATGGAAAGTAAATTAAGATTTTAAGTTAAAGATTAGCAAAGTTTCTATTTTCATATTTTAGGCACAATTACTTTAATTCATCATTTCATGTAATCTCAATAACAAGGAGAAAGACTAAGGAAACTACTTAGAATGCATGGGAAAAATAACACAAAGCATGAATTTCATTAAAGTTAACAAACAAATAATAAATATACTTATCTCAATTCTTCTCCCCAAGCAGATTCTTGAAGTTCCTTTGACTCTTCCTTCCAGTACAGCACACAAAACGCTAAACACTCACTTAAAGAATTTAAATTACACTTAACTTTCACACAAATGACAAAAACTGACACACTACTGACTAGAATTTGTCTCTATTTATAGAAGGGGTCAAATCTCCAAAGGTTGCTTAAGCACGTCTTCAAAAAGCGTCCAGGTTCAATGTATTTTGGCTCTTTTCAACTGTCTCGCCATCGGCGGCTTGATCTCGCTGTCGGCGGGCTTCTAGAAGATGGGCTAACCGCGCCGCTCTCGCTATCGGCGGGCTCGATCTTGCCGTTAGCGGGCTCCTTATAATATATTAAAAATCTTTCAGGAAAAACTCAGCGTCGGCGGCCTAAAATCGCCGTCAGCGGGACAGTTCAATTTTCATCAAATTGAGTCCTTTTGCTCCAAATCCGCTTCTTTTGTGCTTTTTGCTTTCAGTACTTATAAATCTTCATTCCTGCAATAAAACAAAGAAAATACCTTTCTTTAAAGTGCAATTTCATATAAAATTGGTATGAAATTCTTAATATATTTTCTAGTGATCACCAGCCCGACAAATGATTCCTCCTGGATCAAAACTCCATTTAGTAATCCTTAATCAATCTCCAAATCTTTTTTCAGATCTGGGGATTCCTACAACATCCTCAAATTTTAATTTTTCTTTCAGCTCTTTCTTTTTGGATTGATTCATATCATTATTCCACATATTTCTTTCTAGATCCAATATTCTTCTTATGATTTTCTCAATTTACATATTAATATCTTCCTTGAAACTTATAAGAAATGTATCTCTATAAGATACTTCAAGATCTCCTAAATTCTGGATCGGAGTCTCTCTAGATAATTCAGATTCTGGATCAAATTCTTCTGTCTCACGTTATCTTCTAATGGTCTTTCAAAATCCTTATCCTCTTTTCTCAACTCAAAGTTCTTTTGAAATATATCCTCAAATTCTCTTCCAAGTCTTAATTCAATAACTTTATCATTTTCATCATTCAATTTAAGTTCTTCTTATGATTGAGTCAAATATGAAGATATAAAGACTGGTGGTGTAGATGAATTCCCTAAATAGGTAGGCTTTAAAATTGTATGGGGTAAATTCAACTTAAGTTCATGAGATTTTTCAACAGATGGAATTAAAAGTTTACTATTTTCGGTAAAGTCGATCATTTTACACCTCTCATGAACATACATACACTCTTCTTTAAATAACGTTTTCAACTCATCATGAAAGTTCATTTTGATCTCATCTGTTAACTTACTCTCAAAACTCTTTTGGAAATGGTATTTACTTAGATAATCAATTTCATCCATCCAAAAATAATCATCATCTTTTCTCTCAGTTGGATATTTCATAGTCTTTAATACAATAAAAGTTACTTACTGGTCATTAATATTCATAGTCAACTCTTCTTCTTGCACATCTATCATAGCTTGTCTAGAAACAAGGAAAGGTCTCCCCAAAATAATTGGATTATCTCTATCTTCCTCCATATCTAATACAATAAAGTCCAAAGGAAAGATAAAATTATCAACTTTAACAAGCACATCTTCTATAACCCCTTTTGGGTAAATAATTGATCGATCAACTAACTGCAGGGTTACAGTAACGGGAGAAATATTGGCTAAACCTAACCTTCTAAATATAGATAGAGGAATCACATTAATGCTCACTCCTAAATCACATAAAGCTTTTCCACATAATTTTTCTCTAATTACACATGGAATTGTAAAGCTACAAGGATATTTAATTTTCTGAGGAAACTTTTTCTGAAGTATAGCGCTACACTCCTCACTTAGTGCAACTGTCTCGTAATCCCCAAGTTTCCTTTTCTTTCTTAATATCTCCTTCATAAACTTTGCATAACATGACATCTGTTCCAAAGCTTCAATGAAAGAAATATTTATCATTAACTACTTAAGTACTTTTAGGAATTTTGAAAATTGTTTATCCAACTCATGCTGTCTAAGTCTTTGAAAAAATGGAGGCGGTGTTCTTTCTAAATTGATTTTAGTTGGAGATATTAATTTTTCCAGGTCCTTAGAACAAGTTCTTCAGGTCTTTTAGTTTTCTTTGTTTCTCTCACAACTCCTTTCTCTTTTCTAACGATATCCTTTATCTCTCTTCCACTTCTTAATCGAACAGCTTCTACTTGTTTCTTAGTGTTCTCTTTAATGTTGATCTCAATGTTGCTAGGAAGTGTTCCTTGGGGTCTATTGCTAAGTGAATTAGCAATTTGTCTCAGTTGATTCTCTATATTTCTAATTGCAACATCTTGACTTTGCAACTGGTTTCCCATTTGCAATACCACTTCTTCTATAGACATCATCTTATCCTCAAATTGTTGATCATTTTTAAAGTCTAGTAAATATGAAGGTTTATAGTTTGTGTTCCCCTGATTATTCCAACTTCCATTAGGATTTGCATGATTATTTTCCCATTGTTGGTTTCCACCCCAGTAGTATGATTCCAGTTAAAATTAGGATAGTTCTTCCAACTTGGGTTGTAAAAGTTAGAATACAGGTTGTTTATGGTATTTAAAGTCTCATATGATAAGTTAGAATCAATCATAAGCTCTAATGAACTTTCCTCACTTACTGGAGTAAAGTGAGGCTGGTTCAATGCAAATTGGTCCTACTTCCTTGATATTGCAACAACCTGAGATGCAAGAATTACAATCGCATTTGTATCATTAATAATGTCTACCTTTTTAGGATTTACCCTTGTAGAGGGCCATTGAAATTCATTTGTAACCATTTCTTCAATTAAAGCATACGCTTCATCATATGGTTTTGACATTAACGATTCACCAGCAGCAGCGTCAATTATAGACCTAAGTGATCCTACTAACCCATTGTAAAAAGTTTGAATGATCGGGCAGAGCATGGTGTGGACACTTTCTTAGGAGTACCTTAAATCTTTCCCTGGCTTCGTATATTGATTCCCCTTCATACTAACTAAATGAGATAATATCGTTTCTAAGTTTAGTAGTCCTTGAAGGTGGAAAATACTTAGCTAGGAATTTCTGAGTTAACTCCTCCCAATTTTTAATAGAGCCAGGTGTTAATGAGTATAACCACATTTTAGCCTAATCCCTTAGTGAGAAAGGAAAAATCCTTAGTCTAACAGCATCGTCTGACATGCCGTTATAACGAAATTTAGCACAAAGTTCTACAAAAATTGATAATTATAAATAGGGATTCTCCAAAGGAGTTCCCCCAATCTGATTGTTCAGCACCAGTTGGATAATCTCTGGATGTAGTTCAAACGAGTCAGCTTCTACGATAGGGTTTTGTATACATGAGTGAAATTCACCTATCGTAGGATTTACATAATCCCTCAATGATTTATGATGATTTTCCAAGTTATTATTTTGAATGTTTTCCATTTCTGTTTCTAGTTTTTCAAGTCCTTTTTGTTTTTTGATTTTTTTCATTTTTTCTAACTCAGGTTCATAAGGCACAAGTCCTGCAGATCCTTTAGTTCGCATACATAACACAACCTACAATACATTAACAATTAAACAAAAAATATTTTCAACACAAGAAAACATTTTCACAAACACCTTATTTTCGCACAAACAGTTTCTTCACAACACCTTTTCATACAAAATAGCTTTTACGACACTACAATTTTCCAAGTTTAAGACTAAATACTTCAACCAAAACCCTTCTAAAAGTCAAGATCAACTGTTGCGATTCCCTGGCAATGGCACCAAAAAACTTGATCCCAGACATTTAAGCTTACGTTTTATTTCCTTTTAATTATAAATTTGATCTCAGATATTTATGGTTACGTTTTATTTCCTTTTAATTATATCTCTTTCTCTACAATGATGCCAAAAACTTGATGCTGATGCAAATGAGATTTTAATTGATATTATTATGAAATGGGATTTTACGCAAGTATACTTATTGTTATCAAGTAATATAGGGCTTTCTGATTATGCCCCGAATATTGATCCCATGGAAATCGCGATTAATCACACTGGCTTTCAAGAGAAGTTATAATCTATAATAACACGCCCTAGCATGGAAAGTCGATAAATGTTTGGTTTTAATTAAATCCTAAAATTATTACTACAATACTACTTCTAAACTAAACACTTAGTGAAAATCAGAAAAGTGGAGTTTAATATATTAAAAGTACTCTTCCTCATGCAATGAAATTAGTGACATGTGTACAAGTAAAATAAGTAGTGAGAGAGATTGTGACAAATAGGAGCAATTATATTATTTACTTTTACTTGGTTCTATAAAGAACATAGGATAATTTGATGATTTGAAATTTTGTAGATGGGTTAGCCAGGGAAGATACTAGCTCTCACTCTAGAGTTCCCTCTTTTTCCTCCACCTACGGGCTAACATCTCATAACTAAACTTTTCACATCAAACCAAATTAGGGGCTTTAGTCTGTCACCCTGAATTCCTCTAATTTTACACCTCTTAAACATGCATATCTCCCTATTTATTTGCACTCAATTTTATGGACTACATTCTCACCCATATAATTTCATGTGATTCTTACCAATAGTTGACTGAGACAATATCGCATTGGTTCTTACATGTTCTAACAATAGATTTTAGCATGCAAGTTGATCAAGTTTACTTGTAAATGAAGAACAAAGTAAAATCATCACAATATATTCTCACTTTACTCAATTCTATATCCTATACATGCATACTAATTCTTGTAAGAGGAAAGAGTAAAGAAAACAACTCACTACACATGGAGAAATAACAAGAACTTTTCATTGAACAAGTCTTTGAATCCACACAAACAAAGTACTAGATTCAAATCCAAATACAATGAAAATACTTTTCTTTGATGGAAGTCAAACTGTCCTTGTATAGTAAAAGCAATCTCCTTACAATCCTCTCCAAGAACAAAGTGAAAAGAAAAGAAGAAATTCTCACACTCTCTCTTTCTCTCTCACCGCCGCCCCACTTGGGGCTCACGCCCAAGTCTTATTCTTCTTGGCCTTCTTCTCCTCTTATAATAGTTCCTCTCCCTTCTCTAAATCTCCTTCTTCAAGATTTTGCAAGCCTTAAATATAATTTTTCAAGAGATGCTTAAGATTCTCATCAAAAAGAGTCCAAATTTAATGAATCATCCAAAGGGTGCCTTAAATGCCCTTTCACTCCAAGAGACACATCCCTTCCATAATAACTCCTTATAACCGATCACAACTCTTCTAGAAAGTTTTTTTTATCATTCCCAATGAATTCCCCATGAAATAAGCTTCTTAATGCTTTAAAAATTGTTCAAATCTGACGTTTCTACAAGCAGTTATGCCAAAAACCGTCACCAACCATCACTGGCGGCTATGAGCCGACTATTTGGCGCATAGGTGCCACTACCTGGCAGCTAAGTGCTAACTGGGTGGCATTTAGGCGCCAGACAAATGTACAAATGTGTCTGGTTTGACCCATTTTGCTCCGGTATGCTTCGGTATGCTCCAGTTCGACTCGTTTTGCTCCAATATGCTCCATTTTGGTCCATTTTTGTTCTTTTTGCTAAAATCACTCCAAATTCTTCAATTTGATGTACCTACAACCAAAAACACAAGAAAACATACCTTTAAAGTGCAATATCATTATAAAATATGGCATAAAAAATAGTACATTTTTAGGTTGATCAACTTCATTCTCCAATTTCTTAATTTTCTTTAAGATGATCCGCGAACTTTCGGGAAAATAAGGAGGAATAGGTGTTGACCTGCGAGATGGTTGATCATCAATGATGCTCGTGTCATTCATATCACCAACTCGCCGGTTACTTATGTTCATCTGCTTGGGTCCATAGGCTTCCAAGATAGAAGTACTCTTTCCCGGCTCTCATATGGCACTTGTGATTTATTGCAGAGGAGAAATATAGTGGAAGGATGTCCAAGCCCATACTTTGATCCATGAACGATCAATCTCAAAACAGACTTAACAATTATCAAACCAACATCAAAAGGCATCCCCATTTGAATACAATAGTTCAGAATAACACACTTCTTAGTTACTTTACTCATTTTCATTGTTTGGAACAATTTTGCACATATGAAATAATGTAGTGCTTCAACAAAAGATTTAATAGTGTGTTCGAAAAAATTACATACATGTTATCTCTTATCTCCCAATCATCACTTTCATTCATCAGATATCTGTATATATCATTCATGTTGTCCTTCGTCGGGGCAAAATTTGAATAGTGGCAGATTCGCACATTCTCAATCATGTATAAATCATTAATCTTTTTAGGAGTAAATGTGACAAACCTACCTCACACATAGATTGATCCTTGGTTGATTCCATGAATATTTGCATAAAACTCCTTCACAACCGAGACAACTACGCGGTAGTAGTATAACATAGCACTGCCCAACGTCTTTGAATAATAATTTCATCAATTCTAGTAGTAGGAGAATTCGTACCTTGATTCACAAAGCCTCGATCTTTAATCAACCTCATCTTTGAGATATTTTTGTTGAATAGACGTTGCGCTTCGAAACTGATGAAATTTCTATGGTTGAAAACTTGAAATCTTGAAGTTTCAATCAAGTCAAAATTAATTTGGACAAGATTTGAGATCTTCCTTTTCGTTCCTTTGGTAGTTGCCGCATCTTGGGGCAGTTTTTGAGAGTTCAAGTGGAATGATTACCTCCTATAATCACCAAAACTTGAATTTAAAGATGAAAAACTGTTTTCTGAACAGCGACGTGATACACCTAAAATATATAGTATTTTTATGCACATTTTTATACCTATTTTTAATGATATTGCACTTTAATGGAAGGTATTTTGTTTTTTTCTTGCAGGTATGATGAAAATGGATGGTCATGATGAAAGGAGAAAAATTGGATCAAATTTGGAGAAAAAAATGAAAAATCAAAATTTTGGTACTGGCGGCTAAGCGCCGGCCTAACCGGCGCTTAGCCGCCACAGTTAAAAATAGAAATTCAAATGAATTTGGCGCCAATTTCAAAGGGGATGGGATGCAACTCTTGGTGGTAACTACCATAACTTCCTTTGGGCGGCAAGTTTGAATGAAGGGGTGCGTTCCTTGGTAGATACATTGAATCTGGACACATTTTAAAAAGACACCAAGGCACCTTTTGGTTTACTATTTAAAGAGAGTCTTATGAAAGATTAGGAGACTCTTCCTTTGCATTTTGAAGGGTTCTTTCTTTCTTTCTTTTGTTCTTCCACTGCATTTTAAGAGTTTTTATTTTAGAGTAGGAGTAGAGGGTAGAAAGGGTAAAAGGGTCGGAGTGAAGTCATCTTCTTCCCAGTTCTTTTCTTTCTTTTAGTTTAATTTTTATTGAAGTCTGAAGTCTGTATTTTGAGTCATCGGAGTTGGGATACTTACTCTGAGGAGTAGTTTAGCGAAGAGTCAAAGTTTTAGAGGAACTTCCTTAGTCTTGTGGAGAGGATTTTCAGATAAGTGTTTACTTTTAATCTTTATATTAATACTTGCTTTAGTTTGTTATTTTTCTTATTGTTTTTAATTTCAAATCAATGTGTTTTTGTATTTTCTCAATGCATTCTGAGTAGTTTACTCTATCCTTTTCTTTCTTAAATGGAGAAGTAATTAATTTACAAAGAATTGTTGTGGAAGGTATAAGTGTTTAAAAGTTGGTAGAAGTTGTGAAGATTGATTCTAAAAACTTTGTTTACTTCTTAATTTGGCCTGTTAAGTTGTAGAATTTCTTGAGATTATGTAAGATCCAATGCGGTATTGTCTCATAAAGTTAGTAAGAATCACATGCAATTATATGGGTGAGAATTGTAGTCCATATAATTGAATGAAATTTTAGAAGATATTTTTATAAAAGGGAGTAAAATTAGAGGATTTTAGAGTGACAGGCTAAAACCCCCTAATGTGGTTTGAAATTTTGAGTTTTGTTATGAGAAGTTAGCCCCCATGTGGTGGGAATCGAGGGAACTCTAGAGTGAGAGACTGGTATCTTCCCTGCCTAACCATGTTCAAAATAATAGAAATTTCAAATTAACCTATGTTCTTTATAGAACCAAGTAAGGGTAAAGAACACATTTACTTCTATCTGTCACAAGAAATTTGAATACTTCCACAACAATACTTTAAGAATTATTATTACTTCATAAAAGGAAAGAAAAAGATATTCTAGTTAATAGTATTTTACATCCAGTGTTATTAGTTATTATAATTTTAATTTCTTGCTTAACATTTTATTAAGAAAATTTTAAAAGACAAATCAACTTTCAAAACTTTTCAAAATCAAGACATACTTTTTCAAAAACAATTAAAGAAAGTAAAAAGATAATTTTCTGATTTCTTTAAAAATTTTCATATTTTCCCTGTGGGTTCGATATCTCGGGACTTAATCAGAAAGTCATATATTACTTGATAAACGATACGTATACTTGCGTAGTATCCCATATTATAAAATCATAATTTTCATATCTAAATCATCAGCACATATATTCCTAACGGCCCAAGTTTTTGGTGCTGTTTGCCGGGAATCAAGTTTTTAGCGTCGTTACATTTAAAGGACAGTACCAAGTTTTTGGCGCGGTTACATTTATCGGGGATCACGACGCGGTCCGGCGTTGATAACAGTGTCGTTCGACGCTAGTTCAAAATTTTCCAAACTTTATTTTGTCTAAATTCTTTCCATACTTTGATTCGATTCATTTCTTTAATGTTGTTAAGGATAATAGAGGAAGGTTAAGACTTAATTTAGTAACAAATAAACACAAAGAACACATCAAACAAAGCAAACACTCAATAACTGTGGGTTGCCTCTCACAAATAGCTTGGTTTAATGTCGTCAGCACAACAAAACTTCAAGTTATTCAGGTGACCGCGATTTTCAATTTACTTAAAAATATAAGAATTTAACACCACTACTAGAAGATCTAAATTCTCAGCAATAGCACCAAATTGACTTGGAGCGTAATTTTAATTTTAGTAACAATTATATATTATAATTTTTTAATCACTGAGTTACCTTTAAACACAAGTATATGTATCGCTCAAGTAATACAGGGCTCTAATGGAGTCCTAGATATCGATCCCACAGGGAATATTTTAGAGGCTACAGACTTAGGATTATAGAAATCAATTCAGAATCACGATTAAATCGAAATTGTCTATCACGTCACTAATACGCGATTGACGATAATATGAGATTTAAATTAAACTAGTTCTACTAACAATTAACTAATACTAATAAAGTAAAGTTCAAATATATAAGCAAGAATCTTTCTCTTTTGTTAAGATATTTATGTGAATAGATAAATAGAATTAGTTTTAAAATAGTGTTGTGCCAAATAGGAGCATACATATTCTTTACACTTTGGTCCAGGCATAAAGAACATTGACTAATCCTTTGCTTGGTTACTGAATCTGCGGCAAGGCTGGGAGGATACCGGCTCTCACATCGGAGCTCCCACCTTCCCCTCGCCTAAGGGCTAACAATCTACACTTCATCACCCAAACGATAGGACCAAATTGAGGATTTTAGCCTGTCACTCTAAAATCTCCAATTCTACAGCTGATTAATTTTATTTCTTTATTTATTTGCACCCTCCTTCCAAGGACATTGGCCTCCCTGAATATCGGATGTAATCTTTACTATAGTTGTTAAATTCAACAGATTTTAACTATTCAATTGGCTATATTGAAAGTAAATTAAGATCTAATTTAAAGATTATCACAACTTATTAAATCTTTTATGACACGTTAATTCTATTTATCATTTCACAACAATATCAAAACTAGGAGAAAGATAGAACAACTACTTAGAATTCATGGAGAGGATGCAATAAAACTTAGATTTCATGTATAAAAGTAAAGTATTACAAACTAAAGTAAATAAAAACAACTTATCTTAAATTCCTTCCCAAGCAAACTCCTTGAAGTTCCTCTGAATCTCTTCCTTTCTTTATAGTACACGAAATTCTCCTTCAAAACGACAATGAAGAAGAGATCTCTCACTTCCCTTCCACTCTTACAATCCTTCGAAGAATTCCTCACAATCTCTAATTGAACTCACTAATTAACACTCAATAATAACAACAGACACTAATGGACTCTCTATTGGACACTAAGTAACTATTTGAAATCTCTAATATTACTTTTTACAGACTCTTAGTGACTTTTAGAGGACTCCAAAAGGATAATTTTTTGGCCTAAAAAGGTTCTTTTTAAAGTTTTTGAAGAGTCTCCAAGGTTTTCCAGGCATTCCTTCAAAAATCATCTAGATTCGACCTATATTGTGAAAGAACTGCCGATCCCGCCGTCGGCGGCCTTGAGCTGTGCCGTCGGCGGCCTTCTAGAAACGGTGCTTTAAACTGACCTCGCTGTCGGCAACCTCGACCATCGTCATCGGTGGCCTCGACCACCGCCGTCGGCAGCCTCCCTTAGAATATATTCTGAATTCTCGATAAAATCACGCCGTCGGTGCCATCAACCTCGCCGTTGGTGTCCTAGCTTGAATTTACATAATTTTTACCTTTTTGCTCCAAATTCGCTCCTTTTTTCATATTTTCGCTCATTTGTCCTTAAATCTTCATATTGGAGAAAAAACACCAAAAATACCCTTCTTTAAAGTGCATTATCATCAAAATCAGTATAAAATAGGCATGAAAATCTTAACCTTTTTTTCTTGGGTCAAAATCCCCCAAACTTTAACCATTACTTGTCCTCAAGTAATCTTTAGTACTATATAAAATTTATGATTCATTATGGTAAAATTTTAATTCAGAAATACTATAATTTTGATTTAAATAAATATTATAGCTAGAATTCTTAGAAAGATTTTCAAGTAATTAGATTAATTCTGTAGGTATAAGGCTATCTAGTCATCAAGTCTAAGAGTTCTAGTTTTCTATTCATTTCAAGAATGACTATATGTTGCAATATCAATTCACTCAGAATATTCAGAAGATAGGAAATTCATGAGGAAACTACAAGTAAGAAACTAGTCATAAATATAAGTCCAGAAATGCTTTTAGTTTTCCCTTTAGGTTAATCCATGTGAAGCCAATTTTTGATAAGACATTTCTTCAAGCTTCTCCTCACTTACTTTTTTTCCATTGGATTGTTCAAGGATTGTTTTTCAATCCTTTTCTTTTTTCTTTCTTTTTCTTTTTTTTATTTTTTAAGTGAGGATTACTATATCTAGATAGCGTGTTAATAATTTTGAACTTCACTCTTCGTTTCCTAAATTTGAAACTTTAAACATTCTTTACCTTATATGTACTTCATAGTTTTTACATTATTGAATCCCAATCTTTTCTTTCTCAACTAAATTTCTAAGATTCTTAATATTTCAAAATATAGTTTTCTTCATTTTAAATAGTTAACTATATTCTTATCATTTTATACTAAATATCTTAACCTACAAAACTGATTTTCATTACCAAAAATATTTCTTTGAATTTTCTATAATATTTAGATAAAATCTAAACATAGTTATCTGAATTAAATTTTATCACAAAAATCATGTTATAATTTTTGAAAATATGTTATTTTGAGAACACATAATAGTTAAAATTTTTCTAGCCTCCCCCAAACTTAAAGTTTTCTATAATATAAATAATACATGGTGGAAAGAAAAAATTCTAAATAAATAAAAAAAAATTCATGCCTTTGCACTTTAGGCATTTTTATCATTTTGAAATTTGCATGTTCTTCTCAAAATTTCTTACTTCAATTGACCTGTAATATTTAAAAACCTTTCTACACACATAACAGTTTATAGAATTTGTTGGGGTAATGAATTTTTAAAACAACTATATAAAACTAAACATTTAAACAAAAACAACTAACTACACATGACATATGCATTTCATAACACAGAACAAACAGTTTACTATTTTAGACTATTCAGTTCACAATTACAATTACCATCACAACTATCCAGAAATGAAAATGTAAACTGCCAAACTAAACACATATACCAGAAACAAGCAGAGTCCATAGAATACAATAAAAAACAAAGTACAACAACAAAACTAAAACAAACAAAGACATCACATCACATCTTTATCAAATATCTCAATCAACATCCCATGCAATATCTTCATCACCCTGGTCAGCAGGAGGATTGGGTTGATATTGAGTATACCGGGGGCATTCTGGAAAAATGACAGGCTCTCCTCTGTAGTATCTGGCCTGAGCATCATAATAAGCCATCTCAAAATCAGAGTGCCTCTGAAGATACTCACTATCGTGATCGTGTCTTCTCTCTAACCCTTCAATCCTGTGATCAATTCTTTCTAATTTTTCATCCAACTGCTCAAAACTTTTCCTCTGCAGGGTCATGACATTCATCAAATCATATAAGGTAGGGGGACTAGAGGTAGGAGAGTCATAGCTAGTACAGGAATGTCTCTACTAGTAGAAGGTGTCTTGCTCCTACTCCCTGATCTCCATTTCTCATGGGATTCATGAGTCTTTATATTCTCTTTACTAATGGGTTTCATCGGATATACCCATTCCTCATCATCTCTCGCTTCAACTCCAGATAATTGACAAAGTGCATAAATGAGGCCAGGATGCCCTAAATATCCACTTGTCTCACTCTTTGTAGTGGCCATAATGTTTTTATAAATTATTCTCCCCACATTAATGCTTCTATTGTTCTAAATACATAAATTCAGAACAGCTCTTTCTCTCGAGACTTCACTATGATGGTAGGTGGGTAGCAGAGTCGAACAAATAAAATAATGCCATGCCTTAGCAGTGGCATTCAACATGGACAATGGAAAGTTAATTCGTTCACGATTTTTTATTTTCCAAACTCCTTTTCCATCAGTGAGAAAGTCAATAACATCATTCAACGGACCCTCCATTGTTCCAAATGTTTCATAATCGCTAGAAAAATAGTCGTGAAGCTCGTAAAAAGAGTTAATGCGATTAGCATTAAAGTCGACAGAAAATCCCCTTACTTGGACAGGCTCGTCCTCAAGTTTAGTCCGGTTTGAGTAGAATTCCCTCACAACTTCAATAGCAGCTTTGTTTGTTGTGTAGCAAAAGTTCTCCCAACCTCTCTCTTTGATAACTCGTTCCACCTCTCCTCTAGGATTCTCAAAAACTTGATCTTGGATGTACTTCTTACTTTGACAGAGTAAAGTATAACTCGATTGTGCTTTCGCATTAATAAATCGAGTCTTGTTGTATTCAAGTCTTCTCTTTTGTAGTGGAGCCATTGTTTGATCTATCAAAATCACAAAAATCCAAAATAATCTCCAAAATAATAATACAATGGCTTCTAAATGGGGTTTAAAGCACTCTAAATCAAGTTCCATGAATTCCTTCCAAGTCTTTTCTCCACATTTTCAAATTTCCCAAAATTTCTTAATGTGGAAGAAATTCATGGTGGAAATAAAAAAATTTTATATAGAAGTGAAGCTCTTACCAAGGGAAGATGAAATCCGGTGTTAGAATTTGTTGAAATAGCTCCAAATCCGAGATCTATCAAGCCCTAAGTCGAATTTTTGGGTAAAACGGGGAAGAAGATGATGAATAGTGGCATTTGACCGGTCAAAATCGCGGTAAATAGGTAATTTTCGCGATCTCGCTGTCGGCGGGGTCGTTCGCGCCGTCGGCGGGCTCTATTGAATTAAATTCCATTCTTCTCGGGAAAATCGCGCCATCGGCGGTCTCGAGCGCATCGTCGGCGAGATTCTAAAAAATTGATCATTTTTTTAAATTTTTTGTGATTTCGATCAAATTTAAAGCCTCGTCGTCATCCGTTCGATCCTTTTAATCAAATACTTTAAGTGATTAAGTGATGTATTAACACAAATTAACATACACACAATAAAACTTCACATTTATATATTGAATCCAAGTGTTTACAACGCATAGTACATAACACACATAAACAGATATTTTCTCAACCTAAATCCATTTAATCAGCATCGCAATCCAAACCACAACACTCGAAACGCTGAAAACAAACATTTCAAACATAATCTCAACTATACTAAGATCAAAAAGCAAACTAAGAAAGCAAAGACAATAAACAAAGTTCAAATCAAACACAACATAATGAAACAAACAATTCAATTCTACTACTCTTCAGAATTTGTACTGGTTTCTCCTCTAATATCACCCATTGCTTGAATATGGACAAACAGATTGTAAAAAGGTCGAAATGGGAATTATTCAGTTGAATCTTCATCAATCCATCCCATCTTATTCATCAAGTGTATTAGACTCACTTCAAATTGCTCAGTATGATCAAAATGTTCTTTCATCTTCCAATTAATATGATCAAAGAAATCAGACATACTGTTAACTATTCTCATTAAATTTTGTACCTGCTTCTCCAGATTCTTGATTCGATGTAAAATCATCGGTGTCTTGTCCGCTACTATAGGTTGAATAGGAACAGAATTCTGAGATGCTTGATCCATGATCATGCCCGTGTCATTCTCCTCATCATTGGTTGGAACATACGAGTTAGGTCTAAAGGTTTCCAGGGTAGCAAAATTTTCTCCCAAATCTCGTATGAAACTTGAAATTAACTGCATATTGAGAATATTGTGGAAGGATGTCCAAGCCCTTGAGATGATCCTTGAATGATCAGGCCAAACACAGGCTTCACAATAATTGATCCAATATCAATGAGCCATCCCATTTGAATGCAGCAGTTCAAAATTGCACTTTCTTTCATGACTTTGCCGATTTTCATCATCGGTAATAACTTCACAGATATAAAAGAAGTGCCAATTTTTTAAAACGGGATTTAAAAGTGTTGCAGAAAAATTAACGTACCCTTTTTCTCTAATTTCCCAGTCATCGGTTTCGTCTGTCAAAAATTGGTATATTTCATTCATATTATCTCTCGTCGGCACAAAATTTGAATAGTGGTAGACAGGAACATTTTCAAACATATATAATTCATTAATTCTTTCAGAATTGAATGTTATCCACCTACCTCGCACATAAACACTTTTTTGGTTGATTCCATGTAACCACTGGAACGACTACTGCGGTAGTAGTATAACAAAACATTTCGCATCTTCGCCTCACAATCATTTCTTCAATTGGTGATGAAGAATTGCTTAATCCTCGATTGACGAATCCTCTTTCCTTGATAAGCCTTCTCTTGGACATCACCTTGTTGAAAAGTCGCTGCGCCTCGGCACTGATGAACTTTCTCCGGTTGTAAACTTGAAATATTGTGTAATAAACTAAATTAGAGGCCATTAGAGAGGAATTGAAAGTGGTTTCCATTTGTTTTTGGGATTTGAAGTGTTGAGGAACCGTCCATGGGAGTTTATAAAGGATGAATTTGCTAAAAACCGCCAAAATCTGATATTTTGAATGCGGAAAACTGCCCACTCGCCGATCCCGCTGTCAGCGGCCTCGAAGACGCCATCGGCGAGTCTTATGCAATTAATTTCAGGACTCTCAAGAAAAATTCGCTGTCGACGCCCTAGGCAAAAATTTGTACTTTACGCCGTGGTCTTTTACGTTCCAAATTTTCTCTATGGATCCAAATTATTAATTATCAAAGGTCAAATTCAAGTAGTAGAATTCAATATTACTACAAACTAACAACAAGCTCAAACAAACACACAACAAATAAAGATAACTATGGGTTGCCTCCCATAAAGCATTTGTTTTAACTTCGTTAGCCCGACCTATTTAGGTGTTATTCAGGTTGACTGAGCATTAAAACCTCTTTAAAATTTGGTTTTTTACCTTCAAAA
This sequence comes from Papilionanthe hookeriana x Papilionanthe teres, assembly GCA_022702705.1. Taxonomy (NCBI): domain Eukaryota; kingdom Viridiplantae; phylum Streptophyta; class Magnoliopsida; order Asparagales; family Orchidaceae; genus Papilionanthe; species Papilionanthe hookeriana x Papilionanthe teres. The sequence continues at coordinate 75,639,607 of CM040427.1, read as the reverse complement.
TTTGGTTTTAATCTATGTCCATTTACTTTAAATCTATTCCCAGTCTTCTGATCTTCAATTTCAACAGCTCCATATGTGTAAACCTGAGTTACAGTAAAGAGTCCTAACCAACGAGACTTCAATTTCCCAGGGAATAATTTCAACATTGTATTATTAAGCAAAACTTCTTGCCCTGGTTCAAAGCTTTTCTGATTAATCTTTCGATCATACATTAACTTCAATTTTTCCTTATAAATTATGTTGTTATCGTAGATTCATTTCTCAATTTTTCTAATTCATTCAATTGCAATAATCTCTTCTCACCAGCATTTTTCAAATTATAGTTGAATTCTTTAATTGTCCAATATGCTTTATGCTCCAATTCTACTGTTAAGTGGCAATTTTTTCCATATATAAGCCTGTAAGGAGTCATACCAATAGGAGTTTTATAAGCAGTCATGTACTCACATAATGCAGTATCCAGTCTCGCAGACCAATCTACTCTATTAGGATTTACAGTCTTCTCTAAAGTTTGTTTAATCTCACGATTAGAAAGTTCAGCTAAACCACTGGTTTGAGGATGATAGGCAGTAGAGAATCTATGAACAATATTAAATTTTTCTGCCAATCTTTGAATGTATTTATTCCTAAATTGGGATCCTCCATCATTGATAATCACTCTCGGCATTCTGTATCTTGTGAAAATATTTTTCATTAAGAATCTTAAAACACTTTTAGCATCACAACGAGGTAGAGCTTGTGCTTCAATCCACTTTGATACATAATCAACTGCAATTAAAATATTTAAGTTCCTAAAAGAAGGAATAAATGGTCCCATGAAATATAATCCCCAAACATAAAAAATTTCCACTTCTAACATGAAATTTAGAGGCATTTCATTTCTTCTAGATATATTAACTACTCGTTGGCATGTATCACAAGTTTTGATAGATCTGTAAACATCTCTAAAAAGAGTAGGCCAATAAAATCCAGCTTGCAAAATTTTATGCACAGTTTTGTTAATGCCAAAATGTCCTCAAAATTCAGAATCGTGACATTTTTTAATAATCTGTTCAGTTTCTTCATAAGGCACACATCTCCTAATAATAAGATCGTCACATTGCTTATATAAATATGGTTCATCCAAAAAATATATTTTTGCATCATGAATGAATTTTTTCTGTTGCTTCAGAGTTAACATAGGTGGCGAAATATCGCTTACTATATAGTTAACAATATCAGCATACTAAGGTATTTTTCTCTCATTAATATTATAAAGTTTTTCATCAGGGAAACTTTCTGTAATTTCATTGTCGGTATCAGATGATTCATGATATTCCAGTCTCGACAAATGATCATGAATTTGATTGTTAGTTCCTTTTCTATCAATCACCACAAAATCAAATTCTTGCATTAAAAGTACTCATCTAATTAATCTTGGTTTAGTATCCTTCTTTGGCATCAGATATTTAATAGCTGAGTGATCAGCATGCATAATACATTTAGTTCCAATTAAATATGATCTAAATTTATCAAAAGCATATACAATAGCCAGTAACTCTTTTTCAGTAACTGTGTTGTTAATTTGAACATCGTTAAGAGTTCTACTAGCGTAGTATATAACCTTAAAAATTTTATCATATCTTTGACCAAGAACGACTCAATAGCATAATAACTAGCATCACACATTAATTCAAATGGTTTCTCCCAATCAGGTGAAACTATTACAGGTGCTGTGATTAGTTTTTCCTTTAATAATTCAAAGACATTTAAGCAGTTTTCAGAAAATTAAAATTTCTTGTCTTTTTCTAAAAGTTGGCATAGAGATTTGGTAATTTTAAAAAAATCTTTAATATAGCGCCTGTAGAAACCAGCATGTCCAAGAAAGCTTATTACACCTCTCACTGTAGTAGGAGGTGGCAATTTAGCTTTTACTTGAATTTTTCCAGGGTCCACTTCCATGCCATTTTCTAAAATTTTATGCCCTAATACAATTCGTCGTGCAACCATAAATTTACATGTCTCCCAATTTAGAACTAAGTTTTTTTGCATAGCTCCAAAACTTTTTCAAGATGATTTAAGCATGCGTCAAATGATGTTCCAAACACAGAGAAATCATCCATAAATACTTTTATTACATTATCTATTAATTTACTAAAGATAGACATCACACATCTCTGGAATATTGCAGGTGCATTACATAGTCCAAAAGGCATTCTTTGAAAAGAAAAAGTTCCTTAAGGACTAGTAAAAGTTGTTTTCTCTTGATCCTCAGGAGCAATAGGTATTTGATGGTAACCGGTATATCCATCCAGAAAGCAATAATACTTGTGTCCAGCAAGTCTATCCAACATTTGGTCTAGAAAAGGAAGAGGAAAGTGATCTTTTCGGGTGGCGGCATTTAATTTTCGATAGTCAATACAAATTCACCATCTATAAACTTGTATGATATGTATTAATTCATTATTTTCATTTGCTTCAACAGTTACTCCTCCTTTCTTGGGAACACAATGAATTGAACTTACCAAAGTACTATCCGAAATAGCATATATAATTCCAGCATCTAACCATTTTAAAATCTCTTTTTTAACTACTTCCTTCATAATAGGGTTCAGTCTCCTTTGAGGGTCAATTCTTGGTTTATGCTCTTCATTTAATAAAATTTTGTGCATACAAATCGAAGGACTAATTCCTTTAATATCAGCTATAGTTCAACAAAAAGATTTTTTATATTTTTTTAATGTATCAATTAATTTTTGTTCTTGAATTTTATTTAAGTCTGAGGATACAATTATTGGTAATGTTGGAAACTCTCCTAAAAATACATACTTCAAATGATTTGGAAGATTCTTTAATTCAAGTTCAGGGGGTTTTACAACAGATGGAATTAATGTTTCGTTTTCTGGTGCTGTTGAATTGAGCGTTTCAAATTTATTCTGAATATAATCAGCTTCTTCACTATCAATTTCATCATAATTATCTTTTTCTATATCTTCTTTTTCTTCATAATTTTCTTGAAATATTTTCTTTTCAGATAATCACATATATCCATTCTGAAACATTCATCATGTTTTTCTATTGAAGGATATTTCATTGACTTTGAGATGTTAAAAGTTACTTCTTAATCGTTTACTCTAATTGTCAATTCTCCTTTTTGAACATCTATCATTGTTCTTCCTGTAGCTAGGAATGGTCTTCCTAAAATGATTGTAATTTATTTATCTTCTTCCATATCTAAGATGATAAAGTGCACAGGAAAAATAAACTTATCAACCTTGACCGGAACATGTTCTACAACTCCCTTAGGATGTATAATAGATCGATCAACTAACTGTAGAGTTACAAAGTTGGTGATATCTCTCCAATTACTAACCTTTTAAAAGTTAATAGAGGCATCAAATTTATGCTAGCTCCCAAATCACATAATGCTCGCCCATAAAATTTTTCACCAATAGCACACGGGATAGTGAAACTACCAGGATCTTTAAGTTTTTCAGGAAGCTTTCTTTGAATTATTGCACTATCCTCTTCACTGAGTGCAACAGTCTCATGATCTAGTAACTTCCTCTTTTTGCTGAGTATATCCTTCATAAATTTAACATAATCAAGCATTTGTTCCAAAGTTTCAACAAAAGGAATATTTATTGACAATTTTTTCAAAATGTCTAAGAATTTAACAAATCTTTTTCCTTCATGTTGTTGCTTTAGTCTTTGAGGAAATGGTGGTGGTGGTTTTTCAACAGTAATTTTCATAGGTTTCAGAGGAAAATCAGGATATAAACTTTCGTTTTCTCCTTCAGTTTCTTCTTTTTCCTTTTCAACTACAATTTCTTTTTGAACTCTTGTTTCCAACTCTTTTCCACTTCTCAATTAAATAGCTTTAATTTGTTCTTTTCCTTGATCTTTAGGATTTACTTCAACATTGCTTGGTAAAGTTCCAACAGGTCTATTGCTTAACGCAGAAGCAATTTGCCCTAATTGGTTTTCTATGTTTTTAATAGCAGCTCCTTGATTTTGTAATTGATTACCCATATTCAAAACTAATTCTTCCATAGACAACTTCTCCTTAAATTGTGAATTATTATAAAAACCTGGTGGATTAGAAGGTCTATAATTAGAATTACCCTGGTTGTTTATATTCCTAATGGGTTTATAGGATTGTTCCCCCACTGAGGATTTACAGGATTTGCATTACCTTGGTTATTCCAATTAAAGTTTGGATGATTTTTCCAACCTAGATTACAATAGTTTGAATAAGGGTTATTTTGTCTATTATTTACTAAATTTATAGTTTCATATGAAGATTGAGCATCTACAATTTGTCCTAATGAATTTTCTTCTAACACTGGAGGTGTTTGAGAACGATTCATTCCGTAGTGATCTATTTTCTTTGAATGAGCAGCAATTTTAGAAACTATCATAGTTAAAGCATCAAAATCATGAATACTGGCTACTCTCTTCGGATTTACCCTTTCAGCAGGCCATTGAAAATTATTAGTAACCATTTCTATTAACGCATAGGCTTCTTCAAAAGGTTTAGACATTAGTGATCCACCAGCAGAATCATCAATAATAGATCTAAGAGATCCTACTAATCCATTATAAAATATTTGAATAATTAACCAATCTGGTAAAACATGATGTGGACATTTCCTAAAAAGTTCTTTAAATCTTTCCCAAGATTCATATATCGATTCTCCCTCATACCGACTGAAAGATGTGATATCATTTCTAAGCTTAGCAGTCTTAGATGGTGGAAAATATTTTGATAAGAATTTTTATGAAAGTTCTCCGCAAGTTCTAATAGATCCAGGTGCTAACAAATTTAAGCTTTAGCCTTATCACTTAGTGAAAAAGGAAAAAGTCTAAGTCTGACAGCATCATCAGACACTCTGTCATACTTAAAAGTAGCACAAAGTTCTAAGAAACTTGCAAGATGTAAATTAGGTCATTTGAAGTTCCACCAAATTGATTGTTTTGTACCATTTGGATAATTGCAGGTTTAAGCTCAAATGAATTAGCGACTACATCAGGATTTTGGATAGTTAAGTGAATTTCATCTAATGTAGGGTTAGCGTAATCTCTTAATGGTCTAGATTGATGTTCATTTTCTATTCTTTGGTTGTTTACATTGTTTTCCATTGTTTTAGAATTTATAGGTTATTTTCTCAGTTTTCTAATTCTCCAAACATTGCGTTCTAATTCTGAATCGTAGGGTATATGAATTTCAGAATCAAGTTTACACATACAATCGAAATCAGTACACAGCAAAACAGTTAACTAATTATGTTTCAATTCTATTAAAAGTTTTCTAACAGTCCTAAATTGTCCGTTACTCTAATTATGTTATATTCCAATTATATTATATTCCCCGACAACGGCGCCAAAAACTTGACCGCGATTTTTAATATACTTAAATATATGAGAATTCAACACCACTACTAGAAGATCTAAATCCTCAGCAATAGCGCCAAATTAACTTGGAGCGTAATTTTAATTTTAGTAACAATTATATATTATAATCTTTTAATCATGGAGTTACCTTTAAATGCAAGTATACGTATCCCTCAAGTAATACAGGGCTCTAATGGAGTCCTGGATATCGATCCCACAGGGAATATTTTAGAGGCTATAGACTTAGGATTATAGAAATCAATTCAGAATCACAACTAAATGGAAATTGCCTATCTGTCACTAATACGCAATCTACAATAATATGAGATTTAAATTAAACTAGTTCTACTAACAATTAACTAATACTAATAAAGTAAAGTTCAAATATATAAGCAAGAATCTTTCTCCTTTGTTAAGATATTTATGTGAACAGATAATTAGAATTAGTTTTAAAATGGTGTTGTGCCAAATAGGAGCATACCTATTCTTTACCATCTGGTTCAGGCATAAAGAACATTGACTAATCCTTTGTTTGGTTACTGAATCTGCGGCTAGGCTGGGAGGATACCGGCTCTCACTTCGGAGCTCTCACGTTCCCCTCTCCGGAGGGCTAACAATCTACACATCAGCACCCAAACGATATTACCAAATTGAGGATTTTAGCCTGTCACTCTAAAATCTCCAATTCTATGCCCGGTTAATATTATTTCCCTATTTATTTGCACCCTACTTCCAATGACTTTGACCTCCCTGAATATCGGATGTAATCTTTTCTATAGTTGTTAAATTCAACAGATTTTAACTATTCAATTGACCAGATTGAAAGTAAATTAAGATCTAAGTTAAAGATTATCACAACTTATTTAAATCTTTTATGGCACGTTAATTCTATTTATAATTTCATAAAAATATCAAAACTAGGAGAAAGATAGAATAACTACTCATAATTCATGGAGAGGACGCAATAAAATTTGGATTTCATATATAAAAGTAAAGTATTACAAACTAAAGTAAATAAACACAACTTATCTTAAATTCCTCTTCAAGCAAACTCCTTGAAGTTCCTCTAAATCTCTTCCTTTATTTATAGTACACGGAATTCTCCTTCGAAGCGGCAATGAAGAAGAGATCTCTCACTTCCCTTCCACTCTTACAGTCCTTCGAAGAATTCCTCACAATCTCTTGTTGAACTCACTAATTAACACTCAATAATAACAATGGACACTAAAGGACTCTCTATTGGACACTAAGTAACTATTATAAATCTCTAATAGTACGTTTTACAAACTCTTAGTAACTTTTAGAGGACTCAAAAAAGGCAATTTTTTGGCCTAAAATGGTTCTTTTTAAAGTTGTTGAAGAGTCTCCAAGGTTTTCCAGGCATCCCTTTGAAAATCATCCAGATTCGACGTATATTGTAAAAGAACCGCCGATCCCGCCTTCGGCGGCCTCAAACTGCACCGTCGGCGGCCTTCTAGAAACGATGCTTTTAACTAACCTTGCCATCAGCGGCCACGGCCTCCGCCATCGGCGGCCTCCATTGGACTATATTCTGAACTCTCGGGAAAATCACACCGTCGGGGCCATCGACCTCGCCGTCAGCGCCCTAGGTTAAATTTGCATAATTTTGTCCTTTTTGCTCCAAATTCGCTCCTTTTTGCATATTTTCGCTCTTTTGTCCTTAAATCTTCATACCTGCAGAAAAACACCAAAATATCATTCTTTAAAGTGCAATATCATTAAAATTAGTATAAAATAGGCATGAAAATCTTAACCTTTTTTCCTTGGGTCATCAGGTTGATCCAACATTAAAATCTCTTTAAAATTAGGTATATTGCCTTCAAAATATGGTTTTAATCTTTGTCCATTGACTTTGAATATTCTTCCAGATTTAGGGTCTTCGATAATCGCGGCTCCAAATTGATAAATTTTTACAACATGAAAGGTTCTGTCCATCTAGATTTCAGTTTTCCAGGAAATAATTTCACTCTTGTATTGTATAATAAAACTTTTTGCCCTGATTCAAATTCCTTTTTAGCAATCTTCCGATCATGCCATATTTTTCTTCTCTCCTTGTATATTCTATCATTATCATATGTTTCATTTCTGATTTCTTCTAATTCATTTAATTGCAACAGTCTTTTCTCATCAGCATCTTTCAAATTAAAATTTAATTTCTTTATCACCTAATATGCTTTATATCCTAATTCAACTGGCAAGTGACAAAGTCTTTCCAAAGATTAATCTATAAGGGAACATTCCTATAGGAGTTTTATAAGCAGTTCTATATGCCCATAAAGCAGTGTCGAATCTAGCAGACCAATCTAATTTCTCAGGATTAATGACTTTCTCCAAAATTCGCTTAATTTCACGATTAGATACCTCAGCTAAGCCATTAGTTTGGTGATGATAAGCTGTAGAGATTATATGCATAATATTATATTTTTCTGCCAATTTTTGAATCAGATTGTTCTTAAAATGGGATCCTCCATCAGTGATGATTGCTCTTAGCATTCCATATCTTGTGAATATATTTTTTATTAAAAACCTCGAAACGCTTCTAGCATCACACCTAGGTAAAGTTATTGCCTTAATCCATTTTGATATATAATCAACAACAATCAATATATATTTGTTTCCAAATGAAGGTACAAATGGTCCCATAAAATCTAATCCCCAAGCATCAAATATTTCAACTTCCAAAGTAAAATTAAGAGGCATTTTATTTCTTATAGATATATTGCCTATTCTCTGACATCGATCATAAGGTTCGATAAATCTATAAACATCTATGAAAATAGTAGGTTAATAAAATCTAGATTGCAAAATCTTATGTGCAGTTCTATCAATTCCGAAATGTCCTCCAAATTCAGAATCATGACATTCTCGAATAATTCTTTTAGTTTCTTCATAAGGCACACATCTCCTAATAATAAGATCTTAACATTGCTTGTACAAATAGGGATCGTCCCAAAAATAAAATTTAGCATCATGCTTAAATTTTTTTTGCTATTGCATTATTAAGTTAAGGGGTAAAAACTAACGATGTAGTTTACAATATCAACATACTACGATAAATTTTTCTCAATAATATTATATAATTGCTCATCAAGAAAAGTTTCAGTGATTTTCATTTCAAAGTCATCCAAATTAGGATATTCAAGTCTAGATAAATGATCATCTATTTGATTATCGACCCCTTTCTTATTAACAATCTCAAAATCAAATTCTTGCATTAAAAGTATCCATCGAATCGGTCTTGGTTTAACATCCTTCTTTTGCATTAAGTATTTAATAGCAGAATGATCAGTATGTACTATACATTTGCTCCAATTAAGTAAGATCTAAATTTTCAAAGGCATAAACAATAGATAATAACTCTCTTTCTGTAGTGGTATAGTTAATTTGAGCATCAGTAAGTCTTACTAGCATAATATATAACTTTAAACATTTTATCGTGCATTTGCCCTAAAACAACTCCAATAGCATAATCGCTAGCATTGCACATTAATTCAAATGATTCTCCCAGTCAGGTGAAACTATTATAGGGGCATTGATTAATTTTTCCTTTAATAGATCGAAAGCTTTTAAGCATTCATCGTTAAAATCAAACTTTCTATCTTTTTCAAAAAGTTGGCATAGAGGCTTAGTGATTTTTGAAAAGTCTTTAATATAATGCCTGTAGAATCCTACATGTCCTAAAAAGCTTCTTACCCCTCTCACAGTTGTTGGAAGTGGTAATTTTTTCTATAATTTGAATTTTCACAGGATCTACTTCTATGTCATATTCAGATATTTTATACCCAAGCACAATTCCTCTTGCAACCATAAATTGACACTTTTCCCAGTTTAGAACTAAATTTGTTCTTTCGCATACCTCTAAAACTTTTTTTAAGTTGCATAAGCATGCATCAAATGAATCTCCAAATACTGAGAAATATTCCATAAATACTTCTATTCCATCATCTATTAATTTACTAAATATGGACATCATACATCTTTGAAATGTTGCAGGTGCATTACATAATCCAAAGGGCATTCTTCTAAAAGCAAAAGTTTTGTAGGGCTAGTAAATGTAGTCTTCTCTTGATCCTCAGGAGTAATAAGTATTTGGTGATAACAAGTATATCCATCAAAAAAGCAATAGTACTTATGTCCAGCAAGTCTGTCTAGCATTTGGTCTAAAAAAGGTAAAGGAAAGTGATCTTTTCTGGTGGCGGTGTTTAATTTTCTATAATGATATATATTTGCCAACTAGTGACTTGTCTTCTCGGTATAATTTCATTTCGATCATTTACGTCAACAATCACTTCTTTCTTCTTAAGAACATAATGAATTGGGCTTACCCAAACACTATCAGAAATATGATATATAAATCCAGCATCTAACCACTTTAAAATCTCTTTTTTAACCACTTCTTTCATTATTGGGTTCAGTCTTCTTTGTAGATCAACTCTAGGTTTATGTTCATTAAACAAAATTCTGTGCATACAGATCGACGAACTGATTCCTTTAATATCAGCTATGGACCAACCAAAAGCCATTTTGTATCTTTTTAAGGTGTCCAATAATTTTTGTTCTTGATATTTATTTAAATATGAAGATACAATAACTGGTAAAGTAGATGATTCTCCTAAAAACATATGCTTCAAATGATGAGGGAGAATTTTCAGCTCAAGTTCAGGGGGTTTAATGATAGATGAAATTAAACTTTTATCTCTATTTTCCATAGTATCCAATCTTTCAAATTTTTTCTGAACAAATTCTAACTTTTTATTTTTCATGTCATCCAAATCATCTTCACTTTCACTTTCATTTTCATCCTCACATTCCAAATTTTCTTCAAATACTTCTTTAAAATGATCTTCTCTCAAATAATCGTAGATTTCCATTCGAAAGCACTCACCATCTTTTTTCAGTTGAAGGGTATTTCGTAGATTTCAAAATATTGAAAGTTATCTCTTGATCATTAACTCTCACAGTTAGTTAACCTTTTTGAACATCAATCATAGCTCTCCCAGTAGCAAGGAATGGTCTTCCCAAAATAATTGGAATTTCTTTATCTTCCTCCATATATAATACAATAAAGTCCACATGAAAGATAAATTTATCCACCTTCACTAATACATCTTCCACAACTTCTTTAGGATAAGTGATAGAACGATCAGCCAAATGAAGAGTCATTGATGTAGGTGAAAATTTCTCCTATTCCCAATCTTTTAAAAGTTGAAAAAGGCAAAAGATTAATACTAGCTCCAATATCACATAAAACTCTTCCGAAAAATTTCTCACATATAGCACACGGGATAATGAAACTACTTGGGTCTTTATGTTTTTCGGGAAGCTTCTTTTGAATAATTTCACTACACTTACCGCTAAGTGCAACAGTCTCATGTTCTTGAAACTTTCTTTTCTTTTTAAGAATATCTTTCATAAACTTTGCATAATCAGGCATCTGCTCTAATGCTTCAATAAAGGGAATATTAATCATTAATTTCTTAAGAATTTGCAAAAAACCTTTGCAAATATATTATCCATATTCTGTTTCTTTAGTCTTTGAGGAAAAGGAGGAGGTGTGTTTTCAACAGTTATCTTCATTTGTTCAAGCGAATATTCTTCAGGATATATCCTATTAGAACTTTTCTCAATGTTTACTTCCTCTCTTTTAACTTCGACTACTTTTTGAACTCTTAGTTCAATTCTTTTCCACTCCTTAATTCCTGAGTGCCCTCGATATACTCATTACCAGCCTAATCCAACCACTGATCAAGGAAATGACGATATAGTTTGGGACTTTGATACAGAAGATTAGATATTATGTTTATTTGTTTAGTTATAGATTCTGATGTTGTTATTGTTTGTTTGTTGTTTTACATTTTAGTATTGATATTTTAGTTTATGAACTTAATTATGATGTAGTGTAGATTGTTTTAATATTGTTGTTAAAGTTTTAGAGTTTTTAAATTTCTAATGTTTTCAGACTGCTATTGTAATCTTGGATTGAATTAGTAAATGTATGTGGATGTAGTATAATATGTTAGTATAAAATGTGGTAATATTGTATTAAACTTCTTTACCTAGCACTTTCTTTAATATTTTGTGTGTAGAGAAATACTAACAGTACAGGTTAAATAAGTAATAGAAAAAGCCTGCAGAACTTCAAAAAGAAGAAATACCTAAAGTTCGAAGGTATGATTTAAATATTACAGTTTATTTCCTTTTCACCCTATATAGATAGATAGAAAAATTTAAGTTTGGGGGAGGGAAAAATACAAATTTAATTATTAAATTGTTCTCAATTTACATTTTCAAAATTATTATAAAATGATTTTCTGAAGTAATTTTAATTCAGTAAACTAGAATTAATTTATTTAATTATTATAGAAAGTTAAAAGAAATACTTTTAATAATTAACTAATTTTTTTTAGATTAAGGATATTTAGTATAAGAGAATAAGAATATAGTTAACTATTTATAGTAAAGAAAACTATATTTTCAAATATAAAATTCTTAGGTATTTAGTTGAAAAAGAAAAGATTGAAACTCAATGAAGTAAAAACTTTGAAATACATATAAGAGAAGTAAATGTTTCCAGTTTCAAATTTAGGAAGAGGAAAATGAAGTTCAAAATTATTAACAGGCTAACCAAAAATAGTGATCCTCACTTAAAAAAAAAGTAAAAAAAAGGGATTGAAAATCAATCCAGAAAGAAAAGAATATATATATATATATATATATATATATATATATATATATATATATATATATACATATATATACATATATATATATATATAATACAAAGTGAGAAGAAGCTTGAGGAGATGCCTTATCAAAAATTGGCTTCATTTGAATCAACCTAAAGGATAAACTTTAATTACATTTCTGAACTTATATATATGGATTAGTATTTTACTAAGTTGTGTTTTCATGAAATTCCAATCATCTGAATATCTTAAGCAATTTAGTATTGAAAAGTATAGTTATTCTTGAAATAAATAGAAGACTAGAAATCTTAAACTTGAAAACTAAATAACCTTAAATCTATAGAATTAGTTTAATTATTTTAAAAATATTTCTATTAAACTTTACTATAATACTTTTTTAAATCTAATTCATAGTATTTCTGAATTAAAACTTTACTACAAAATAATCATTTACTTTTATGTAGTATCTAAATTACTTGAGGACAAGTAATAGTTATGTTTGGGGGAATTTGATCACTAGAAAATATATTAAGAATTTCATACCAATTTTATATGAAATTGCACTTTAAAGAAAGGTATTTTCTTTGTTTTATTGCAGAAATGAAGATTTATTAGTACTGAAAGCAAAAAAGCACAAAAGAAGCAGATTTGGAGCAAAGAGGACTCAATTTGATGAAAATTGAACTGTCCCGCTGACGACGAAATTTAGGCCGCCGATGGCGAGTTTTTCCCGAAAGATTTTTAATATATTATAAGGAGCCCGCTGACGGCGAGATTGAGCCCGCCGACAGTGAGATCGGCGCGGTTAGCCCATCTTCTAGAAGCCTGCCGATGGCGAGATCAAGCCGCCGACGGCGAGACAGTTGAAAAGAGCTAAAATACATTGAATCTGGATGCTTTCTGAAGAGATGCTTAAGCAACCTTTGGAGATTTGACCCCTTCTATAAATAGAGACGAATTCTAGTCAGTAGTGTGTCAGTTTTTGTCATTTGTGTGAAAGTTAAGTGTAATTTAAGATTCTTTAAGTGAGTGTTTAGCGTTTTGGTGTGTTGTACTGGAAGGAAGAGTCAAAGGAACTTCAAGAATCTGCTTGGGGAGAAGAATTAAGATAAGTATATTTGTTATTTGTTTGTTAACTTTAATGAAATCCATGCTTTGTGTTATTTTTCCCATGCATTCTGAGTAGTTTCCTTAGTCTTTCTCCTTGTTATTGAGTTTACGTGAAATGATGAATTAAAGTAATTGTGACTAAAATATGAAAATAGAAATTGTGCTAAACTTTAACTTAAAATCTTAATTTACTTTCAATCTGGCCAATTGATTTGTTAACATATGTTGAAATATCAACTATAGTAAAGATTACATTCAAGATTTAGGGAAGTCAAAAGCCTTGGAAGGAGGGTGCAAATAAATAGGGAAATATTAACCATTAGGCGTAGAATTGGACATTTTAGTGTGACAGACTAAAATATTCAATTCGGACTTATTGTTTGAGAGCTGAAGTGTAGATGTTAGCTCTCAAGCGAGGGGAACGTGGGAGCTCTGAAGTGGCAGTCGGTATCCTCCCGACCTAGCCGCAGATTCGCAGTCAAACATAAGACTAGTCAATGTTCTTTTCACCTGGTCCAAAGGGTAAAGAATAGGAATGCTCCTATTTGGCAGAATACAATTAAAAACTTATTTAATTCTTCATTCACTTAATTCTCTAAAATAAGGAGAAAGATACTTTTTTGAAATCTTATATTCAACCTTAAGCATTAGTTTATTTTAGTTTAAGTATTCTTAATTTCCGTATACTAGATTAGTAAGTAAGTTTAATTTAATTTGTCTTTAAAATTTTCTAACTTTCCTGTGGGATCGATATCTAGGACTCCATTAGAGCCCTATATTACTTGATAACGATACGTATACTTGCGTAGTATCCACAATATAAATCATAAAATCCATAAAAGAATCATCAGTATATATATTCAGTGCGGATCAAGTTTTTTGGTGCCGTTGCTAACTTTTTATATCACAAATTGTAAGTATAAATATCGAAAAGTGGATCAGCTGGTGACGTTAAACCTAGTGCTATGGAAGGCAACCCATAGTTATCAGTGTGGTTTGATTTAGTGTGCTTGAAAGTTATGATTGTTAGTGTTGTATTGTGTTTACTTTAGTATGGATTAATCAGATTGATTGATGTTTGATGGATGTTTGGATTGTTAGTGGTTTGGGTTAATGTTGTGAGGTTATGCCTTGGGCTTGACTAAATTTGTTTATGACTTATGGTAGTAGCAGACTAACGAGTCTCTTACGACTTAGTTTCCGGAGCTAAGAATTACCTTGAAGCATGTAGAGTTTAGACTTAGACCACTCCATGTCAATTCTATGACTTCCATTATCGGACTTTGTCTTTACTGAGTAAGGTCATGAACTTACTTAGTGAACAATATCTGGATAAACTGCACTACTTTTATTTACCAAATTGTGTATACCTTAGACATAGAGTAAGCCTGAAATTGGAAACACATGAGTTTTTATAATAGAGGAATTCTGGTCAAATGGAGATAACCATATAAAAAATCTTATAATACACCCATGTTATTAGTGTTGTTTCTTCTATTTGAAATTGAAAGTAAGGAGGGGAAATGTGAGTAGAAAGGAGATCAAATTAACCTCAGTTATTGTTTGTTTATGAAATCTGTGAGTCTATGTATTGGAGTTTGTGTGTCTTTGTTTGTGAGTTAGGTTGAATGAGTCATTGGAGACAACAAAACTTATCTTAATATTTTAAACTTGTTAGCATCCAGCAATTAATTTAAAAATTTTAAAATGTGTTTCGTTTACTCTTCGGTTTGTATCTATTCTATAATTTAAAATTTCTTTATAGTGTTATGTCAAGCATGTTTAGGCTAAATTTACTTTTTACTGATAGTCTCTACCATGTGCTATTTGTTGATAATTTTGTAGGATGTATAGTAAATTGTAAAAGTGATCTTTTCCTGCCTCAAATTTTTTTACTTCATTGTTACACATGTTTGAGCTTAAGTTTAGAGGGGAAAGAAAAAATGTTTCAAATTTAAACCTTACTTGTTTTCAAAAATACTACAATTAAATTTGTATTTTATTTCTAATGATTATTGTTATGTGGAGTTATCTTAAGAATGTTAGAACTTTAAGTATAGAAATGGAGTAGAAAAACTTAGTTAATTAGTGAAAAGGGTGAACCTAGAGTTAAGGATATTTAGTGGAGAACATGGGAAAATGAGCAACTATCTTTAGTAGGAAGAAATGTACTTTTGGAAAATTAAGGATTCTTAGAATTTTTATTTTTAAACATTTAAGGCTCTTTTAGAAAATATTTAAAAAAATATATGTATATCTTTTTAAGTAAAGGAAAGTAATAAATTTTAACTTTATAGGAGGATAGTGGAATTCAAAATCATTTAAGAACTTCTCCAGATATAGTAGTCCTCACATAAAAAAGAGCAGAAAAAAAATGGATCAAAAAGATCCTTAAAAAAAAAAGAAAAGAAAAATGTGAGGAGAAGCTTGAGGAGAGGTCATAATCAAAAACTAGTTTCACTTGAGTCTTTCTATAGTAAAGAAATTAGAACAATCCTAAGCTTACTTTTTATAGATATATTAGTTAAATTATTTTTAAGAGAGTTCTTAAGTCAAGAAAGTAAAGTTCATAGGATCCAAAGTTTGAAAAATCTGTATATTTTTATGAATTAGATAAGAAAACAAATTCCCAAGTTTGATGGTTAATATTTTAGACCCTGGGCTAGTCTAATTCACTATAAGGTCTTCTAAGTTGAACTATCACATTTTTAGAACAAAATTTTAACAATTCTAAAGGGTGACCCATTAACTCTAATCTATAAAATTATTTTAAAAGGGTAGTATTACATGAGGACAAGTAATGTTTAAGTTTGTAGGATTTTGATCAACCTAAAAATGTACTATTTTTTATGCCATATTTTATAATAATATTGCACTTTAAAGGTATGTTTTCTTGTGTTTTTGGTTATAGGTACATCAAATTGAAGAATTTGGAGTGATTTTAGCAAAAAAAACAAAAATAGACCAAAATGAAGCATATCGGAGCAAAACAGGTCGAACTGGAGCATACCGGAGTAAAATGGGTCAAACTGAACACATTTGTACCTGTATCTGGTGCCTAAGCGCCACCAATTGGCGCTTAGCCGCCAGGCAGTGGTGCCTTGTTGACCTCATTTTCGGTGAGGTCTGATCTCTCTCTCCTTAGTGCTTAGGATCTAGCCATAGATTTTCTTTTTGACTATCCTGGAGGACTAGAAATGGGACCCACCACTTAGTAAATTCAAACACTTCTTAACTCCCTTCAAACCCCACATGTTTGATTATAAACCCCCAGGCCACTTGGAGGGTTAAAACCAATATGTGGAGGTTCGAGGATGAATTCCTATAGGATGTTCGAAGCCTTAGGAACCACAGGTGACCTGGTGCAGTGATGGTTAACTTGCGCACACCACACTCTCACACTCATTCCAAATTCTAAAACAACTCTTACCCAACTTGGCTTACTGACTCATGTAGGAAACTCATATGGATGGACCTCAACCCCTAAGCCCCAGGCTAAGAGGGTTAGGAACAACATATTGAGTGGCTAAAATGAGTCCTCTCATGGCTCTTGTGAGCTTAATATGGCTTCATGGATCAACCAAATTGGTTTCATTCTACTCATATTTAATCAATCTTTCTTTTTTCCCAAATTTCAATTTTTGACCCCCGGGGCCCTAAATCCACCAAACCTACCAAATGCCCTTGAAATTGCCCAAAATTCCTAAAATTGCCTAAATTAACCAAAATTTCTCAAAATCAATCCTAAGCATTCCCCACCACTTAAATTGATTATCCATGACCAAACATATCAAAATTTTAAAAAAATACCCCAATAACCTCCAAATAACCTCCAAATACCCAAGATACCCTTTTTGGCTCAAAAATCCAAAAATTCCAAAAAATTCTTAAAAAATTTCAAAAAATCACAAATATTCCCAATTTCATTTTGTTCAACTGCCACATACCCCAACTTTGTCAATTTAACCCAATTTGATCAAAGGCTCAAATTAGCCCTTAAGACCCAAAATTGACCAAGTGACCCAATCCATCCCAAATTCAACCCAAATTTCATCCAACTTTCCCCAAATTTGTTTTGAAACCTTCCTAACATCCCCAAAAACAAAACTCTAACTTAATTTACCAAATATTTGGACCCAAACTCCACTCAAGCCTAACTCAAACCAAAATTCCCAAATTGGCCTAAACAAATCATGAACCCAAACAGGCCCAAATCCCAAAATCAAGACTCAACCAAAATTGAAAACTCTTTTTCACACCTTCATAAACACTTTGCAACAATAATTTAACATCAAAACTAACATTAGCCCGACTTTAGCCCAAGTTAGCCCAATTTGACCCACTTTGACCATATTATTAAAAGACCCAAATTAAACTCAAATCAACTCCAAATTACCCCAAACTTGTTCCAAATCATTCATGGCACATTCCTAAACCAAATGCAATATTTATTTGGCTCAACCTTTTACCAAATTTTCATCCAAAAGTTTATTTTGAAACTTAAAAGCCCACTTTCCTAAAACATTTAAAAGCCCATTTTCACTAAACTTAAAAAGCCCAAAGTTGGCTCTAAAGCCCACATGACATTTTCTTCTCAACATCCATTTAATAAAATCATCCCTAGGTTTCAAGGTCATCATTAAACCATGCTAAATCAAGCCTCATGCCAAATTATCCCTAAAATGTCAAAATTCCTAAAACCCTTTTCCATGAAATTGACCAAGCTTTGCCCCAAGTCACATGGAGCCATGAAGCCATGGGTAAGCCATATGCAAGCCATAGGAGCCACTTTCCACCTCACCAAGCCATTAATGGAAAAAGGAGGAGGCTCTTTCTTAATCCTTCATTAAATTTTTTAACCCCATTCATGTCACACTCTAATCCAAGTTAGCCACCTCAACATTGATGGGGACCTCACCACCTTCTCTTGGCTGAACCCACTGATTTCCCTCAGCCCAAAATCAGGCCTTGGGGAGGTGCACCAATCCTATTTCCATGGATTGACCAAACCAAGCTCAAAATACACCCTCCCCCCATTCCATTTTAATCAAACCTCTTTACACATATCCAAAGCCAATTAAGCTCAAAAACCTCAAGCCCTGACCTCACTGACCATGAGGGTGACTTGACCCTGGCCGGACCACCACCCCAGTCGCCAAAAACCACCAGGCCGAGAGCTCCATGTGAGACAAAAAATTTCAAAACTCCCTTGCTGAGCTGTCCCAAGCCAAATGGCCATTAGGGCTCTTCTTCTCCTCCCCTAGGCAGCAAATCCTAGCCTCCAAATCTCCCTGAAACCAGCCATGGCCATGGCTATTTAACCCCACCTCCCTCACGGCCAAAAGGGTTGATGCACTGAACCTTAGTAAAACCTTGTCAAATTGGTTCCAAACTCCTCTCCTAACCTAGAGCAGTTGATCCCCACTGAAATCCAGACCTAAAATCCTCTCTGTGAGCTCAATTTCTGAGCTCAATTTTAAGCCCAAAAACTGGACACTTCACCATAGTGAGCCAATCTTCAAATTCATTGACCTTACACCATCACCAGACTAAGAGAAGAAGTTCCCCATTGAAAGCCCCCTCACCAGGCCATCCATTCCTCCTATCGGCCAAACTGTGAAATCGGGTTTGGTGTAAATCATACCTAGGCAATTCACAAAGACCAGAAGCTCAATCCGTAGACTCCTTGGACTCCAGCGAACGTGCCGAGCACATCTAATCGAGGCTTCACCTCTTGGACCAAGGTAAGGAGACTTCTCTTTAGCCCGAGCTTCCAGCGATTCCCTATTTTGTTTTACTCAATTTCAATGCCTATTGGCCATATGGGTTTATAGCTCTCGTTTAGACGAACAAATAGGATAAAATTTTGTGTAATTTGGTTGTGAAATGAGCGAGATCTTAGGGCTAGAAGGTGGACGGCTCTCGGGACGCACCAGTCGTAGATGATGACCAGGGACCGTCGGATGGCTTGTGTATTGGGTGAACGGAAGGATCGCGCCAGACGAGGAGATGGAGCGGAACATCGGGCCGTGTGGCATCCCAGTCAGATGGCGGCGTCAAATGGCGAATCGACGCGTGTGACTTCGGAGCTGCCTAGGATGACTTGGCGCCGCGGTGGATAAGTAGGAAAATAGGGGATTTTTCTATTTAATTAATTCAACAAACTTTAAAAATGCATAACTTTGTGTATAAAAATCATAAAAATAAATTAAAAATATCCTCTTGCTCAGTGAACAGAGGAGAACAATGTGGAAAAAGAATTAAGTTAATTTGTTGAGTCTATGATTTTTAATGATTTAAATACTCTCTCTGATGTTTTCATTCTCCATTTGCTTACATAATTCACCATGGCATGAGACTATAAAGCTTTTATAGCCTCCGACCTTGAAAGCATTCTCTAAATTTTTCAAGGCCAGAGGCCATCTCTATGACAAGTTATCTATTTTCTAAATTTTTGTGTCTGTTTTAGCATTTTAATTCCAATAATTTTCATGTTAATTATAAAAATTTAGAAAAATTAGGAGAGGTATCTTATGACTAGAGGACCTAAGAAAGTTATGGTTTGATTTAATTCTTTAAAAATAACCTTAATTAGCCTGAACACTTAAAACTGAAGTTTAATTAATTAGGAATAACCACACATCAAAAACACATGAAATTAATTCTCCACTGTCACTTAGGATACAGAGAACCTCACATAAAAATTTCAAATCAATTGGAATTAATTTGACCCATTAAATTAATTAATTAAGGGACATGACCATTTCACACATTAAAAAATTCATAAAACCCAAAATACATTTCAAACATTCACTAAATTAATTTTGGGAGTTCTTTAGGATTAGAGGAGTCCAAGAAAAATAAAATTGTATTTTTCATAAAAATTTGATTTTTAATAATTTTTTAAATATTTAATAATTAAAAATTATAAAAAATCACGAAAATATAAAAATTCACCAAAATGCCACATTTAGTCTCTTAATCACTTGGGAACCATCAAAAAAATTTTCCTAAGTCTCTAAGTTAAGATATTAATTTTTAAAGGCTTAGAATAATTTTTAACATTTAAAAAATGAATTTTCTGAACCTTCCACTAAAATAATTCTAATAAATCCAAGAAAAATCAAAAAAATATAAAATCTATGTTTTGAATTTGTTGACTACAGAGAGGTTTTCTAAAAATACCAAATTAATATTTTCACCTTTAAAATATTTTAAAATGCATTAATACTCCAGAACTTAATATAATTCTAATAATTGAATTGAAACTAAAAAAATCTCCAACTTTGGTCCAAATGGTCCTCTCGTCAAGGGTCACTTCCAGCAAAAAATTCAAAGTCATAGGTCTTTTCTTGGTCAAGTTATTGATTTTTCATTAAAAACCCCATTTTAGATTAAAATAAATATATAAATTAAATTTAATTCAGAAAAATCACATTTTCTCGTCTGATATTTTAATTTTCCTATGAGTAGGGTGACATAAAAATTTCAAAGTCATTTAAGTTATATTTAATGAATTATGAAGTGATCAAGCCTAAGGGGCAAAATGGTAATTATTGAAATTTAGCCTTAATTAATATTTAAACTTAATTATGGGTAATGGGTAATAAACGATCCTAATTAATCTCCTTAGATGATTGAAATATGAGGAATTAAAGGGTAGGAACCCATTTATAACTTTTCCAACATAAACAAAATGATTATAATTTCTTAAATTATTAAAAATTTGAAGTTAATTAAAAGAGAATGTATTAAGTGAAGGGGTTTAATCTTGAAAGATATTAATTTATTAATCTTAACCCCTAATTAATGATAGAAATCAAATACCACTTAATATTAATTTAATAACTCATTAATGAAAACTAAGATAAATTAAATACTCAAATTAAAATAATTTCTAAGATAAATTAAATAACTAACTTAAAACAATTTCTAAGATAATTTAATAAAAAAATAATTTTAAAATAATATAATTAATTAAATTAAAAATTATTTTAAAATGAAATGATTAATTTAAAAAAATTCAAATTAAATATAATTAAATTAAAGAAATTTTAAAATAATTTAATCAACTTTAAATCAAAATTAAATTAATACAACTAAATTAAAATCAACTTGAAATCAACACAATTAAATTAAATATAACTAAAATTAAAAGTTAAAATAATTTTAAAATAACTAAGTCAACTTTTGAAATGACATAATCAAATTGAAATAACATAAGAAAATCACAATCAAACTAAAATATTATAATTAATTTGAAGTAGTCTTAAGACATCAGCCCAACCTTAGAAAAATTAGCTAAATGCGTTAATGAACTAATTTGCCCCCCCCCCCCCTAAAGGCTTTCACCCACATAATTCTTAAGTGAAATGTCAAGTGAATGTCACCTCACTTAAGGGATAATCAAAACATCTATGTTCTTTGAGCGAGCGAAAAACATTTCCAACAAACTTCAAACAACTCGGGTGATTGATTCATCATTACAATGAAACAAAATGAACTAGAAAGATAATCCCGAAAGCATTTAGGAAGATGTTCAGGGCTTAAGTCCCGAGCACTTCTCTAACATTATGAGATGTCTTAAAAGAACAATTGGACTTCATTGTTCTTTGATGAAGAAAGGCATCCTTAACAAAACACAAGAACCTAGACGTCATAGGAACTGACTAGCAATAGGATTAGGACATTGGTAGATAACCAGAACCTTCCCTTAGCTTTACTTAGGTACCTGTTGCAAATATATAAATGCCTTGACATGTGTTTTAAGTGCAGGTGAAAATGACAGGAGTGCCCATCAGATATGCATTTAAATTTATTGCAATTTACATCCAGCGATTTATTAAATGTCTTACTTTTCTGTACTTATAAATGCATGAAAATGATCGAACCCAGCATGTTTAAACAACTCAAAATTTAATCACCAACAAAAGTAAAACTGCAATTACAACTAAAATTAAAACGTATCATTGGATGAACGGGAATCCCTCTGATGATGTAACCTACGTGTTGCTAACGAGATTTCTCACTGTCTAAATGAAAGTGTGGAACTCATTCAATTGAGTTTAGCAAATTCATTTGGACTAAGTGAATCTGATGAAAATAGCAGTGCCGAGATGACAGAACCGTGGGATCTTAATCGGTTCTGCTTGATCAACTTTAAGATTTGTTTTAATTAAAACATTAAACCATCTCAATTTTAAAACTCTCTAAAACAAAACACTTCTCTCATCTCTTGATTGCCACTTCTAAAACTAAACCTCTGCAACAACAATGAGCCTGGAGCAAATGGGCAGCACAGCCATCTTCATCAGCAAAACTTGTGTCTACTTCAGCAAAACCTTTCTTAGAATTAAATAACCAAGCTATAAGATTTCAAGGTATTTTGCCTTGTGCAACATAAATCCTCAACTTCTCTTTAGGCAATTGCATAATCATGTTATGCAACTTAAGCCCTGAAACCGGTCTTAGGACTCCGAAGTAGTCGTTTGGTACGACATAAACCCTCACATCTTTGAGACTATTTATGTGATTATATCATACAAGAATAAGTCCTAATTAACTAAAATTGGAAGAATTACAACACTAAATAAATTCTCTCAAATTGAAGCCAAACGATAGGATAGTTTGGAAAGTTACCAAGATTCCTCTTGGATCTTCAGTTTCTCCTACATTTCTGCCTTTTGACTCTTAAAACAACTGTTCCAAATTTGAGCTATTCCCTATTGAAATTCCCAAAATCCAATTGTTTGGAAACCTTAAACTTTGAAATTCGTGAGAGTAAAACCACTGATCATTATCGAGATTTTTATTAAACGATTCCTGTCATTTAAGATGTAATTAACTATAGGGGCTTGCCCTTGTAGAGAACTTTAAGAACCCAGGTAATATAAACCCTGCTTAATTTCTTTATATTAAGCAGGGGAACTTGTCGGCTTATAAAATTGGTTCGCAGACCAAATGGATGTCACAAATCATCTAGTTTATTTAATTGAGCCCTATCATCAAGCAGTGTGTCTATCATTCAGGATAGATACACGGTTTGTGGTGTGGTGCTCGTTTATATAAACTATTTGGGATGTGAAATCAGTTTGATTTCATATCTTAAAATCTTCAAACTTAAAATTATTTTCAAAAATCAAATGCTACTTTTCAAACTATATATATATATATATAAATTAAACTTAAAATATAAAAATACGCCGACAACTTCTGTAGGCGACCCCTTTTCAAAACACAAAACCTAAAAATATGCCGACAATTTCTAGCGACTCTGCTGGGGAAAAGTTCCTCTCTCCATTTTAATCAGATGGTTTTGCTTTCACAAATCGGTAGTGAGATCAAACCATCATTCTTTCCGTTGAAACACCACGTTCATTTCTGTCTTAAACGGGTATAATCAACTCTTTCGGATTTTGGAGCCACTGTTTAGACACCCCTAAACAGTGAGGTTCCAGAATCCTTTTACCTCTTAGAGGTGGGGTGGACCCCAATAGGTGTTAGCTTAGGAGCGGTCCTTTGAGTTGAGAAGGCTTACGAGACTTTTTCTTCCCTTCCAATTGTGGATTGGATCCCTTACCTTTTCTATAACCTTCTTCCTTTAATTATTTCGTTCCTAATGACCAAACCTTCTAATAAATAGACCTTTTAATAAACAAACCTTTCTTAAAACCAAAAATACACGAATAAAACAAGAATCTGAAATATTTTTATAAGAAAATGAAGAGATAAGTGGAAATGTGTTCAGACTCTTTTTTTAATTCCTTTCTTTTCGTCCTGACGAAAGGAAGCATAATTTGGAACTGACGCTCAGAATCTACCCTGCAGAAGATGTCTGCACCGAAGTTGATTTTCTCCTTCACCAACGGGATAGACTTAGCTGTCTACAAGGACAAGCTACCTAATGATGATGTCATTCACTTTGGACAAGGGGTTGACAATACGGACATTCAGTTCGCCGATATTACTCTTTTCGTGTTGATGAACAAAGTACCGGAAACTGAAGAGCCCATAATTGAGTTCAACCTGAAATCGGCTCAAGAGTTCCCTCACCTGCAAAGGGTCCCAACTGAAAGAAACACTGCTGTTCATAGGAGGTTAGCTGCTACACCCAAAACTGTCATCTCTTCTCCCATCGGTCTGGTCATTACTGCACCTACCCCAGCTCCCGCCAAACTGAAAGGAAAAGAAGTCCAAGTCGGTGATGAGCCTGTTACCGTGGAGGGTTCAGATTTTGCTGCAATACCGTCTGTCTTCGAGATAGGGTCCAGTTCGAGAGTTGCACCCTTAACCCGGACTCAAAGAAGAAATAAGAACAGAAAGATCGCCAGGATCATGAAGAGCAAGGCTGCTGAAGATGCTTTTTTGAAAGAGATTCCTGAGAAAGAAGAAGAACTGCCTGAGATCTCACCACTGTTAGGAGGAAGTAGGTTCCAACCTCTTTCTGCTGCATCTGATGAGGAAGATGCCTGAAGGATCGCCACTGAAATACCCCGACCTGCACACTACAGTGATTGTAAGAAGAAAGAGATTAAGACTACGCCGCTTACCCGTCTGCGAGCAGTAGTAGAGAAATTAGCTAAGAAGGAAGGTTGCCCCGTGTCAGAAATTTTGAGAAGAATGGGACGAATACCAGCTAGATCTCGCCTCGGACCACGAGTAAACCCTGCCACTGCCCAGAGAGGCCAAGGAAGAAAGTGCCAGCTAGTGAGAGAAGTTTGCCTATTGTTGTATCAGGTCACCATATTAGGGAGGACACCACCTACCAGCGTACAGCCGATAGATCATCTAGTCCTAGGCCTCCTACTGCAAGAAGGATAGTGTGGCAACCTATTATTGCCAAACCGATACCAACAGAGCGCTCTGGAAAGAGAAGTTTCGTCAGAGAGCCCGAATCTGAAGAAAGAGTTGCGGCTCTAAAGGAAACTCCTGAAAAAGAAGTTCAACAGTCGTCGCCTGAAAACCGCGAGACCGTTTGGAAAAGACCACTTGAGGATGCTATAGGAAAGTTAAGGATGGACATCCGACGGTTGGCAAGGGAAAGAAGAGAAGGATTGGGAAATAAAGTGGATTCATCAAAGTTTATGGATGAAGAATGTGCAGAGATCAACATGGTCGAGACTCGAGCATCGCCAGCTCAGCAAGGAGCTCACTTTAGAAAGAGACGAACCAGAAGCAATAAGAGCGCGTCTTCAAGAAAAGGATGACACGATCTCTCAGATGGCAAAGAGGATGGAGGAGATGGCGGCCGCCTTAGCCACTCTCCAGAGTCAGCTTCAACCTCAGAAGGAAACACCCCTAGAGATCATCAACATTGCAGATAGAGGAAAATAAATTACATCCGTCAACGGAGATGAGCAACCAAAGAAGGATTCAGCCCAGAGCACGATTCCCTAAAAGGATATTAAGAATATGGTGGAACAGCAGGTGCGAGAAGCCTTAGCCCAGTCTAAGAGCGGAGCATTTATTCAAACGGGTAGACCTTACCCTGAGGAATTTGATGTAGTCCAATACCCGAAGGGCTTCGTACCACCTCTGTTTAAGACCTTCGACGGTACGGGAAACCCCCGGCAGCATGTCGCACATTTTCGTGCTAGTTGCTGTAATGCCGGTGGGAGCGACGCTTTGCTCTTTCGTCAGTTCGTCAGCAGCTTGTCAGGGATTGCCTTCGATTGGTACGCAGAATTGTCGAATGGTTTAGTTAAGACCTTTTCAGAATTGGAGAACCTTTTCGTTAAGAGGTTTACTGGGGCCCGGCACCACATCACTATTGGTGATCTAGTGGTGGATCAACAGAAACCGAACGAAACTTTAGTAGATTACATACTTCGATGGAGGAACTTAAGTATGAAGTGTGAACCACAGCTTCAGGAACAGCATGCGGTCGGTATCCTACTGAAGAGTATCCATGGCCCGATAGCACTTCTCCTTAAATGATTCACAATTAAGACTTTCGAGAAGTTGCTTAGCAAGACCGGGAGCTTGCAGGAGGAAGCAAAACAGCTGAGTTTCGTTGATAAGACTGATAAGCAGAAGCCCGTAAAGGCATTTGAAAAGAAATCAGGGATGGTCACGGCAGTGGATAAAGGTAAGCAGCCAGTACAAATACAGCCAGAACGGCCACAACCAAGCTATCAACCACCGCAACTGACTTATCAACAACCTCAACAGAGCTATCAACAACCTCAACAGAGCTATCAACAGCCTCGAACGAGCTATCAATCATGGCAGCATGACCAACCGCCGCCTCGTCCACCACGTGCCCTGAAGGAACTTTTGAATAAGGAATACCCCTGCAAGACTGAAGCAGTGGCCAAGATGTTTCACAGTTTGATGAAGACACCCGACTTTCAACTACCAGAGCCCAGGAGGCCAGAAGAGGTCGATAAGAAGAATCATCCAAACTATTGTCCCTACCATAGGATGCTCGGACATAAGATAGAAGACTGCTTCACCTTTAAGAATTGGCTCGAGGATAATCTCTGGAAAGGGAACATAATTATCCCGAAGGAATACATGAAGGAGTCCCAAAAAGGTGGTTCTGTAAATGTTATTTCAATGGATCCTATTGTTCCGATAGACCCGTACACGACCAACGATGGATGGAGTACTGTCTGGATGAAGTCTTCGAAGAAAATTTTGGATCACATCCAGAAAGCTTTGGTGCGCGCTTCAACTCATAGTTTGAAACCCGCTAAGTCGGCACTATCGTTTGTGATTGAAGAACCGCCCCAGGAAGAGGAAAAGATCGTGGAAGAAGAGAATACTGAGGCTCCGAAGAGTAGACTAGGGGCTGATTTTCCTAGGATGGTTATTTCTGATTCGGGGGAGAAATCCCTCGGACCTTTGACTCTGTATGATTATTTGCTTGCCCCGACGGGGTCTTATAATGATAAGAGTTTTGGTGTTGGCTACGTTTTGACTGTTTCTAACCATTACGTAACTAACGATGACCAACAAAATTTGGATCTTGATTTCAATACGAATAACGATTCTCAAATTATACAAAACCTCGATGACCATGACGAAGGGGAAGAGGTTCACAAAAATGGCTATGAAAGTTCAACGAGCAACGAGTCCATTTGTGAATTCTGAGGAGCTTTGATCACGATAGAATTAGATCCGTCAAATTCCGAAGAAACTTCAAAAGAGCCAGTCGTTCCAATTCAGGAGGAGACACCGGCAGATGCAGAAGAAATAACAGAAGTTAATCTGAAGAGCGGAAAAGTTCTACCCCCAAGAATAGGTCCAAAGGATAAAGGAAAGTAGGTGGTTGCTCAGAGAGAGCCAACCCCAGCGGAAGAATTACCCATTCGGGAAGAAATTGAAGAGCCTGGTAACAAAGTGGATTATAACGTGCTAGCCCATCTTAGGAAGCTACCAGCTAAACTGAGCATCTACGACGCTCTGATCCTGTCAAAGGAGATGAGAGAAACTCTGATCAAGGCCTTACTTGATCCAGAAATTTGTTTAGCTCAAATAGCCGGTAATTCCTTAGATGAGGTTTGCTCGTTAAAAGAACAGTGTGGTGTTACCTTCACGGACAATGATCTACTGCTTGGAACAGCTGATAATCAACCGTTGTATATTTCAGTCTCCATTGAAAAGTTCATGCTCTCTAGGATTTTAGTTGATCCGGGAGCATCAACCAACATAATGAATCTTCGGACGTTAGCATACTTGGAAATTGATGCCCGCGATCTCGAAGCAGACAGAATGTTACTGAGAGGCTTCAATCAGAAAGGAGAAAGAGTCCTTGGGTCGATAACACTATTAATGAAGATCGGTGATTTGGCAAGGACAACTGCAAAGTTCCACATAATTGATTCTGAGACATCGTTCAACGCTCTACTGGGTCGGTCGTGGATCCATGAAAACCGGATGGTACCGTCGTCTTTGCACCATTGCATAAAGTATTATGAAGGGGGGAGAACAGTGCATCAAAGGAGACTTGCAATCGTTCTTTGTGCATGAAATCGGAATCCATGAAGATGCAGCCTACTACGCGCCTCCGAAGAAAACTATCTTTTCCAGAAATGTCATACCAAACGAAATAAGAAGAGTTTGAGACGAAGAAGAGCCTAAAATTCTTGTTCAACAGTTACTCACCACTCCCTTACGGCGAGATGGTGAAGGTTTCTCCAGAACTAGCACCCGAGGTCGAGGCCGGGGACGAGGTCGAGGAAGAAACGGTGTAACAGTTGAACAAAAGAAACCGGTCATCAATGTTGATTGGGAGAACAATTCCGAAGAAGAAGAAAAAGAAATCAAGAAAGAAGCAGCAACAATAAGCCAGAAGAAACTTAAATTCAAGATCTCACTAGAAGATGAAAAGAACGAAGAATACAAAGCGATGTACGACAAGATTTACCACTATGTACAAACTATGACCCTGACCCCGATCTATCCTAATAAGGTTGAGGGTATGGTGGTCAAGGAAGTACGTGGTGGCGGTGCTAAGCCGATTAAGTTCTACTGTGGTGCTTCTTCTTCCAAAACTAAAAATGATGTACAATTTGAAGATGTTACTTCTTCCAAATTAATGGAATTGCCTTTTGAGTGGTATTCTCCCTGTGTTCAAAATTTAATTCAGCGTGGTGTCTTACCTAAACAGTGGTCAAAAGGTCAATCACAGCGCTTTGAAAAATTATGGAATAATGCCAGTCAGCCTCCCAATTCAAAGCATGGTCTTGGATTCGGCACAGTAGCGCCAGTTGATGATACAGAATTTTGCTTGGTTGTCACTTGTGAGCCTAATGAAGACTGCTTGGAAGCTTCAAATGATCTCGAGGATCTACCAATTAGAGATGCTCCGCTAGAATTTGAAGAAGAAATTAAATCTACAATAGACGAGTTAATGGAAATTAACTTAGGTACTAGCGAAGAGCCTAGGCCGACCTTTGTTAGCTCCTTACTCAATAAAGAAGACTCTGAAAATATGATCAAGCTATTAATGGAATTCAAGGACTGTTTTGCTTGGAGTTACGACGAAATATCGGGATTAGCTCCAGAAGTTGCAGTTCACAGGCTAGGAGTGGATCACACTGCCGTTCCAGTCAGACAAGCTACAAGAAGAATGCGTCTAGAGATTGAACAACAAGTAATAGCTGAAGTTAAGAAGCTAATAGACGCTAAATTTTTCCATGAAGAACAACACCCAACTTGGTTAGCCAATATGGTACTAGTTAGAAAGAAGAACGGTCAAATCAGAATCTGCGTGGATTTCAGAGATTTGAACAAAGCATGCCCAAAGGACGAATTCATGCTACCAATTTCAGAATTGATGATCGACATCGCTTCGACACATGAGGTCTTCTCTTTCATGGATGGATCATCAGGATACAACCAGATAAAGATGGCACCGGAAGATGAAAAGCTCACAGCCTTCAGAACGCCAATCAGAATATACTGTTACACAGTAATGCCTTTCGGATTGAAGAACGCAGGAGTGACATATCAAAGAGCAATGATGAGGATTTTTGATGATCTCATTAACAACCAAGTCGAGTGCTATGTGGATGATGTGGTCATCAAGAGCAAACTGAAGGAAGATCTCCTGTATGATTTGAGAATTGTTTTCGAGCGATTAAGACAATTTAATCTTAAGATGAATCCCTTAAAATGCGCCTTCGGTGTCGCCTCTAGGAAATTCTTAGGATTTGTTGTCCGACATCACTGAATTGAAATAGATCTGGAGAAGATTAAAGCTATCTTAGAAATGCCACCTCCTAGAACCTTGAAACAACTACGATCCTTTCAAGGAAAGTTGGCATATCTTCGACGCTTTATATCGAATTTGTCAGGTAGGTGTCAGCCCTTCTCAGCATTAATTAAAAAGGAAGCCAAATTCATTTGGGAAGGAAAATGCCAGCGAGCCTTCGAAGATATTAAGCAGTATTTAATGACACCTTCTGTCTTAGCAGCCCCAGTCTCGGGTCGACCGTTAATACTTTATATCGCGGCTTTAGACGACTCCCTTAGAGCCCTGATAGCCCAGGTCAATGACGAGGGTAAAGAAAACACTCTCTATTACTTGAGTTGTCGTCTGATCCCGATGGAGGTAAAGTATCCTCCTATTGAGAAGCATTGTTTGGCCTTGATCTTCGCCGCTCAAAAGCTCAGGCATTACATGCTTTCTCATAAGGTCGACCTTATTTCGAAGTTTAATCCGTTGCAATACTTGATGACCCGTCTGACTCTTTCTGGCAGACTAGCAAGGTGGTCAATGATACTATTGCAATTTGATATAACTTTCGTTCCTCTTCGTGCCGTAAAGGGACAAGTCTTAGCAGACTTCGTCGCAGCGCACCCTCTACCAGCAGAATTGCCTCTCAACGACGACTTGCCAGATGAACAGATAATGAGTTTAGAAGACCCCGATGATCAATGTTGGGAACTGTACTTCGACGGAGCATCCTCAGCACAGAAGGATAAAGAATTGCAAACGATAGTGCCTGGTAAGGCAGGAATTAGACTAATATTTATAACACTGGAACGGGGGATGTTAAGGTA
This sequence comes from Papilionanthe hookeriana x Papilionanthe teres, assembly GCA_022702705.1. Lineage (NCBI taxonomy): Eukaryota > Viridiplantae > Streptophyta > Magnoliopsida > Asparagales > Orchidaceae > Papilionanthe > Papilionanthe hookeriana x Papilionanthe teres. The sequence goes on along the minus strand of CM040427.1, from coordinate 75,608,906 downwards.
TTCCTACCATTTAACAGAACCGTGTACGAACAACGAAGCAGAATACGAAGCCCTTATAACCGGATTGGAGTTAACCATTTGGATGGGTATAACCGACATCAACATCTACGGAGATTCTCAGTTGATCATTCAACAAATCGTCGGACAGTACAAAATTTTGAAACCAAGACTCGAGCAGTACTTTCAGTATGCCATGAAGTTGCTAGAACAGATTCCGAATGTAACGATCTACAAGATTCCCAGAAGAGAAAATTCTCTCACAAATACGTTAGCCCGCCTAGCAAAAGAATTTGCCTGCTTTCAGGACGAGTCAGTTGAAATGTCAGTTCAATGACGACAGGTCCTATCACAGCTCGACATGGATGTGTCGACATATTTTTAGGTTATGTGTTTTTAAAAAAGGGTGTCGCCTATAGAAGTTGTCAGTGAATTTTAAATTTTAAATTTAATTTAAATATATATAATTTGAAAAGTAGCATTTGATTTACGAAAATAATTTTAAGTTTAAAATTTTTAAGATATGAAATCAAACCGATCTCACATCCCAAATAGTTTATATAAACGAGCACCACACCACGAACCGTATATCTATCCCGAAGAATAGGCACACTGCTTGATGATGGGGCTCAATTAAATTAACTAGAAGATTTGTGACATCCGTTTGGTCTGCGAACCAATTTTATAAGCCGACAAGTTCCCCTGCTTAATATAAAGGAATTAAGCAGGGTTTATATTACCTGAGTTTCTAAAGTTCCCTATAAGGGCAAGCCCCTATAGTTAATTACATCTTAAATGTCTGAAGACACTTAAGAAAACTCTCGATTATGATAAGTGGTTTTGCTCTCAAGAATTTAAATGTTTGAGGTTTCAAATGAATTGGATTTTGGAAATTTCAATAGGGAATGGATCAAATTTGGAACAGTTAATTTTAGGAGTCCAAAGGAAGAGAAGTAGGAGAAGCTGAGGATCCAAGAAGAATCTTGGCAACTTCCCAAACTATCCTATTGTTTTGTTTCAACTTAAGAGTATATTTAATGTTGTAATCCTGCCAATTTTAAATACGTAGGACTTATATTTATATGACATAATCATACAAATAGCCTCGAAGATGTGAGGGTTTATGTCGTACCAAATGACTACCTCGGAGTCCTAAGACTGGTTAGGGCTTAATTTACATAACATGATTATGCAAATGCCTAACAAAGAGTTGAGGATTTATGCTGCACTAAGCAAACTACCTCGAAATCCTATGGCTTTGTTATTTAAAACTAGGAAAGGTTTTGCTGATGTAGTTTCCAGTTTTGCTGATGACGATGGTCGTGCTGTCCACTATGCTCCAAGCTCCTTGTTGTTGCAGAGGTTTAGTTTTAGAAAGTGAAAATCAGGAGATGAGAAAAGTATTTTGGTTTAGAGAAGTCTTAAAGTCCAAATGTTCTTTAATGTTTTAATTAAAACAAATCTTAAAGTTGATTAAACAGAACTAATTAAGATCCCACGGTTTCGTCATCCCGTCACCGTTATTTTCATCGGATTCACTTAGTCCAGATGAATTTTCTAAACTCAAATGAATGAGTTCCACACTTTCATTTAGACCGTGGGAAATCCCGTTAGCAACACGTGGGTTACATCATCCGAGGTATTCCCGATCATCCAACGAGACATTTTAATTTAGTAGTAGTAGTTTTGTTGTTCTATTTGTGATTAAATTTTGAGTTGTTTTATATTTTGAAATGTTGTGGCGGTGAATTTTATCTTGTCATGTCTTTTAATTTAGTTTTGGGTTTCATTTTTGTGGCTATCCTAATGGTTTCACTTTTTCATGCAGGGTGACATTCTTGTTTAACATGCAAGAGATGTAAAATACAGTGCAGGTAAATAAATTGCAATGAAATAAAAGCGTACCTGGTAAGCATTCCTGTCACTTTCACCTACACTTAAAACAGGTTAAAGCATTTATATTTTTGCAACAAGTACCTAGGTAAAGCTAAGGGAAGGTTTTCGTTGTCTACCAAAATCCTAATCCTACAGCTAGTCAATTCCTATGACGTCTAGGATCTTATGTTTTGTTAAGGATGATTTTCTTCACCAAATAACAATTAAATTCAATTGTTCTTCTTAAAACATCTCATCGTATTGAGAAAGTGCTTAAGACGAGTACTAGACATCTTTTCAATACTCCTGAGATTATTTCGAGTCCAAATGAATTTCATTGTACAAGTGAATTAATCATTCAAGAGATTTAGTTAAGTTTTTCTTCTTACTCAGTGAACTAGGATGTTTGATTATTCTATGAGTGAAGTGACATTTCACTGAATGCTTTATTTAAGAGTTATGATAATGAAAGCCTTTAGGGGCAAACTAATTTGTTGAAGATTTTAAACAATTCTTAATTACAAAATTGATGATTTTGAAATAATTCGGTTTAGTTATAAAATTCTAATTAATAATTTTAAGTTTGGAATAGTGTTCAAGTTGTTTCAATTTAATTAAATCTTTATATTTTAATGATCTTAATATTTCAAATTAGTTTTAATGTTTTAAATTTGTTTAAGTTGAAAGAGGTGTTTAAATTATTTATTTTTATTAAATTTTAATGACTTTATTTGGATTGATTGTAATATTTTAGGTTGATTTTAATTAGTTAAAATTTTTTATTATAAATTGTTTTGATATTGATTTTTTAATGTTTCAAATTTGTTTTAGGTTTGTTTTCAAATGATAAATTAATTTTAATGTTCTCAATTTAATTTAATTAAGTTATTAAATCACTTAATGTTTTAAACTTTAATTTAGTTAAGGGTTATTTTCCTTTTTCATTATTTAATTTCAATTATCATTTTAAGTTTAATTAAGAATTGAAATGTTATTAAAGTAATTTATTTAGGGATTTCAAATTAAATAATTGGCATCTTCCTAAGTCACATCCCTAATAATCTAAAATTTTAATTATCCTCCCAAAATTTAAATGATTTAATTAATTAAAGTTCAATTTTGATATTTTCAAAGTGATCAATGGATTTCTAACCCTTTACTCACTAAGTTTCAATCACCTAAGAGGAAATTAAGATCAGATATTTTACCCTCCCTTTTGATTAAACCTAAAGTATTAATTAGGGTTAGTACCCTTTAATTTCCTTTATGCCCTTTTAGGCTTATTTATTTCATAACTCATCAAATTAAGTTCAAATGAACTTAAAATTTTTATTTCACTTCACTCATATGTCAATTAAGACACTAGAGTAGAAAATGTGATTTTTTGAATTAAATTTAATTTATATATTTATTTTTGTGAGAAAATGAAGGTTTTCAATGAAAATTCAACAACATGACCAAGGTGAGGTTTCTATCCTTAGGAAAATTTTGAGATGTCTCTACTAACTAGAGGACCACCTAGACCAATTTTGGTGATGTTTTGAATTATATTTTATTTATTATAATTATTTTGAGTTTTACGGTATTAATTAATTATAAAATAAAATTAAAGTTGAAAATTAAGTTTTATATTTTTCATAAATCTCTCTGACCTCAAGGAACTCAGAGAAACAAATTTTATAATTTTCTAATTTTTCTTTGATTTACTAAAATTAATTTAGTGAAAATGTGGGGAAATTCATTTTTTAATATTAAAAATTGTCCTATGCCTTTAAAATTCAATTTCTTAACCTATAGACTTGAGAAAAATATTTGGTTTATTCCTAAGTGATTAGGAGTCAAAATGTAACATTTTTGTGATTTTTAATATTTTTGTAATTTTTATTATTTTTTAATTATTAAAATATTAGAAATATGGTTAAAAATGAAAATTTTTAGAAAACTTCAATTTTAATTTTCTTAGACTCCTCTGATATCAGAGTGCCCACAAAACCATTTTGGTGAATTTTGAAGTGTATTTTAGGTTTTATGAATTTTTAAAGTTTAAAAATAGTCATACAACTTAAATAATTCATTTAATGGGTTAAATTATTTCCAATTGACTTCAAATTTTTATATGAGGTTCTCTGCATCCTAAGTGACAGTGGAGAATTGTTTTCAAGTGATTTTGATGTTTGGTTAATCCTAATTAATTAAAACTCATTTTTGGGTGTTTAGGCCAATTAGGGTTATTCTTAAAGAATTAAACCAAACCATAATTTTCCTAGGGTCCTCTAGTCATAAGATACCTCTCCAAATTTTCCTAGAAATTTCTAAGCAACATGCTAATTACTGGAATTAAAACATCAAAACAGACACATAAATTTGAAAAATCAATATCTTGTCACAGAGATGGCCTCTGGCCTTGGAAAATTCAGGCGCCCTATGGTCTCATGCCATGGTGAATTTTATGCATGCATAGAGAATTAAAATACTAAAATCAGCAAATAATTAATTAAAAATAAAATACTCATTGAAATAACTTAATTCTTTTTCCACATTGTTTTCCTCTATTCACTGAGCAAGTGGGTATTTTTCTTTTATTTTTATGATTTTTCTACACAAAGATATGAATTTTTGAAGTTCTGGGTAATTAAATAAATCAAAAATACCCTATTTATCTATTTAAACCAGTCAGCGCTCCGACATCCTACGGCAGATCGAAAGCCCACGCGGTGCGCACCCATTCGATGCCACCATCTGACTGGGATGAAGCGTGGCCCACAGTTCCATCTCTTACCTTGATCCGGCGCGAGCATGGCCGTCCATCCGATACACGCGCGATCCGACGGCTGCTTGTCATCGTCTCCGTCTGGTGTGTCCCGAGAGCCGTCCACACTAAAACCCTAAGATCTCTCTCATTTCTCCACCAAATTTCATGTTCTTATACTCTATGGATTCGTCTCAACAAGAAGCACACATCTATACAGCTAACATGCTATGAAATTGAGCCAAACAAAATGGAGAATTCACAGAAGCTCGGGAGGAAGAAGAGATCCATACCTTTGCTCTGAGCAGTGAAGCTTCAATCAGAGAGTTGTGGCACCTTCGATTGAACCCAAGGAAGCTCTAGATGAAGTCCCTGGCTCTGAGGAATTGTCCTGGTATGAAAGTGACCATGACCGATTTCAAAGCTTGGCCGATAGTGAGAATGTCTGGCCTGGTGAGGGGGCTTTTGCTAGGGAACTTCTTCTCTTGGTCTGGTGAAGGTGTAGGGCTGCTCAATTTGGATTTTGGTTCACTGTGGAGAAGTGTCTTGGTTTTGGGCTCAAAATTGAACTCAGAAATTAAGCTCACAGAGGGGGTTTTAGGGCTGGATTTCAGTGGGGATCAAGTGCTCTATGTTTGGAGAAGGGTCTGGAATGATTTTGGCAAAGTTTTTTTAGGGTTTGGTTCAAGACCTTCTTTGGCTGAGACGTGGTGGTGTTTAAATAGGCATGGCCATGGCTGATTTCAGGGAGGTTTTAAGGCTGGGATTTGCTGCCTAGGGGAGAGAGAAACAGCCACAGTGGCCATTTGGGTTGGGACAGCTCAGCCAATTCATTTTGAATTTTTGAATCAAATTAAGCCTCTCGGCCTGGTGGTTTCCGGTGACTGGGGTGGTGGTCCGGCCAAGGTCAGGTCACCATCTGACTCAATGTGGTCAGGGCTTGAGGTTTGTGAATTCAATTGGGGTTTGACATGTGTAAAGGTGTGGGTTTAAATGGCATGGGGGAATTGGCTCTTTTGGGTCCAATTTAGTCAAGTCATGTAAATGGGATGGGTCCACCCTCCCATGACTTGGTTTTGGGCTAAGGGAATCATTAGGATCAGCTAGGAAGGGGTGGTGAGGTTTCCATCCATGGTGATGTGGCTAAACTTGGTTTAGAGTGTAGCATAAATGGGGTTAAAAAGTGATAAGTAAGGGTTAAGAAAGAACCCCCTCTTCTTTCCATTAATGGCTTGGTGAGGTGGAAAGTGGCTCCCATGGCTTGCATATGGCTTATGCATGGCTTAATGGCTCCATGTGGCTTAGGGCAAGGCTTGGTCAATTTCATGGAAGTAGATTTTAGGAATTTTGGTATTTTGGTGGAAAATTTTCATGAAGCTTGATTTGGAATGTTTTAATGATGATTTTGAAACTTATGGGTGATTTTAATTAAAGGGATGATAGAAAGAAATGTCATGTGGGCTTTGGGTTGATTTTGGGCCTTTTGAAATTATTTTGGATGGGCTTTTAAAGTGTCTTAGAAAAGGTGGGCTTTTAGGTTTTAAAATAAGTTAGTGGATGAAAGTTTTGTAAAAGATTGGGACCAATAATTATTGGATTTAATTTGGGAATGTTTCATGAATGGTTTGGAGCAAATTTGGGGTAATTTGGGGTTGAATTGGATTTAATTTGGGTCTTTTTAGTAATGGGGCCAAAGTGGATCAAATTAAGCTAACTTGGGTTAAGGTTGGGCCAATGTTGGTTTGATGTAAAATTAATGTTGAAAAATTTTTATGGGAGTATAACAAAGAGTTTTCAATTTTGGTTGGGCTTTGATTTTGGGATTTAGGCCTATTTGGGTTCATGATTGGTTTAGGCAAAATTAGGGATTTTTGGTTTGGGTTAGGCTTGGGTGGAGTTTAGGTTCAAATTTTGGGCAAATCAAGTTTGTGTTTTGTTTTTGGGGATTTTAGGAAGGTTTTAGAAAAGATTTGGGGCTAATTGGAGTTGAGTTGGGTTGGTTTGGGCTAAGTTTAGGTCATGGGTCAAAATTGGGCTTTAAGCTTAAAATTGAAATTGGATCCACATGTTGATGAAATTGGGTTTGGATTTGGTCTAAATTGATATTGAGGATATTAAATTGAAGCTTAGGATTGAATTGGATCAAAATTGAGGTCAATTGGAGTGGTTTGGTTGGACATTGGGCTCTCTTAGGTTAAAAATAGGTCAAATTGGGGGTTTTGGTAAACGTGGGCTAAATTGACAAAATTGGCTTATAGTGTAGTTGAACAAAATGAAATTGGGAATATTTGAGATTTTCTTGAATTTTTTAGGAATTTTTTGAATTTTTGGAAGTTTTGGGTTAAAAGGGTATTTTGGGTATTTGGAGGTTATTGGGGGTATTTTGAAAATTTTAGTATATTTGACCAAGGATGATCAATTTGAGTGGTGGGAAATGTTTACGACTAATTTTGAGGAATTTTGGGTAATTTATCCAATTTTGTAAATTTTGGGCAATTTCAAGGGCGTTTGGTAGGTTTGGTGGGTTTAGGGTCCCGGGGGTCAAAAATTGAAATTTTGGAAAAATAAAGGTTGATCAAGTGTGAGTGAAATGAAATTATTTTGGTTGAGCCATGAAGCCATGTTAAGCTCACAAGAGCCATGAGAGGACTCATTTTAGACATTCACTGTGTTGTTCCTAACCCTCTTGGCTAGGGGCTTAAGGTTAAGGTCCTTCCATATGAATTACCTACATGAGTCGGGAAGTCAAATTGGGTATAGGTGTGGTTTTAGGGTTTTGGAATGTATGTGAGAGAGTGGTGTGTGTGCAAGTCAACCCTCACTGCGACCAGACCATCCAGGGTAGTCCTAAGGCCAAAGAGTCCTATAGGAAACTCATCCATTAAACCTCCACATATTGATTTTAACCCTCCAAGTGGTTTTGGGGTTTACAATCAAACATGTGGGGTTTAAAGGGAGTCAAGAAGTGGTTTGAATTTATAAGTGGTGGTGGGTTCCATTTCTAGTCCTCTAGGATAGTCAAAGGGAAAACCTATGGCTAGATCCTAAGCACTAAGGAGAGAGAAGACCTCACCAAAAATGAGGTCAATAATGGACACCCAATAGGTGTGTTGTGCTAACCAAGCACACCGTGCGTATTGGCGTTGACCGAAGAGATCAACAAAACCAACACAGACGTCTAAGTGACACACTTAGAGAATAGCGTAGAAAATTTCTGCTGGGGAGTATCAGGTAAATCTCCAAGACTGAAGATCCTTGAACTCTCGCTGGGGAAAAGGAGGTGGATTCCAAATCACAAGATCTGGGGAGATTCGATTTTAAATTCATTTTTTCAAGTTTCAATTTCAAGTTTTTAATTTTGGAGTTTAAGTTTTGATTTAATCAGAGTTCCGATTCCGATTGAAGTTCGATTTAAGATTAATTTCAAGGTCGATCTCGTTGAGATTCAGAATTTGGAATGAGAATTGGAACTTAGGTTCCAACTTCGGGATTGTAAAGAAGATTGGAGATTTAGGCTCCAGCCTCACAAGTTTGAAAGAGACTAGAATTTAGGCTCTAGCCTCAGAAATTTAAAAGAGAGCTAGAAGTTAGGCTCCAGCCTCAGAAATTTGAAAGAGAGCTAGAAGTTAGGCTCTAGCCTCGAAGAGAACTGGAAGTTAGGCTCCAGCCTCGAAAGTTTGAATGAGAACTAGAAGTTAGGCTCTAGCCTCGAAGAGAACTGGAAGTTAGGCTCCAGCCTTGGAAGTTATGCTCCAGCCTCGAAAGTTTGAATGAGAACTAGAAGTTAGGCTCTAGCCTCGAAGAGAACTGGAAGTTAGGCTCCAACCTCGAAAGTTTGAATGAGAACTAGAAGTTAGGCTCTAGCCTCGAAGAGAACTGGAAGTTAGGCTCCAACCTCGAAAGTTTGAATGAGAACCAGAAGTTAGGCTCTAGCCTCGAAGAGAACTGGAAGTTTGGCTCCAGCCTCAAAAGTTTGAATGAGAACCAGAAGTTAGGCTCTAGCCTCGAAGAGAACTGGAAGTTAGGCTCCAGCCTCGAAAGTTTGAATAAGAACTAGAAGTTAGGCTCTAGCCTCGAAGAGGACTGGAAGTTAGGCTCCAGCCTCGAAAGTTTGAATGAGAACTAGAAGTTAGGCTCTATCTTTGAAGAGAACTGGATGTTAGGCTCCAGCCTCGAAAGTTGATCTGTATGAAGAGGGACCCAGTCCCATGCCATCAGAACCAAATCGAACAAAGTTCATGGCTCCGTGTCAATAGAACTAGTTGATCCTCTAAGACACAGAAGAAAGAGAATTGAAAGGAGCTGGTAAGTGTACCAAGCTGAAAAGACTCGACCTAGCAATAAGTCGAGGAAAATATTTGAATTACAGAAGAGTTTCAAACGGATTTCGATTTGAAGAATAATCGAAGGATTCAGATTGAAGGATTCAGATCGGACGGATTCAGATCGGAATTCAATTCGAGATTTAGATTCATTTCGTTTGTTTTGGTGATTCAATTTCATTTTTTTTTTAATTAGAGTTTGTGTTTATTTGCAATTTGTTTTGACGTTCAGATTCTTAAAAAAGTTCTTATTCATTTTCTTTCTCTCTCTTTTTCTTTTGTTTTCCATTTTCTTTTTATTCTCATTCATTTTTTTTATATTCTCTTTTCTTTCCATTCTTTGTTCAAAGTTCATTTAACTTAATGGAGTTTCCCAGTCAATTTGCACAAAAGAGGTGAAGGCAAAACATGACATAGTCGTTTCCATTTCAATTTGTTGAAAATACATCACATAGTCTGATCCAAAACATGATGATATCTTCCTTGAGAATTCAGTATCTCATACAATCCACATAAATCCAAAACGGACTGTGTAAGATTCTTGTTGGTTCTTCCAAAAGCATCTGTCAAAATCCATGTTTGAATAGTAAGATACATGGACAATAACATCACCTTCCAAGCCACCCTTGGCAGGAATGTCTTACGGATGTGCATTGGAGGTGTGTTATCTTACATGTAACTCACAGCTCGTAGGGCCGGAGACTCTCTAACTCTAGATCTGGCTGAAAGTGGAAAGACATTTTTCTGTTGTCTATCCTCCTGAAAGTGATGGAGATCCGCTCCACAGGCACTCCTGGGATGCAATGTTTTGCTACGTCGGCTTCGTTTCCTTTTAACACCAGGACGGAACCTACCAGTAGTGGTATCTCCACCGGCCCTCGAAATTCACTGGGGCCTGCTATCCGGAGGTCAGATCTGAACATGATGTTACACTGGTTGATGAAAGACACTGTACAGAAAGGTCTGACAAAGTCATGATGATCTATGTGTGGAGGTATGTAGTCGCCCTCCCTGTATATGTTAATGATGCAACTATTGGGTATGCAATCTGCAGGCAATACCCTCCATGTTACCATCCTTTTTACCATTCTCTTGATATTTCTTGGCATCGGATCCACCTCACTACGATGGATTATCCCTGGTGGATTTCCCTTTCTGTCCTCGGTGAAGTTGTAGCAACACCCGCACTGAATCGAAACTCTTCCTTTTCCTCTCATCCACTTTCGAGGTTCTGAGTAGGTATTTTCTCTTAAACGACCGGCTCGACCCATTTTCTGAAGCTCAGCGACGCAGTCCACAATTTTCTGCTGCTCGTAATCTAAAAACACATTCGTATGCAGCTCGATGCCTTCTAAGATGTTGATCCTCCTGCCTCGAATCCTTTCAAAATATTCAAAAGTTTTCTTTTCAACATTCTGCATCTTTTTTAGTTCGTATTCTGGAATTATCTGCAATCGGCGAGGCCTGGTGACATAATGGGGAATTATGGTTCAACCCCAGCATGCTCTCCTGCATGTCTTGGCTCCTCGGGGATAGTCTCTGTCGGGACATCCTCCGGGGTTGCTTTCGCAACAAGACTCTTCAGAACTGGTACATCTGCTTAGCGTCGAGGCGCTGATTCTATTTCTACTCTTTTTAGAGTTTCTTTCATCCTTTCAGCTGTTCTTGGAATTTCTTTCATCCTTCCTGCTGTTCTTGGAGTTGACTTTCTCTTTTCTGGTTCCTGACGAACCGATTTCTTCGAGTATTTGCATTGACGGTAGCAACTGTCTCTTTTTGTTGATCCGCTGCCAGCTTGGTCAGCATCTTGCGTATGCGGCGATTCTTGTTTCTTCGTTGGGTAGGAGTGAGGGTAGCTCTCCTTACCTCTTGAACTTCTGTGGGCATGGCGCTGACAAGCCTGCCCTCTGCTGTAGCAACCACAGACTTTATTTTCTTGTCTTCTCCCGTTGCATGAGCGGCGTTTGGTTTTCTTTTCTTGATAATAGACGGCTGACCACAAAAAAATGTATTGAGAAATTTATACCAATTTTATATGAAATTGCACTTTAAAGAAAGGTATTTTCTTTGTTTTATTGCAGGAATGAAGATTTATAATTACTGAAAGCAAAAAACATAAAAGAAGCGGATTTGGAGCAAAAAAGGACTCAATTTGATGAAAATTGAACTGCCTGCCGACAGCGAGATTTAAGCCGCCGACGGTGAGATTTTCCCGAAAGATTTTAAATATTTTATAAAGAACCCGCTGACGGCGAGATCGAGCCCGCCGACAGCGAGATCGGCACAGTTAGCCCATCTTCTAGAAGCCCGCCAACGGCGAGACAGTTGAAAAGAGCCAAAATACAATGAACCGGGACGCTTTTTGAAGAGGTGCTTAAGTACCCTTTGGAGATTTGACTCCTTCTATAAATAGAGACGAAGTTTAGTCATTGGTGTGTCAATTTGTGTGTAAGTTTTCTGTGAGTTAAGTGTCATCCTAGAGTCTTTTTAGTGAGTAGATAAAGTGTTTAGCATCTTGGTGTGTACTGTACTGGAAGGAAGAGTCAAAGGAACTTCAAGGAGTCTGCTTGGGGAGAAGAATTGAGATAAGTATATTTGTTATTGTTTGTTAACTTTAATGAAATCCATGCTTTGTGTTATTTTTCCCATACTTTCTGAGTAGTTTCCTTAGTCTTTTTTCTTGTTATTGAGATTATGTGAAATGATGAATCGAAAGTAACTGTGCCTAAAATTATTAAATATTGTGATAATCTTTTATTTAAAACTTAATTTACTTTCAATCTGGCCAATTGATTTGTTAACATATGTTGAATTATCAACTATAGTAAAGATTACATCCAAGATTCAGGGAAGTCAAAAGCCTTGGAAGGAGGGTGCAAATAAATAGGGAAATATTAACTATCGGGCGTAGAATTGAACATTTTAGTGTGACAGACTAAAATATTCAATTCGGTCCTATTGTTTGAGAGCTGAAGTGTAGATGTTAGCCCTCAGGCGAGGGGAACGTGGGAGCTCTGAAGTGGCGACCGGTATCCTCCCGGACCTAGCCGCGGATTCGGTAATCAAACATAGGACTAGTCAATGTTCTTTGCACCTGGACCAAAGGGTAAAGAATAGGGATGCTCCTATTTGGCACAATACAAACTCTAAACTACTTAAAATTCATCATTCACTTAATTCTCTTCACAAGAAAAAAGATGCTTTTCTCAATTAGAATCTTATTTTCAACCTTTAAGCATTAGTTTAGTTTAGTTTAAGTGTTCTTAATTTCCGTATACTAATTTAGTAAGTAAGTCTACTTTAAGTTGTCTTTGAAATTCTCTAACTTCCTTGTGGGATCGATATCTACGACTCCATTAAAGCCTTATATTACTTGATAACAATAGGTATACTTGCGTAGTATCCACAATATAAATCATAAAATCCATAACAGAATCATCAGTATATATATATATTCAGTGCGGGATCAATTTTTTGGTGCCGTTGCTTATTTTCATATTATAGTTGTAAGTATAAATATCGAAAAGTGGATCAAGTTTTTGGCGCCGTTGCCGGGGAAGTAAAGTAATTATAGAATTATTAAAATAATTACTAGAGTAACGGACTATTTTAAATATTACTTAAAAATTGTATGCGTAAATTTGGAAACGAAAATTTAATACCTTACGATTCAAAATTAGAGCGCACAATTAAAAGAATTAGAAAACAAAAGAGAGAAATTATAAATTTAACACAAATGGCAAATAATCCAGAAATTGAAAATATAAACCAACAAAGACCATTAAGAGATTATGCCAACCCTACATTAGATGAAATTCACCTAACTATTCAAAACCCTGATGTAGTTGCTAACTCATTCGAACTTAAACCTGCAAATGGTACAGAATAATCAATTTAGTGGTTCACCAAATGAAGATCCTAATTTACATCTTGCTAGTTTTTTGGAACAATGTGCTACTTTTAAATATGAAGGAGTATCTAATGATGCTATTAGACTTAGGCTTTTTCCTTTTTCTTTAAGGGATAAGGATAAGATGTGGTTAAATTCATTAGCAGCTGGATCTATTAAAACTTGGGGAGAATTATCACAAAAAATTCTATCCAAATATTTTCCTCCTTCGAAAACTGCAAAACTTAGAAATGATATAACATCTTTTAGTCAGTTTGATGGAGAATCCATATGTGAAACTTGGGAGAGATTTAAAGAACTTCTTAGGAAATGCCCACATCATGCATTACCAAATTGGTTAATTATACAAACTTTTTACAATGGATTAGTAGGATCTCTTAGATCAATCATTGAAGTTGCGGCTGGAGATTCATTAATGTCAAAACCATTTGATGAAGCCTATGCGTTAATCGAAGAAATAGTTACTAACAATTTTCAGTGGCCTGCTGAAATAATAAATCCTAAAAAGATAGCTTGTGTTCATGAAAATGATGCAATATCTATGTTAGCTTCTCAAATTGCTGCTATATCAAAGAAATTAGATCATTTTGGAATGAATTACTCTCCTACTATATTAGAAGAAAACTCATCTGGACAAACTATAGATTCTCAATCTCCTTATGAAACTATAAATGCTATTAATAATAGACCCAATAATCCTTATGCGAATTATTATAATCCTGATCGGAAGAATCATCCAAATTTTAATTGGAATAACAATACAGCTAATCAACAATGGATGAACAACTCTATAGGAAATCCACCTAATAAAGGTAATACAAATTTTAAACCTTCTTATCCACCTGGATTTAATAACAATCAATTTAAAGATAAGAAATTATATATAGAATAATTAATATTGAGTATGGGTCAGCACTTGCAAAATCAAGGAAATCAATTAGAAATTCAAAGGAAATCAATTACAAAATCAAGGAAAAGCAATTAAAAATATTGAAAATCAACTTGGACATATCGCTACCGTGCTTAACAATAGAATTCCTGGAACTTTTCCTAGTAATGTGGAAATAAATCCTAAAGACCAAGGAAAAGAACAAATTAAAGCGATACAATTATGAAGTGGAAAAGAGTTAGAAACTAAAATTCAGAAAGAGACAGAAAGTAAAAATGAGGAAGTGGAAATCGAGAAAGAAAAGGATCAGCAAGATCAAAACTTAGAATATCCATTGATCCCTATGAAAATATCTATAGAAAAACCACCACCACTATTTCCTCAACGACAAAAGCAACATAAAAAAGATAAACAATTTGCTAAATTCCTTGAAATTTTAAAAAAATTAACGGTAAATATTCCTTTTGTAGAAGCATTAGAACAAATGCCTAATTATGTAAAATTTATGAAAGATATTTTAAATAAAAAAAGAAAATTTACAGATAATGAAACTGTTGCACTTAGCTAAGAATGTAGTGCAATTATTCAGAAAAAGCTTCCTGAAAAATTAAAAGATCCTGGTAGTTTCACTATATCTTGCGCTATTGGTGAAAAATTTTATGGAAAAGCTTTGTGTGACTTAGGAGCAAGCATAAATCTAATGCCTCTATTAATTTTTAAAAGATTAGAATTAGGAGAAATTTCACCTACTTCAGTAACTCTTCTGTTAGCTGATCGTTCTGTGACTTATCCTAAGGGATTTATTGAAGATGTGTTAGTAAAAGTGGATAAATTTATCTTCCCGGTAGATTTTATTGTTCTAGATATGGAAGAAGACAAAGAAATTCCCATAATATTAGGAAGACCCTTTTTAGCCACTCGGAAAAGCTATGATTGATGTTCGAAAGGAGAATTGACTATGAGAGTAAACGATCAAAAAGTAACTTTTAACATAGCAAAATCAATGAAATATCCTGCTTTAGAAAAAGAAGATGAATTTTTTCGAATGGAAATAGTTGAACATTTGCAAAATGAACATTTTAAAGAATATTATGAAGAAAAGTTAGAAAAAAAAAATACTGAATTAATTGAAGAAGCAGATAATGAAAAACTGGATTATATACAGGAAAATTTTGAAATGTTGGATAATACTGAAAACTCTGAAAAAAATATAGTTCCGTCAATTATTAGACCTCCTGAACTCGAATTAAAAATTTTACCTAATCATTTAAAATATGCTTACTTAGGTGACCATTCAACCCTACCAGTTATTATATCAGTTGAATTGAATGAATCACAAGAACAAAAATTGTTAGACATATTAAAAAAACATAAGAAAACCTTTGGTTGGACTTTAACAGATATTATAGGAATTAGTCCTTCAATCTGTATGCACAGAATTATTTTAGATAATGAACATAAGCCAAGAGTAGATCCTCAAAGGAGATTAAACCCAATAATGAAAGAAGTAGTCTAGAAAGAAATATTAAAATGGTTAGATAATGGTATTATATATCCTATTTTGGACAGTGCTTGGGTAAGCCCAATTCACTGTGTTCCTAAGAAATGAGGAGTGACCGTTAAAGCTAATGAAAATAATGATTTAATACCTATAAGACAAGTTACTAGATGGCGTATATGTATTGACTATAGAAAATTAAATGCAGCCACCAGGAAAGATCACTTCCCATTACCATTTCTAGACCAAATGTTGGATAGATTAGCCGGACATAAATATTTTTTTTAGATGGATATACCGGTTATCATCAGATACATATTGCTCCTGAGGATCAAGAGAAAACTACATTTACTAGTCCTTATGGAACATTTGCTTTTCGAAGAATGCCTTTTGGATTATGTAATGCACCTGCAACATTCCAGAGATGTATGATGTCTATATTTAGTAAATTAATCGATGATGGGATAGAAGTATTTATGGATGATTTCTCCGTATTTGGAACGTCATTTGATGCATGCTTGAATCATCTTGAAAAAGTATTAGAAGTATGCGAGAAAACTAACTTAGTTCTAAATTGGGAGAAATGTCAATTTATGGTTGCAGGAGGAATTGTATTAGGGCTAAAATTTCAGAAAATGGCATATAAATAGACCCTGCAAAAATTCAAGTTATAGCTAAAGTACCACCTCCAACTACGGTGAAAGGGGTAAGAAGTTTTCTTGGACATGCTGGATTCTACAGACGCTACATAAAAGATTTTTCAAAAATTACTAAACCTCTATGCCAACTTTTAGAAAAGGATAAGAAATTTGAATTCACAATCGAATGCCTAAATGCTTTTGAATTATTAAAAGATAAGTTAATCACAAGACCTATAATAGTTTCACCTGATTGGGAGAAACCATTTGAACTTATGTGTGATGCTAGTGATTATGCTATAGGAGCAAGACTTGGGCAAAGATATGATAAAATTTTCAAAGTTATATACTATGCTGGTAAAACTCTTAATAATGCTGAAATGAATTATACAGCTACTGAAAAAGAGCTATTAGCAATTGTTTATGCTTTTGATAAACTTAGGCCTTATCTAATTGGAAATAAATGTATTGTGCATACTAATCACTCTACTATTAAATATCTAATGCAAAAGAAAGATTCCAAACCAAGATTAATTAGACGGATATTACTAATGCAAGAATTTGATTTTGAAATCATTAACAAAAAGGGAACTGATAATCAAATTGCAGATCATTTATCAAGACTAGAATATAATGAATTATCTGATACTGATAACGAAATTACTGATAGTTTTCCTGATGAACAACTATATAATATAAATGAGTGGAAAATACCATGGTATACTGACATAGTAAATTATATTGTAATTGATATTTTACCACCTATGTTAACTTTGCAATAACAGAAAAAATCCATTCATGATGCTAAAACATATTTTTGGGATGAACCATATTTATATAAGCAATGTAAGGATCTTATAATTAGAAGATGTGTGTCTTATGAAGAAACAGAACAAATCATTCAGAAATGTCATGATTCTAATTTTGGAGGACATTTTGGAACAGATAAAACTGCTTATAAAATTTTACAATCTGGATTTTATTGGCCTACTCTTTTTAGAGATGTTTACAGATATATCAGAACTTGCGACAGATGCCAACGAGTAGGTAATATATCTAGAAGAAATAAAATGCCTCTAAATTTTATATTAGAAGTTGAGATTTTTTATGTTTGGGGATTAGATTTTATGGGACCATTTGTTCCTTCATTTGGAAACTCATATATATTAGTCGTTGTTGATTATGTTTCTAAATGGATTGAAGCACAAGCTTTACCTCGATGTGACGCTAAGAGTGTTTCAAAGTTTCTAATGAAAAATATTTTTACTAGATTTGGAATGCCGAGAGTGATTATCACTGACGGAGGTTCTCATTTTAGAAATAAATATATTCACAAACTAGTAGAAAAATTTAACATTATTCATAAGATATCAATTGCTTATCATCCACAAACCAGTGGATTAGTGAAGTTTCTAATCGAGAAATTAAACGTATTTTAGAAAAGACTCGTAAACCCTAATAGATTGGATTGGTCTATAAGACTAGACAACCGCATTATGGGCATACAGGATCGCTTATTAAACTCGATTGGAATGACTCCTTACGAGCTTATTTATGGAAAGACTTGCCACTTACCAACTCGAATTAGAACATAAAGCTTATTGGGCAATTAAAGAATTTAATTACAATCCGAAAGAAGTCTGGTGAGAAAAGATTATTGCAATTGAATGAATTAGATGAATTAAGAAATGAATCTTATCATAATGATAGAATTTATAAAGAAAAAATGAAATTATGGCATGATCGGAAGATTAACCCGAAAAATTTTGAGCTGGGACAAGAAGTTTTGCTTTATAATACAAGATTAAAATTATTTCCTGGGAAATTGAAATCTCGATGGTTAGGGCCTTTCATTATAACTCAAATATTTTCATACGGAACTATAGAAATTGAAGATCCAAAAACTGGGCATAGATTTAAAGTAAACGGAGACAGATTAAAACCTTATTTTCAAGGGAGAAGACCAAATTTTAAAGAGGTTTTAATGCTCAATCAACTCGATTACTAATTAAAATTAGGTCGGGCTGACGATGTTGAACCAAGCGCTTTATGGGAGGCAACCCATACTAGTTATTAATTATGATCTATTTATTAATTTTATTAAAAATTAAAATATAAAATAAATTCTACTACTCATTTTACTTTTTAGAATCATCACAAATTTGAATCTATACGAAGAAATCAGAAAATATTCGGACCGGAGCGGAAATTGGGCAATTTACCTAATCTCGCCGACGGCGAGATCGATCCCACCGACAGCGAGATCGGTGCGCCCAAATTCAGTTTAAATATATTAACTATTCCGCCGACGGGGAGGTCGTTATCGCCGACGACGAGATAGTTAAAAAGTGGTTTTTGTGAGTTATTTTGCGGTTTTGGACGGTTCTAAGGCCATTTCTCTATATAAAACGTTTAAAACTTCATTTTTACACTATCTTCTTCCTTAGAAACGATTAGAGCCCCTCCAAAACAATTTATTATGGCCTCCAAACCACTAAAAACCACGAAATCCGGAGTTTTTAACCGACGGAAATTCGTCAGTTCTGAGGCTCAGCGACTATTCAACAAGGTTTTGATGAAGAAGCGACTTATTAAGGAAAGAGGATTCGTAAACAGAGGAGCAGAGAATTCAACAACAACAATTGAAGAAATGATTGTTCAGCGACGTTGGGAGGTATTTTGCTATACAACATCTGTTGTAGTCATTCCAGTAGTCAAGGAATTCTACTCTAATCTGCATGCGATCTATAATGGAAGTGTTTACGTAAGAGGCAGATGGGTAACTTTCACTCCTTCTCGAATCAATGAATTATACTCGATTGAAAATACCCCTGTTTGCCACTATTCAAATTTTGTTCCTACAAGTTACAACATGAATGAGATCTACAGATATGTGACCGACGAACCTGACGATTGGGAATTACGAGAAGACGGGTACGTTAGTTTTTCTTCGTCTCTTCTTAACCCCGTCTCTAAGCATTGGCATTTCTTTATTTCATCAAATTTATTACCCACTATGAGAGTAAACAAAGTCTCGAAGGAATGCGTAATTTTAAATTACTGTATTCAATCTGGATTGTCCATTGATATTGGATCTATCATTGTGAAGTCTGCATTAGGATTAATTGTGCATGGGTCAATTCATGGACTTGGACACCCATCAACTATATTTGCTTTATGCCGTCAGTACCAAGTTTCCTACGAAGCTTGGGAAAAAGTGTTATTGCCTTGGAAACCACTAGATCCGACAGATAAGTTTCCTACATTGTATAACAATGATGAAACAGTAATTATTTCTGATCAAGCATCTCAAAACAATCTTTTAGTTAAGCCCCTGGTTGATAGAACAAACCTCATTTTACGGAAACTTAAAGGATTGGAGAAGGAACTACAGAATGTGATGAATTCTATTGATAATATCTCTGATTTATTCGATCACATCGATTGGAGAATGAAGGAGCACTTTGACCATACAGGACATCTGGAGGCAAGTTTTATACGACTATGTCGGCATATTTTTAGGTTTTAATTTAAATATATATTTAATTTAGAAAGTAGCATTTGATTTTAAAAATAATTTTAAGTTTGAAAATTTTAAGATATGAAATTAAACCGATCTCACATCCCAAATAGTTTATATAAACGAGTGCTACATCACAAACCGTGTATCTATCCAGAAGAATAGACACACTGCTTGATGATGGGGCTCGATTAAATAAACTAGAAGATTTGTGACATCCATCTGGTCTGCGAACCAATTTTATAAGCCGACAAATTTCCCTGCTTAATATAAAGAAATTAAGCAGGGTTTATATTACCTGGGTTCTTAAAGTTCCTTATAAGGGCAAGCCCCTATAGTTAATTACATCTTAAATGATGGGAATCATTTAAGAAAACTCTCGATAATGATCAGTGGTTTTTCTCAAAGTTTAAGGTTTTTAAAGGATTGAATTTTGGAATTTCAAAAGGGAATGGATCAAATTTGGAACAGTTAATTTTAGGAGTCCAAAGGAAGAGAAGTAGGAGAAGTTGAGGATCCAAGAAGAATCTTGGCAACTTCCCAAACTATCCTATTGTTTAGCTTTAATTTGAGAGTTTACTTAATGTTTCAATCTTGCCAATTTTAATTAATTAGGACTTATATCTGTATGACATGATCATACAAATGGCCTGGAAGATGTGAGGGTTTATGTCGCACCAAACGAGTACCTCGGAATCCTAAGACCGGTTAGGGCTTAATTTACATAACATGATTATTTAAATGTCTAACGAAAGGTTGAGGATTTATGTTGCACTAGGCAAACTACCTCGAAATCCTATGGCTTGGTTATTTAATTCTAAGAAAGGTTTAGCTGGTGTAGATACGAGTTTTGCTGAAGTTGATGGCCGTGCTGCCCACTATGCTCCGAGCTCCTTGTTGTTGCAGAGGTTTAGTTTTAGAAGGTGAAAATCAGGAGATGAGAGAAGTGTTTTGGTTTAGAAATCTTAAAATCCAAATGTCTTTAATGTTTTATTAGGGGAATCTTAAAGTTGATTATAACAACACCGGTTAAGATCCAACGGTTCAATCATTCCGGCACCGTTATTTTCATCGAATTCACTTAGTCCAGATGAATTTGCTAAACTCAACTGAATGAGTTCCACACTTTCATTTAGACCATGGGCAATCTCGTTAGCAACACGTGGGTTACATCATCCGAGGTATTCCCGATCATTCAACGAGTCGTTTTAATTTAGTTGCAATTGTAGTTTTGTTGTTCTGTTTGTGATTAAATTTTGAGTTGTTTTATATTTTGGAATGTTGTGGTGGTGAATTTTATCTTGTGGTGACATTTAATTTAGTTTTGGGTTTCGCTTTGTGACTATCCTAAAGGTTTCGGTTTTCATGCAACAATCTTGTTTAACATGCAAGAAAAATTAAAGTGCGGTGCATGTAAGTAAATTGCAATAAAGTAAATTGCAATAAAATAAAAGCGTACTCGGAGGGTCTTCCCGTCATCCAAAGCCGCACTTAAAACACATGTTAAGGCATTTAAATATTTCAACAAGTACCTATGTAAAGCTAAGGGAAGGTTCTAGTTGTCTACCAAGATCATAATCCTATAACTAGTCATTTCCTATGACGTCTAAATTCTTGTGTTTTGTTTATGGATGATTTTCATCACCAAAGAAAAATTAAGTTCAATTGTTCTTCTAAAACATCTCATCATATTGAGAAAGTGCTTAGGACGAGTCCTAAACATCTTTTCAATAGTTCCGAGATTATTTTGAGTCCAAGTAAATTTAGTTGCACAGGTGAATTAATCATCCAGGAGTTTAGTTAAGCTTTGTCTCTTGCTCGATGAACTTGGGCATTTGATTACCTGATGAATGAAGTGACATCTCACTTAATACTCCATTTAATAGTTATAATAATTAAAACCTTTAGGGGCAAGTTTGTTTGTTGAGAATTTTAATCATTCTTAATTTGAAGTTTGAGTTAATGGTTTAAAGTGATTTAGTTTAATTATGAGGTTTTAATTAATAATTTTAAGTTTGGAATAGTGTTCAAATTATTTTTGGTTTAAATCTTTATACTTTAAGTGATCTTAATATTTTAAATTAATCTTTAGTGTTTCAAATTTACTTAGATTGTTCATATATCTTAATGATTTGGTTTAGGTTAATTATGATATTTTAGGTTAATCTTGATTAGTTTGATTTTTTTTATATTCTTAATTATGAATTGTCGTAATATTTCAAATTTGTTTTACTTTTATTATTGAGTGATGTTAATTTAATATAATTTAAATTTAATTTAATTCAATTTAACTTAATTTAATTTAATTTGATTTCAATATTTTAAATTTAACTTAATTTAATTGTTAAAATGTTAATTTAATTTAATTTTTACTTAATTTAATTTAACTTTTACTTAATTTAATTTAATTTAATTTAATTTTAATTTAATTTAATTGTTAAATCACTTAATATTTTGAGCTTTCCTTTAATTTAAGGGTTATCATTTTTAATTTTTAATTTACTTAGTTTGGATTATCATTTTAATCTTAATTAAGAGTTAAATATTATTGAAGTAATTTATTTAGGGATTTTTTTATTAAAGAATTAATATACTCTCAAGTTATATCCCTATTTTTAATAGTTCAAATTTTCATTAATATTCCAAAATTTAAATTGTTTAAATAATTAAAGTTTCATTTTTGGTTTATTAAAAGTGATTAATGGGTTCCTACCCTTTTAATTTCCCAAAGTTTCAATCATCCAAGAAAGATAGAATCAAATATTTTACCCTCCATTTTAATTAAACCTAAAATTTTAATAAAGGGGTTTAAATTCTTTAATTACCTTTATGCCCTTTTAGGCTTATTTATTTCATAACTCACTAAATTGAGTTCAAATGAACTTAAAATTTTTATGTCACCTCACTCACATGTCAATTAAGACATTAGAGGAGAAAATGTGATTTTTATGAATTTAATTTATTTATATAATTATTTTTAGTGAAAAATAAGGGATTTCAAGGAAAATTCAACAACATGACCAAAGTAAGGTTTCTGTCCTTAAAAAAATTATGATATGTTCCTAATAACTAGAGGACAACTTGAACCAATTTTGGTGATTTTTTAAGATATATTTTATTTATTATAATTATTTTAAGTTTTGGAGTTTTAACTAATTATAAAATAAAATTAAAGTTGAAAAATGGATTTTATATTTTTCTTAAATCTCTCTAACCTCAAGGATTTTAGAGAAACAAATTTTATAATTTTTTGATTTTTTTTTTATTTATTGGAATTAATTTAGTGAAAATGTTGGAAAATACATTTTTTAATATTAAAAATTGATTTGAGCCTTTAAAATTCAATATCTTAACTTAGAGATTTAGGAAAAATATTTAGTTGGTTTATAAGTGATTAGGCGTCAAAATATGACATTTTTATGATTTTTAATATTTTTATGATTTTTATAATTTTTTAATTATTTAAATATCAAAAATATCATTAAAAATGAAAATTTTTAGAAAATTCCAATTTTATTTTTTATAGACTCCTCTGATATCAGAGAGCCCACAAAACCAATTTGGTGAATTTTTGAAATTTATTTTTGGAGTTATGAAGTTTTAAAGTTTAATTTTGATCATGTGGCTTAATTAATTCATTTAGTGGGGTAATCATTTCTAATTGACTTCAAATTTTTATGTAAGATTCTTTGTATCCTAAAAATTAATGGAGAGTTAATTTCAAGTTATTTTAATGTGTGGTTAGCCCTAATTAATCAAAATTCAATTTTAGGTATTTAGGCTAATTAGGGTTAATCTTAATGAATTAACTCAAAATATAATTATCCTTGGGTCCTCTAGTCCTAAGAAACTTCCCCAAATTTTTCTAGAATTAATTGAGCAATATGCTAATTATTGGAATTAAAATTCCAAAAATAGTGACATAAATTTGAAAAATACATAACCCTTCATAGAGATGGCCTCTGACCTTGAAATATTTAGGGAATATTCCCAATATCAGAGGCTTCAAAAGCCCTATAGTCTCATGCCATGGTGAATTGTGTATACAAATGGAGAATCAAAATACTGAAATGAGTAAATAATTAATTAAAAATAACATACTAATCAAAATAACTTGATTTCTTTTCCACATTATTCTTCTCTGTTTACTGAGCAAGTGGGTATTTTTAGTTTATTTTTATGATTTTTCTACACAAAGATATGGATTTTCTAAGTTTTGGGTATTTAAATAAATAGAAAAAAAATCATATTTATCTACTTATCCGACTCAGCGCCGCGTCAACCTACGGCGGATCGAAAGACCACGCGGCGCGCTCCCATTTGACGCCGCCATCTGAGTCAGCTCCACGCATCCTGCTGTCTCGCTCCTTCCTCTGATCCGACGCAATCTGAGCCGTTCAACCGATACAAGCACGATCGGACGACGCCTGGTCATCGTCTACGACTGGTGTGCACCCGTGACCATCCACACTAAAACCCTAAGAACTCTCTCATTTCTCAATAGATTTTCGTGTTCTTATGCTCTAGGGATTCGTCTTGAGGAGACGAACACATCCATATGGTTTACATTCCATGAAATTAACTGAAACGAAATGGAGAATTGCTGGAAGCTCGGGAGGAAGGAATGATCCATACCTTTGCTCTGAGAAGTGTAGCTTCAATCAGAGAGTTGTGTCACCTTCGATTGCACCCAAGGAAGCTCCAGATGAAGTCTCGCGGCTGCGAGGAATCGTCTAGGTATGAAAGTGTCCACAGCTCGATTTCAAAGCTTGGAGGCTAGAGCAACCGGGTGGCCCGGAGAGGGGGCTTTCACCGGGGAACTCCTTCTCTTGGCCCTGTGCGGTGTGGGTGAGTTTAATTTGGATTTGGTGGAGGTTTGGGAGATGTCCCGGTTTTGGGCTTGAATTTGAACTCGAAATCGAGCTCGAGCTGGGGAAATTAGAGCTGGAATCCAATGGGGATCAAGTGCTCTATGTGTGGAGAGTGGTCTGGAACAATTTTGACAGAGTTTCAGTAGGATTTTGTTCAGTACCTCATTTGGCCGAGAGGTGGTGTGGTTTAAATAGAGGTGGTCGGAGGGCTTCCTGTGGGGTTTAATGGCTTGGATCAATCGCTCCGGTGAGGAGAAGAACGAGTCATGGTGGCCATTAGGCATGAGACAAGTCAGCAAGGAAGAATTCAAAAATTGGCTCACATGGGTGCTCTCGGCCTGGTGGTTTCCAGCGGCTGTGGTGGCTGGCCGGGGTCGGAGTCACCCTCAAGGTCGTGGAGGTCGAGTCCAGGGTTTAGTGCGATCAATCGGCCATGGACATGTGTAAAGGTGTTGAATTGAGATGGAATGGGGGGATGGCTATTTTGGGTCCAAATGGGTCAACCCATGGTTTTGAGCTAGGTTCACCACCCAAGGCCTGGTTTTGGGCTAAAAAGAATCACTTGGGTCAGCCAAGAGAAAATGGTGCGGTCTCCATCCATGGTGAGGTGGCTAAAATTGGTTTAGTGTGCAGCATGAATGGGGTTAAAAGTTCTTAAGGATGTCTTAAGAAAGGGGCCCCTCCTCTTGCCATTAATGGCTTGGTGAGGTGGAAAGGGGCTCTCAAGGCTTGCGTATGGCTTATGCATGGATCCATGGCTCCATATGGCTTAGGGATGGCTTGGCTTGGTTTCATGAAAGTGGGTTTTAGGGATTTAGGATATTTAGGGGTAATTTGGCACATGGCTTAGTTTAGAAAATTTAATGATGAATTTTAAACTTAGGGAGTGAATTAAATCAAAGGGGATGATGAGGAGAAATTTCATGTGGGCTTTAGGATAGATTTTGGGCTTTTGGATTTATTTTAGATGGGCCTTTAGAAAGGTTTAAGGAGGTGGGCTTTTAGGTTTGAAAACAAATTGGTAAATGGAAGTTTTGTAAAAGATTGGGCCAAACAAATGTTGGGTTTAGTTTAGGGATGTGTCATGAACATTTAGAATAGGTTTGAAATAATTTGGAGTTGAATTGGGTTTAATTTGGGATTTTTTGTTAAAGGGGCCAAAGTGGGTCAAATTGGGCTAACTTGGGCTAAGGTTGGGCTAGTGTTGGATTTGATGTAAAATTAATGTTGAGAAATGTTTATGGGAGTGTCACAAAGAGTTTTCAACTTTGGTTGGGCTTTGATTTTGGGATTTGGGCCCATTTGGGTTAGGTTTGGGTTTAGGCCAAAGATGGGGATTTTGGTTTTGGGTTAGGTTTGGGTGGAGTTTAGGTTCAAATTTAGGGCAAATCTTGTTAGTGTTTTGTTTATTGGGATATTAGGAAGGTTTAGGAAAAGATTTGGGGTTAATTGGAGTTGAGTTGGGTTGGTTTGGGCTAAGTTTAGGTCATGGGCCAAAATTGGGCTTTAGGCTTCAAATTGGAATCAGATCCAAATGTCAATCAAATTGGACTTGGATTTGGTCTAGATTGATATTGGGGATATTGAATTGAAGTTTAGAATTGAATTGGGTAAAACTTGAGGTCAATTGGGTTGATTTGGTTTGACATTGAGTCCATTTGAGTTAAAAATAGGTCAAATTGGGGGTTTTGGTAAACGTAGGTTAAATTGACAAAATTAGCCTATGGTGTAGTTGAACAAAATGAAATTGGGAATATTTGAGATTTTCTGGAATTTTCTGGGAATTTTTGGAATTTATGGATTTTTTGGTTAAGAAGGGCATTTTGGGTATTTGGAGGTTATTGGGGGGTATTTTTGGAAATTTTGGTATATTTGGCTAAGGATGATCAATTTTAATGGTGGGAAATGTTTAGGACTGATTTTGAGGAATTTTTGGTAATTTAGGTGATTTTGCAAATTTTGGGTAGCTTCAAAGGCATTTAGTAGGTTTACAGGGTGTAGGGCCCCGGGGGTCAAAAATTAAAATTTTGAAAAAAGATTATTGATCAAGTTTGTGTAGAATGGAATCCCTTTGGTTGAGCCATGAAGCCATATCAAGCCCATAAGAGCCATGAGAGGACTCATTTGAGGCATTCACTATGTTGTTCCTAACCCTCTTAGCCAAGGGCTTAGGGGTTGAGGACCATCCATATGGATTACCTACATGAGTCAGGAAGTCAAGCTAGGTATGAATGGTTTTAGGATTTGGAATGTGTGTAAAAGTGTAAAGTGTGTGCAAGTCAATCCTCACCAGACCAGACCACCCAAGGTAGTCCTAAGGCCAAAGAGTCCTATAGGGAACTCATCCTTTAAACCTCAACATTTGATCTTAACCCTCCAAGTGACTTGGGGGTTTACAATCAAACTTATGAGGTTTGCAGGGAGTTTAGAGGTGTTTAAATTTCTAAGTGGTGGGTTCCATTTCTAGTATTCTGAGATAGTCAAAGGGAAAGCCTAAGGCTAGATCCTAAGTACTAAGGAGAGAGAAGAGAAAAGACCTCATCAAAAATGAGGTCAACAGACTATTGAGACAGAAAGGGTGGATTGAAGAAGATTCTACTGCAGAATTCCCTTTCAGACCTTTCTATAATTTGTTTGTGCACCTACGTTCTATTGGAAACATCAGAGAAGAAATCAGTTTAGATTCCGATGAGTAGCAGAAATTTCTATTCATATTATATGTATGTGTGATTATTTGAATTTAGTTTTTGAATTTAGTTTGAACTTTACATAGATAATCTCAGTTTAGATGAGATTGTATGTTGTTTGTTTAGTCTCAGCATTTAGAGTATCGTGGTGTGGATTGCAATGCTGAGTTAGGTGTGTTTTAGTTAATTTGATTGTTAGTTTTGTGGTATTTGAAGTTTGTAAGTTCATGGATTTCATTTATAAAAGTTATACTGTTTGTGTTGTGTAAACTTTATATATAAATCAGTAGAATATCTAATCTTAGAAAAATTTATCAAATTAAGTGACCGAACATTAGAACAAGGCTTAATTAAATTAAACATAATTAAAAATATAAAAAAAATTTTAAAAAAAAATTCGAAAATCCCGCTGACGGCGAGATCGATCCCGTCAACGGCGAGATTTTCCCAAAACTTTGGCCTTGGTGAATTAATTAGCTCGCCGACGGTGAGAAATTTCTCGCCGACAGCGAGATCGTGAAATATACTATATTTTGACCGGTCAACCGACACTATTCATCGTCCCCTTCCTCAAAACTTCGAAAAACCGACCTAGGGCTTGATAGATCTGGAATTTGGAGCTATTTCAACACATTTTGACGTCGGATTTCATCTTCCCTTGGTAAGAGCTTCACTCCTATGTAAAATTTTTTTATTTTCACCATGAATTTCTTCTACATTGAGGAATTTTGGAAAAATTTGAAATGAGAAGAAAAGACTTGGAAGAAATTCATGGAACTTGATTTAGATTGATTTTAGTAACTATTGGAAGCCATCTTAGTAATATTTAGAAGTTTAGTTAAGATTTTTGTAAATTTCACAGATCGAAAAATGGCTCTACGACAAAAGAGAAGAATGGATTACGGCGAATCTCGTTTTGTGAATGCAAGGGCACAATCAAGATATTTTCACAATATTCAAGCCAGAAAATGCATTCAGGATCGAGTTTTCAAAAATCCTGGAGGTGAAGTAGAGCGAATAATTAAAGAACGAGGATGGGAAAACTTATGTTATATAACCAACAGAGCCGTTGTGGAGGTAGTAAAAGAATTCTATGCCAACCTGACTCCGATTGAAGATGCACCAATCAAGGTGAGAGGATTTTTGGTAGATTTCAGTGCTGCAAGGATTAATTCTTTTTATGAAGTACGAGATTTATACACCAGTGAGTACGATACCTTTGGAACTACGGAAGGACCACTGGAAGAAGTGATCAACTTTCTCACTGATGGGAAAGGAGTTTGGAAGCTTAAGCAGCGTGAAAGGTTAAACTTTCCTCTCAATGTTGAATGCATCAACTAAAGCCTAGCATTAGTTTATTTGTTCTACCTTGTTATCCACTATCACCATAGTGAGGTAATAAGAGATAGAGCAGTTATGAATTTCTGTATTCAGAACCAAAGAAGTATTAATGTGGGAAGTATAATTTATAAGAATATATTAGCCACTACAAGAAGTGAAAGTAGAGGAGGACTAGGACACCTCGGTTCGATTTATGCACTCGCCAATTATCCGGGGCAGAGGCAAGGGATGATGAGGAATGGGTGGAGCCTATGAAACCCATTACTCCGGCTAATATTAAGAAATATGAATCCCACGAAGGATGGAGATCTGGGACTAGGAGCTATGTACCTTCTTCGAGTAGAGATATTCCCTCTACCAGTTATGACCCTCCTCCCTATAGTACTCCTACCCTTCATGATTTGATGAATGAGATGACTCTACAGCGAAAAAGTTTTGAGAAAATAGAAGAAAAACTGGAGCATATTGATCAGAGAATTGGAGGCTTAGAGAGAAGACATGATTATAACAGCGAGTATCTCCAGAGACATTCAGAGTATGAGATAGCCTATTATGATGCTGAAAATCGTTATAGGAGAGGAGAGCTCGATGTTGTATTTTATGAGTGCCCCTGATATACTCATTACCAGCCTAATCCACCCACTGATCAAGGAAACGACGATAAAGTTTGGGACTTTGATGCAGAAGATTAGATTTTAGTTTATTTGTTTAGTTCTGATGTTGTGATTGTTTGTTTGTTGTTTTACATTTTAGTATTGATGTTTTAGTTTACGAACTTAATTATGATGTGGTGTAGATCTTTTTAAACATTGTTGTTAAAGTTATAGAGTTTTTCAATTTCTAATGTTTTCAGACTGCTATAGTAACCTTGAATTGAATTAGTAAATGTATGTGCATGTGAGTATAAAATGTGGTAGTATTGTGTTAAACTTCTTTACCCAGCACTTTCTTTAATATTATGTGTGTAGAAAAATACTAACAATACAGGTTAATTAAGTAATGGAAAAAGCTCGCGGAACTTCAAAAGAAGAAATACCTAAAGCTCGAAGGTATGATTTAAATATTACAGTTTATTTCCTTTTCACCCTATATAGATAGATAGAAAAATTTAAGTTTGGGGGAAGGGAAAAATACAAATTTAATTATTAAATTGTTCTCAATTTACATTTTCAAAATTATTATAAAAATGAATTTCTGTAGTAATTTTAATTCAGTAAAATAGAATTGATTTATTTAATTATTATAGAAAGTTAAGAGAAATACTTTTAATGATTAACTAATTTTTTAGATTAAGGATATTTAGTATAAGAGAATAAGTATATAGTTAACTATTTAGAGTAAAGAAAACTATATTTTCAAATATAAAATTCTTAGGTATTTAGTTAAGAAAGAAAAGATTGAAACTCAATGAAGTAAAAACTTTGAAATATATATAAGAGAAGTAAATGTTTCCAGTTTCAAGTTTAGGAAGAGGAAATTAAAGTTCAAAATTATTAATAGACTAACTAAAAATAGTGATCTTCACTTAAAAAGTAAAGAAAAAAAGGATTGAAAATCAATCCAGAAAGAAAAGAAAAAGAAAAAAATATATATAAAGTGAGGAGAAGCTTGAGGAAGATGTCTTATCAAAAATTAGCTTCATTTGAATCAACCTAAAGGGTAAACTTCAATTACATTTCTGAACTTATATATATGGATTAGTATTTTACTAAGTAGAGCTTTCATGAATTTCCTATCATCTAAATATCTTAAGTAATTAAGTAATTTAAAAGTATAGTCATTCTTGAAATAAATAGAAGACTAGAAATCTTAAACTTGAAAACTAAATAGCATTATATTTACAGAATTAGTTTGATTATTTTAAAATATTCTAAAAAACTTTACTATAATACTTATTTAAATCTAATTCATAGTAATTCTGAATTAAAACTTTACTACAAATAATCATGACTTTTATGTAGTATTAAAATTACTTGAGGACAAGTAATAGTTAAGTTTGGGGGATTTTGACCACAGAGAAATGTATTGAGAAATTTATACCAATTTTAAATGAAATTGCACTTTAAAGAAATGTATTTTCTTTGTTTTATTGCAGGAATGAAGATTTATAAGTACTGAAAGCAAAAATCACAAAAGAAGCGGATTTAGAGCAAAAAGGACTCAATTTGATGAAAATTGAACTGTCCCGCCGACGGCGAGATTTAAGCCGCCGACGGCGAGATTTTCCCGAAAGATTTTGAATATTTTATAAAGAGCTCGCTGACGGCGAGATCGAGCCCGCCGACAGTGAGATCGGCGAGGTTAGCCCATCTTCTAGAAGCCCGCCGACGGCGAGATAGAGCCGCCGAGGCGAGACAGTTGAAAAGATCCAAAATACAATGAACCGGGATGCTTTTTGAAGAGGTGCTTAAGTACCATTTGGAGATTTGACTCCTTCTATAAATAGAGACGAATTTTAGTCATTGGTGTGTCAATTTGTGTGTATGTTTTTTGTGAGTTAAGTGTCATCTTAGAGTCTTTTTACTGAGTAGATAAAGTGTTTAGCGTTTTGGTGTTTGCTGTACTGGAAGGAAGAGTCAAAGGAACTTCAAGGAGTCTGCTTGGGGAGAAGAATTAAGATAAGTATATTTGTTATTGTTTGTTAACTTTAATGAAATCCATATTTTGTGTTATTTTTCCCATGCTTTCTGAGTAGTTTCCTTAATCTTTTTCCTTGTTATTGAGATTATGTGAAATGATGAATCGAAAGTAACTGTGTCTAAAATTATTAAATATTGTGATAATCTTTTACTTAAAACTTAATTTACTTTCAATCTGGCCAATTGATTTGTTAACATATGTTGAATTATCAACTATAGTAAAGATTACATCCAAGATTCAGGGAAGTCAAAAGCCTTGGAAGGAGGGTGCAAATAAATAGGGAAATATTAACTATCGGACGTAGAATTGGACATTTTAGTGTGACAGACTAAAATATTCAATTTGGTCCTATTGTTTGAGAGCTCAAGTGTAGATGTTAGCCCTCAGGCGAGGGGAACGTGGGAGCTCTAAAGTGGCAGCCGGTATCCTCCTAGCCTAGCCGCAGATTCAATAATCAAACATAGGACTAATCAATGTTCTTTGCACCTGGACCAAAGGGTAAAGAATAGAAATGCTCCTATTTGGCACAATACAAACTCTAAACTACTTAAATTCATCATTCACTTAATTCTCTTAACAAGGAAAAAGATGCTTTTCTCAATTAGAATCTTATTTTCAACCTTTATGCATTAGTTTAGTTTAGTCTAAGTGTTCTTAATTTCCGTATACGAATTTAGTAAGTAAGTCTACTTTAATTTGTCTTTGAAATTCTCTAACTTCCTTGTGGGATCCATATCTAGGACTTCATTAGAGCCCTATATTACTTGATAACGATACGTATACTTGCGTAGTATCCACAATATAAATCATAAAATCCATAACAGAATCATCAGTATATAAATATATATATATATATTCAGTGCGGGATCAAGTTTTTGGTGCTGTTGCTTATCTTCATATTATAGTTGTAAGTATAAATATCGAAAAGTGGATCAACGGCTGACTTGGGTCACCCAATTTCATCACTGTATGGCTGCGGAGCTCTTCCCGATCAATCGGAGTCCAATCAGTTTCTTCGTATTGTAGCCTGGCTGGTGTGAAATCGGAGTCGATCTCAATCACGGCTCCATCCCTCACCCTCTTTTCATCAAGTGCTAGACTCACGCCATTTTTAAAGTTCATAACCAACCTCCCGTTCGATATTTCCCTGCAAAAAATAAGAAAAGGATCAGGGGCTGTACTAAGAACGAGAACAATAAGAAAAACATTTATTAATGAAAAATTCTTATTTATTTCTTTTAAATTTTAAAGAAAGTAGGAAGATATGAGGAAAGGTCAGGAATGAATTGATTTAAAAGGAAAGTTCAACATTTTATTATTACGATTTCACATGTTTTCTTTTAACACATTTTTGTTAATGATTTTTTTTTTCATCCATTTTATTTTGGGTTCGAACCCAGTCACAAATGATTACTCTATCCGTGTTTCTAGAAATGAGACTCCACTTTTAAAGTCCATCCTTCGAAACATCAGGTTGCGTAATATTTCTTTAAATACCGTCCATTAATTGAAAGCATAAGTCGTTCTCCACGGCAATTAACCAGTTGGTAGGAACCTTCAGAGTAGACTGTCTCGACCACGAATGGCCCCTCCCAAGTCGGTTCAAATTTACCAAATATCTTGCGGTGTGCAAGAATAGGCCTCTTGAGAATTAAAACCAAGTCACCGACTTTAAACGTCCTCGGGCGGACCAGTTTATCGTGGGCCTGGATCATCTTGGCTTGATACAGTTCCAAATTCTGCTGTGCTGAAAGTCGCTTTCCTTCTAAGCTTTCCAATTCTTCTAGTCGTAATTTGGGATTTTCTTCTGTAGTGATCTTGTTCGCAACTGCAATTCTAAGTGAGGGAAGCTGTACCTCCAAGGTTAAGACGGCCTCGGACCCGTACACCAGAGCGTAGGGCGTAGACTGAATAGGAGTTCTGAAAGTTGTTCTGTAGGCCCATAAGGCTTCTAACAACTTCTCGTGCCAATTTCTCTTATTTTCATCCAAAGTTTTCTCTAGGATTTGGACGAGAGTTTTATTAAAAGCTTCAGCCAAGCCATTCGCTCTTAGGTAGTAGATCGTCGAATAGCGCCAGTCGATCCCGTGCCTTCTGACAAAATTGTTGATCTTCGTACTTCTGAACGTGGACCCATTATCCGAGATAATCCTGCTCGGTACCCCGAAACGGTAAACGACTTGATTCTTGAAGAACTGTAGCACTTGGTGTGCCTTCACTTCTCTGAGCGGTACTACTTCTGCCCACTTGGAAAAGTAATCTGTAGCTGCAAGAATGAAGCGATGTCCTCTTGAAGAAGGCGGTTCTATTCGGCCCACAATATCTGTGCCCCAACAAACAAACGGCCACGACGCGATTATCGGATGCAGCACATATGGAGGTTGATGTAGAACCAGTCCATACACTTGGCACTGGTGACAACTTTTGGCGACATTCATACAATTGGTCATCATCAAGGGCCAGTAGTACCCTAGTCTCTTAATCTTCATCTTCATTTTCGGACCTGACTGATGAGCGCCACAAAGTCCTAAGTGCACTTCTTTAACAATTTCACGAGCCTCAGACTCGCTCAGGAACCTTAGCCACATCTGATCAAAAGACCTTCTGTATAATATATTGTTTATTAAAGCGTAAGACAGTGTTCTTTTCTTGATCTGATGAGCTAATGACTTATCGTTCGGTAGGTTGCCTGTTTGCAGGTAGTCTATGAGCGGTTGACGCCAAACTTCTGCATTTTCTGTTACTGCCGCAATTGATTCTTCTTAATTTTCTGACTTGTGTATCGTGTCCATGTTGATCTGTGAGAGAACCTGACGTCCCTGAACTGACACTTCAACTGATTCATCTTGCAAGCAGGCAAATTTCTTTGAAAGGCGGGCTAACGCATCTGCGAGAGCATTTTCTCTTCTGGGAATCTTGTAGATCGTTACATTCAGAATCTGTTCCAACAATTTCATGGCATATTGAAAGTACTGCTCGAGTCTTGGTTTCAGAATTCTGTACTGTCCTGCGACTTGTTGAATGATCAACTATGAATCTCCGTAGATGTTGATGTCGGTTATCCCCATCTGAATGGTCAATTCCAGTCCGGTTATGAGGGCTTCGTATTCTGCTTCGTTGTTCGTGCACGGCTCTGTTAAGTGGTAGGAATATCTTAACAGCCCCCGCTCCGGTGTTATAAATATTAGTCTGATTCCTGCTTTACCGGGCACTATTGTTTACAGTTCTTTGTCTTTTCATGCTAAAGATGCTCCATCGAAGTACAGCTCCCAATGTTGATCGTCGGGGTCTTCTAGGCTCATTATCTGCTCGTCTGGCAAGTCATCGTTGAGAGGCGATTCTGCCGGTAAAGGGTACACTGCGAGGAAGTCTGCTAGGACTTGCCCCTTTACGGCACGAAGAGGAACGAAAGTTATGTCGAATTGCAATAGTATCATCGACCACCTGGCAAGTCTGCTAGAAAGCGTCGGGCGGGTCATTAAGTATTGCAACGAATTAAACTTCGAGATAAGGTTGACCTTATGAGAAAGCATGTAGTGCCTGAGCTTTTGAGCGGCGAAGATCAGGGCTAAACAATGCTTCTCAATCGGGGGTACTTTATCTCCGTCGGAATTAGACGACGACTCAGGTAGTAGAGAGCATTTTCTTTACCCTCGTCGTTGACCTGGGCTAGCAGGGCTCCGAGGGAATCTTCTAAAGCTGCGGTATAAAGTATTAACGGTCGACCTAAGACTGGGGCTGCTAAAACAGGAAGTGTCATTAAATACTGCTTAATGTCCTAGAAGGCCCGCTGGTATTTCTCTTCCCAAATGAATTTGGTGTCCTTTTTAACCAATGCCGAGAAGGGCTGACACCTACCTAACAAATTCAAGATAAAGCGTCAAAGATATGCCAACCTCCCTTGAAAGGATCGTAGTTGTTTCAAAGTTTTGGGAGGAGGCATTTCTAAGATAGCTTTAATCTTCTCCGGATCGATTTCAATTCCACGATGTCGGACAACAAATCCCAAGAATTTCCTAGAGGCGACGCCGAAGGCGCATTTCAGGGGATTCATCTTAAGGTTGAACTGCCTTAATCGCTCGAAGACAATTCTCAAATCATACAAGTGATCTTCTCTTAGTTTGCTTTTGATGACTACATCATCCACGTAGCATTCAACTTGGTTGTGAATGAGATCATCAAAAATCCTCGTCATAGCTCTTTGGTATGTTGCTCCTGTGTTCTTCAACCCAAAAGGCATTACTGTGTAGCAGTATATTCCGATCGGCGTTCTGAAGGCTGTGAGCTTCTCATCTTCCGGTGCCATTTTTATTTGATTGTATCCTGAAGATCCATCCATGAAAGAGAAGATTTCAAGTGTTGAAGAAATGTCGATCATCAATTCTGGAATTGGTAGTGGGAATTCATCCTTTGGAAATGCTTTATTCAAAACTCTGAAATCCATGCAGATTCTGATCTGTCCATTCTTCTTTCTGATTGGTACCACGTTGGTTAGCCAAGTCGGGTATTGTTCTTCACGGAAAAATATAGCGTCTATTAGCTTCTTAACTTCAGCTATTACTCGTTGTTCAATCTCTAGATGCATTCTTCTGGAAGCTTGCCTGACTGGAACGGAAGTGGGATCCACTCCTAGCCTGTGAACTGCCACCTCTGGAGCTAATCTTGGCATTTCGTCGTAACTCTAAGCAAAACAGTCCTTGAATTCCATTAGTAGCTTGACCATGTTTTCGGAGTCTTCTTTATTGAGCAAGGAGCTACCAAAGGTCAGCGTAGGCTCTTCGCTAGTACCTAAGTTAACTTCTATTAACTCGTCTATTGTAGATTTAATTTCTTCTTCAAATTCTGGCGGAGCTTTTCGATTTGCAGACCTTCGAGATCATCTAAGGCTTCTAAGTAGACTTCATTAGGCTTGCAAGTTACAACCAAGCAGAATCCCGTATCATCAACTGATCCTATCGTGCCGAATCCGAGACCATGTTTTGAATTGGGAGGCCGACTGGCATTATTCCATAATTTTTCAAAGTGTTGTGATTGACCTTTTGTCCATCGTCGAGGTAAGACACCGCGTTGAATTAAATTTTGAACACAGGGAGAATACCACTCAAAAGGCAGTTCCATTAATTCGGAAGAAGTAACATCTTCAAATTGTACATCATTTTCAGTTTTGGAAGAAGAAGCACCATGGTAGAATTTGATCGGTTTAGTACCGCCGCCATGTACCTCCTTGACCACCATACCCTCGACCTTATTAGAATGGATCGGGGTCAGGGTCATAGTATGTACATAATGGTTAACCTTCTCTTACATTGATTTGTATTCTTCATTCTTTTCGTCTTCGAGAGAGATCTTGAACTGTGGTTTCTTCTGACTTATCGCCGCTGCTTTTTTCTTGATTTCTTCTTCTTCAGAACTGTTCTCCCAATCAACGTCAATGACTCGTTTCTTCTGTCCAACTATTCCAACGTCTCTTCCTCGACTTCATCCCCGGTCTCGACCTTGGGTGCGAGTTCTAGAGAAACCTTCACCATCTCGTCGTAAGGGAGTGGTGAGTAACTGTTGAACTAGAACTTCGGGCTCTTCGTCATCTCGAACTTCTTTTGCTTCATTTGGTATGGTGTTTCTAGAGAAGATTGTTTTCTTCGGAGGTGCGTACTAGGCTGCATCTTCATGAATTCCAATCTCGTGTACGGAGAATGGTTGCAAGTCACCCTTATTACACTGTTCTCCTCCTTCGTAATACTTTATGCATTGGTGCAGAGACGACGGTACCATCCGGTTTTCATGGATCCATGGCCGACCCAGTAGAGCGTTGAACGATGTCTCAGAATCAATTATATGGAATTTTGCGGTTGTCTTTGCTAAGTCACCGGTCTTCATTAATAGTGTAATCGATCCAAGAGCTCTTTTTCCTTTCTGATTGAACCCTCTTAATAACATCTTGTCTGCTTCAAGCTCATGAGCATCAATTTCCAAATATGCTAGCGTCCGAAGATTCATTATGTTGATTGATGCTCCCGGATCAACCAACACTCTAGAGAGCGTAAACTTTCCAATAGTGACTGAAATGTACAACGGTCGATTGTGATCAGCTGTTCCCAGTAGTAGATCATTGTCCGTGAAGGTAACACCTCGTTGTTCTTTTAAAGAGCAAACCTCGTCGAAGGAATTACCGGCCATTTGAGCTAAGCAAATTTCTGGATCAAGTAAAGCCTTGATCAGAGTTTCCCTCATCTCCTTTAACAGCATTAGAGCGTCGTAGATGCTCGGTTGTCGGTAGCTTCCTAAGATGGGCTAGCATGTTATAATCCACCTTATTACCATGTTCCTCGGTTTCTTCCCAAACGGGCAATTCTTCTACTGGGGTTGGCTCCTCCTGAGCAACCACCTGCTTTCCTTTATCCTTTGGACCCATTCTCGGAGGTAGAACTTTTTTGCTTCTTAGGTTGACTTCAGTTACTTGTCCTGAATCTGGTGGTCAATCTACTGGTGTCCCCTCTTGAATCGGAACTACTGGCTCTTCTGGAGTTTCTTTGGAATCTGATAACTCTAATTCTATCGTGATTGGAGCTCCTCGAAATTCACAAATAGACTCTTTGCTTGTTGAGCTTTCGTAGCCATCTTTGTGAGCGTCTTCTCCTTCGTCGTGGTCATCGAGGTTCAGTATGATTTGAGAATCATTTATCGTATCGAAAACGAGATCTGGATTAGGTTGGTTGTCGTTAGTTACATAATCGTTAGAAACAGTCAAAACGTAGCCAACACCAAAACTCTTATCATTATAAGATCCC
Organism: Papilionanthe hookeriana x Papilionanthe teres; assembly: GCA_022702705.1. Classification (NCBI taxonomy): domain Eukaryota; kingdom Viridiplantae; phylum Streptophyta; class Magnoliopsida; order Asparagales; family Orchidaceae; genus Papilionanthe; species Papilionanthe hookeriana x Papilionanthe teres. The sequence continues at coordinate 75,571,181 of CM040427.1, read as the reverse complement.
GCCGGGGCGAGCAAATAATCATACAGAGTCAGAGGTCCAAGAGATTTCTCCCCCGAATCGAAAAAAACCATCCTAGGATAAGTAGCCCCTAGTGTACCCTTCAGAGCTTCGGTTTTCTTTTCTTCTACAATCTTCTCCTCCTTCTGGGGCGGTCTTCATTCGTAAGCGATAGTGCTGACTAGGCAGGTTTCAAACTTTGAGTTGAAGCGTGCACCGAAGCAGTCTGGATATTATCCAAAATTTTCTTCGAGGACTTTGTCCAGACAGTACTTCATCCATCGTAGGTCGTGTACGGGTCTATCGGAATAATAGGATCCGTTGAAATAACATTGACGGAACCTCCTTTTTGGGGTTCCTTCATGTATTCTTTCGGATCGTTATGTTCCCCCTTCAGAGATTATCTTCGAGCCAATTCTTAAAGGTGAAGCAGTCTTCGATCTTGTGTCCGAGCATCCTATGGTAGGGACAGTAGTTCGGATGATCCTTCTTGTTGACTTCTTCTGGCCTCCTGGGCTCTGGCAACTAAAAATCGGGTGTCTTCATCAAACTGCGAAATATTTTAGCCACTGCTTCAGTTTAGAAAGGATATTCCTTGTTTAGAAGTTCCTTCAGGGGACGTGACGAACAAGGCAGTGGTTGATCATGCTGCCATGGCTGATAGCTCGGTCGAGGCTGTTGATAGCCCTGCTGAGGTTGCTGATAAATCTGTTGTGGTTGTTGGTAAGTCAGTTGCGGTGGTTGATAACTGGGCTGTGGCTGTTCTGGCCGTATTTGCACTGGTTGCTTTCCCTTATCGACTTCCACGACAATCAGGCTTCTGTTTATCAGTCTTATCGATGAAACTTAGCTGCTTTGCCTCCTCTTGCAAGCTCCCGGCCTTGCTAAGCAACTTCTCGAAAGTCTTTATTGTAAATCCTTTAAGGAGAAGCGCTATCGGGCCGTGAATACTCTTAAGCAGGATACCGACTGCATGCTATTCCTGAAGCTGTGGTTCACACTTCATGCTTAAATTCCTCCATCGAAGTATGTAGTCCACTAAAGTTTCCTTCGCTTCGTTGCTCCACCACTAGATCACCGATAGTGATGTGGTGCTGAGCCCCGGCAAACCGCTTAACGAAGAGGTTTTCCAATTCTGAAAAGGTCTTGACTGAACCATTCTGAAGTTCTACATGCCAATCGAAGGCAATCCCTGATAAACTGCTGACAAACTGACGGAAAAGTAAAGCATCACTTCCACCGGCATTGCAGCAACTAGCATAAAATTGTACGAAATGCTGCCAGGGGTTTCTCGTACCATCAAAAGTCTTCAACAGAGGTGGTACGAAGCCTTTCGGGTATTGGACGCATCAAATTCTTCAGGGTAAGATCTACCCGTCTGAATAGATGTCCCGCTCTTAGACTGTGCTAAGGCTTCTCACTCCTGTTGTTCCACCATGTTCTTGATATCCTTCTCGGGAATCATGCTTTGTGCAGAATCCTTCTTCGGCTGTTCATCTCCATTGACAGACGTAATCTCTTTCCCTCCATTTGCAATGTGAATGATCTTCGGGGGTGTTTCCTTCTGTGGTTGAAGCTGACTCTGGAGAGTGGCTAAAGCAGCAGCCATCTCTTCCATTCTCTTTGTCATCTGAGAAATCATATCATCTTTCTCTTGAAGACGTGCTCTCATTACTTCTGGTTCATCTCTTCCTGAGGTTGATGGAACTCCTTGCAGAGCTAACGACGCTCATGTCTCGACCATATTGATCTCGGTATACTCGTCATCCATGAACTCCGATGAATCTACTTCATTTTCTAATTTTTCTCCTCTTTCTTTTGACAACTGTCGGATGTCCGTCCTTAGCTTTCCTATGGCATCCTCTAGTGGCCTCTTCCAGACGGTCTCGCGGTTATCACGTGATGATTGTTGAATTTCTTTATCAGGAGTTTCTTTTAATGCAGTGGTACTTCCTTCTGATTCAGGCTCTCTGACGAGGCTTTTCTTCTCAGGACGTTGTGTCGGTATCGACTCAGCGATAATAGGTCGCCACACCATCCTTCTTGCAGCAGAAGGCCTAAGACCAGACGGTCTGTCTGTTATATGCTGGTAGGAGGTGTCCTCCCTAATATGGTGACCCGATACAACAACAGGCGAACTAGATCGCATCTTCTTCCTTGGTTTCTCTACAGCAGTGACAGGCTCTACTCGCGGTCTGAGGCGGGATTTAGCTGGTATTCGTCCCATTCTTCTTAGGATTTCTGGCACGGGTCATCTCTCTTTCTTAGACAATTTCTCTACCATGGCCTGCAGCCGGGCAAATGGCGTAGTCCTGACCCTTTTTCTTTTACAATCATTATAGTATGCAGGTCGGGGTAATGCAGCGGCGATCCTCCGGACATCTTCTTCATCCGATGCAGTAGAGAGAGGGTGAAACCTACTTCCCTCCAACAGAGGTGAATACTCGGGCAGTTCTTCCTCTTTCTCAGAAATCTTTTCCAGAAAGGCAACTTCAGCAGCCTTGGCCTTCTCGATCCTAGCGATCTTTCTGCTCCTATTTCTCCTTTGAGTCCGAGTTAAGGGTGCAACTCTTGAACTGGACCCTATCTCGAAGACAGAAGGTATTGTAGCAAAATCTATACCCTCCATGGTGACAGGCTCATCACAGACTTGGATTTCCTTCCCCTTTAGTTTGGCAGGAGTCGGGGTAGGTGCAGAGATGACTAGACCGGTGGGGGTAGAGACAACAGTCCTCCTACGAACAGCAGTACTTCTCTCAGCTGGAACCCTTTGTAGGGGAGGGAACTCTTGAGTCGATTTCAGGCTGAACTCAGTTACGGGTTCCTCAGTTTCTAATACTTTGTTTATTATGGTGAACAGAGTAACATCTGTGAACTTAACGTCCGTATTGTCAAATCCTTGTCCAAAATGAATGATCCCTTTGTCAGGCAGTTCATCCTTGTAGACAGCTAAGTCCAGTCCGTTGGTTAAGGAGAAAATTAACTTTTTTGCAGACATTTCCTTTAGGGTAGATTCCGAACATCAGTCCCGAATCATACTTCCTTTTGTCGCAATACTTAGGATGAAAAGAAAGAGTCCGAACACATTTTCCTTTATCTTAGTGTATTTGTGATTTTTAAAAGATTTTGTTTGTTAGAAGGTTGTTTATTAGAGGATTTGTTTGTTAGAACAAAACGATTAAAGGAGGAAGGTTATAGAAAAGGTAAGGGATCCGATTCAGAATTGGAAAGGAAGAAAAAGTCTCGTAAGACTTCTCAACTCGAAAGACCGCTCCTAGGCTAGCACCTATTGGGGGTCTACCCCATTTTTGGGAGGCGGAAGGATTCCGGAACCTCTCTGTTTAGGGGTTTCTGAACAGTGGCTCCAGAATCCAAAAGGAGTTGACTATACCCGTTCAAGACAGAAATGAACGTGGTATGCCAACGGAAAGAATGGTAGTTTGGTCCACAAGGTGTATGGACTCACTACCGATTTATGAAAGCAAAACCATCTGATTAAAATGGAGAGAGGAACTAGTCCCCAGCGGAGTCGCCAGAAGTTGTCGGCATATTTTTAGGTTATGTGTTTTAAAAAGGGTGTCGCCTATAGAAATTGTCGGTGAATTTTAAATTTTAAATTTAATTTAAATATATATATAATTTAGAAAGTAGCATTTGATTTACGAAAATAATTTTAAGTTTAAAAATTTTAAGATATGAAATCAAACCGATCTCACATCCCAAATAGTTTACATAAACGAGCACTACACCACGAACCGTGTATCTATCCCGAAGAATAGGCACACTGCTTAATGATGGGGCTCGATTAAATAAACTAGAAGATTTGTGACATTCGTTTGGTCTGCGAACCAATTTTATAAGCAGACAAGTTCCCCTGCTTAATATAAAGGAATTAAGCGGGGTTTATATTGCCTGGGTTCTTAAAGTTCCCTATAAGGGAAAGCCCCTATAGTTAATTACATCTTAAATGTCTGAAGACACTTAAGAAAACTCTCGATAATGATCAGTTGTTTTACTCTCAAGGATTTCAAAGTTTGAGGTTTCAAATGAATTGGATTTTGGAAATTTCAATAGGGAATGGATCAAATTTGGAACAGTTAATTTCAGGAGTCCAAAGGAAGAGAAGTAGGAGAAGCTGAGGATCCAAGAAGAATCTTGGCAACTTCCCAAACTATCCTTTTGTTTGGCTTCAACTTAAGAGTATATTTAATGTTGTAATCCTGCCAATTTTAATTAATTATGACTTATATTTATATGACATAATCATACAAATAGCCTCGAAGATGTGAGGGTTTATGTCATACCAAATGACTACCTTGGAGTCCTAAGACCGGTTAGGGCATAATTTACATAACATGATTATGCAAATGCCTAACGAAGAGTTGAGGATTTATGCTGCACTAAGCAAACTATCTCGAAATCCTATGGCTTTGTTATTTCAAAACTAGGAAAGGTTTTGCTGATGTAGATTCTAATTTTGCTGACGACGATGGTCGTGCTGTCCACTATGCTCCTTTTTGTTGTAGAGGTTTAGTTTTAGAACGTGAAAATCAGGAGATGAGAGAAGCATTTTGGTTTAGAAAAGTCTTAAAGTCCAAATGTTCTTTAATGTTTTAATTAAAACAAATCTTAAAGTTGATTAAACAGAACCGATTAGGATCCCACGGTTCCGTCATCCCGGCACCGTTATTTTCATCAGATTCACTTAGTCCTGATGAATTTGCTAAACTCAATCGAATGAGTTCCACACTTTCATTTAGACCGTGGGAAATCCCGTTAGCAACACGTGGGTTACATCATCCGAGGTATTCCCGATCATCCAACGAGATGTTTTAATTTAGTTGTAGTTGTAGTTTTGTTGTTCTGTTTGTGATTAAATTTTGAGTTGTTTTATATTTTGAAATGTTGTGGCGGTGAATTTTATCTTGTCATGTCTTTTAATTTAGTTTTGGGTTTCAGTTTTGTGGCTATCCTAATGGTTTCAGTTTTCATGCAGGGTGACATTCTTGTTTAACATGCAAGAGAAGTAAAGTACAGTGCAGGTAAATAAATTGCAATGAAATAAAAGCGTACCTGGTAAGCATTCCTGTCACTTTCACCTACACCTAAAACACAGGTTAAAGCATTTAGATTTTTGCAACAAGTACCTAGGTAAAGCTAAGGGAAGGATTTCGTTGTCTACCAAAATCCTAATCCTATAGCTAGTCAATTCCTATGACGTCTAGGTTCTTATATTTTGTTAAGGATGATTTTCTTCACCAAAGAACAATTAAATTCAATTGTTCTTCTTAAAACATCTCATCGTATTGAGAAAGTGCTTAAGATGAGTACTAAACATCTTTTTAATACTTCTGAGATTATTTTGAGTCCAAATGAATTTCATTGTACAAGTGAATTAATCATTCAAGAGATTTAATTAAGTTTTGCTTCTCACTCAGTGAACTAGGATGTTTGATTATCCTATGAGTGAAGTGACATTTCACTTAATACATTATTTAAGAGTTATGATAATAAAAGCCTTTAGGGGCAAATTAATTTGTTGAAGATTTTTAACAATTCTTAATTAGAAAATTGATGATTTTGAACTAATTTGGTTTAGTTATAAAATTTAAATTAATAATTTTAAGTTTGGAATAATGTTCAAGTTGTTTCAATTCAATTAAATCTTTATATTTTGATGATCTTAATATTTCAAATTACTTTTAATGTTTTAAATTTATTTAAGTTGAAAGAGGTGTTTAAATTATTTATTTTTATTAAATTTTAATGACTTTATTTGGATTGATTTTAATATTTTAGGTTGATTTTAATTAGTTAAATTTTTTTATTATAAATTGTTTTGATATTGATTTTTTAATGTTTCAAATTTGTTTAAGGTTTGTTTTCAAATGATAAATTAATTTTAATGTTCTCAATTTAATTTAATTAAGTTATTAAATCACTTAATGTTTTAAACTTTAATTTAGTTAAGGGTTATTTTCCTTTTTCATTATTTAATTTCAATTATCATTTTAAGTTTAATTAAAAATTGAAATGTTATTAAAGTAATTTATTTAGGGATTTCAAATTAAAGAATTGGTATCTTCCTAAGTCACATCCCTAATAATCCAAATTTTTAATTATCCTCCCAAAATTTAAATGATTTAATTAATTAAAGTTCTATTTTGATATTTTCAAAGTGATCGATGGGTTTCTACCCCTTTACTCCCTAAGTTTCAATCACCTAAGAGGAAATTAAGATCAGATATTTTACCCTCCCTTTTGATTAAACCTAAATTATTAATTAGGGTTAGAACCCTTTAATTACCTTTATGCCCTTTTAGGCTTATTTATTTTATAACTCATCAACTTAAGTTCAAATGAACTTAAAATTTTTATATCACTTCGGTCATATGTCAATTAAGACACTAGAGGAGAAAATGTGATTTTTCTGAATTTAATTTAATTTATATATTTATTTTTGTGAGAAAATAAAGGTTTTCAAAAAATCACCAAGGTGAGGTTTCTATCCTTAGGAAAATTGTGGGATGTCCCTACTGACCAGAGGACCACCTAGACCAATTTTGGTGATTTTTTGAATTATATTTTATTTATTATAATTATTTTTATTTTAATGGAATTAATTAATTATAAAATTAAATTAAAGTTAAAAATTAAGTTTTATATTTTTCATAAATCTCTCTGATCTCAAGGAACTCAGAGAAATAAATTTTATAATTTTTTTATTTTTCTTTGATTTACTAGAATTAATTTAGTGAAAATGTGGGGAAATTCATTTTTTAATATTAAAAATTGTCCTAAGCCTTTAAAATTCAATTTCTTAACCTATAGACTTGAGAAAAATATTTGGTTTGTTCCTAAGTGATTAGGAGTCAAAATGTGGCATTTTTTTATTTTTAATATTTTTGTGATTTTTAATATTTTTGTGATTTTTATTATTTTTAATTATTAAAATATTAGAAATATGGTTAAAAATGAAAATTTTTAGAAAATTCCAACTTTAATTTTCTTAGACTCGTCTGATATCAGAGAGCCCACAAAACTATTTGGGTGAATTTTTGAAGTGTATTTTAGGTTATATGAATTTTTAAAGTTTAAAAATAGTCATACAACTTAAATAATTCATTTAATGGGCTAAATTATTTCGAATTGACTTTAAATTTTTATATGAGGCTCTCTGCATCCTAAGTGACAGTGGAGAATTATTTTTAAGTGATCTTGGTGTGTGGTTAATCCTAATTAATTAAAACTCAGTTTTGGGTGTTTAGGCTAATTAGGGTTATTCTTAAGGAATTAAACCAAACTATAATTTTTCTAGAGTCCTCTAGTCATAAGATACCTCCCCAAATTTTCCTAGAATTTTCTAAGCAACATGCTAATTACTGGAATTAAAGCATCAAAACAGACACATAAATTTGAAAAATCAATATCTTGCCACAGAGATGGTCTCTGGCCTTAGAAAATTCGGGAATGTTCCCAAGAAAAGAGGCTACAAAATCCCTATGGTCTCATGCCATGGTGAATTATATGCATGCATGGAGAATTAAAATACTAAAATCAGTAAATAATTAATTAATAATAAAATACTCATCAAAATAACTTAATTCTTTTTCCACTTTGTTCTCCTCTGTTCACTAAGCCAGAGGGTATTTTTCTTTTATTTTTGCGATTTTTCTACACAAAGATATGAATTTTTGAAGTTCTGGGTAATTAAATAAATCAAAAATACCCTATTTATCTATTTAAACCAGTCAGCGCCCCGTCATCCTACGGCGGATCGAAAGCCCATGTGGCGCGCTCCCATTCGGTGCCTTTATCTGACTGAGATGCCATGCGGCCCGCGGTTCTGTCTCATATCTTGATCTGGCGCGATCCTGGTCGTCCATTTGATAGACGCGCGATCAGACGGCTACTGGTCATCTTCTCCGTCTGGTGTGTCCCGAGAGCCGTCCACACTAAAACCCTAAGATCTCTCTCATTTCTCCACCAAATTTCATTTTCTTATACTCTATGGATTCGTCTCAACAAGACACACACATCTGTACGGCTAACATGCTATGAAATTGAGCCAAATAAAATGGAGAATTCACAGAAGCTCGAGAGGAAGAAGAGATTCATACCTTTGCTCTAAGCAATGAAGCTTCAATCAGAGAGTTGTGGCACCTTCGATTGAACCCAAGGAAGCTCCAGATGAAGTCTCTGGCTCCGAGGAATTGTCCGTGTATGAAAGTGACCGTGGCCGATTTCAAAGCTTGGTCGATAGGGAGAATGGCTGGCTCCGGTGAGGGGGCTTTTGTCGGGGAACTTCTTCTCGTGGTCTAGTGAAGGTGTAGGGCCGCTCAATTTGGAGTTTGGTTCACTCGTGGAGAAGTGTCCCGGTTTTGGGTTCAAAATTGAACTCAGAAATTGAGCTCACAGAGGGGGTTTTAGGGCTGGATTTCAGTGGGGATGAAGTGCTCTATGTTTGGAGAAGGGTCTGGAATGATTTTGGCAGAGTTTTGTTATGGTTTGGTTCAACACCTTCTTTGGCCACGAGGTGGTGGTGTTTAAATAGGCATGGCCATGGCTGATTTCAGGGAGGTTTTAAGGCTGGGATTTGCTGCCTAGGGGAGGAGAGAAACAGCCACAATGGCCATTTGGGTTGGGATAGCTCAGCCAATTCATTTTGATTTTTTGAATCAAATTAAGCCTCTCGGCCTGGTGGTTTCCGACGACTGGGGTGGTGGTCCGGCCATGGTCAGGTCACCATCTGACTAAGTGTGGTCAGGGCTTGAGGTTTGTGAATTTAATTGGGGTTTGAAATGTGTAAAAGAGTGGGTTTAAAAGGCATGGGGGAATTGGCTCTTTTGGGTTCAATTTGGTCAAGTCATTTAAATGGGTTGGGTGCACCCTCCCATGACTTGGTATTGGGCTGAGGGAATCATCTAGATCAGCTAGGAAGGGGTGGTGAGGTCTCCATCCATGGTGATATGGCTATACTTGGTTTAGAGTGTAGCATAAATGGGGTTAAAAAGTGATAATGAAGGGTTAAGAAAGAACCCCCTCTTCTTGCCATTAATGGCTTGGTGATGTGGAAAGTGGCTCCCATGGCTTGCATATGGCTTATGCATGGCTCAGTGGCTCCATGTGGCTTAGGGCAAGGCTTGGTCAATTTCATGGAAGTAGATTTTAGGAATTTTGGTATTTTGGTGGAAAATTTTCATGAAGCTTGATTTGGAATGGTTTAATGATGGGTTTGAAACTTAGGGGTGATTTTGATTAAAGGGTTGATAGAAAGAAATGTCATGTGGGCTATGGGTTGATTTTGGGCCTTTTGAAATTATTTTGGATGGGCTTTTAAAGTGTCTTAGAAAAGGTGGGCTTTTAGGTTTTAAAATAAGTTAGTGGATGAAAGTTTTGTAAAAGATTGGGCCCAATAATTATTGGATTTAATTTGGGACTGTTTCATGAATGGTTTGGAGCAAATTTGGGGTAATTTGGGGTTGAATTGGATTTAATTTGGGTCTTTTTGGTAATGGGGCCAAAGTGGATCAAATTGAGCTAACTTGGGTTAAGGTTGGGCCAATGTTGGGTTTGATGTAAAATTAATGTTGAAAAATGTTTATGGGAGTATAACAAAGAGTTTTCAATTTTGGTTGGGCTTTGATTTTGGGATTTGGGCTTATTTGGGTTCATGATTGGTTTAGGCCAAATTGGGAATTTTTGGTTTGGGTTAGGCTTGGGTGGAGTTTGGGTTCAAATTTTGGTCAAATCAAGTTAGTTTTTTGTTTGTGGGGATGTTAGGAAGGTTTTAGAAAATATTTGGGGCTAATTGGAGTTGAGTTGGGTTGGTTTGGGCTAAGTTTAGGTCATGGGCCAAAATTGGGCTTTAAGCTTCAAATTGAAATTGGATTCACATGTTGATGAAATTGGGTTTGGATTTGGTCTAAATTGATATTGGGGATATTAAATTGAAGCTTAGGATTGAATTGGATCAAAATTGAGGTCAATTGGATTGGTTTGGTTGGACATTGGTCTCTCTTAGGTTAAAAATAGGTCAAATTAGGGGTTTTGGTAAAAGTGTTCTAAATTGACAAAATTGGCTTATAATGTAGTTGAACAAAATGAAATTGGGAATATTTAGGGTTTTCTGTAATTTTTTTGGAATTTTCTGAATTTTTGGAATTTTTGGGTTGAAAGGGTATTTTGGGTATTTGGAGGTTATTGGCGGTATTTTGAAAATTTTGGTATATTTGACCAAGGATGATCAATTTGAGTGGTGAGAAATGTTTAAGACTGATTTTGAGGAATTTTGGGTAATTTAGGCAATTTTGCAAATTTTGGGCAATTTCAAGGGCATTTGGTAGGTTTGGTGGGTTTAGGGTCCCGGGGGTCAAAAATTGAAATTTTGGAAAAATGAAAGTTGATCAAGTGTGAGTGAAATGAAATCTATTTGGTTGAGCCATGAAGCCATGTTAAGCTCACAAGAGCCATGAGAGGACTCATTTTAGACATTCACTATGTTGTTCCTAACCTCTTGCCGGGGGCTTAGGGGTTAAGGTCCATCCATATGAATTACCTACATGAGTCAGGAAGTCAAATTGGGTATAGGTGTGGTTTTAGGGTTTTGGAATGTATGTGAGAGAGTGGTGTGTGTGCAAGTCAACCCTCACCAGACCAGACCATCCAGGGTAGTCCTAAGGCCAAAGAGTCCTATAGGAAACTCATCCTTTAAACCTTCACATATTGATTTTAACCCTCCAAGTGGTTTAGGAGTTTACAATTAAACATGTGGGGTTTAAAGGGAGTCAAGAAGTGGTTTGAATTTCTAAGTGGTGGTGGGTTCCATTTTTAGTCCTCTAGGATAGTCAAAGGGAAAACCTATGGCTAGATCCTAAGCACTAAGGAGAGAGAAGACCTAACCAAAAATGAGGTCAACAGGATGCAATATACCGACCTGAAGGAGAAGAAGAATCAATTGCGGCAGTAACTGAAAATACAGAGGATTGGCGGAAGCCATTAATGGATAATTTGCAAATAGGAAACCTACCGGATGATAGGTCATTAGCTCATCAAATCAAGAAAAGAACTTTGTCGTACGCACTAATAAATAATACCTTGTACAGAAGATCTTTCAATCAGATGTGGCTAAGGTGCCTGAGCGAGTCCGAGGCTCGTGAAATTTTTAAAGAGGTGCACTCAGGACTTTGTGGCGCTCATCATTCGGGCCCGAAGATGAAAATTAAGATTAAAAGACTAGGGTACTACTGGCCCTCGATGATGACCGACTGCATGAAGGTTGCCAAGAGTTGTCACCAGTGCCAAGTGCATGGAGTGGTTCTACACCAACCTCCAAATGTGGTACATCCGACAATCGCGTCGTGGCCATTCAAGTGTTAGGGCACAGACATTGTGGGTCCGATAGAACCGCCTTCTTCAAGAGGACATCTCTTTATCCTTGCAGCTACAGATTACTTTTCCAAATGGGCAGAAGCAGTACCGCTCAGAGAAGTAAAGGCACACCATGTGTTGCAATTCTTCAAGAATCAAGTCGTCTACCGTTTCGGGGTACCGTGCAGAATTATCTCAGATAACGGGTCCGCATTCAGAAGTACGAAGATCAACAATTTTGTCAGAAGACACGGGATCGACTGGCGCTATTCGACAATCTACTACCCAAGAGCAAACGGCTTGGCGAGGCTTTTAATAAAACTCTTGTCCAGATCCTAAAGAAAACCTTGGACGTTAACAAAAGAAATTGGCACGAGAAGTTGTTAGAAGCCTTATGGGCCTACAGAACAACATTCAGAACTCCTACTCAATCTACGCCCTACGCTCTAGTGTATGGGTCCAAGGCCGTCTTACCCTTAGAGGTTCAGCTTCCGCCTCTCAAAATTGCAGTCACGAACAAGATCACTACAGAAGAAAACGCTAAACTATGACTAGAAGAATTGGAAAGCTTGGAAGGGAAACGACTTTCGACGACAACGAGAATCCGGAGCTGTATCAAGCCAAGATGATCCAGGCCCATGATAAACTGGTCCGCCCAAGGACGTTCAAAGTCAGTGACTTGGTTCTAGTTCTCAAGAGACCTATTCTTGCACACCACAAGATAGGAGGTAAATTTGAACCAACTTGGAAGGGGTCATTCGTGGTCGACATAGTCTACTCTGGAGGTTCCTACCAACTCGTGAATTGCCGTGGAGAACAATCTATGCTTCTAATCAATGGACGATATTTGAAGAAGTATTACGCAACCTGATGTTTCGAAGGATGAACTTTAAAAAAATGAGGTATCATTCCTAGAAGCACGGGTGGAATAATTATTTGTAACTGGGTCCGAACCCAAAAATATAAAAATGGATGATAAAAATCATTAACAAAAAAATGTATTAAAAAGAAAATATGTGAAATCATAATAATAAAATTTTGATCCTTCCTTTCAAGTTAAGCTCATTCCTGATCTTTCCTCATCTCTTTTCCTACTCTTATTAAAATTTGAAATAAATAAATAAGAATTTTCTATTAATAATTGTTTTCTTATTGTTCTCGTTCTTGGTACAGCCCCTGATCCTTTCCTTATTTTTCGCAGGGAAATGTCGAACGGGCGGTTGGTTCTAAACTTTAAGAATGGCGTGATTCTAGAACTCGATGAAAAGAAGATGAAGGATGGGGCCGTGATTGAGATCGACTCTGATTTCACACCGGTCAGGTTACAGTATGAGGAAACTGATTGGACCCCGATTGACCAGTAAGAGTTCCACAGCCAGACAGTGATGAAATTGGGTGGCCCTGGTCAGCCAACTACCGACAAGAAAAGGAAAGTAAACACCGCTCAGATGACTGGAGCGGACAAGAAAATCAAGTCAATGGTTACTATAGAAGAGGGCGGGCTTATAAGTGCCATGCCCGCAGAAGTTCAAGAGGTAAGGAGAGCTACACTCACTCCGACCCAACGAAGAAACAAGAATCGCAGCATTCGCAAGATGTTAAGGAAGCTAGCAGCTGACCAACATGAAGAGACAATTGCTACCATCAGTACAAATACTTCAAAGAAATCGGTTCATCAGGAACCAGGGAAGAGGATATCAACTCCAAGAACAACAGAAAAGATGAAAAAAATCTCGAGGAGAGCAGAAACAGAATCAACGCCACGACGCCAGGCAGATGTACCAGTTTTGAAGAGCCTTGTTGCGAAAGCAACCTCGGAGGATGTCCTGACAGAGATTATCCCCGAGGAGCCGAGACATACAGGAGAACGTGCTGGGGTTGAACCATACATCCCACAGTACGTTACCAGACCTCGCCGATTGCAGATAATCCCGAAATACGAGCTAGAGCGATTGCAGAAAGTTGAAAATAAACCTTCGATTATTTCAAAAGAATCCGAGGAAAGAGGATCAATATCCTGGAGGGCCTTGAGCTGCATACGGATGTGTTCTCAGACTACGAGCAGCAGCAAATTGTGGAATGCGTCATCAAACATCAGAAAATTGGTCGAGCTGGTCGTTTGAGAGAGAAGACCTACTCAGAACCTCGAATATGGATGAAAGGAAAAGGAAGAGTTACGATCCAGTGCGGGTGTTGCTACAACTTCGCCGAGGACAGAAAGGTAAATCCACCAGGGATACTCCATCGTAGTGAGGTGGATCTGACGCCAAGAATTATTAAGAGGATGGTAAAAAGGATGGTGACATGGAGGGTATTGCCTGCAGATTGCATACCCAACAGCTGCATCATCAACATATACATGGAGGGCGACTACATACCGCCACACATAGATCATCACGGGTTCGTCAGACCTTTCTGCACGGTGTCTTTTGTCAACCAATGTAACATCATGTTCAGATCAGACCTCCGGATAGCAGGCCCTGGAGAATTCCGAGGGCCGGTGAAGATACCTTTACCGGTAGGTTCCGTCATGGTGCTAAAAGGAAATGGAGCAGACGTAGCAAAACACTGCATTCCAGGGGTGCCTGTTCGACAAATCTCCGTCACTTTCAGGAGGATGGACGACAGCAAGATGCCTTTCCACTTTCAGACAGATCCAGAATTAGAGAGCCTTCGGCCATACGAGCTGTGAGCTACATGGGAAATAATACACCTCTAATGCATATCCGAACGGCATGTCCTGCCAAGGATGGATTGGAAGGTGATGTTATTGTCCATGTGTCTCACTATTCAGACATGGATTTTGACAGATGCTTTTGGAAGAAACTTGCAAGAATTTTACACAATCTGTTTTTGGATTTATGTGGATTGTATGAGATACAGAATTTTCAAGAAAAATATCATCATATTTTGGATCAAGCTATATGATGTATTTTCAACAAATTGGAATGGAAACGACCATGTCGTGATTTGCCTTCATTTCTTTTGTGCAAATTGAATGGGAACACCATTAAGTTAAATGAACTTCGAACGAAGCACGAAAGGAAAAGAAAATGGAAAAGAAAATGAAAAAAAAATCTTTTAAAAATCTGAATGTTAAAACGAATTCCAAGTTGACATGAGTTCTAAATAAACAAAAATAAAATCAAAAGACTAAAACAAATGAAACGAATCTAAACCTTGAATTGAATTTCGATCTGAATCCGTCGATTTGAATCCTTCAATTCTTCTTCAAATTGAACTCTATTTGAAACCCCTTGAACCCTCTTTCAGGTTGCTTCTTCCCCACAGAAGACTCAAACTTCAAACTTCTAAACTTCTTCATCGCCCCAAAGCCCTTTTGATTCACTGCGATTTCTTCCCTCTTTTGAGAAGGTCGTTGAATCTACTGACACAGAAACACGAGATTCTCGATTCGGTTCTGATGGCATGGATTCATATCCTTCGCCAAAACAATCAAACTTTGATCAGCTCTCTCGGGATGTGAAGCACTCTCGCATTCCATCTCAACCTTTTGCTACACTAAAATTTCCATAGAATCTTTGCAACTTAAAATACAAACTTTTGGGATTGGTACCTAACTTTCAGTTCCCATCCTTCTGAGACTGGTACCTCACTTCGAGTTCTCATTTCGAGATCGATACTCAAAGTTCGATTCTCTTCTCTGAATTTCCACCAATCTCACACCCTTTTCGAGAAACTTTTCCGCATTCCAATCCTCCGACTTGGGTATAAGACCAACAAGGCATCCTAATCTCGGTGTCCACTAATCCTGCATCCTTCCTAAAAACTTTTCCTCATTCTAATCCTCCTACTTGGGTATAAGACCGACAAGGCATCCTAATCTCGGTGTCCACTAATCTCGCACCCTTTCCAAGAAACCTTTCCGCATTCTAATCCTCCGACTTGGGTATAAGACCGACAAGGCATCCTAATCTCAGTGTCGACTAATCTCGCACTCTTTCCAAGAAACGTTTCTGCATTCTAATCCTCTGAATTGGGTATAAGATCGACAAGGCATCCTAATATAGGTGTCCACTAATCTCGCACCCTTTCCAAGAAACTTTTCCGCATTCTAATCCTCTGACTTGGGTATAAAACTGACAAGGCATCCTAATCTGGGTGTCCACTAATCTCGCACTCTTTCCAAGAAAAGTTTCTGCATTCTAATCCTCTGGCTTGGGTATAAGACCGACAAGGCATCCTAATCTCGGTGTCTACTAATCTCGCACTCTTTTCGAGAAACTTTTTTGCATTCTAATCCTCCGACTTGGGTATAAGACCGACAAGGCATCCTAATCTCGGTGTCCGCTAAATTCACATTCTTTCGAGAAACTTTTTCGCACTCCTGAAATTTCGAGGTCGGTACCTAACTTCTGACTCTCTTCCGAGGCTGGTACCTAACTTCCAGTTCTCACCCTTTTCTAGGTCAGTACCTAACTTCCGACTCTCTTCTGAGACTGGTACCTAACTTCCAGTTCTCACCCTTTTCGAGGCTGGTACTTAACTTCCCATTCTCATTTCGAGATCAGTACCAAAATTCTGATTATCATCCTTCTCGACCAGTGCCTAAATTATGATTCTCTCTTCGAGACTGGTACCTAAATTCCAGTTCTCTTTGCAATCCAGAGGTTGGAACCTAGGTTCCAATTCTCATTTTAAATTCAGAATTTCTGCGAAATTAACCTCGAAATCAATCTCAAATCAAATTTCAATCAAAATTCTGATTAAGTCAAAATTCAAAACTCAAAATTGAAACTTGAAATAAAAATGAAACGGATCTAAAATCCAATCTCTTGAAATCTTGTGATTTGAAATTCACCTCCTTTTCCCCAGCGAGAATTCTGGAATCTTCAGTCCTGGAGATTTACCTGATACTCCCTAGCATAAATTTTCTACGCTTTGTTCTAAGTGTGTCACTTAGACGTCTATCTTGGTTTTGTTGATCTCTTCGGTCAACGCCAATACGTGTGGTGTGCTCCTTTAGCACACCACACCTATTGGGGTCCATTTGTTGACCTTTTTTGGTGAGGTCTGATCTCTCTCTCCTTAGTGCTTAGAATCTAGCCATAGGTTTTCCCTTTGACTATCCTAGAGGACTAGAAATGGCACCCACCACTTAGAAAATTCAAACACTTCTTAACTCCCTTCAAACCCCACATGTTTGATTGTAAACCCCCAGGCCACTTGGAGGGTTAAAACCAATATGTGGAGGTTCAAGGATGAATTCCTATAAGATGTTCAAGCCTTAGGAACCCTGGGTGACCTGGTCTGGTGATGGTTAACTTGAACACACCACACTCTCACACTCATTCCAAAATCTAAAACCACTCTTACCCAACTTGGCTTCCTGACTCATGTAGGAAAATCATATGGATGGACCTCAACCCCTAAGCCCCTGGCTAAGAGGGTTAGGAACAACATATTGAGTAGCTAAAATGAGTCCTCTCATGGCTTTTGTGAGCTTAATATGGCTTCATGGCTCAACCAAAATGGTATCATTCTACTCACATCTAATCAATCTTCCTTTTTTCCAAAATTTCAATTTTTGACCCCCGGGGCCCTAAATCCACCAAACCTACCAAATGCACTTGAAATTGCCCAAAATTCCCAAAATTGCCTAAATTAACCAAAATTTCTCAAAATCAATCCTAAGCATTCCCCACCACTCAAATTGATTAGCCATGACCAAACATATCAAAATTTTCAAAAAATACCCCAATACCCTCCAAATACCCAAGATACCCTTTTTGGCTCAAAAATTCAAAAATTTCAAAAAATTCTCCAAAAATTCCAGAAAATCCCAAATATTCCTAATTTCACTTTTTTCAACTGTCACATACCCTAATTTTGTCAATTTAACCCAATTTGATTAAAAGTCCCAAATTAGCCCTTAAGGCCCAAAATTGACCAAGTGACCCAATCCTTCCCAAATTCAACCCAAATGTCATCTAATTTTCCCCAAATTTGTTTTGAAACCTTCCTAACATCCCCATAAACAAAACTCTAACTTAATTTACCCAATATTTGGACCCAAACTCCACTCAAGCCTAACTCAAACCAAAATTCCCCAAATTGGCCTAAACCAATCATGAACCCAAACAAGCCCAAATCCCAAAATCAAGACTCAACCAAAGATGAAAACTCTTTTTCACACCTTCATAAACACTTTGCAAAATTAATTTCATATCAAAACCAAAATTAGCCCAACTTTAGCCCAAGTTAGCCCAATTTGACCCACTTTGACCCTATTATTAAAAGACCCAAATTAAACCCAATTCAACTCCAAATTACCTCAAACTTGTTCCAAATCATTCATGGCACATTCCTAAACCAATTGCAATATTTATTTGGCTCAGCTATTTACCAAATTTTCATCCAAAAGTTTATTTTGAAACCTAAAAGCCCACTTTCCTAAAACATTTAAAAGCCCATTTTCACTACTTAAAAAGCCCAAAATTGGATCTAAAGCCCACATGACATTTTCTTCTCATCATCCATTTAATAAAATCATTCCTAAGTTTCAAGGTCATCATTAAACCATGCTAAATCAAACCTCATGCCAAATTATCCCTAAAATGTCAAAATTCCTAAAACCCTTTTCCATGAAATTGACCAAGCTTTGCCCCAAGCCACATGGAGCATGAAGCCATGGGTAAGCCATATGTAAGCCATAGGAGCCACTTTCCACCTCACCAAGCCATTAATGGCAAAAGGAGGAGGCTATTTCCTAATCCTTCACTATTTTTTTTAACCCCATTCATGTCACACTCTAATCCAAGTTAGCCACCTCACCATGGATGGGGACCTCACCACCTTCTCTTGGCTGAATCCACTGATTTCCCTCAGCCCAAAATCAGGCCTTGGGGAGGTGCACCAAGCGTGTTTCCATGGATTGACCAAACCAAGCTTAAAGTACACCCTCCCCCTTTCCATTTTAATCAAACCTCTTTACACATGTCCAAGCCAATTGAGCTCACAAACCTCAAGCCCTGACCTCACTGACCATGAGGGTGATTTGACTCTGGCCGGGCCATCACCCTAGTCACCAGAAACCACCAGGCCGAGAGCTCCATGTGAGCCAAAAAAATTCAAAACTCCATTGCTGAGCTGTCCCAAGCCCAATGGCCATTAGAGCTTTTCTTCTCCTTCCCTAGGCAGCAAATCCCAGCCTCCAAACCTCCCTGAAACCAGCCATGGCCATGGCTACTTAAACCCACCTCCCTCATGGCCAAAAGGGTTGATGCACTAGACCTTAGTAAAACCCTGTCAAATTAGTTCCAAACTCCTCTCCTAACCTAGAGCAGTTGATCCCCACTGAAATCCAGCCCTAAAATCCTCTATGTGAGCTCAATTTTAAGCCCAAAAACATGACACTTCACCATAGTGAGCCAATCTTCAAATTGATCGACCGTACACCATCACCAGACCAAGATAAGAAGTTCCCCATTGAAGCCCCCTCACCAGGCTAGCCATTCCTCCTATCGGCCAAGCTTTGAAATTTGGTTTGGTGGAAATCATACCTAGGCAATTCACAAGGACCAGAGGCTCAATCCGTAGACTCCTTGGACTCCAGCGAACATGCCGAGCACATCCAATTGAGGCTTCACCTCTTAGAACAAGGTATGGAGACTTCTCTTTAGCCAGAGCTTCCAGCGATTCCCTATTTTGCTTTACTTGATTTCAAGGCCTATTAGTCGTATGGATTTGTAGCTCTCGTTCAGATGAACACATAGGATCAAATTTCGTGTAATTTGGTTGAGAAATGAGCAAGATCTTAGGGTTAGAAGGTGGACGACTCTCGGGACGCACCAATCGTAGACAATGACCAGAGACCGTTGGATGGCTTGTGTATCGAGTGAACGGCCAGGATCGCGCCGGACGAGGAGACTGAGCAGAACAGCGGGCCGCGTGGCATCCCAGTCAGATGGCAGCGTCAAATGGCAGAGCGACGCGTGTGACTTCGGAGCTGCCTAGGATGACTCGGCGCCGCGCTAGATAAGTAGGAAAATAGAGGATTTTTCTATTTAATTAATTCAACAAACTTTAAAAATGCATAACTTTGTGTAGAAAAATCATAAAAATAAATTAAAAATACCCACTTGCTCAGTGAACAAAGGAGAATAATGTGGGAAAAGAATTAAGTTAATTTGTTGAGTCTATGATTTTTTATGATTTAAATACTCTCTGTGATTTTTAATTCTCCATTTGCATACATAATTCACCATGGCATGAGAACATAGGACTTTTGTAGCCTCTGACCTTAGGAGCATTCCCTGAATTTATCAAGGATAGAGGCCATCTCTATGACAAGTTATCTTTTTTCTAAATTTTTGTGTTTGTTTTAACATTTTAATTCCAATAATTTTCATGTTGATTATAAAAATCTAGAAAAATTAGGGGAGGTATTTTATGACCAGAGGACCCTGGGAAAATTATTGTTTGATTTAATTCTTTAAAAATAACCTTAATTAGCCTAAACACTTAAAATTGAACTTTAATTAATTAGGAAAAACCACACATCAAAAACACATGAAATTAATTCTCCACTGTTATTAGGATACAGAGAACCTCACATAAAAATTTCAAATCAATTGGAATTAATTTGACCCATTAAATTAATTAATTAAGGGACATGACCATTTTACACATTAAAAAATTCATAAAACCCAAAATACATTTCAAAAATTCACCAAATTAATTTTGGGAGTTCTTTATGATCAGAGGAGTCCAAAAAAAATAAAATTGTATTTTTCATAAAAATTTGATTTTTAATCATTTTTTAAATATTTAAAAATTAAAAATTACAAAAATCACGAAAATATAAAAATTCACCAAAATGCCACATTTGGTCTTCTAATCACTTGGGAACCACCAAAATATTTTTCCTAAGTCACTAAGTTAAGATATTAATTTTTAAAGGCCTAGAATAATTTTTAACATTTAAAAAATGAATTTTCTTAATCTTCCACTAAAATAATTCTAATAAATCAAAGAAAAATCAAAAAAATAAAAATTTTGTTCTCCGAATTTCTTGATTACAGAGAGATTTTCTAAAAATATAAAATTAATTTTTCCACCTTTAAAATATTTTAAAATGAATTAATACTCCGAACATAATATAATTCTAATAATTAAATTAAAACTCGAAAAATCCCCAACTTTGGTCCAAATGGTCCTCTGGCAAGGGTCACTTCCAGTAAAAATTTCAAAGTCATAGGTCTTTCCTTGGTCAAGTTATTGATTTTTCATTAAAAACCCTATTTTTGTATTAAAATAAATATATAAATTAAATTTAATTCAGAAAAATCACATTTTCTCCTGATATTTTAATTGTCCCATGTGTAGGGTGACATAAAAATTTCAAAATCATTTGAGTTATATTTAATGAATTATGAAGTGAACAAGCCTAAGGGGTAAAATGGTAATTATTGAAATTTAGCCCTAATTAATATTTAGGCTTAATTATGGGTAATGGGTAAAAAACGATCCTAATTAATCTCTTTAGATGATTGAAACATGAGGAATTAAAGGGTAGGAACCCATTTATCACTTTTCCAACATAAACAAAATGATTATAATTTCTTAAATTATTAAAAATTTGAAGTTAATTAAAAAAGAATGTATTAAGTGAAGGGGTTTAATCTTGGAAGATATTAATTTATTAATCTTAACCCCTAATTAATGATAGAAATCAAATACCACTTAATATTAATTTAATAACTCATTAATGAAAACTAAGATAAATTAAATAATCAAATTAAAATAATTTCTAAGATAAATTAAATAAACAAATTAAAATAATTTCTATGATAATTTAATAAAAAAATAATTTTAAAATAATATAATTAATTAAATTAAAAATAATTTTAAAATGACATTATTAATTCAAAACAATTTAAATTAAATATAATTAAATTAAAGCAATTTTAAAATAATTTAATCAACTTTAAATCAAAATTAAATTAATACAACTAAATTAAAATCAAATTCAAATCAACACAATTAAATTAAATATAACTAAAATTAAAAGTTAAAACAATTTTAAAATAACTAAGTCAACTTTTGAAATGACATAATCAAATTGAAATAGCATAAGAAAATCACAATCAAACTAAAATATTATAATTAATTTGAAGCAGTCTTAAAACATTAACCCAACCTTAGAAAAATTAGATAAATGCGTTAATTAACTAATTTGCCCCCCTAAAGGCTTTCACCCACATAATTCTTAAGTGAAATGTCAAGTGAATGTCACCTCACTTAAGGGATAATCAAAACATCTAAGTTCTTTGAGCAAGAGGAAAACATTTCCAACAAACTTCAAACAATTCGGGTGATTGATTCATCATTACAATGAAACAAAATGAACTAGAAAGATAATCCCGAAAGCGTTTAGGAAGATGTTCAGGGCTTAAGTCCAGAGCACTTCCACTAACATGATGAGATGTCTTAAAAGAATAATTGGACTTCATTATTCTTTGATGAAGAAAATCATCATTAACAAAACACAAGAACCTAGACGTCATAGGAACTGACTAGCAATAGGATTAGGAATTTGGTAGATAACCAGAACCTTCCCTTAGCTTTACTTAGGTACCTGTTGCAAATAAATAAATGCCTTAACATGTGTTTTAAGTGCAGGTGAAAATGACAGGAGTGCCCATCAGGTACACGTTTAAATTTATTGCAATTTACATCCAGCGATTTATTAAATGTCTTACTTTCCTGTACTTATAAATGCATAAAAATGATCGAACCCAGCATGTTTAAACAACTTAAAATTTAATCACCAACAAAAGTAAAACTGCAATTACAACTAAAATTAAAATGTCTCGTTGGAAGATCGGGAATCCCTCGGATGATGTAACCCACGTGTTGCTAACGAGATTTTTCACGGTCTAAATGAAAGTGTGGAACTCATTCAGTTGAATTTAGCAAATTCATTTGGACTAAGTGAATCCAATGAAAATAGCAGTGTCGGGATGACGGAACCGTGGGATCTTAATCGGTTCTGCTTAATCAACTTTAAGATTTGTTTTAATTAAAACATCAAGCCATCTTAATTTTAAACCTCTCTAAAACAAAAAACTTCTCTCATCTCTTGATTGCCACTTCTAAAACTAAACCTCTGCAATAATAAGGAACTTGGAGCACAGTGGGCAGCACGGCCATCTTCGTCAGCAAAACTTATGTCTACTTCAGCAATACCTTTCTTAGAATTAAATAACCAAGCTATAGGATTTCGAGGTAGTTTACCTAGTGCAACATAAACCCTCAACTTCTCTTAGGCATTTGCATAATCATGTTATGCAACTTAAGCCCTGAAACCGGTCTTAGGACTCCGAGGTAGTCGTTTGGTACGACATAAACCCTCAGTGTGATTATATCACACAAGCATAAGTCCTAATTAACTGAAATTGGCAGGATTACAACACTAAATAAATTCTCTCAAATTGAAGCCAAACCATAGGATAGTTTGGGAAGTTGCCAAGATTCCTCTTGGATCTTCAGCTTCTCTACCTTTCGCCTTTGGACTCTTAAAACAAGCTGTTCCAAATTTGAGCTATTCTCTATTGAAATTCCCAAAATCCAATTGTTTGGAAACCTTAAACTTTGAAATTCTTGAGAGCAAAACCACTATCATTATCGAGAGTTTTCTTAAATGATTCATGTCATTTAAGATGTAATTAACTATAGGGGCTTGCCCTTATAGGGAACTTTAAGAACCTGAGTAATATAAACCTCGCTTAATTTCTTTATATTAAGCGGGGAACTCTGTCGGCTTATAAAATTGGTTCGCAGACCAAACGGATGTCACAAATCTTCTAGTTTATTTAATCGAGCCCTATCATCAAGCAGTGTGTCTATCCTTCAGGATAGATACATGTTTTGTGGTATGGTGCTCGTTTATATAAACTATTTGGGATGTGAGATCAGTTTGATTTCATATCTTAAAATTTTCAAACTTAAAATTATTTTCAAAAATCAAATGCTACTTTTCAAACTATATATATATAAATTAAACATAAAATCTAAAAATATGCCGACAACTTTTGTAGGTGACCCCTTTTTAAAACACAAAGCTTAAAAATATGCTGACATGCCTATGCACCAAAGAGTCGGTGCATAGCCGCTAGTGACGGATTTTACTATAACTTCTTGTAGAAATGTTGGATTCGGATTATTTGCGAAGCGTTGCAAAGCTTATTTCATGGGGAATTCATTGGGAATGATAAAATGAACTTTCTAGAAGAGTTTTGCTTGGTTATGGGGAGTTATTATGGAAGGGATGTGTCTCTTAGAGTGAAAAGGCACTTAAGGCACCCTTTGGATGATTCATTAAATGTGGATTCTTTTTGAAGAGACACTTAAGCATCTCTTGGAAAATTATAATTAAGGCTTGCAAAATCTTGAAAAAGGAGATTTAGAGAAGGGAGAGGAACTATTAGAAGAGGAGAAGCGGGCCGAGAAGAAGAAGACTTGGGCATGAGCCCCAAGTGGGCCGACAAGGTGAGAGAGAAAGAGAGAATGTGAGAATTTCTTCTTTTCTTTTCACATTGTTCTTAGAGAGGATTGTAAGGAGATTGCTTTTGCTATACAAGGAGAGTTTGATTTCCATAAAATATAATTATTTTCATTGTATTTTGATTTGAATCTAGTACTTTATTTGTGTGGATTCAAAGACTTGTTCAATGAAAAGTTCTTGTTGTTTCTCCATGTGTAATGAGTAGTTTTCTTTACTCTTTCCTCTTATAATGAATTAGTATGCATGTGTAGGATATATAATTGAGTAGAGTGAGAATATATTGTGATGATTTTACTTTGTTCTTCATTTACAAGTAAACTTGATCAACTTGCATGTTAAAATCTATTGTGAAAACATGTAAGAACCAATGCGGTATTGTCTCAGTCAACTATTGGTAAGAATCACATGAGATTATATGGGTGAGAATATATTACATATAATTGAGTGCAAATAAATAAGGAGATATACATGTTTAAGAGGTGTAGAATTAAGGAACCTTAGGATAACAGACTAAAGCCCCTAATTTGGTTTGATGTGAAAAGTTTTGTTATGAAATGTTAGCCCCCAGGTGGAGGGAAAAGTGGGAACTCTATAGTGAGAGCTAATATCTTCCCTGCCTAACCCATCTACAAAATTTCAAATCATCAAATTATCATATGTTCTTTATAGAACAAAGTAAGGGTAAAGAATATAATTGCTTCTATTTGTCACAATCTCTCTCACTACTTGTTTTACTTTTACACATGCACTAATTTCATTGCATGTGGAAGAGTACTTTTAATATATTAAACTCCACTTTTCTGATTTTCACTTAGTATTTTAGTTTAGAAGTAGTTGTAGTAATAATTTTAGAATTTAATTAAAACCAAACCTTTGTTGACTTTCCATGCTAGGGCGTGTTATTATAGACTAGAACTTCTCTTAAAAGCCAGTCTGATAATTGCGATCTCGGTGGGATCGATATTCGGGGCTTAATCAGAAAGTCCTATATTACTTGATAATAATACGTATACTTGCATAAAATCCTATTTTATAATAATATCAATTAAACTCTCATTTGCATCGGCATCAAGTTTTTGGCATCGTTGTAAAGAAAGAGATATAATTAAACCAGGAAATAAAACATAAGCATAAATATCTGGGATCAAGTTTATTATTAAAAGGAAATAAAACGTAAGCATAAATATCTGGGATCAGAAGTACAACACCTGATGAATGTAATCAACAATCTATCTGACTTCTTTGATCATCTGGATTGGAGAATGAAGGAGCACTTTGATCATTCTGGGTATCTCGAAGGAAGTATGACACGGTTGATGAAAAGGAAAGGGTGGATTAAAGAGGATTCTACCGAAGAATTCCCGTTTCGTCCGTTCTATAATATGTTCGTTTACGGTCAATTAATTGGAGATTTAAGAGTTGATGATAGTTCTAAGGAAGAATGAAGACTTGATTATTGTATTTTTGTGTTTGTGTTTGAACTGATTGTTTTGCTTTGCTTGGATGTTATATTTGGACTTGCTTTCTTGTTTAGTTTTCAGCATTATTGTGTTGTGGTTGTGATCGATGCTGAATTTTAGAATTATATGGCTTGACGATGTGTAGTGTTTAGTGTTATGTGTATGTGTACGTAACTTGGATTTTATATATGAAAGTGATATTTTGTGTTTAGAAAAATCATTTGTCATGGCTTTAGAATGTTATTCAATGCTTAATTAGACTAATTAGGTGTCGGAGCAGGCTTGAAAAGATCGAAATTACAAAAGAAAGTTGGAAGCCTAGTTTTTGAACTGGCACCGAACGGCGCTGTCACCAGCGTCGGACTACACCAAAAGACAGAGAGTTTGGCCATAAGAGTATAAAATAGTGCCCAATGACGCTGTCACTAGCGCCGGACAATGCTATACTAAAAAAAGACCCTAAATATAGTTTTTTGTGATTTAACCCTAGGATCCACCATTTTTGCCCAAAACATTGTATTCTACCTCCATCCAAGGCCAATTTTCGCATTTAGGGCACACTAGCATTTGGATTTGAAGCGATTTCGTGGCCAAAAAAGTTTGGATTTCATCTTCTCTTGGTAAAAACTACACTTTAACCTAAAGTTTTTTTGATTTTGACCGTGAAAATCGCATACATTAGGAAGATTTGAATTTTGAGGTTTATAGAGAAAATATGGAGATTTTTCATGGTATTTGAGTTCTTATCTATTTACATTTGCCTTGGAGTCCATTACATTGCAATTTTGAAATTGATTTGAAAAAATTTGATATCTTTAGACAAATGGCTCTAAGAATGGCTAAAGGGAAGAGAAAGTTTGATTATGATGAGCATAAATTTGTGAATTTCAAGGCTTATTCACACTTCAGTACATTTCTTAGCAATAAGAAATGTATTCAAGAGAAAGCCTTTGAAAATCCTGGAGGTATGATTGAAGAACTAATTGCGAATCGTCAATTGAAGATTTTTTGTTATTTCATCTTTGAAGCGATCTTTGGGAATTGTGTGGGAATTTTATGCTAATTTGTACTATTTTGAAAGTGAGTATATCCTGGTTAGAGGACAAATGGTTGAATTTACCCCTGCCCGCATCAATGCATTTTATCAGTTGAGAGAACCCTTATTATGTGAATAGAAAATTTTCGTGTTACAAATGAAGCATTGAATATATTATGAACTATTTGACTCACGAAAAAGGGGAATGGAGGATTAAACAGAAACAAAAAATTAATTTCCCCCTTTCTACTTTGAATTCTGTATCGAAAGCCTGACACGATTTCATTTTTGCAAGACTTTTGTCTACCAGCCATCACTGTGAGGTTACTGTAGATAGAGCTGTTTTGAATTAGTGTATTCAAAACATGAAGAATATTAACATTGGGGCTATTAATCATAAGAGTATATTGACGAGCTCAAAAGGAGAGACTACAAGTGGACTAGGACACCCTGGCCTGATT
Source organism: Papilionanthe hookeriana x Papilionanthe teres (assembly GCA_022702705.1). Classification (NCBI taxonomy): domain Eukaryota; kingdom Viridiplantae; phylum Streptophyta; class Magnoliopsida; order Asparagales; family Orchidaceae; genus Papilionanthe; species Papilionanthe hookeriana x Papilionanthe teres. The sequence goes on along the minus strand of CM040427.1, from coordinate 75,544,328 downwards.
CATGCCTTGTGTATTAAGTCAGGTGTTGCAACTAAAGATAATGATGCCCTAAAGCCCATTACTAAACTAAATCTGAAAACTTATGAAGCCCATGTAGGATGGAAATGGAGTAAGAAAGCTGATGAACCTCTTCTAGCCATGAGTGACCATCTACATCTAGAGAACCTACTCTGCATGATGTTATGGATCAGTTAGAAAGGTTGAACACCAGAGTAGAAGGGCTAGAAACAAGGAATAAAAAAATGATGATTATCAAGTTCGGTGGCGAGAATATGAGATAGCTTATCATGACGCACATATGAGATTTTTCAGGGGAGACATTAGTGTTGTATTTCCTACTTACCAGTCTGAAGAACCTGATGATGGTGGAGCTCCTACAGATGATGATTGGCAGTTTAGTAGTTTTATTTTCATTTTATTTTGTATTTGTGTTTTGTATTTGTGATGTACCTGAGAATCTCTTTGATTGGTATATGTGATGTAATTTGTATTTGGTTGTGCTTGTAGCAGACTTTACGTTGATTTGTGATGTATGTGATGTGATAGTGGAGTTTGCATGTGGTTTGTTAGTTTAATCTGTGATAGTAACGTTTGGATTGTAATGTTGTGTGCATAATTAATATTATATGTTATAAAACTTCTTCCCTTACCAATTTCTAACCCATACTTTTGTATAGAAATGCTCTTAATTATTTCAGGCCTTCTGTTCTAATTATGAAAGAAAACCTGCTTAAACTCAAAGGTATGAAAAGCCCAACATATTGAGGTATGAGTTATATATGTTTATATCATTTCTTTCTTCCCATGTTAATCATATTGATATTCAAAAATTTAAGTTTGGGGGAGAGAAAGAATTAACTGTTAATTGTTCTCATTTAAAAGTATTTTCAAAATTATTAACATGATTTCTTGTTATAGAACTCAATTTTAGATAACTGTATTTTAATTTTATTTAAGTATTTTGTGAAATTGAATGAAAGTATTGGGTAATGAAAAGCAATTTTGTAGGCTAAGATATTTGGTATAAGAGAATAGGACTATAGTCAACTATTCAAAGTAAGAAAAAATGTATGTTTGAAATATTAAGAATCTTAAAACCTTATGTGATAGGAAAGGATTGAGACTCTATGATGAATCATTAATAAGCTAAAGAAATGCGGATAAGGTAAAGGATTATGGTAAGTTTCAAATTTAGGGTGAGAAGGGTGAAGTTCAAAATTTTTAAAGGCTAACCAGATACAGTAATCCTCACTTGAAGGAAAACAAAAAAGAAAAGAAAAAAAAATAAAAGAAAAGAAAAGAAAGAAAGTGAGGAGAAGCTTGAAGAGATGCCTAATCAAAAATTGGCTTCACTTGGACCTACCTAAAGGGAAGAACTTAATTACTTTCCTGAACTTATATGTATGGATTAGCATCTTTCTTGGTAGTGTTCTCATAAACTTCTTTTCATGTAATCCTTTTAAGTGACTTAACGGGACAATCTACGAGTCATTATTGAAATGAATAGAAAGCTAAAACTCTTAGACTTGATTACTAGATAGTCTTACACCTACAGAATTTACTTGAATTATTCAAAGATCTTTCTGAAAATTTTACTATTGTACTTATTTAAATGAAAATTATGGTATTCTAGAAAGAAAGTTCATTGCAGTGGATCATTATTTTAGGTATTAACTAAAATTACTTGATGACAAGTACTAGTTAAGTTTGGGGGATCTTGACCCATTGAAAATTTGATAGCTTTTCTTATCCATTTCATACCTGTTTTTGATGATATTGCACTTTAAAAAAAAGGTATTTTTCATGATTTCATGCAGGTGCAATGATTTTAGGCCTTTAGAGTAAAAGGAAGCGAAAATGAATAAATTTGGAGCAAAATAGGGCAAAATTGCATTTTATTGAACTAGCGCTGAACGGTGCTGTCACCAGAGCCGGACCGCGCTAATTTACAGAGACTTTGGATGCTAATGTGGAAAATAGCACCGAAAGACGCTCTATACTGCGTCGGATCGCGCCCTATCCCGAATTCAAACTAGATTCAATGTATTTGGCCGGATTTTGGAGGGTTGCATGAGGAAACTCTTGGGAAATCAGTTATGGCCGAATTTAAACTACTTTAGAGCAAAATTTAAAGAGGGAGAGAGAGTTTAGAGTGTAGAGAGAGTGAGGAGAGAGTGTCTTTTCATTGTGTTTAGGAAATCTAGGTTTTGTGTTTTCTCTTCTAAGGAGTGGAGGAGAAGAGGGAAAGTGAGAGATTTCTTCTTCCTTACTTATCTAAAGAGAGAATTGTGTGTTGTTGTGAAAAAAGAACAGGAGTCAAAAGAATTCCTTGAGATTCGCTTGGGGAAGAGTTTGAGATAAGTTGTCTTTTCTTTACTCTGTTTGTATGACGTTGCTTTTATATATAAAATCTATGTTTTGTCATATTTTCTTCATGAGTCTTGAGTAGATTTCTTTGTCTTCCTCCTTTTCATGTGATGTGTTGATGTTGTGATATGGAAATGATGTGCCGATTTATTATGGAGAATTTGTGATGATTTTTTTACTTCGAACTTCATTTACTTTTTGATCTAGCCAATTAAATTGTTAAAACTTGCTAGAAAACATATGTTTCAAAAGGATTATGAGTTCCACACCAAAAGTGAAGGTCACATTCAATGTTCATGAATGAGTGACGTAGTTTATGGGGATTGAGAGCAAAAAAATATGGAAATATACTTTGATGGGCATAGAATTGGAGATTTCAGAGTGACAGGCTGAAATCCTCAATTTGGTCCTAGGGTTTGAAAACCAAAGTGAGAGTTAGCCTTCAGGGGAAGGGAAGTGGGAGCTCTAGAGTGAGAGCCAGTATCCTCCCAGCCAAACCAAGGATTTAGGGACTAAACTTAGGATTAGCCAATGTTCTTTATACGCTTGGAAAAGGGTAAAGAATAGGAATGCTCCTATTTTCCACAATACATTTGCATCACTGATCTATGTCACAATAATCATCATATTATAATTAGAGAGGAGGAAGACACTTTCTTACAACTAAACTTTGTTATAATTTTAGTCTTGTGTTAGTTTAACTTGCTAGAAGGTTAGAGCGTACTTTGGTAGAAGTAACTACAACTGTTTGTCTTTATTTTAAGAATTAAACTTACTTGCAATTGTACTGTGATTCGATAAGTGATTTCTGTGTTACACCATAAAATTAATTGCCTCCCTGTGGGATCATTATCCAGGACTCCACTAGAGCCCTGTATTACTTGAGCGATACTTATACTTGTGTTTAATTGTGTGACTCATTATAAAACTAAATCCATATATATATATAAATCTGAGTTCATAAATTTTTTCAAATTAAAAAAGTCACACCACACTACTACACAAGCTGGTGAAAAACTCTAAATTAGCTAATGTTCTTTGCTAGCACCAAGATGGGGTAAAGGATAGGAATGCTCCTATTTGTCACAGTACAATATTTTGTATTTTTAATCATTCAAATCATACACTGATTAATATCTCTTTTGCAAGGGGAAAGATCATTTAATCATATTCAAAGTCGTTTTTATATTTTATTAGTCTTCTGAACTTTATTAAACTTTTAAATATAGTTGTTGCTTCTTTCTTAAAGTTAGTTTTTAGGATTGCAAACATATTGAATTTGTTCTCCTGTCATATTTACCTGTAATTTAGATAGAATTATGCAAGTTAATATTAAGAGTTACAGCTTTCCTTGTGGGATCGATCCATGTATATATAAAATCCATCTTCATAAGACAAATCTTATATTACTTAAAATGATACATATACTTGGGTAGTACATCTAGTGTGAAAACTTATTATATAATTTCTAAATTATTACATTTATTTACACTAGCCACCAAACATAAATTGAGACAAGACTTTGGTAATTTAAAAATTATAAATATTCGTATCGATTTTTTGGCACCGTTCTTTAGGGAAAGCGATGGAACTTTTAAACTTTCGAATTATACTTGAATTGTAGATTTATTTTTAGGAGAATTAATTTTAGTGCGTTTTATTTTTTAAAAATTATGAAAATTAAAAAAAATTTAAAAATCAGAAAATAAAAAATTTAAAAATATTCTTAAATTTTTAGTTTGCTATTTTATTTTCTAAAGTTTTACTTTGTGCATACGTAGTTCTGGATCTAAAGGTTTAGTGCCTTATGATTCTGAATTATAAAGAACTATAAGAAAATTTTAAAAACACGAAATACTTCATCATTTTCAAGAAATGGCAAACACATCGCAAAATAACATCTAAATTTAAACTTATAAAAATTTACATCATAATTTACAAAAACCTTTAAGGGATTATGCAAATCGTATAGCAGATGAAATTCATTTAAGTATTCAGACTCTTGTTGTAGCGGCTAACTCATTTAAACTTAAACCTTCAATTATACAAATTGTGCAAAATAATCATTTTAGGGGAACACCATCTAAGGATCCAAATTTACATTTAACAAGCTTTTTAGAACTGTGTGCTACATTTAAGCATGATGAAGTATCAAAAATTATCGTCAGACTTAGAAATTTTCCTTTTTCATTAAGTGATAAAGCTAAGATATGGTTAAATTCATTAGCACCTGGATCTATTAGAACTGTTGACCTCATTTTTGGTGAGGTCCTTCCTTCCTTTTAGTGCTTAGGATCTAGCCACAGAATTTTCCCTTTGACTATCCTAGAAGACTAGAAATGGAACCCACCATTTAAAAATTCAACCAAATCTAAACCCTCTTTAGAATCCTACATGGATGGTCATCAAACTCCAAATTACTTGGAAGGTTAGGACCGATGTGTAGAAAGACGAGGATGAGTTCCTATAGGATGGTCGAGCCTTAGGACAACCACAGGTGGCTTGGTCTTGGTGAGGTCCAGCTTGCAAACACCACATTGTTGCACATGTACGAACCCTGAAGTCACTTACACTTAACCTAGCCTCCTGACTCTTTTAGGAGACTCATATGGATGGGCCTCAACCTCTAGTCCTTGGCTAAGAGGTTTATGAACAACATAAGGAGTTCCTAGAATGAGTCCTCTCATGAATCTTGTGAGCTTAAGATGGCTTCATGGCTCAACCAGAATGATTCCATGATACTCACCTTGATCTAATCTTCATTTTTCTAAAATTTTCATTTTAGACCCTCGGGGCCCTAAACCTACTAAATTACCCCATTACCCTTGAAAAGGGAGCAAATTCCCAAAATTATCAAAATTTCCCAAAATCCCTTCAAAATCATTCCAAGTTATTCTCTACTATCCAATTTGACCAAAATTACTCAAATATGACAAAATTTTTAAAATTCCCAAAATACCCCCAAATTACTAAAATGCCCTTCATAACAAAAAATTTTGAAAATCCCAAAAAAAACCAAAAAATCTCAAAAATTCCAAAATATTCTCCACATCATTTTCTTCAACTACCACATACCCTAACTTTATCAATTTAACCCAATTTGATCAAAATTCCAAATTTGCCCTTAAAACCCAAACTTAACCCAATTGAACCCAATGTCAACCAAATTGATTCCAATTTTCTTCAAATAAAATTCCAAACCTTCATAACACTCCCACAAACCAAATTTTTTGTTAATTTGTCCCCAATTTGATCCCAAGCTTTACCCAAACCTTACTCAAACCAAAATTCCCAAGTTTGCCCTAAATTGTTCATGAACCCAAACATACCCAAATCCTAAAATTTTCACCCAACCAATGTTGAAAAATTTTTGTCACATCCCGATAAACATTTTACAACATTAATTTTGCATCTAGCCTAACATTAGCTCAACCTTAGCCCAAATTAACCCAATTTGATCCAATTTGACCATACACTTGAAATGCCCAAATTAAATCCAATTCAACTCCAAATCTCTCCAAATTTGTTCCAAAATCTTCATAACACATTCCTACACCAAACACAATATTTATTTGATCCAAATTTTGACAAAAGTCTCACCCAAATTCCCATTTTTTACCAGAGTACCAATTTAAGCCTAAAATTGTCACATAGCCAAAATTTCAAATTGATTGTTCAAAATCCAAACTTTTCACCCAAATTTTGTTGGAAACCTTTCCTAACATTATTTTGGACCTTATTTAACATTTAATTGAGACTTGAATTCACTTTGGCCCAAACCTAAACCCATTTGACCAAAAAGTCCAATGTTGGCCCAAAAGCCCAAATCTTCTCAAAATTGAACCCCATGACCCATAAAAATTCCCAAATCAATTTTAAATCAAATTTCAACTTATCTTAACCCAATTTCAATAAAATTCAATCCCTTTTGGTCATGGTATAATCACTTTCAAAAAAAAAAAAAAAAAACCCTTCATGCTTGTTGGAGGCCCATCCCTTAAGCATTTTTAAAAGCCTATTTCATCAATTTGGAAAATCCCAAAATTTATTCTAAAAGCCCATATGTCATTTTCCTCATCATGTGTTTGATTAAAATCATTCCCTAAAGTTCCAAATTCATCATTTGAATCAACCAAAAATGACGTCATGACATTTTTCCATCAAATCCCCCAAAAGTCATAAATCCATTCTCATGCAAACTCCCAAGCCAAATGTGAGCCATAGAACTTTGTTCCAAGCTAAATGACAAACCATGCTTGAGCCACATGAAGCCATGAGGGCCTTTTCCATGTCACCAAACCATTAATGGCAAATGGAGGGGCCACTTTCCAACCTCTTTAATAAAGTTTTTAACCACACTAATGACACACTCTAACCAAGCTTAACAAAAATCCTTTGGATAGGGACTTCTCCACCCTTTCTAAGCTGAACCCAAATAATTTTTTCAGCCCAAATCAAACCATGGGAGGGTGCACCAAGCCAATCCATGCCTTGACCCAAATTGACCCAAAAATTGCCCTTACACCCATACCACTTAAATCCATGCCTTTACACATGGCATAACCCAATTGATTGCACCAAGATCGAGCTGAATCAAGTGAGCTTTTCTCAACCAAAAAACCTTGGTGAATGAACCAAGACAACCCCCATGGTGACCCATAAACTCCTCTATTTAAACACCTCTCGTGGCCAAAAGAGAGGGGATGCAAAATTTATCTTGGGGAGACTCTGCCAAATTGTTCCCAAAGCTTCTTCAAGCACTCTTAAGCTCGATCAAACCATTTCCAATTGAGAACTCACCTCTTGGACAAAGGTATCGAATTTTTTTCCCTCCAACGAGCTTATTTTAATTTTCTGTAAATATTCACATGCTTTAAGTATATCATCACCATATAGATGTGTGATACTTGATTAGATGATCATTTAAAAAAAAAAAGTTCACTCAATTTCGTTGAGAAACAAGTGAGATATCAAGGTTTGAAGGTGGACGATTTTGGGTGAATAGCAGTTGGAGAGAGGAGCAGCAGCCATCCGATCACGCGTGTATCGGACGGACGGCTCTGATGCCGTCGAACGGGAGCTTCATCTGTGAACAGGCCGCCAAACAGAACCACGCCAGCCAGTAGCAGCGCGACACGTGTCATTTGAGTGGGAAATTGGATTTTTGATTTATTTTTTACCCTAAACTTCAAAAAATCATAACTTTTCATAGAAAACTCCAAAAACTAAACTAAAATAATCCCTTGCTCAGTGAATAGCGGGGAATACTGTCGAAGTAATTTCATATTTATTTGATGCATATTTTATTTTTAATTCTTTTAATTCTTTATGCATGTAGGAGTTTCACCATACCTTGAAATTTTGATATGTTATTCTATACATCATGTGGAATCTTTCCTGATTTTTCCAAAGTCAAAAGAGATTCCTATGAGGATATCTCTAATTTTTAAGTTTATGCCCATTTTCTTGATTAATTAATTATTATAATTAGCATATTGATTAAAAAAATATAGAAAAATTAGGTTGTGTTTATTATGACTAGGGGACCCTATAAAAATTATTTCATAGTCTAATTAACTAAAAATAATCCTAATTGGCCTAAAACCCTAAAATTGAAAGTAAATTAATTTTCATTAAATATAAATCAAAATTACATGAAAACAGTTCTCCACTGTAATTTAGGATTAGGAGCATAAAAATTTTCAAAACATTTGGAGTTCATGTAATCACCTAAATGAATTTCCTAAGCTTAATGATATTTTTGCCAATTAAAAAATTCAAAAAAATTAAAATACATTTCAAAAATTCACCAAATTGATTTTGGGACTTCTCTGTGATCGGAGGAGTCCAGGAAAAAGAAAATTGTATTTTTCATAAAAAAAATCATTTTTAATCATTTTAAAAAAATTTAAATAAATAAAAAATTATAAAAATCATAAAATTATTAAAATTCACCAAAATGTCACATTTGGTCTCCTAATCACTTAGGGACCATCCCTATATTTTTCCAAAATCTCTAAATTAAGATATTAATTTTTAAAGGCTTATGGTAATTTTAATATTTAAAAATGAATTTTCACCACTTTCCCACTAAAATAATTCTAATAAATCAAAGAAAAATTAGAAAAATATAAAATTTGTTTCTCTGGATTCCTTGATCCAGATGGATTTTTGAAAAATATAAAATTAATTTTTTCCACTTTTAAAATATTTCTATTTTATTAATACTCAATAATTTAAAATAATTATAATAATTAAAGTAAAATGCAAAAAATCACAAAATATAGTTTAAATAGTCCTCTAGTCTAGGGTCACTTCCAGTAAAAATTGCAAAGTGATAGGCCTTTCCTTGGTCATGTTATTGATTTTTCATTAAAAATCCTATTTTTGCACTAAAATAAATATATAAATTAAATTAAAATCAGAAAAACCACATTTTCTCCTCTGATATTTTAATTGACCTATGAGTGAGGTGTCATAAAAATTTCAAATTCATTTGAGTTTAGTTTAATGAATTATGAAGTGAACAAACTTAAAGAGGCAAAATTGGTAATTAAGGAATTTAGCCTTAATTAATATTTAGGCTCAATTAAGGGTAAAAGGGAAATGCTTGATCTTAATCTTATTAGATAATTTAAACATAGGGGTTAAAGGGTAGGAATCCATTTATCAATTTTCCAACATAAACAAAATGATTATAATTTCTTAAATTATTCAAAATTTGAAGTTAATTAAAAGAGAGTGTATTAAGTGAAGGGGTTTAATCTTGGAAGATATTAATTTATTAATCTTAACCCCTAATTAATGATAAAAATCAAATATCACTTAACATTAATTTAATAACTCATTAATGAAAACTAAGATAAATTAAATAATCAAATTAAAATAATTTATAAGATAAATTAAATAATCAAATTAAAATAATTTCTAAGATAATTTAACAAAAAATAATTTTAAAATAATAAAATTAATTAAATTAAAAATAATTTTAAAATGACATGATTAATTCAAAATAATTCAAATTAAATATAATTAAATTAAAGCAATTTTAAAATAATTTAATCAACTTTAAATCACAATGAAATTAATACAACTAAATTAATATCAACTTCAAATCAACACGATTAAATTAAATATAATTAAAATTAAAGTTAAAACAGTTTAAAAAAAACAACTAAATCAACTTTTAAAATTACACAATCAAATTAAAATAACATAAGACAATTATAATTAAACTAAAATATTATAATTAATTTGAATCATTCTTAAAAAACCAACTCTACTTCAAACAAGCTGTTTAAGTTTCTTAATAACCTAACCTGCACCTAAACGCTTTCACCCACATAACTCTTAAGTGAAACGTCAAGTGAATGTCACCTCTCTCATAAGATAATTAAAACATCTAAATTCACTGAGCAAGAGTCAAGACTCAACCAAACCCCAGATGATTAATTCATCTGAATGATAAAATTCATTTGTACTCAAAATAATCCTAAAAGTGTTTAGGAAGATGTTCAGGGATTAACCCCAGAGCACTTCCCCAACCTAATGGGGTGTTTTAAAAGAACAATTGAATTTCATTGTTCTTTGATGAAGAAAATCATCCTTAAAGAACAACTAGGATTTCAACCTAGACGTCATAGGACTTGATAGACAACCAGGATTTCAACCTGGACGTCATAGGACTTGGTGAGCAACTAAGGTCTGAACCTAGACATCATAGGGTTGGTAGATGATCAGAATCATCCCCTAGCCCTACCTAGGTGCTTGTCCTTAAATATTAAATATCCTAACGTGCATCTTAAGTGCAGTTGGTGGAAACAAGAAGACTCTTCAGGTACACATTTAAATTTATTGAAATTTACATTCAGCACTTTATTAAATGTCTTACTTTCCCGCATTTATAAATTCATGAAAATGATCAAACCCAGCATGTTTAAACAACTCAAAATTTAATCACTAATAAAACGAAACTACAATTACAACTAAAATAAAAATGGTTTGTTGGATGGTCGAGAATCCATCGGATGATGTAACCCACGCGTTGCTAACGAGATTTCCTACGGTCTAAATGAAATTGTGGAACTCATTCAGTTGAGTTTAGAAAATTCATTTGGACTAAGTGAATCCGATGAAAATAGTGGTGTCAGAATGATGGAACCGTGAGATCTTAACCAGTTCTGCTTAACCAACTTTAAGATTTCCCTTAATAAATTTTAAGACATTGAATTTGAAACTCAACCTCTAAACCATGACAATTCTCTCATCCCCTGATTGTCACCTCTTTAAACTAAACCCTCTGCAACAATAAGGAGCTCGGAGCAAGCATAGTGGGCAGCACGGTCATCTTCAACAGCAAAATAAGTCTTCATCAACTTAACCATCCCTTAGAAATTAAAGAACTATCCATAGGATTTCGAGGTAAACCCTGACTTTTTTCCTTAGGCATTTGAATAATCATGTTATGCAATTTAAGCCCTAACTCATTTTAGGACTCTGAGGTAGTCTTTTGGTACGACATAAACCCTCACATCTTCGAGGCTATTCGTATGATTATATCATACAAGTATAACTCCTAATTAATTAAAATTGGTAGGATTGCAACGTTAAATAATTCTACCAAATTCAAGCCAAACAAATAGGATATTTAGGAAATCACCGAGGTTCTCCTCGGATCCGTGACATCCCCTACCTTTCTTCCATTGAATTCCCAAAATAAAATGTTCCAAATTTGATCCAATCCCTTTTGAAATTCCAAAATCGAATCCTTTGAATGCTTAAACTTTGAAATTTCTGAAAGTGAAACCACTGATCTTTATCAAGAGTTTTCTTAAGTGTCTTCGGACATTTATTATGTAATTAACTATAGGGGCTTGCCCTTATAGAGAACTTTAAGAACCCATATAATATAAACCCTGCTTAATTCCTTTATATTAAGTAGGGGAACTTCTCGGCTTATAAAAATGGTTCACAGACCAAACGGATGTCACAAATCTTTTAGTTTATTTAATTGAGCCCCATTATCAAGCAGTGTGTCTATTCCTCAGGACAGATACATGGTTTGTGATGCAGTTGACCCGATATAAATATATGCGTACTAAAATCTTCTTCCACAGCAACGGCGCCAAAAATTGACCCGAAGTCCTCCGAAGATCAACGTACTTAATTAATGCTTTCAAAAATATATGTTATAAATAATAATAGCGGCTAGTGTATATAAATATAATTTTATGGAAAGTATTTTACACACTAAGGGTACTACGCAAGTATACGTATCGTATCAAGTAATATAGGGCTTTGAAACAAAGACCCCGATATCGTTCCCACGAGGAGAGAGTTATAGATCTTTAAATATTTTTATTTTAAAGTATTTCTTTTATAGTAAAAAATAAAATATCTTTAATTTACTAGATGCAATAATAAAGCAGAAATAAAATGATTGATGTAAATAGCAATAAGAAAGCAACTTTCTCCCTTTCAATTAATCCAGGATTTTCTAAGATAATAATAATATTCTTGGAGAATATAAATTTATGGTATTGTGCCAAATAGAAGCATTCCTATTCTTTATCTTCGCTCGATAGTATAAAGAACATTGGCTAGCCTATAGATCAGGTCCAGATGTATTGTTAGTAGAATGGGTTAATCTAAACTCACACTACTAGATATCCAAGGGTGGCTATGGTCGGCCCTATTAGTGACCATTTCCTTTTCTATAAACCAAATCATAAGAATTTAGTCTGTCACTCTAAAAACTTATCAATTATAAGCTCAATATATAATATCATTCTATTTATTTGCACTTCACCTTGAATAACCCGCACAAGGCCTTCGACTACCCAAGGATTCATGTGATATCTACAAGTTAAGAATTCATCTCCTTCTAGGTCTCAAAACTCTTCAACAGGTTTTAACAATTTAAATGGCCAATTTAAATAGTAAATTAAGAACCGATATTAATATCATCACAATGTTTTGAAAATATATGATTTTTAATTCTCCGATGAATTTTGTATTATCTTATTTATCTTTTCATAATTGAAAGGAGAAAGTAAAGTAACTACTCAGAACACATTGAAATTAAATAACAAAACATAATAAATAAACTTTGAATCAAAATAAAAATACTTATCTTAGATGTTTCTCCTATCGAACTTCGATTTCTACCGACTCCACGATGTAATGAACTCGGGATGCACCAACTGTTTCAAACTCTAAATACAAACTCTAAAATAAACTCACTAATTTATGAAGGAAAGTAAAAGGTGGCCCTAATATTATCTCTCTAATTCTCTCTCTAGGTTGGGCATTTTTCTCTGAAGGAGTACCTTCCTATTTATAGTTTTCAAGGGTTGCCTCAAGGCACCTCTTCAAAATGTGTCCAAATTCAATGAATCTTCTAAAAGGTGTGTCTGGCGCCTAGGCGCCGGACACCGCATCCAGTTCTTCGCACCTCTTCACTTTGGATCACACCTCTTCGCGATTAAAACCGTTTTGAAGCGTCCAAATACATTGTATCACATGTCTTATAAACCGAGAACAACGCTAGTCTTCTAGAAGGTCCGATAACCACTCGCATCATCAAAATAACCGCCTAAAGTCGTCGAAAACTTAACGGTTTTACGTATCGAGTCGGCGCTAGGCGCCGAGCCGATAATTTCGACAATTTTGCATTTTAGCTCTATTTTTGCTCCTTTTGCTCCTTTTTCATATTTTTCTCCTTCTTGAACATTTTTGCATCACCTACATCCAAAAACACAAAAATACCTTTCATTAAAGCATAATATCCTTAAAATTTAATAAAAATCAAGGCATAAAAATAGGTATTTTTTTCTTGGATCAGCGGTGCTCGTTTATATAAACCATTTGGGGTGTAAGATCGGTTTGATTTCATATTTTTAAATTTAAAGTTATATTTTCAAACTTAAAATTATTTTCAAAAATCAAATGCTACTTTCCAAATAATTATATATATATATATATATATATATATATATATATATATATATATATATATTAAATTTAAAATCTACAATTCGCCGACAATGTCTCTATGTGACCCCCTTTTTAAAACACATAACCTAAAATATGCCGACAAGAACTTGAGGAGATTTAGCACAAAACTTTTGGCTAAGTACTTTCCTCATTAAAAAACTGTTAAGCTTAGAAATGACATTACTTCTTTTACTCAGTATGAAGGAGAGTCAATATATGAAGCTTGGGAAAGATTTAAGGAACTCCTTAAAAAGTTTCCACATCATGCTCTACCAGATTGATTGATTATTCGAACTTTTTATAATGGGTTAGTAGGATCCCTTAGATCTGTCATAGATGCTATTGCTGGAGGTTCATTAATGTCTAAACCATTCGATGGAGCTTATTCATTAATTGAAGAAATAGCTACAAATAATTTTTAATAGCCCTCTCAAAGGGTAAATCCTAAGAAAGTAGTCAGTATTCATGATAATGATGTTATTTTAATGGTTGCATGTCAAGTTGCTGCATTATCTAGGAAATTTGACCAAATTGGAATGAAGTTTTCTCTAACATATCATACGATTGAAGTAAATTCATCAGGACAAATGATTGATTGTCAAACTTCATTAGAAACTATTAATGCTATTAATAGGCTCAATAATTCATATTCCAATTATTACAACCTAGGTTGGAAAAGTCATCCCAACTTTAACTGGAACAACAATTCTGGTGGTGGAAGTCAACAATAGGGGAACACCCAAGTAAACCCATTGGTAAACTAGAACAACCAGGGTAGTACTAATATAGACCCACTTATCCTTCTGGATTTAGTATAACCAACAAGTTAAGGATAAGAAGTTATGTATAGAAGAAGTGATCTTACAAATGGATAATCAATTACAAAGTTAAAGTGTTGTTATTTGAAATATAATGAATCAACTGGGACAAATTGCTAACGCACTTAACAATAGGCCTCAGGGAACACTTCCTAGTAATGTTGAGATTAATCGTAAAGAAAAAAATAATGAACAAGAACAAGTTAAAGCTATCCAACTAAGGAGTGGAAAGGAATTAAATGTTGGAGTGCAAAAAGAGATTGAGTTGAAAGAGAAGATAAAGAGACCAAAAAACCTGAAGAAATTATTCCTAAGGAATTTGAAACACATGTCTCTCCAACTAACATTAATTTAGAAATACCATCACCTTCTTTTCCTCAAAGACTTAGACAACAAAAACTTGATCAGTAATTTTCAAGATTTTTTTAGATTTTTTAGAAGCTTATCTTTAATTTTCCTTTTGTTGAAGCGTTGGAACAGATGTCAAGTTATGCCAAATTTATAAAGAAAGTTTTAAATAAAAAAGGAAGTTTGAAGATTATGAGACTGTTGCACTTAGTGAAGAATGTAGTGCAATAATTCAGAAAAAGCTTCCTAAAAAACTCAAAGATCTTGGTAGCTTTACCATACCTTATGCAATTAGAGAAAAATTTTGTGGAAAATTTTTATGTGATTTAGGAGCGAGCATTAGTCTTATGTCTTTATCTATATTTAGAATGTTAGGTTTAGGAGAACATCTCCCATTAATTTAACCTTATAATTAGCTGGTCGATCTATCACTTATCCTAAAGGGTTATATAAGATGTGTTGGTTAAAGTGGATAAATTTATTTTACCTATTGATTTCATTGTATTAAATATGGAATAAAATAGAGAGACTCCTATTATTTTTGGGAGACCTTTTCTTGCTACCGGATGTGCAATGATAGATGTGTTAAAAGATGAATTAACCATGAGAGTCAATAACCAGGAAGTTGCATTTAATTCTACTGTATTTAAATTTTTTTACAGCAAGCACCAACTAGAAATTCATATAACATATTGTTGATTTTTAAAAAAATCAGAAATTAAAAAAAAATAGATGACATTTCAAAAATGCTCACCACCAGTCTCTCTGACCACCACTCCTCGGAAGTATCAATTGTTTGTTTTACTAGATTCACCCTAAGCCCGTTGATCCTCACTTCAATTCCTTCCAAGTTTTATAATTTGTCTTTAGCTGATATCACTTGTTTTTTAGTTACATCTTACTATACTCTCTGTCTGTAATTTCTTTGAATTTACTAATAATATTTTGCCACCCATCTTTGTTGAAATAGGTCGTCCACCTATTTCCCAGTTTGACCTCCTTGAAGCAAAGATTGTAAAATATTAATTTTATCTCTTTATCTCATATTGCAGATGAGTTGGACACTTTTGTTTTAACCATTGTATTACAAGCATGAAAAAAATCAATTAACATAAATAGGAATGCCATAATGTCACAATTCAAAAAAAAAACCACACTATTATCACTAATGCCCCACCTCCACACACAAACACCTCCACACAAACACAACCACACAATAATCACCACCTCCACAACCACACACCAACACCTTCACACAAACACAACGACCTCCACACACCAACCACCATCACAATACCTCATAACCAATACCACAACACACCACACCACACCACACTAACTTCTCCAATCCACACACCACCACCTCAATGCCACCAACCACCAACATCAATAGCACATCATACTACTCCAACGCCTCCACATCACATTCCCCCACAACACACCACCACCTCCTTATAACCTACAACCGATATCAACTCCCTCTTTCATCCATTTTTCAAATTCTCACTGGTTACATACGAGGTACCAAAACAGTGTCATCTATATATAGGGCACCCGAAAGACAAAAAAAATCTTCAATTTCATATTTTCAATTGAGGCAATGACATACAGGGCTCCGAAAAAACTGTTATCTACAAATCAAGCTCGCTCCTTCATTGATTTTTCAATTAAGACAGAGATATACAAGGCACTCGAAACAGTGTTATCTAATATAGGGCACTTGAAACACCTTACATAAAACCCTACAAATCCTAAAACCCTGCAAATTGTAAAATCCAAAAAGTTCTCACACTAACCAGAGATGATAAAGAGAAAGCCACAAAATGAGAAAGTTCAGAATCAATTCCACAAAATTCTCACAAAACTCAACATGCCGCAAATGAGAAAGCCACAACTTAAAAAGAGGGAGCCGTTCCATCAAAAATGAGCACATAAATTACATACAGTGCACAATAACCGGAGATCGGATGGAAAAGAGAGAGGAGAAAAAAAAGTTACCAATGAAGAGAGGCGCGAGAAAAGCGTGAGAGAGAAACGAGAGAGATACCTTAGCAGCGGGTTAAGAACTTCGTGAGAGCGACTAAGAGAAGTAGCTAGGTCAGAAGAAACGTGAGCGAGGGAGCCACGGGGTTGAGAGAGGCAATTAAAACGCAAAAGAGGGAGCCGTGAGGCAACGGGGTAATATGTATGCGAAGAAAAGCGGGTCGAGGGGTTGAACCTGCGATCTTGTTTTTAGATAGATTAATTAGGAAAACGACGCACGCCGCTAATTCCAAACATACCCAGCCGTATTTTCAAAACTCACCGTACCAAAAAAAATTGCCCGCAACTGGTCCTACGGCTCTTCTAACATCAACATGAAAAAGAAAGCCAACTAGGAATGAGAATTTCTTTTCCTTTCTCTCGATTTGGAGCAATAGACAACTCATGAGCAATTCGAATTCGTATTTGTTACGAGGCTTTCACGGTTATGAATATGTCAGCCAAAAATTTTAAAATGGCGTTACTATCTTAAATTGATATTTTCAAAACAATATTTTTTAAATCAGCAAAATTGTAGACTTTGCCACATCAACAGTTAAAATCCCAGCTGATATTACCACTTTGACACATCAGCAATCCGGCAACTCTGTAAAAAGAATTTTTCTTAAATTTTTTTTGGTGTGGTGATGGCTTGTCAGGCAAGATTATTTCATGAATGGTCTGTTTGGGGGCAACTTATAAGTGCGGGGGCGTTTTTTTGAAACGTCGTGGTATTGTTTGATCCGCCCGTTTCGGCAACTTTATACAAAAACATGATTGGGTCTTTACATTAAACGCAGTCCGCAGGTCGATCCCCGCGGTCAACCCGAAGGCTGCGTTTCAAGATAAGCTGTTTATTCTGAAACGCACAAGTTGCCTCAAACTACCCGAAGTGAAATGGAGACTAAGGCGAAAACTTTTCCTAACTATTATGGCCGATCAGATTACATCACTCATGGATTCAATACTCGTCTCGTTGCATTCAATGCTTGCAAAAAATGATTTCTTTACTCTCTCTTCAGCTTCATACGACAATTCTCACCAAATCGTTATGACTGGCTCTCTTTCATATCTCTTTCCTGTTTGCACAGTTTCCACATTTTTATTTTGTTTTTTTTTTTCGTAGTAAAAATATATTTTTAAAATAAATAATGTAGCTTAAATTATGGTACAAAAACTTTTGTTCTTCACATTCAGATGTCGTATTAATGAAATACTAATGCCATAAAAATATCTAATTATTGTCCTTTCTAATCAAATAAAAATATAAGAAATATAAATATCGCTGCTAAAGGCCAAAATGAGAAAAATGAGACTGGAATTTGGGCAATATTGAATTAATATGAAGGAAAAAAATTCTGTGTTCTTTTTTATTCAACCTCTCTTAATTTTCTATCTTATGTCGAGATATTATTTTGCCATAGTTAATTTTTTTATATATTGTTTTTTTCTCTTCTGTATCAAAACGTTATAATATAATCGAGCGTCAAAAAAAAAAAAAAAAAAAAACAGAAAATGCAGCTACAATCTTAGTTTCATGGTGTCTAAAATCAAATTTGATCGATTTGACATAATGATCGATTTGGAATTTTTAATTTTGAAGAATAAAAGATTAAAATTAAAAATTCAGAAAATGTTGTTTCTCAATATTTTGATTCATATGTTAATCAAAATGTTCAAGAGTTAAATCTACTAAAATAATATTATTGTATTTTATTATATTATTTATAATATCTATTATCATACACTTAAAAGCAATTTCAATTCTTGATATTTGAACGTCTACTTCTTTGCATTGTTTAAGAGCAAATTGAATTCTTGATATTTGAATGTCTCTGAATTACGTACAATGCACAATAATCAGACATCACTGGGAAAAGAGAGGAGAAAGGCAAGTTGCCATCGGAGAGATGCGGGAGAGAGAAACGTGAGAGATACCTAAGCAGCAGTGTAAGATCTTTGCGAGAGCGATCGAGAGAAGTAGTTAGGACAGAAGAAACGCGAGAGAGGGAGCTACGGGGTTGGGAGAGGCAGAAGAAACACGATAATTTTTAATCTTTTTTATGGCTCTGGATCGAACATCTGCCTAAAGAACACATTCTTTGCTAGCATGGTGTTCAGTACACTCGACCCAATGCATTTCAATTTGTGCGACATAGCACTATCAAGATACTGGGTTTTGTCCTCTCTTTCCATGATCCGATGACTCTTCTGTTGTTGCGTATCGGAACATCCTGTCAGGGTCGCTTCTCCCAATTCACAGCACCACTAATCATTTCTAGCAATTGATCTTTCAAATCTAGGATCTGCTAGACGACAAATTCTCTACTACACTCCATGTTGTCAGCACTATCCTTATTGTGAGGTCTTTCTTGTATTTCTCCCCTTCTTACTGATGTCATAATCTACGCTCACCACACCTTTTATGATATATAGTCTGAAACAGTCTATGAATAACACCAAGAAATAAAGAATGAAATGAGGCGAGAGAGAGGAAGAGAGAGATAGAAAGTGTGAGAGAGAGAGAGAGAGAGAGAGTAATTAACAGCGTTGAATATTTTATCCCCTTTATAAAATATTTCCCCTATTTATAGGGGAGATAGTACAATGTTGATATTACATTTTTACCCCATTAGGAAATGTTGTGTACTAGAGTATTCGTGGTAGATTGGCTTATCATCTGGCTGGCTTCTGGCTCGACTAGCTAAGCATCATTGACTTCAGACGGATGGGGTCAACTCAATTGATTGAGCTTGGTTGGTAGGTTTTTGTTGACTGATCTAGCTTGGTTGACTATCTTTAATCCCTAGTAAGGAGTCTTTGGAGTCTCCACAGGATAGTCAAAGATTTGTAGAATTGGAACCTCTTTTGAATCGACTCCACTAGGGATAGGCTATCACATCAAGTCAATTTTCTTGCAGTGGTTGGCTCGTTCGCTCCTTTGCCTTGTCTCTCATCGGATGGTGGATCATTTGATCGTTTTCTTATTTTTCTTGTGGCTCGATCGATTTCAACCTAATTGGTTACCTTGTACGACTTTGATATTTGGTGATTTGATCATTAAATAGTCATACAACTAATTAATCAAAAAAGAGAAATAATTGCTTCATTTCAGTGAATGTCATGAGTTCTATATTTTGTGTTTAATTTGGCTTAGGGTCTCTCTCTCTCTCTCTCTCTCTCTCTCTCTCTCTCTCTCTGTGTATCTATATATATATATATATATATATATATATATATATATATATATATATATATATGAAATGACTAAAAATTAAAGAATTAAATTAATAAATAAATATATTTTTATACAATTCTAGAACTTTCTCCTTCTTCTCCCTTCCTCTTCCATCCTTAAGTTTAATGAAGGAAATTTGTGGACTTCGCAAACCATTTTATTCACCTTAAATTTCTTCGAAGCGGATCTTGATTTTCATGAATCTCTCAAAACAGAATACTGCGAGCACCACAGGTTAAAATTTCATACAAATTGAGTACTCGTCATACACAGTTGAGCACGCACAAAGATTGCGTCCAAATTGAATTAATATAGCAGAGAATGAAACAAAAAAAAAGAAGATAATAAAGAGTAATAGAAGATAGAATGAGAATATTGCCTATAACAGAATCTGTAAGCGTTAATGAAGACAAATTCAATTATAAAGTCCACATATTTTTAAAACAATAACGAGAAGAATGTTTGCTTTCATACAAAACAAGA
The DNA here is from genome assembly GCA_022702705.1 of Papilionanthe hookeriana x Papilionanthe teres. Taxonomy (NCBI): domain Eukaryota; kingdom Viridiplantae; phylum Streptophyta; class Magnoliopsida; order Asparagales; family Orchidaceae; genus Papilionanthe; species Papilionanthe hookeriana x Papilionanthe teres. The sequence goes on along the minus strand of CM040427.1, from coordinate 75,524,057 downwards.
CTTTAAAGGAATCCCATCTACGATCATTTAGCATTTTAGCTTTCTTATGGATTTTTTTTTTTCCTTCTTTAAAAAGCAAATTAATATAGGAAATTGGTGATTAGGGATGCAAATCCCTATTTGGTGAGTATTTAAATTTGAAGTTTTTTTAAAATAAAATTATGTAAAAATGTCTTATAAAGATCAACAGAAATAAAAATTAATTATAAGAGTAAGAATTTTATATGATTAGTGGCATAAAACTTGTTAAAGATATGAATATTTAGAACATATATACGAGGAGACAGACAAAGGAGGGAGTTCTACTGATTGATAATTTGGAGATAGAACTCTGAGAAGAAGATAAACATTTATTCTAGTTTAACAAATTGTTTTATTTATCAGAACAAGCAAAAAGTATAAACGAGTTAGCAAATCAGTTGACTCATTGCCGAGAGAGAGAGAGAGAGAGAGAGAGAGAGAGAGAGAGAGAGACCAATAAGAAATATATAACCTTGATAATTAGCCACTTATCATTAGCCCTTTAAAGGGTCCATATCTACAAAGTTATATATTAGTCCCCATTATTTACCATTTAGAGGGACGTTTTGGTAATCAGATAAATACCAACATATAATAAGACCGGAGGAGTGATTCAGTCATTAAGAACCTCGTTGGTCATTCGATGTACCTTGAGTCTATTGACAGCCGGTGCAAAAAAAAGATTTTTCTTGCAGATCGTCCTCACGGCCGATCGCTACCCTGCGAGAAATTCCTTAGTACGTTCCTCTGATCGCTAGATCCAAATACCTCCTTCGCCAGTATCTAACCCAAACGGTTGTCAAAAACCTTATTTGATCGTTTGTATCTATCATCAAAGCTGTTCATCTATCTCGAGATTCATGCTGATATATTTAGTTTCTCTGATTATCTTGCTCCTCAGAGGCTGCACAGCACACGAGGACAAGAGAATCTGTTTTAACATGTGAGAAAAAATTAAATGACATTTCAGTTCTCTATCTGCTAAAAATAGGCCATGGGATAAGGGGATTTTGAACTTTTTCCTTCTCTCATCTGCTTTTGGATACTTGTGTCCTCTATTTGCATTTGCTATCATGTCCGGCAGAGGAGCGCCGCCTGCCCACAAGGATGCCTTCCTCAAGTCTTTGGGTGAGCTTGCAAACCCGAGAGCAATCAAAAGCTGAGGAGCGATGTCTCCATAGGGGACTTAAGCTAGAAGAGGGCTATGTAGAAGTTGCACTTTGAGGAGTGTAAGGAGTGAGTTGGGTTTATCTCTGGTGATGCGATGAGCGATCCTATGGTGATATTTTTCCTTTCTTAGGTAAGTGTTGGGGTTTTGCGCAATGTAACCCACTTTTTTAACATAAATAAATAAAATATATTTTTTAATTTTGGTAATCATTTGCACCGAGTAAAATCTATCGTGTCAGTCTTGTCGGCGGTGTTTCACCTCCCCATGTATTGCCTGTTCTTGCATATATATGTGGTTTTTGTGGCAAATAAAACCCTTGCACTCTTCTGTTTTCTCCGGGTCTCTCCACTCCTTCCTTTCTCCATTTCCCCCTCTTGGTGAAGTATCTCCAGCCTGATCCCCGATAGATATAAGTGCAACGGATGCCAGAAACTTGGTTCCACTGGATAAATGCGCTGATGATTTAAGATATGAAAATAATGATTTTATAATATGGGATACTACGCAAGTATACGTATCGTTTATCAAGTAATATAGGACTTTCTGATTAAGCCCCGAGATATCGAACCCATAGGGAAAATGTGAAATCTTTAAAGGAATCAGAGAAATTAACTTTTTATTTTCTTTAATTGTTTTCAAAAAAGTATGTCTTAATTTTGAAAAATTTTGAAGGTTGATATGTCTTTTGAAATTTTCTTAATAAAAAATGCAAAGCAAGAAATTAAAATTACAATAACTAAAAACACTGGATGTAAAATACTATTAACTAGAATATATTTTTCTTTCCTTTCATGAAGTAGTAATAATTCTTAAAATATTCTTGTGGAAGTATTCAAATTTTTGTTGTGACAGATAGAAGCAAATGTGTTCTTTACCCTTACTTGGTTCTATAAATAACATAGGTTAATTTGAAATTTATTTTATTTTGAACATGGTTAGGCAGGGAAGATACCAATCTCTCACTCTAGAGTTCCCTCGATTCCCACCACCTAGGGGCTAACTTCTCATAACAAAACTCAAAACTTCAAACCAATTTAGGGGGTTTTAGCCTGTCACTCTAAAATCCTCTAATTTTACTCCCTTTTATAAAAGTATCTTCTAATATTACATTCAATTATATGGACTACAGTTCTCACTCATATAATTTCATGTGATTCTTACTAACTTTTATGAGACAATATCACATTGGATCTTACATAATCTCAAGAAATTTTACAACTTAACAGGCAAAATTAAGAAGTAAACAAAGTTTTTAGAATCAATCTTCACAACTTCTTTCAACTTTTAAACACTTATACTTTCCACAACAATTCTCTTTAAATTAATTACTTCTCCATTTAAGAAAGAAAAAGATAAAGTAAACTACTCAGAATGCATTGAGAAAATATAAAAACACATTGATTTGAAATTAAAAACAACGATAAGAAAAATAATAAACGAAAACAAGTATTAATAAACTAAATAAAGTAAACACTTATCTGAAAATCCTCTCCACAAGACTAAGGAAATTCCTCTGAAACTTTGACTCTTCACTAAACTACTTCTCAGAGCAAGTCTCCCAACTCCGTTGACTCAGAATACAGATTTCAGAATTCAATAAAAACTAAACTAAAAGAAAGAAAAGAAGTGGGAAGAAGAATACTTCACTCTGATCCTTTTCTCCTTTCTACTCTCTACTCCTACTCTAAATAAAAACTTTTAAAATGCAGTGGAAGAACAATGGAAGTACTCTTCAAAATACAGTGGAAGAGTCTCCTCAAATTGCCTCCCTAAATCTTTCCTAAGACTCTCTTTAAATAGTAAACCAAAAGGTGCATTGGTGTCTCTTCAAAATGTGTCCAGATTCGATGTATCTACCAAGTAACACACCCCTTCATTCAAACTTGTCGCCCAAAGCAAGTTATGAACATTACCACCAAGAGTTGCATCACATCCCCTTTGAAATTGGCGCCAAATCCATTTGAATCTCGATTTTTAACTGTGGCGGCTAAGCGCCGGCCCAACGGCGCTTAGTAGCCAGTGCCAAATTTTTTATTTTTCATTTTTTTGCTCCAAATTTGATCCAATTTTGCTCCTTTCATCATGACCATCCATTTTCATCATACCTGCAAGAAAAACACAAAATACCTTCCATTAATGTGCAATATCATTAAAAATAGGTATAAAAATGTGCATAAAAATACTATATATTTTAGGTGTATCAAAATCCCCCAAACATAAAATATTACTTGTCCTCAAGTGACAGTTAATCTCATAGAATATTTTAGCATGCAAATTATGTAATGAGTTTCTTAGGAAGATAACAAAATTTTGTTCTAGAAATGGAATAGTCTAATTTAGAAAAAATTTTAGTGATTAAAACCAACTTAAAGTTTAGAAAGTTCTTAAGTAAAAGAAAATGATAAATATAAGTCTATATCTATTTCAGAAGTATTTGTAGATTTTTCAAAATATAAGATTCAAACATTTATTTTTCTCACTTAAAAATCTTTATTTGAAAAATAATTTTACTTACTATATTACAACTTTAAGCTTTAGATTTTCTTTGAACTTATATCTTAAACTTTAGGTATGAAACCAATTTTTGATTAGGCCCTTAAATCTTCAAGCTTCTCCTTCCTTTTCATATACTATATTTTTCACTTTTTTTTAATATGGCAAGGATTACTATATCTGGATAGATCTTTAATGATTTTGAATTCCAACCTTCCATTTAAAATAAAGATCAGATATACATCTTTCACTTAAAAATCATAATAATAGTATCTGAAAATTACTCTTCAATAAAAGAAATTTAAGCTTTGAAGAATAAAAGTCAAATCTTCTATTTATCCAAAAATACAAAACTTCTTACTAAAGATAGTTTAACTTTATTTAACACCTCTTCATTAAGAAAATTTTAACTTTAAGTTTTTCATGATTACTATAAATTTTAACTAAATTCTTTTATTCATTTCTATATTCAAAATTTTGTTCCCCTAATATAACTTCATGTACATAATTCTTCTCAATCAAAAATAAGATTTATTTTTAAGTATTCTTGAGAATCAAATAAAATTTTAGGTTTTTGAAAATCTTTGTTTTTAAAATCCCCCCAAAATTTAAATTTTTAATTAAGATAAAACATTTAAGCATAAGAAATGATACATGGGTGAGAAATAAAAGCTGACATATCATGCTTCAGAGAATTTTTAATATCCTAATATGCAAGTATAACAATTTAAATACAGGAGTAAAATGAAATCAAATTTAGTTTTTCAAAACATTTCTCTTTTTTTTTATAATAATAAGAAAAGTAAAAATTTCAGAAGACTTCTACAATAATTGATGTTTTCAAAGCAAATACACACCAACTAAAATAACACACTGATACAGATAACAGATGATAGTAGAATTTGAAGAATTTTAAACATGTAGTTTTCTTAAGTAGAAGTTTCTAATAGTGGTTTATAATTTTCTAACAGTTTTTGAAATTAAAAATACATACTACTAAAAACTCTGACATAACATACACATAAAAACATTTACTATTACACATTACCACACAACAACATATAAATCAACAATAAAACAACAACAATACCTGAATATGCATAACAGATAAACAGTACAACTACAATCTGCATACTATCAAGGTTCACATCACAACACAATTATCAAACAAAATACTAGATAAAGTACACAGTGACACAACACATCAATACAACAACTAAAACAAACAACATTCATCTACTCTTTATCCTCCTCCTCATCATCATCTTGCTCGTTCCAATCTCCGAATGTCACATAAGGTATATAGAATGGATGAGGTGGCAACTCAGCACTCTGATCTCCTCTAATCAGTCTATCCAAATATTGCTGCTAATTCTCCTCATATTCATCATGTTTTACAATATATCTCTCAACATTATCCAGTTTACCATCCATATCTCTCACATGCTCTCGAGTAAGACTTACTTTTTTTAAAATCTTTCTTAATAAACCAGTCTGTGAATCAGTAGATGACGATGCGCTTGAAGTAGTAGCACGAGAAGCAGAAGCAACAAAAGCAGAAGCAGTAGAAGCCCTACCAAATCCTCCTCTCCAACCAAACTCTGAATGTATAGTGTAAGCACCAACGTTTACACTAGTAATTGGTCTCAATGGCTGAAGTACCTCTTCCCAGATTTCAAATTTCACTCCAGATCTTTCACAAAGTGAATGAATCAAGGAAGGAAATCCCATATCTGCAGTCGTGGTTGATCTAAGCACGATTCAAAACATAATAAAAAATTATGCTTCCAATACCAATAAAGCTTCCCATGCTCGAATACAATGGTTCAACACTTGCTCTTTCTCTCGTCACTTCACTGGTATGACTTGATGGTAACAACTTAGATGAGATAAAATAATTCCATGCCTTAGAAATGACATTCAAGTTGGAAGCAGGAAAGTTCACTCTTCTATCATTTGTAATTTTTCATATTCCTCTTCCATCAGTCAGAAACTCCATAATCTCATCTAATTCTCCTTCCGAATGATGATAGTTAGAATAAAAACAGAACATGTCAGGAGGTAGTCCATAAAAAGATTGATTGCACCAGAAGAAAAGTTTACTTCATGCCTCCTAACCATCACCTGATTTTCCTCTACAGCAGGTAAATTTGCATAAAATTCTCTTACCACAGAAACAACATCAACAGTAATTCTGCTAGTTTCTTCTTGTAATCATATCTTCAATCACCACTCCTGGCTTACTAAACACTCACTCATGAATCAACTTACGTGATTGCAATGCATCTACGTATCATTCCTCAGCCCTCAAACTAACAAATTTGTCAAAATCAAACTTCATCTTTTCTCGTGCACACTTTAACTTTGGAGGCATCTCTAAAAATTCACGAAAAATTCACCATAAATTCCAAAATCAAACTAAACTTGCTAAATTATCTTCCAAAAGATATTTTCACTAAATCCAAGTAATTTATCAAGCTTTTTTCTCAAATTTTGACCATGAATAGTGATTTTAAGATCTTCCAAAATGTACTCAAAATACATGGTGAAAATCAAAAATTTTTACTTAGGAGTAGTGCTCTTACCTCAAGGAATCCAAATCTAACCATTTTTGTTGAGATCGGCTCTTAAATGATCCACAAAATGATACCATGGGCTTCTCTTTCGCGGCAAAGCAAGGTTTGAAGACGATGGGGCGGTTGAAAATGGCAATTTTCGGGTTTTTAACTTTCGGTAATCAATTTTCGTGAACTGGCGCCTAAGCGCGAACTCTCGGCGCTTAGCCGCGAAATCTTGCGCGTAAGTGCCAGAACATTGGCGCTTAGCCGCCAATACCCAAATTTTTATAATTAAGGTATATGCATTAAATCACTTTGTTAATTACCCTTAATTAGTCCACAATAATTAATTATCCCCACAAATCTTCTAATACTCCAAATCAAAGTTAAATAACCAATGATTCCACACAAATTTCACAAAAACAAACTTATATTAAAACAAACATAACATTCAATACAATACTAGAATTTTTATCCAAACATAAAGGATAAAATTCTCAAAATACAAGACACTATAATCTTAAATTGATAAGTGTACATCTCTAAGATGTACCCATCACATCATCAGGCATATATAAAAACATTAAACACACCAAACATGAACTCACAAGAACATTAACATAACACATAAGACACTAAACAAATGAAACAAAACACTTTTAATTCCACTCTCCATTAGGCGGAATATAAGTAGGACCACTATTATTCTCATTTGACCCTTCAGGAATATAAATTTGATAAAACGGGTGATCATTGTTCATTCTTATATCATCTTCTTCAATCCATTTGTTCTTCACAAACATCGCCTTATCTATTTCTTCCACATACCTTGAATGATTGAATTGCATCTTGAGTTGCCATCCCATGTGATCCAGATGTAAAGTAATATCATTGATCTTTGCTTCCATTTAAGTCACTCGAGCTTCAATTTTTGCAATCATCTCTGCAATACCTTGAATGCTAACAACCAGATATCCATTAAATAACTCCTTAGCACTATCACTAATGAACTTACTTTTATCAGAATCTTGCTTCTTCTTCATCTCGTTCTCCCAGGAAGACATGGTGCTCAAAATTCTCTTCTTAGACTTCAGAAATGAAAATAGGAATTGGGGCAAGTGTTTCCTTAAGTCAGGACCTTTTTATAGACTTGGGAGATGCTAAAATATTCTCCAACACATTTAGAATCTCCTAAATAACTCCCACAACTCCCCCCCGCGATCTAGGCTCTAAATTCACATTTTTCACGTTTTTTATAATTGTGGCGCCTAAGCGCTAACTAGTCGGCGCTTAGCCGCCAGTGCATAATTTAGCACAGGTCTGCTAAGTGTCCAAATTCTCATTCTGACTTTTCCAAATCATCAATTAAGATCAAATAAACTCCACTTAAGTTTAAAAACTCCAAATTACTACCACTAAAAATATAAAAACAAAGCAAACAAAGCAAACAAAACACAAAAAACAAACATAAAGCAAACACACCGATAAATATGGGTTGCCTCCCACAAAGCGCTTATTTTAACGTCTTTAGCCTGACATATCAGATCTCATTCTGAGTGACCCAAAATTAAATTCTCATTAGATTTAGATTTATTGACTGAAAAACATGATTTAAGTCTATGTCTGTTAACTTTAAATATTTTTCCAGTCTTAGGATCTTGAATATCTACAGCTCCATAAGAATAAACTTTTATCACAATGAATGAACCCATCCACCAGGACTTAAGTTTTCCAGAAAATATTCTCAATCTAGCGTTATACAGCAAAACTTGTTGTCCTGGTACAAGATTTTTGGTAAGAATCCTCCGATCATGCCATAACTTCATCTTTTCCTTATAAATCTTAGCATTTTCATAAGATTCATTCCTTATTTCTTCAAGCTCATTCAATTGCAATAATCTCTTTTCAGCAACATCTTTCAAATTATAATTGAACTCTTTAATAGCCCAATAAGCCTTATGCTCAAGTTCAAAAGGTAAATGACAAGCTTTTCCAAAAATCAGCCTACATGGGGACATTCCTATAGATGTTCTGTAAGCAGTCCTATAGGCTCACAAAGCATAATCCAGTTTAATTGACCAATCCTTTCTATTTGGATTAACAGTTTTTTCCAATATTCTTTTAATTTCACGATTGGATAATTCAACCAAACCACTTGTCTGCGGATGATAAGCAGTAGCAATGCGATGATTAATATAATATTTCTTTGCTAACTTCCCAATAATCGCATTTCTAAAATGACTTCCTCCATCAGTTATGATTACTCTTGGTATTCCAAATCTGTAAAATATATTCCTTTCTAAAAACTTTGCAACACTTTGAGCATCACATAGAGGTAAAGCAATAGCTTCAATCCATTTGGAAACATAGTCTACTGCTATCAAAATATAAACATTTCTGAAAGATTGTGTAAATGGTCCCATAAATATAATCCCCAAACATCAAATAATTCAACTTCCAACATATAATTGAGGGGCATCTCATTTCTTCTAGAAATATTGCCTACACGCTGACATCTATCACAATTTTTAATATAAACATTCACATCCTTAAAAATTGTAGGCCAATAAAATCCTGATTGCAATTTTTTATATGCAGTTTTATCACTTCTAAAATGTCCCCCATAATCAGAATCATGATATTTTTGAATAATTTCATAAGTCTCTTCCAAAAGTACACATCTTCGAATTATAGGATCCTTTCCTTGTTTATATAAAAATGGGTCATCCCAAAAATAAGTCTTAGCATCGTACGGAAATTTCTTCTTTTCATGATATGTCAAACCATAGGGTATAATATTACTAACAATAAAGTTTACTATGTCTGCATACCACGGAACACTCCATTCTTTAACAGTGAACAGATTTTCAACAGGAAAATGTTCATTAATTTCTTCAATATCACAGAAAGATTTTTGAATTTCAAGCTTGGACAAATGATCAGCAATTTGATTATCAGAATCCTTCATATCTACTATCTCAAAATCAAATTCTTGCAAAAGAAGAATCCATCTTTTAAGTCTCGGTTTTGCATCATTTTTCTTCATTAAGTATTTGATAGCAGAATGATCAATATGCACAACACATTTAGTTCCAATTAAATATGATCGAAATTTATTAAAGGCAAATACTATAGCTAATAACTCTTTCTCAGTAGTGGTATAATTAATTTGAGCTTCATTAAGAGTTTTACTAGCATAATAAATTACTTTGAAAATTTTATCATATTTCGACCCAAAACGAGACCAATAGCATAATCACTAGCATCACACATTAATTCAAAAGGTTTTTCCCAATTTGGTGAAATTATTATAGGTGCAGTGATTAATTTTTCTTTTAATGTTTCAAAGGCTTTATGACAGTCATCATCAAAATTAAAAATTGCATCCTTTTCCAGTAAACGGCATAAAGGTTTTGTAATCTTTGAAAAATCTTTGATGTAACGCCTGTAGAATCCAGCATGTCCTAAAAAACTTCTAATTCCCCTTACTTTGGTTGGGCAAGGTAAATTAGATATAACTTGAATTTTTGCGGGATCTACATCCAAAACGTTTTTCGAAATCTGATGTCCCAAAACAATTCCTCCTGCTACCATAAATTTGCATTTTTCCCAATTAAGGACCAAATTAGTTTCTTCACAGCATTTTAGAACTTTAGATAGATGTTCTAAACTTGATTCAAATGAAATTCCGAACACTGAAAAGTCATCCATAAAAACTTCAATCCCTTTTACAATTAAATCACAAAAAATAGCCATCATACATCTCTGAAATGCAGTAGGGGCATTACATAAACCAAAGGGCATTCTTCTAAAAGCAAACGTACCATAAGAACTGGTAAATTTAGTTTTCTCTTGATCCTCAGGAGCAATTTGAATTTGGTGGTAACCAGTATATCCATCCAAAAAACAAAAGTATTTATGCCCAGCCAGTCTATCCAACATTTGATCTAGAAAAGGGAGTGGAAAATGATCTTTCCTTGTGGCAAGGTTTAATTTTATATAATCAATGCATATTCGCCACCCTGTAACTTGTCTTGTTGGTATCATTTCATTCTTTTCATTAACAGTCATGATTACTCCTCCTTTCTTAGGAACACAATTAATAGGACTAACCCATGCACTATCTGAAATAGGGTAGATTATTCCAGCATCCAACCACTTTACAATTTCTTTCTTAACAACTTCTTTCATGATAGGATTTAATCTCCTTTAGGGATCAGCCCGTGGTTTGCAATGATCTTTCAAAAGAATTCTGTGCATACAAATTGAAGGGCTGATTCCTTAAATATCAGCAATTGTCCATCCAAAGGCTTTCTTGTGCTTCTTCAGAATTTCAAGCAAACTCTCTTCTTCTTTTTCAGTTAATTGAGAGGAAATTATAACAGGCAAGGTTGAGGATTCTCCTAGAAAAAACATACTTCAAATGATCAGGATGCATTTTTAACTCAAGTTCAGGAGGTTTTTCAATTGATGGACCATAAGATTTATCTTTTTCAGTCATATCCAACAATTCAAAACTTTCACGAACATACTTTAAATCTTCCTCTTAAAAATCTTCAGAATCAAATAACTCCTCTTCTTGCTTTATTCAAATTCTTCTCTTTCAGCTTTCTCTTTATAAGTTGATTTGAAATGACATTCACTTAAATATTCGATAACATCCATCCTAAAACACTCATCTTCTTTACCTCTTGCAGGATATTTCATCGATTTTGAAATATTAAATGTAACAGTCTGATCATTAACCCTCATCGTTAATTCCCCTTTTGCACATCTATCATGGCTCTGCCTGTAGCTAGAAAAGGTCTCCCCAAAATTATGGGTATCTCTTTATCTTCCTCCATATCTAACACAATGAAATTCACAGGAAAAATAAATTGATCCACTTTTACCAAAACATCTTTTATAACTCCTTTAGGATATGTGATCGAACGATCTGCTAATTGTAGAGTTACAGTAGTTGGGGTTATTTCTCCTATTCACAATCTTTTGAATATTGATAGAGGCATAAGGTTAAAGCTTGCACCCAAATCACATAAAGCTTTTCCACAGAATCTTTCTCCGATTGCACATGGAATTATGAAACTACCGGATCTTTAAATTTTTCGAGAAGCTTTTTCGAATTATCGCACTCGCACTCCTCACTAAGTGCAACGATCTCATTTTCTTCAAAATTCCTCTTTTTATTAAGAATATCCTTCATAAATTTTGCATAACTTGGCATTTGTTCTAGGGCTTCAGCAAATGGAATATTAATGGTAAGCTTCTTTAATATCTCCAAGAATTTTGAAAATTGCTTATCCAATTTTTGTTGAAGAAGTCTCTGAGGAAATGGAGATGGTAGTTTTTCTAAATCAACCTTAGGTGGAGAAATAGGTCTTTCAAAACCTTTTGGAGCGTCCTCTTTAGGTCTTTCAATCTCTTCTTTCTCTACTTCAATTTCTTTTTCAACTCTACTTTCCAATTCTTTTCCACTTCTCAGTTGAATTGCTTTCACTTGTTCTTTATTCTTTTCTCTTGGATTCACTTCAGTATTACTTGGAAGCATTCCTTGGGATCTATTACTTAAGGCATTTACAATTTGTCCCAAATTATTTTCAATATTTCTGATGGTTGCTCCTTGAATTTGTAATTGATCTCCCATATGTGATACTACTTCTTCCATAGACAACTCTCCTTATTTTGTAAAGCATTGTTATAACCTGAAGGATTAGTTAATCTATTATTATTATTACCTTGGTTGTTCCAATTCCCCAATGGGCTTACTTGGGTGTTCCCCCATTGTTGATTAACACCACCCTGATTATTGTTATTCCTGTTAAAATTTGGATGATTCTTCCAACTCGGGTTATAATAATTGGAATATGGTTTGTTAGGTTTGATTATAGCATTCACGAGTTTACGGTGAAGAATAAGAATCAACCATTTAGCCTAATGAATTTTCTTCAATCATGAGATTTGGCTGAGAAAAATTCATCCCAAATTGGTCTATCTTCCTTGATACGAAGAAGCAACTTGATTTGCTAACATTGTAAAAGCATCATTTTCATAAACACTGGCTACCTTTTTAGGATTTAACATTTCAGAAGGCCATTGAAAATTATTAGTAGCCATTTCTTCAACTAAAGCATAAGCATCAGAAAATGGTTTAGACAATAATGATCCACTAGCAGCAGCATGATGATTGATCTAATAGATCCAACTAATCCATTATAAAAAGTTTGAATTATTAACCAATCTGGTATCGCATGATGTGGAAATTTCCTGAGGAGATCTTTAAATCTTTCCCATGCTTCATATATTGATTCTCCTTTAAACTGACAAAAAGATGTTATATCATTTCTCAACTTAGCAGTCTTAGATGGTGAAAAATATTTAGCAAGGAATTTACGTGACGATTCACCCTAGAGTTCTTATTGATCCAGAGTCTTAACGAATGTAACCACATTTTAGCTTTATCCCTTAGTGAGAAAGGAAAAAGTCTAAGTCTAATAGCATCATACGAAACACCATCATATTTAAAAGTAGCACACGAACTCTATAAAATTAGCAAGATGCAAATTAGGATCTTCGGTTGTTGCTCCCCAAACCGATTATTTGACACCATTAAGATAATAGCGAGGTTTAAGCTCAAAAGAATTAGCAGCTACGACGAGGTTTTGAATACTACCACGAAGTTCATCTACTGTAGGGTTAACATAATCTCTTAAAGGTCTTAATTCTTGATGGATGCCAACATTTTGATTTTGATGATTTGCCATTTCTTGAATATTTTTATCTTTTCTGTATTTTTAATTTTTTTTATTTTTCTGATAGTTCTTTCTAATTCAGAATCGTAAGGCACAAGTCCTTTAGAACCTGAACTACACATACAATAACAAAAAAAAATAAAATACAACACACTAACAAAAACAAAGAAAAGTAAAAATTTATAATTTCTTAATTCTCTTTAAAATGCAATTTAATTAATTTTCCCCGGCAACGGTGCCAAAAACTTGATCCCCGACAATGGCACCAAAAACTTGATCCCCGATAGATATAATTGCAACGAATGCCAGAAACTTGGTTCCACTGGATAAATGCGCTGATGATTTAAGATATAAAAATAATGATTTTATAATATGGGATACTACGTGACCCATAATTTTATATTATGATATTTTTAATTTAATTGCAACGGCGCCAAAAACTTGACCCCGCTATTTATATGTATAGAATTGTAATTGTTTATGTTGTGGATGCTACGCAAGTATACGTATCGTATCGAAGTAATACGGGGCTCTAGTGGAGTCCTGGTTATCGATCCCACGGGGAAAGAAAAATTAAATAACAACTAATTTAAAATAATAAGAATAATTTTTAAAATAGTATACGAAAATTTGGAATTCTAAATTTGAGCGCAATAAAGTAAGCCGAGTATTTTAATTAGGTAACTTAACTAAGTAGGAAATTAATACGTATTGAAAATGCGAGAAATTAAACTAATTGCTAAATAAGTCTTTACTTATTCGAAAAAGTATCTTTCCCCTTGTTTAGAAATTTAAGTGATTGATGAATTTAAATAGATAATTTTAAGGTATTGTGACAAATAGGAGCATTCCTATTCTTTACCCTTTGGTCAAGTGTAAAGAATATTGACTAATCCTATGTTTGATTATCGAATCCGCGGCTAGGTCGGGAGGATACCGATCGCCACTTGAGCTCCCACGTTCCCCTCGCTCGAGGGCTAACATCTACACTTCGGCTCTCGAACAATAGGACCGAATTGAATATTTTAGTCTGTCACACTAAAATGCTCGATTCTACGCCCGATAATATTATTTCCACTATTTATTTGCACCCTACTTTCAAGGCTTTTAATTCCCAGAATATCGGATGTAATTTTTACTATAGTTGATAATCAACATATTTTAACAAATCAAATGGCCAGTTGAAAGTAAATTAAGTTTTAAGTAAAAATTATCACAATTTATTAATATATATATAAGTATCTCTATTTTAATTTCATCAAGTCACTTAATTTCATAAACGAGGAGAAAGACTATTAAACTACTCGTGAATGCATAGGAACTAAAATAAGCATGGATTTCATTTAAAGTTAAAAAAAATAAATACAAATACTTATCTCGATTTATCCCCAAACGGACTCCTCGTAGTTCCTTTGACTCTTCCTTCCAAGATACAGACGACTCACTAATTACTCACTAAACTCACTAAACTTACTAAAGACTCACTAAAGACACACAATCGCACAAAAATTAACACCCAGAGATCGAATTTCGGCCTCATATATAGAGGTAAGCGAAGGACCAAGAGGTGCGTAAGCATCCCTTCAAAAGTGTCCGGGTTCAATGTATTCGTGCCATTTGAACTACCTCGCCGTCGGCGACGAACTACCTCGCTTGTCGGCGAGGCTTCTGAAGATCTTCAAGCCGCTCTAGCTCGCTGTCAGCGGGCTCGGGTTCGCTGTCAGCGAGACAGTTATAAATTCTTCAGAATTTTCTTCTTGTAACCTCGCCGTCGGCGGGCTCGATCTCGCCTTCGGCGACTCAGCACAAATTGCATGATTTTGCTCCAAATTCGCTCCTTTTTATGATTTTTGCTTTTATCACCTAAATTCTCCATTCACTGCAATAAAATAAAGAAAATACCCTTCTTTAAAGTGCAATTTCATCAAAAATAGGTATGAATTTCTTAATAAATTTTTCGGCGATCAAAATCCCTCAAACTTACTTATTACTTGTCCTCAAGTAATTTTAATACTACATAAAAATAATGAGTTTTATAATAAGATTTTTCAATTTAGATAAACTATGAATTAGATTAATTAATATCATAATAAAGTTAAACAAAAATAATTCATGTAATTTAATTAATCTTATAGAAATAAATTATTTAGTTATCGAGTCTAAGATTTCTAGCATACTTATTCATTTCGGGAATGACTATATTTAAAAGAATAACTACTTAAGATATTCATATGATAAGAAATTCAAGAAAATACTATTAGGTAAAATTCTAATCCATAAACATAAGTTTGGAAATATCTAAGTTTTTCCCTTTAGGTTAATTCGAATGAAGCCGATTTTGATAAGGCATCTCTCAAACCTTCTCCTCTTTTTTTTTTTTTTTAACTTTTTCTTTTTCTTTTTCTTTTGAGGATTATCTGTATCCTGAGAGTACGTTAATAATTTTGAACTTCATTTTCATCTTCCTAAATTTGAAACTTAGGAATATTTCTTTGCTTATATATACTTCATAGTTTTTACTTTATTGATTTTCAATCTTTTCTTTTTCACTTGAATACTTAAGAATTTTAATTTTAGAATATAGTTTTCCTTACTAAAAATAGTTTACTATATTCTTATTCCCTTTAACCAAATATTTTATTCTATTTAATTAATTAACGCACTAGAAATAATTTATTTAACCTTTTATAATAATTAAATAAAATAATTCATATTAATTAAATTGAAAAATTTGCTATAAAAATCATTTTATAATAATTTGAAAATAGAAATTGAGAACAAATTAATAACTAAATTTTTATTTTACTCCCCCCCCCAAACTTAAATTTTTATATCTATTCTAAATAATAAAAAAGGAGAGTAAATAAATCATACCTTTGAAGTTTAGGTATTTCTTTTTCTTTGAAATTTTTGCAGGCTTTTTCATTTTTCATTGAACCTGTACTGTTAGTATTCTCCATATATATATATAACAATTTAAAGAAAATGCAGGGATAAAATCTAAGATAAGTATTAACTATAACAATTAAAATTAACTCTACACTACACATATGAATTACTAACATATTAAAAACAATTTAACTAAGAGATTAACAATTTTACAACTTAAAACAATACAGAATAAAATAAAAACATACTAAAGAAAACTAACATCCTATTTAACATAAAAACAAATGTAATTAACTAACACAAAACCAAAAATTAAACTACTACAACAATTCAAGCAAATAATCTAACAAACATTCAATGTCTCAAAACATAAAGTACTGAATATTACAAACATATAAAAGTTTTTTAAAATATTAAACTAACAAACAAATAAAGTCCTAATCTTCAGCACCAAAGTTCCAATCTATATCATCTCCTCCCTAATCTGTAGGCTGAGAAGACTGAGCAGGATGATACTGTGAATATCGGGGGCACTCAGGAAAGACAACATCTAAATCACCACTCCTATAACGACGTTCAGCTTCATAGTATGAAATCTCGTATTCCGAATGTCGCTGGAGATATTCGCTATCATAATCATGTCTCCTCTCCAGATTATCAATTCTTTGATCAAAATGATCAAATCTTCTCCCCATTGTATCTCCAACCGCTCAAAACTTCTTCTATGCGAGTGTCAATTCATTCATCGGATCTTGTAGGGTAGGGGTGGTAGGCTCGGGAGGTTCATGGCTAGTAGAGGGTATATCTCTACTCGATCGAGTGAAATAACTTCTTACTCCTGCTCTCCACCCTTCATGAGATTCATACTTCTTAATATTGGCAGTATGTGAGTGGTTTCATTGGTTCTACCCATTCTTCATTATCTCTAGCCTCAACTCCGGAGAGTTGGCGAGTGAAAAAATTAATCCAGGTGTCCCAATCCGAGCTCCACTCTCATTTCGAGGAGTGGCCGGGATGTTTCGATAAATAATTCTCCCGATGTTGATGCTTCTATTATTCCGAATACGAAATTCGAATTGCTCTATCTCGTGTTACCTCACCGTGGTGATAGGTGGGTAACAGTAGAACAAATAAAGTAATGCCGGGCTTTGAGATCGCATTTAATTTAGAAAGAGGAAAATTCACTCTTTCCTATCGCTTAATTTTCCAAACTCCGGTCCCATCGATGAGAAAGTTAATGACTTCCTCCAGGTGGTCCTTCCATCGTTCCAAAAGTTTCATACTCGCTAAAGGGCGAGTCATGAACTTCATAGAACGCGTTTATTCTTGCGGCATTGAATTCTACAAAAAACCTCGTACCTTTACTCGGTGCATCTTCAGTGACAGCTTAAATTGGCATAAAATTCTTTAACCACTTCTACAAATTGCTCTATATTGAACGTAACAGAAATTCTCCCAACCTCGTTCCTTAATAATCCACTCTACTTCTCCTCCCAGATTTTTGAAAACCCGATCTGCAATGCAATTTCTTCCTTGAATATTTTCAAAATATTTAGCCTGTGCTCGTGCATTGATGAATCGGTCTTCGTCGAATTCTACTCGACGTTTTTGTCGTGGAGCCATACGATCAATCTGTGAAAATCGTGAAAATTTTCACTAAACTTATAAATAATCCTAAGAAGGCTTCCTACAACATTTATAAGCAATTTAAATCAAATTCCATGGATTTCCACCGAATATTTCTTCCATATTTTGATTTTTCCCAAAATTTGCAATGTGGTGAAAATACATGGTGAAAATCATTTTTTTTGCATAGGAGTGAAGCACTTACCAAGAGAAGATGAAATCCGGTGTTTTTGAGTGATGAAATCGCCTCTAAATCCAAGATCTCTCAAGCCCTAGGTCGGTTTTTGCGAAAATGAGAGGTTGGGGATGATAAATAGTGTCGGTTGACCGGTCAAATATAGGTCTTTTCGCGTTCTCGCTGTCAGCGAGATTTTCTCGCCGTCAGCGAGCTAATTAATTCCATAAGGCAAAAGTTTCGGGAAAAATCCGTCGTCGGCGAGAAATTCTTCGCTGTCAGCGAGATCGATCTCGCTGTCGGCGGGATTTTTCTCGCCGTCGGCGAGGTCCTAAAAATTTCAATTTTTGAATTTCGTCAATCATTTTCAACCTCGATTTTCCTTATATTATATTTCCGATCATATCATTTATTAATTTAATATGAAGATTAGCTACTTATACACAAACAAATTCACACAACACAACAAATTAACTTTAATATTGAAATCCATGAGATATACAAACTAACATAATTTTAGACTCTATAATCAAACTTCAAACTTCAATCCTTACTACAAATCGAGCATCGCAAACCAATCCACGACACACTAAATGCCGATACAAAACTATGACGCATATCTCAACTAAGTTTGAGATATTCAAATCATCACTCCACACATAATAAAATCTAAATCAAATCAAATAACATAAATACAAACATACTATGAAAATCTTTACTACTACTCTTCGAGGTCGAATCTTCATCTTCTCGATATTTCCGATATGACGATGATGCACAAATAAGTTATAGAAAGGCCCGAAGGGAAATTCCGAAGCGGATTCTTCGGTGATCCAACCCTTCTGTCTCGATAAATGAAGAAAGCTAGCTTCCAAGTGTCCGTGAATGATCGAAGTGTTCCTTCATCCTCCGATCAATGTGATCGAATAAATCGGATATATTGTCGATTAAATCTCTCACATTCCGTAGTTCTTTCTCCATTCCATTAATTTTCTTCATAAGTAACTCCGTTTTATCCGAAATAGGCCTTGCTATAGGATTATTTTGTGAAGCTCTATCAGAGATAAATGTAATGTCTTCATTATTGTCCAAAGTAGGGAACATATCTGTAGGATCAAGCGGCTTCCAAGGTAACAGAACCTTTTCCCAAGCTTCATAAGAAACTTGGTACTGATTGCATAATGCAAAAATAGTAGATGGGTGTCCTAGTCCGTGAACCGACCCATGCACAATTAAACCCGATGCGGACTTAACAATTATTGATCCAACATCAATAGGCGATCCACTTTGAATACAATAATTCAATATAGCGCATTCCTTCGAAACCTTATTTACCCTCATTGTAGGTAACAATTTAGATGAGATGAAAAAGTGTCGGTGCTTTGAGACGAGGATTCAAAAGTGATGCGGAGAAACTAACATACCCGTCTTCACGCATTTCCCGATCTTCCGGTTCATCAGTCAGATATCGAAATATCTCATTCATATTATATCGAGAAGGCACAAAATTTGAATAGTGACATACCGGGGTGTTTTCTATAGAGAATAATTCATTTACTCTTGATGGAGTAAACGTCACCCATCTTCCTCGGACGTAGATATTCCCATTGTTGATCGCATGTAAGTTAGAGTAGAACTCTTTCACTAATCGGAATAACAACGACGGACGTAGTGTAACAAAATACCTCCCAGTGCCGTTGTGCGATCGTTTCTTCTATCTTAGTAGTGGAATTCTCTAATCCTCGATTGACAAATCCCCGTTCCTTGATAACTCTTTTCTTTACCAAAACCTTGTTGAAGATCCGCTGCGCTTCCGCACTCACAAATTTCCTCCGGTTAAACATTCCAGATTTAGAGGAATCTAAGAATTTGAAGGCCATTATGGTGAATGGAATGAATTCTAGTGAAGAATGCAGACTTAGAATGGTTTAAGAATGGGTTTTCACAAAGGAAT
Source organism: Papilionanthe hookeriana x Papilionanthe teres (assembly GCA_022702705.1). Taxonomy (NCBI): domain Eukaryota; kingdom Viridiplantae; phylum Streptophyta; class Magnoliopsida; order Asparagales; family Orchidaceae; genus Papilionanthe; species Papilionanthe hookeriana x Papilionanthe teres. Next base: position 75,504,421 of record CM040427.1, on the reverse strand, counting down.
TGGTGTTGAAACCGTCCAAATCGGCATTCAAAGTATAAATAACTCATCTTTATAACTTCCTCGCTGTCGGCGGGAGGTTTCTCGCCGTCGGCGACTTAGTTATAAAAACTGCCTTTCCGGTTCTCGCTGTTGGCGAGGACGTTTCGCTTGTCGGCGAGCTCGATAAATAAATTGAATCTAATTTAGGCGCGAACCTCGCTGTCGGCGAGTATCGACCTCGCCGTCGGCGAGATTTCAAAATAATGTCCAATTTCGCTCTAAATCGAATAATTTCTTTTCTCATCATAATGGTTCGAATATGTGATGATTCTTAATAATAATTGAGTAGTAAAGTTTCAATAATATAAACTAACTATTAAGATACAATAAAAATAGATAACTAATATGGGTTGCCTCCCATAAAGCGCTTGGTTTAACGTCGTCGATCCGACCTAATTTCAATTATTAATCGAGTCGACTAAGCATTAAAACCTCTTTATAGTTAGGTCTTATACCTTCGAAATATGGTTTTAATCTATGTCCATTAACTTTAAATTTATGTCCAGTTTTTGGATCTTCGATTTCCATAGTACCATATGAAAATATTTGAGTTATGGTGAAAGGTCCTAACCATCGAGACTTCAATTTTCCGGAAATAATTTCAATCTAGTATTATATAGCAAAACTTCCACGTCCCGGTTCAAAATTTCTCGGATTAATCTTCCGATCATGCCATAATTTCATCTTTTCTTTATAAATCCGATCATTATCATACGATTCATTTCTTAATTCTTCCAATTCATTTAATTGCAAGCAATCTTTTCTCACCAGACTTCCTTCATATTATAATTAAATTCTTTAATCACCCAATATGCTTTATGTTCTAATTCAACTGGTAAGTGGCATGTTTTTCCATATATAAGCACGTAAGGAGTCATTCCAATCGGAGTTTTATAAGCAGATCCTATAAGCCCATAATGCGGTTATCTAATCTAATAGACCAATCTAACCTATTTGGGTTTACGTGATTTTTCTAAAATACGTTTAATCTCACGATTAGATACTTCAATTAATCCTACGAGTACGTGGATGATAAGCAGTGGATATCTTATGAGTAATATTGTATTTTTCTACTAGTTTGTGAATGTATTTATTTCTAAAATGAGTTCCTCCGTCGGTGATAATCACTCTCGGCATTCCAAATCTAGTAAAAATATTTTTCATCGAAATTTTGAAACACTCTTAGCATCACACCTAGGTAAAGCTTGTGCTCTCAATCCATTTGGAAACATAATCAACGATCTACTAATATATATGAGTTTCCAAACGAAGTAATAAAAGGTCCCATAAAATCTAATCCCCAAACATCAAAAATTTCAACTTCTAATATAAAGTTTAGAGGCATTTCGTTTCTTCGGATATATTTCCTACTCTTTGGCATTTATCGCAAGTTTTAATATATTTATATACATCTCTAAATAGAGTAGGCCAAGTAAAATCAAGATTGTAGAATCTTATAAGCGAGCTTTATCGATCCCAAAATGTCCTCCAAAATTAGAATCATTACATTTTTGAATAATTTGTTCAGCTTTCTTCATAAGGTACACATCTTCTAATAATTAAATCCTTACATTGCTTATATAAATATGGTTCATCCCAAAAATAAGTTTTCGTATCATGGATGAATTTTTTCGTTGTTGCAAAGTTAGCATAGGTGGTAAAATATTACTAACTATATAGTTTACTATATCAAGCATACCATAGTATTTTCCACTCATTGATATTATATAGTTGTTCATCGGGAAAATCGTCTATAATTTCATTTTCGATATCGGATAATTCATGATTTTCTAATCTTGATAAATGATCCGCAATTTGATTATCAGTTCCTTTCTTATTAACGATCTCAAAATCAAATTCTTGCATTAATAGCATCCATCTTATTAATCTTGGTTTGGAATCTTTCTTTTGCATTAAATATTTGATAGCAGAATGATCAGTATGCACGATACATTTTGTTCCAATCAGATAAGGTCTAAATTTATTAAAACCATATACTACCGCTAATAGTTCTCTTTACAGTAATCGTATAATTTATTTCAGCATCATTTAGAGTTTTACTAGCATAGTATATAACTTTAAAAATCTTTTCGTATCTTTGCCCAAGAACTGCTCCTATAGCATAATCACTAGCATCACACATAAGCTCAAATGGTTTTTCCCAGTTAGGTGAAACAATTATAGGTGCTGTAATTAATTTTTCTTTTAAGAGTTCAAAAGCATTCAGGCATTTGATTGTAAATTCAAATTTCTTGTCCTTTTCGAGAAGTTGGCATAGAGGTTTAGTAATTTTTGAAAAATTTTTTATATATCGTCTATAGAATCCAGCATGTCCAAGAAAACTTCTTACCCCTTTTACCGTAGTTGGAGGTGGTAATTTAGCTATAACTTGAATTTTTGCAGGGTTCACTTCCATGCCTTTTTCCGAAATTTTATGCCCTAATACAATGCCGCCCGCAACCATAAATTGACATTTCTCCCAATTTAGAACTAAATTTGTTTTCTCACATACTTCTAATACTTTTTCAAGATGAGTTAAGCATGTGTCAAATGATGTTCCAAATACGGAGAAATCATCCATAAATACTTCTATTCCATTGTCAATTAACTTACTAAATATAGACATCATACATCTACGGAATGTTCTTTGGTGCATTACATAATCCAAAAGGCATTCTTCGAAAAGCTAAAGTTCCATAAGGACTAGTAAATGTAGTTTTCTCTTGATCCTCGGGAGCAATTTGTATTTGATGATAACCGGTGTATCCATCTAGAAAACAAAAATACTTATGTCCAACTTAATCTATCTAACATCCGGTGCAGAAATGGTAAAGGGAAGTGATCTTTCTCGGTGGCGGTATTTAATTTCCTATAATCAATACATATACGCCAACCCGGTAACTTGTCTTATAGGAATAAGATCGTTATTTTCATTGGCGATGACGGTCACTCCTCCCTTCTTAGGAACACAGTGAATTGGGCTTACCCAAGCACCGTCAGAAATAAGATATATAATACCATTATCTAACCATTTTAAAATTTCTTTCTTAACTACTTCTTTCATTATCGGGTTTAATCTCCTTTAGGGATCTGCTTTAGGTTTATGTTCATCATCTAAAATAATTCTATGCATACAGATTGAAGGACTAATTCCTTTAATATCTGCTAAAGTCCAACCAAAAGTTTTTTTATATTTTTTTAAAGTTTCTAAAAGTTTTTGTTCTTGAGATTCGTTTAATGCGGATGAAATAATAACCGGTAAAGTTGAAGAATTACCTAAATAAGCATATTTCAAATGATCGGGTAATATTTTTAGCTCGAAGTTCGGGAGGTTTAATAATTGATGAAACTATATTCTTGTCGGTATTTTCGGTATTATCCAAAAATTCAAATCTTTCCTGAATAAAATCTAGTTCTTCATGATTATCTTCAATTAATTCGAGTGTTTTCTTTTTCTAATTTATCCTCGTAATATTCCTTAAAATGTTCTTGTTGTAAATATTCAAGTATTTCCATCCGAAAACATTCATCATCTTTTCTAGCGCGAGGATATTTCATTGATTTTGCAATATTAAATGTAACTTTTTGGTCATTTACTCTCATAGTTAATTCTCCTTTCGAACATCAATCATAGCTTTTCCAAGTAGCTAAAAATGGTCTTCCTAAAATGATAGGAATTTCTTTATCTTCCTCGATATCTAAAACAATAAAATCTACTTGGGAAGATAAATTTATCCACCTTTACTAACACATCTTCAATAACTCCCTTAGGATAGGTAACCGAACGATCGACTAATTGAAGGGTTACTGAAGTAGGTGTAATTTTTCCTAATCCTAATCTCTTAAAAATCGATAGAGGCATTAGATTGATGCTTGCTCCTAAGTCACACAAAGCTTTTCCATAAAATTTTTCTCCTATAGCGCGAGGTATAGTGAAACTACCAGGATCTTTCAATTTTTCGGAAGCTTCTGAATAATAGCACTACACTCTTCACTAAGTGCGATCGTTTCATTATCAGTGAATTTTCTTTTCTTATTTAGAATATCTTTCATAAATTTTACATAATTTGGCATCTGATCTAAAGCTTCAACAAAAGGTATATTGATTGTTAATTTCTTTAATATTTCAAGGAATTTAGCAAATTGTTTATCTTTTTTATGTTGAGCTAGTCGTTGAGGAAATGGTGGTGGAGGTTTTTCAACATAAATTTTCATAGGTATTAAAGGATGTTCCAAGTTTGAATCTTGTTGAATTGTTTCCTTTTCAATTTCCACTTCATCTTTTTGGCTTTCAAGTTCTTTTTGAATTTGAGGTTCTAATTCTTTTCCACTCCTTAGTTGTATTGCTTTAATTCGTTCTTTTCCTTGATCTTTAGGATTTATTTCCACATTAATAGGAAAAGTTCCAGGTATTCTATTATTTAGCGCAGTAGCAATATGTCCAAGATGAGTTTCGATATTTTTAATAGATGTTCCTTGAATTTGTAATTGATTTCCTTGAATTTGTAGTTGATTTCCTTGATTTTGTAGCTGATGACCCATATTCAAAATTAATTCATCCATGGATAATTTCTTATCCTTGAATTGAGGGTTATTGTTATTAAATCCAGGTGGGTAATTAGGTTTATAGTTTGGATTTTCTTGATTAGGTTGATTCATCCATTGTTAATTAGATGTGTTATTCCAATTAAAATTTGGATGAGTTTTCCAACCAGGATTATAATAGTTTGAATAAGGGTTATTAGTTCTATTATTAATAGCATTTAAAGTTTCATAATTAGTTTGAGATTCTATGATTTGTCCAGATGAGTTTTCTTCTAAAGTAGGAGAATAGTTGATTCCAAAATGATCTAATTTCTTAGATATAACAAGCAATTTGAGAAGCTAAAATAGATATTGCATCGTTTTCATGAATGTTGGCTATCTTTTTAGGATTTACTCTATCAGCAGGCCATTGAAAATTATTTGTTGTCATTTCTTCGATTAGTGCATAAGCTTCATCAAATGGTTTAGACATTAATGAACCTCCAAGACGAAGCATCGATGATTGATCTTAAAGATCCTACTAATCCATTATAAAAGGTTTGAATAATTAGCCGATACGGTAGCGCATGATGTGGGCATTTCCTAAGAAGTTCCTTAAATCTCTCCCAAGCTTCATATATTGATTCTCTATCTAATCGACAAAAAGAAGTTATATCATTTCTAAACTTAGCAGTTTTAGATGGTGGAAAATATTTGGATAGAAATTTTTGTGATAATTCTCCCCAAGTTTTAATAGATCCAGGTGCTAACGAATTCAACCACATTTTAGCTTTATCCCTTAATGAAAAAGGAAAAAGTCTAAGTCTTATAACATCGTCAAATACTCCTTGATAATTAAAAGTAGCACAAAGTTCTAGAAAACTAGCAAGATGTAAGTTAGGATCTTCAGTAGGTGAACCACTAAATTGATTGTTTTGTACCATTTGGATAATTGCAGGTTTAAGTTCAAATGAATTAGCAGCTACATCGGGGTTTTGAATAGTTAAATGAATTTCATCCGATGTAGGGTTGGCATAATCTCTTAATGGTCTTTGTTGGTTCATATTTTGAATTTCGGGAATATTCGCCATTTGTGTTAAATTTATAATTTGTTTCTTTTGTTTTCTAATTCTTTTAATTGTACGCTCTAATTCGGAATCGTAAGGTATTAAATTTTCGTTTCCAAATTTGCGCATACAATTTCGAATAGATATTAATTTATTTATTATGATTATTTTAAAATAATCAGTTACTTTAGTAAATTTTTCTTACTTTCCACGCAACGGCGCCAAAAACTTGACCCACAATTTTATATTATGATATTTTTAATTTAATTGCAACGGCGCCAAAAACTTGACCTCGTTATTTATATGTATAGAATTGTAATTGTTTATGTTGTGGATGCTACGCAAGTATACGTATAGTATCGAAGTAATACGAGGCTCCAGTGGAGTCCCGGTTATCGATCCCACGAGGAAAGAGAAAATTAAATAACAACTAATTTAAAATAATAATAATAATTTTTAAAATAGTATACGAAAATTTGGAATTCTAAATTTGAGCGCAATAAAGTAAACTGAGTATTTTAATTAGGTAACTTAACTAAGTAGGAAATTAATACGTATTGAAAATGCAGGAAATTAAACTAATTGCTAAATAAGTCTTTACTTATTCGGAAAAAGTATCTTTCCCCTTATTTAGAAATTTAAGTGATTGATGAATTTAAATAGATAATTTTAAGGTATTGTGACAAGAAGGAGCATTCCTATTCTTTACCCTTTGGTCCAGGTGTAAAGAATATTGATTAATCCTATGTTTGATTCATCGAATCCGCGGCTTGGTGCGGAGGATACCGATTGCCACTTCGAGCTCCCACGTTCCCTCGCCCGAGGGCTAACATCTACACTTCAGCTCTCAAACAATAGGAACGAATTGAATATTTTAGTCTGTCACACTAAAATGCTCAATTCTACGCCCAGTAATATTATTTCTCTATTTTATGTCTTGATTTTGAAAAGTTTTGAAGGTTGATATGTCTTTTGAAGTTTTCTTAATAAAAATGCAAAGCAAGAAATTAAAATTACAATAACTAATAACACTGGAAATAAAATACTATTAACTAGAATATCTTTCTCTTTCCCTTCATGAAGTAGTAATAATTCTTAAAGTATTGTTGTGGAAGTATTCAAATTTTTGTTGTGACAGATAGAAGCAAATGTGTTCTTTACCCTTACTTGATTCTATAAAGAACATAGGTTAATTTGAAATTTATTATATTTTAAACATGGTTAGGCAGGGAAGATACCAGTCTCTCACACTAGAGTTCCCTCGATTCCCACCACCTGGGGGCTAACTTCTCATAGCAAAACTCAAAACTTCAAACCAAATTAGGGGGATTTAGCCTGTCACTCTAAAATCCTCTAATTTTACTCCCTTTTATAAAAATATCTTCTAATATTACATTCAATTATATGGACTATAGTTCTCACCCAAATAATTTCATGTGATTCTTACTAAGTTTTATGAGACAATACCGCATTGGATATTACATAATCTCAAGAAATTTTACAACTTAACAGAGCAATTAAGAAGTAAACAGAGTTTTTAGAATCAATCTTCACAACTTCTTCCAACTTTTAAACACTTATACTTTCCACAACAATTCTCTTTAAATTAATTACTTATCCATTTAAGAAAGAAAAAGATAAAGTAAACTACTCAGAATGCATTGTGAAAATATAAAAACACATTGATTTGAAATTAAAAACAGTGATAAAAAAAATAATAAACAAAAACAAGTATTAATAAACTAAATAAAAGTAAACACTTATCTGAAAATCCTCTCCGCAAGACTAAGGAAGTTCCTCTGAAACTTTGACTCTTCGCTAAACTACTTCTCAGAGCAAGTCTCCCAACTTCATTGACTCAAAATACAGACTTCAGACTTCAATACAAACTAAACTAAAAGAAAGAAAAGAAGTGGGAAGAAGAATAATTTACTCCGACCCTTTTCTCCTTTCTACTCTCTACTCCTACTCTAAATAAAAACTTTTAAAATGCAGTGGAAGAACAATGGAAGTACTCTTCAAAATGTAGTGGAAGAGTCTCCTCAAATTGCCTCCCTAATTCTTTCCTAAGACTCTCTTTAAATAGTAAATCAAAAGATGTCTTTGTGTCTCTTCAAAATGTGTCCAGATTCGATGTATCTACCAAGGAACGCACCCCTTCATTTAAACTTGCCGCCCAAAGGAAGTTATGGACGTTACCACCAAGAGTTGCATCCCATCCCCCTTGAAATTGGCGCCAAATCCATTTGAATCTCTATTTTTAACTGTGGCGGCTAACCGCCGCTCAGCGGCGCTTAGCCGCCGGTGCTAAATTTTTATTTTTCATTTTTTTTGCTCTAAATTTGATCCAATTTTGCTCCTTTCATCTTGACCATCCATTTTCATCATACCTGCAAGAAAAACACAAAATACCTTCCATTAAAGTGCAATATCATTAAAAATAGGAATAAAATGTGCATAAAAATACTATATATTTTAGGTGTATCACAGCCCCATGGTTCAAAAGTTTTCTCAGCAATCATTTTGTTTGTTTCCTACTACGAATGTTTCAGTTCTCTCTGAGGTAGACGTGAAAAACATTCAGAATTTGTATGTTGTTGATCCTACAATTCTCCTATGATTGACAGCCAACCACGAGTGAGCCATGGGTAGTTTCTCTCTTGACCTACTTTTTTTACAAAGATAACTTTAAGTTTGGTCTCTATCTAACATTTTGTCGAGAGTTGCAGTCGATCTTCAACCAATACAGGATTATTCAGGCTCAAGTTCTTCATAATTATATTATGGTCGTTATGATTTACGTTCTATTTTGCTAAGGGAAAATTCTATGGTCGATTGAACTCTTCAACCACTTCTTTTTTTTAGGATCAGTCATTATAGCTATCCAATTTGTCACAGGACCTAAGATTCAATTGTTGGGCCTTGAGAACAAAGTGAAGGACTGGAAGAAAAAATTCTTGGTTACCTCATGTGCAAGCGGTTTGGGGAATATGTACTTTTCTGACAATGTGCGAGGAAAAGAAGGCAAAGACCTTACATGGAAATGTTCATGATCTTGGGGTTCTTGACATGCCTTAAGATTACTTATTTTATATGAACATTTTATTCTCATTTTTAAGAATATTGCACTTTAATGAATGGTACTTTGTGAATTTTTTTATTTCAGGTGCAAGAAATGGAGTTTAAATGAAAAAGGAGAAAAAATGGTGCAAAAAGAGGTCAAATGGAGCAAAAAGTAATATGTCGCCTAGGTGACCTCCGACTGCAAATATAAGAATTTAGCCTCGGGGGAGAGTAGGGTAATAATTAGAAGGATGTATAAAATTGTTAAGCTTAATAAGTTATAAATGCTTTTCAAAGTAAAATAGCAATTGTACTCCCTCCCCTTTAATCAACGCAAGTATACGTATCGCTCAAGTAATAAAGGGCTCTATTGGAGTCCTAGATATCGATCCCACAGGGAAGTTAGAGATTTAAAGACTAATTTTTAGTAACATGATTACTAATCTGTTTTAGTATAATATACGAAAATTGAAGAACGCTTAAACTTAAAACTAATACTTAAAAGACAGATTATATAAGTCAATTTAGAAAAGTATATTTCTCCTTGTTAAGAGGATTAGGTGAATAAATAATTAAATGAGTTTAGAATTATATTGTGCCAAATAGGAGCATTCCTATTGTTTACCCTTTGGTCTAGGTGCAAAGAACATTGACTAATCCTATGTTTGGTTACTGAATCTGTGGCTAGGCTAGGAGGATACTGGCTGCCACTTCAGAGCTCTCATGTTTCCCTCGCCTGAGGGCTAACATCTACACTTCAGCTCCCAAACAATAGGACTGAATTGAATATTTTAGTGTGACTCTGTCACACTAAAATATTCAATTCTTCGCCCGATAATTAATATTTCCCTATTTATTTGCACCCTCCTTCCAAGGCTTTTGAATTCCCTGAGTCTTGGATGTAATCTTTACTATAGTTGATAATTCAACATATGTTAACAATTCAATTGGCCAAATTGAAAGTAAATTAAGATTTAAGTAAAAGATTATCACAATCTCTATTTAATATTATTAGGCACAACTCATTTTAATTCTTCATTTCACAAAATCTCAACAACGAGGAAAAGACAAAGAAAACTACTCAGAAAGCATGGGAATAATAACACAGATTTTGGATTTCATTTAAAGTTATAAAACAATAAACAAATATACTTATCTCAATTCTTCTCCCCAAGCAGATTCCTCAAGTTCCTTTGGCTCTTCCTTCTTGTATAACACTCTTAGATATCACCAAGACACTAAACACTAACTCTTACTACAAAAGGAAACACTAATTTGACACTAACTGACACACACTAATACATAAAATCGTCTATATTTATAGAAGGAGTCAAATTTCCAAAGGTTGCTTAAGCACCTCTTCAAAACGCGTCCAGATTCATCGTATTTGGCTTGAATCAACTGTCTCACCGTCGGCGGGCTTCTAGAAGCAAGGCTAACTGATCACAAAAAATATGTTAAGAAATTCATACCTATTTTTTATGAAATTGCACTTTAAAGAAAGATATTTTCTTTATTTTATTGCAGGAACGAAGATTTATAAGTGATGGAAGAAAAAAAGCATAAAATAGAGCAAATTTTGATCAAAAAGGAAGAAATACATGCAAAATGAACTAAGTCTCCGACGGCGAAATCGAGCCCGCCGACGGCGAGATTATAAAGAGAATTTCTTAAAGGTTTGCAACTACCTCGCCGACAGCGAGCCCGACCGGCCGACAGCGAGATCGCGCGGTTTGAAGATCTTCTAGAAGCCCCGCTGACGGCGAGGTCGTTTCTCGCCGAAGGCGAGACCGTTCAAAATGCCAGATACATTGAACCTGGATGCTTTTTGAAGAGGTGCTTAAGTACCCCTTGGACCTTTGTCTACCTCTATAAATAGAGGACGAATTTTAGTATGTATTGTGTCTATTTTAGGAGTCTTAGAGTATTCTATTAGTGTGCTTTTGAGTCTAAGTTGAAGTTTAGTGCGAGTAAGTGTAAGTAGTGAGTTAAGAAGTGTGCTGGACTAGAAGGAAAAGTCAAAGGAACTTGAGAGTACTGCAGGGAGAAATTGAGATAAGTATCTTTGTTTATTGTTGTTAACTTTAAATGAAATCCATGCTTTGTTTAATTCCCATGCATTCCGAGTAGTTTTCTTAGTCTTTCTCCTTGTTTATGAAATTATGTGAATTGATAAAATTAAATAGAAGTGCCTAATATATTAAAATAAATTGTGATAATCTTTTACTTAAAACTTAATTTACTTTTAATCTGGCCAATTGAATTGTTAAAATATGTTGAATTATCAACTATAGTAAAGATTATGTCCAATATTCAGGGAAGTCAAAAGCTTTGGAAGGAGGGTGAAAATAAATAGGGAAATATTATTTATCGGATGTAGAATTGGACATTTTAGTGTGACAGACTAAAATATTCAATTTGGTCCTACTGTTTGAGAGCTGAAGTGTAGATGTTAGCCCTCAGGTGAGCTCTGAAGTGGCAGCCGGTATCCTCCCGAGCCTAGCCGTCGGATTCGATGATCAAGCATAGGACTAGTCAATATTCTTTGCAGCTGGACCAAAGGGTAAAGAATAGGAATGCTCCTATTTGTCACAATACAATTAAAAAATCTATTTGAATTCATCATTCACTTGAGTTTCTAAAAACAAGGGGAAGGATAATTTTTCTGAAATCTTTAAATCAACTTTATTTAAAGCATTAGTTTACTTTAGATCGCTTTAGTTAAGTATTCTAATTTCCGTATACTATATTAGTAAGTAAATCCTTTAAATTTAGTCATTACAAATCTTTTAAAACTTCCCGTGGGATCGATAACCAGGACTCCACTAGAGCCTCGTATTACTTGATACGATACGTATACTTGCGTAGAATCCACATTATACATTCTATCATAAAATTAAATATATATATTAAGCGGGATCAAGTTTTTGGTGCCGTTGCTATTTTTGTAAACATTAAAAAGTGGGTCACTAACCATTCATGCTCGCTGTCGGCGGGCTCGATCTCGCCATCGGCGGGCTCTATTATAATATATTAAAAACTTTCAGAAAAATCTCACCATCGGCGGCTTAAATCTCGTCGTCGGCGGGACAGTTCAATTTTCATCATTTTTAGTCCTTTTTTCTCCAGATTCGCGCCTTTTTGCTCTTTTTGCTTTCAGCACCTATATATCTTCATTCCTGCAATAAAACACAGAAAATACCTTTCTTTAAAGTGTAATTTCTTATGAAATTGGTATGAATTTCTCAATATATTTTCCTGTGGCCACTAAGCACTAGTTTGGCACCTAAGCGCCGGTAGGTACGAGACCCTTCTAGATGGATAACACTTATGCTCTAGAACAGTTACCCCTTTTATACATTAAATTTGGATGAACTTTGAAGAGGTACTTAAAGTTACCCTTGGTGATTTTCAGAGCCTTATGTATAGAAAAGATTTCAAACGAAAAAGGGTGTGTGTGGAGTTGTTTTTTGGGTGGGTTAGACCCCTAGTAGAGTGGGAGGCAACCATAGTGAGAGGGTGATGAGTCTTTGTGATTGTGTAGGTTTTGTGAGTCTTGTGTGAGTCTATTTCAGGGACAGTCAAGGATTTGCAGAGGACTGCTAGGGGAAGAGTTTGAGGCAAGTACTTTTGTTTAATTTTTGTCTTGTGCATTTGCTTTTTTAATATAAATCAAGTTTTGATTTGTTATCCTTATAAATTATGAGTAGATTTTTTTTCCTTTATTCTTGCACTATGTAGTCATCATGTGGAAGATTTAATTCTTTTAGAATTTCTTTTATTCCAAAAATTGTGATTGTATTTTAACTGGTTCTTCATTTACTTTACTTATTGGACACTTATAATGTTAAAATCTGTTGCGAAACATGACCCGAGAGGGCTATAATTTCACTCAACTAGTGGATACCATATTAACTTTAGGAGGGGCGACTCAGTTTATTGGTTGGTGCAAATAGATAAAGAGATAAGTGTTGATGGGCGTATAACTGGTGTTTCTATGGTGAAAAGCTAAATCCTTGACAAATTGGTCCAGAGTTAGAACTAGAGTCCCTAATTAGTCTTATAGAGAGGGTATAGCGGAGGTGAGAGGCTAGAATCCACTCAGTATAACCATACAACAGGAACTGACTTTAGATTAGCTAATGTTCCTTATGTACTCGAGAGAAGGTAAATAATAGGTATGCTCTTATTTGTTACAAAATATCATTTAAACCTTTAGACATTTGATTTCTACACTGATTATGAATTCATTGCAAGGGGAAAGACTCTTTAGATAATTTAAATATTTCTACTTATAACTAGTTTTGAAATATTTGCAATTTCTTTAGCTATTAAACTGAATTTGTCGATAGTGATAACTTCTTGTTATCATATAAACTATTAACCTTATTTTCTAGTCTATACCTGCAATTTTAAGTAGAAGTATTGTTGAGTTATTATAAAGTGTTACAGCTTCCCTGTAGAATTGATACTCAGGTTTTTAGAGAATACTCTTTATTACTTGAAATGATTTGTCTACGTAATACCCTAGTATCAAAGCTATTAATCTATATTCTAAAACAATACATTTGTTCACACAAATCGCTAAATATAAAATACGTAAATTTTTTTTCTATCTTTTGGAATATAAATATCTGCATAATTGCGGGTCGGGTCAAGATTTTGGCCTTATTGCTGCGGAAGTGACGAAACTTTTTAACTTACAAATTCTATTTAAACTGTAGACTTATTTTAGAAAATTGTATTTTTATTTTTCTATAACTAAATAATTATTTCTTAAAATAAAAAAAAATCAAAAAAATAAAAAATTATAAAAATATATAATATAATTTTTTTTCCAAAAATTAAAAAATTAAGAAAAACTAAAAAAATAAAAAATTTAAATAAAAAAATTTAAGTATTTTAATTAGTTTAAGGTTTATTTTTTAAACTTTTAATTTTGTATGCGTAGTTCAGGACTGAAGGTTTAGTGCATTACGATTTTGAATTAGAGTGGACAATATGAAAAATTAGAAAAGAAAAAGAACTTCACAATTTGTAAGAAATGGCGAACACATCACATAATAATTTTGTAAATCAAACTGCTAAACATGAACATCTTAAAACACCAAGACCGTTAAGGGACTATGCAAATCCTATATGAGATGAAATTCCCTGTGGTAGCGGCTAACTCATTTGAATTTAAACCTATTGCAATCCAAATAGTACAAAACAATCAGCTTGAGGGAACACCATCTGAGGATCCAAATTACACCTTGCAAGCTTTCTAGAACTGTGCACTACATTTAAATATGACAACGTGTCAAACGATGTTGTTAGGCTTAGACTTTTTCTTTTTCCTTAAGGAATAAAGTTAAGATGTGGTTAAACTTGTTAGCACCTAGATCTATCAGAATTTGGGGAGATTTAGCGTAGAAATCCTTAGCTAAGTATTATCCACCTACAAAATTGCTAAGCTTAAAAATGATATTTTTTTTCTTTTACTGGGTTTAAAGGTGAGTAAATATACAAATTTTGGGAAAGATTTAAGGAACTCCTCTGGAAGTGTTCATATAGTGCCTTACCAGACTAGTTAATCTTTCAAATATTTTATAACGGGTTAGTAGGATCTCTTAGATCTATCATTGATGCTGTTACTGGAGTTCATTAATGTTAACACCATTTAATGAAGCTTATGCCTTAACTGAAGAGATAGCTACTAATAAATTTAAATGGCCCCGTAAAAGGGTAAATCTTAAAAGGATTTAATTTTGAGTTAGGTCTAAGTTGGGTTAGACCTAGAAGGGTATAAATTGGGCTAGATCTAAGTTAGGCTTGACCTAGTAGGGTTTAGGTTAAACCAGGCAAAATTTAAGCTAGATCTTAAGTCTAATTTGGGTTAGATTTAAAGGGATTGATTTTATGTTAGGTCTAAGTTAGGTTAGACCTAGGTTTTAGGTTGTGATTAGGTCAAATTTGGGTTATACCTAAAGGGGTTGATGTTATGTTATGTATAAATTAGGTTAGACTTAGTAGGGTTTAGATTGTGATTTGTTCTGATGCGAGTTATAAACAGGGGTTAATGTTGCGTTAGGTCTAAGTTAGGTTTGACCTAGAAGGGTTTAGGTTGTGATTAGATCTAATTTGGGTTAGACCTAAAGGGGATGATGTTGTGTTAGGTCAAGTTAGGTTAGACCTAGTAAGATTTTGTTGAACTAGGTCTAATTTGGGCTAGACCTAGCAGGGTTTAGGTTGTGATTAAGTCTAATTTGGGTTACACCTAAAGGGGCTAATTTTATGTTAGGTCTAAGTTAGGATAGATCTAGTAGGTTTTAGGTTTTGATTTGGTAAAATTTAGGTTAGACCTAAAGGGGTTGATGTTGTGTTATGCCTAAATTGGGTTATACATAATAGGGATTAGATTGTGATTAGTTCTAATGTGGATTATACCTAAAAGGTTTGATGTTGTTTTATGTCTAAGTTAGGTTAGACCTAGAAGGGTTTAGGTTGTGATTAGGTCTAATTTAGGTTAAACATAAAGGGGTTGATGTTGTGTTAGGTCTAAGTTAGGTTATACCTAGTAGGGTTTAGGTTGATTAGGTCTAGTTTTGGTTAAGACCTAAAGGGGTTGATGTTGTGTTATTTTTAAGTTAGGCTAGACCTAGTAGGGTTTAGGTTGAACTAAGTCTAATTTAGGCTAGACCTAAAGGAGTTGATATTGTGTTAGGCCTAAGTTAAGTTAAAACTAGTAGGGTTTAACCCTAACTTAACTTGAGTTAGGTTAGACTTGGTTGGGTGTCAGGTCTAATCTCAATTATATTAGATCCAATTGTGGGTCACTTGATTTTGGTATTAACTTAGACTGAAACGAAGTTTAATCGAGCCAAGTTCAAATTGGGCTTAGCTCGTAAGGGTGGTTTCATGGTTAAAGGGATAATCATGATGTTAATACCTTAAGACCCACATATTAGGTTAGGCCTCTAAGGTTGATTTAGAGTTTTAAATTAAATTTAGGGGATAATTTGAGCCAAAGTGTAAAATTTAGATCTTATAATTTTACCCCTAGCTTCATAACTTTCTTTTTCGAGTTTTTAAGGGTAGAAATTATCATTTCAGGATATAATTTCATTACCACAAATTTTCCTGTTAATTTCTATTTTAATTTTGATTTTTATAATTATTTTTCAAAATAATTATAAATTTGGTAGAAAATTAATTATTTTAATGTTAGGAAGTCCTCTGGCTTCGAAAAAATTTAGAAATGTTTCCAAGGGTAGAGGGAAGATTCCCTGAATTTTTCATATTTTTGAGCATATATTTGATTTTTAATATTTAAAATACTCTATGAAGTATTTAATAATAAAAATTAAGCATAATTTAATTATTTTCAGTTTTATTTTTATTATTTGATCCTCTGCTCCTCGAGTATAAATGTATTTTTATTTTATTTTTCTGATTTTTCTATATCAAATTATGTATTTTTAAAGTTTTATTTAAATCAAAAAATCTAAAATTTCCACTTAACCACAGGGCGTTGACTGGATCCTCAGACACTTCAATGCTACACGCAGCATCGTGTGATTGTGTGCACTTTCCACAGAAAGAGCTGCGCTCTTCTGCGGTCCAGTGCTCCCCTCCTCCACTATTTTGTGGTTCGGTTTGGGCCACACCATCTATTTATAATACACAAAAATGGGCAGCATCGGTTCATCGTCCTCACGGGATAGAGAACCGAGAACCGTCCATGATTAAACCCTAAGATCTCACTCTATTCTCAACCAAATTGCTTGGGATTTATTTCTATTACTTCATCTAAGTGAAGCGAGCCTATCTATATGGTTTAATAGGTATGCATTCTTTGTTTTTTTTAATAAAAGACAAAACCAAAAGCAACTTCTAGGAATTTTGAACCATACCTACTCCCACATGGTGAAGCTTTGATTGGGCTTGACAGAGAGCTCTGCTTTGATGCCACGAACCTCCTCCTTGCTTTGATATACACTGTGGATGGATCTAAGTATGGCCTAGACCAAATGGTTCCATAGTTATTTATTGGAGTGGGTTAGAATCCGCAGGAAGGCTTAATTTCGATTAGGAAGGTTATCTTAAGCTCTAGTGAAGCTTTTTTGAAGGTCAATTTCAAGTTCTGAGTAGGTTGACGTCGAAGCAGAAAATGACCCTGGTTTTCAGTGATAAAATTAGGGTTTTTTTGTGGAGGGAGTAGCTTGGAGATGGTAGGGATCAATTGCCATGGTTAATGGAAAGTTTTCTCTGTTGAGAGTAAAGGCTTTGGGAGGCTACCTAAGGAGCTTGGTTGTGCATCGAGGCCCTCAATTATGGATTATTTATAGCCATGAGAGCTTGGTTTTGAGCTTGGCTGTGCATGGGAAGCTCAAGCGGCTCCTCGAAGAATTCATAAAGGAATTTCAGTGGTTTTGGTTAGTGGGGAGGAGCCTTATTTATTTTTCCAAGTGTTGACCATGGGGGCACCAATGAGGATGAGGGTGGCATGAGAATGGGCTTAGGTTGATTGGAAGAGCTTTTGGTTGGTGGCTTACGAAAGGCTGGTTAAAAGAACTATGAACAACATGCCATGTAATTGATGGCATGGTTAGGTGTGTGAGTTTTGTCCTCTTGTGTTTCATTTTATTTGAAAATGATTAAATTTAAATTATGTGTCACCATGTGTCATGATGGGTTGGATCATGTCATGGATGATCCGTGAAGGATGGGGCATGAGTTTGATGGGCCATGGGAAAGATGAGGCATGGCCTTAGATTTTAGGCCTTGGGCAAACATAATGTGCTTGGATTTAACCCAAAGGTTTAAACCCTAGTTTCCTTTCATAATTTTCCTAATAAAATAATTAGTTGAATTATGGGGGTTCGCCCTATGGTGCCAATTTTGACCCCCTAAGTGATTTGATGTCATGCCACTTTGGGTCAAAGCTCAATTGCAGCAATGGGTTCATTTGGTCAAATTTTGATCAAAATTGGGCTAAGCACAAATTGATTTGACCACCCATGGTGCCATCAAGTCTTGGGGTCCAATATGTGTGTTGGAATTTCAAATTGATTTTTAGGGTTTATTAAGGTTGGGGTTTAAACTTCGACCATATGATGATCCGATTAAGAGAGTAGATGTTTTAGATTTGACTTATGTTAAGATAGGCAGAGGCAGACCTAGGAAGACTTGGGCTTATTATATAAAAAATGATCTTAATTTTTTAGATTTAAATGAAAATATGACACTAAATAGGATGTAATGGAGAAAAAGGATTCATGTAGCCGACCCCACTTTGTGAAATTAAGGCTTTGTTTTTGTTATTGATGATGTAGTGTGGTTTGATCAATTTAGGTAGACCCCACCCCCCCTCCTTTCCATTTGAAATTTTAATTTCATGGTGGTCCCTAGGTTTTATGAGGTGGTTTCTAGGGTTTTGGGCTTCATGGGTGACTCATGGCATGTCTTACCCATGAGGACAGCTTGGGCTTCTCATTAGATTAAAACCCTAAACCAACCTAACCAAAGGTTGGGGGTCTGTACTTGTTATGATGAGGCCCAGGGGAACATAACTCTGGTCTGGGGGCTATGTTCAGGTTAGATGGGAGAACAAAAGTGACGTCAACGAACACCAATTTAAGGGAAAATTTTTTTATCACTTTTTCAAACTCAGAACTAGTTATAAGTTATATTTCTTTTGATTAGAATCTTTAAAATCATCAGATATTGCACCTTCAGGCTATAATAAAAGTCAACTAGGCTAGAACTTTTACAAACTTAGAAAGTTCACTCATTCCTCATGGGATTGATACATAGAATCAATTTTGTATATTCCTTGATCAGAACATACACTTACATGAATCACCGATACTTCATAGCACATGGTCCGTATAAAGGCGCTTGACCAAGTTTGCAAAAATTAGTAATTTTTATTTCTTGCTTGATTTTATTTTTTATTTAGAAGCATCAACACAAATATTTGATAATTTTTTAATATTTAATCCTAGTGTTTGAAAATTCATAATATTATGTATGATTCCAAATACAATTAATTAGTTTTTTAAGATAGGTTGCAACAAGATTAAACAAAACGATGAATTTAGTAATTTTTTAATGTATTATTTAAAATAATTAATGAAAATAGTGAGTTGTTGATTTTTTATTATTAGAGAATGATAAATTTTTAGTGTGAAAGTATTTCTCCTAGTTTAACATTTTTTTAGTACATTTATTGCTAAATTAATCCTTCCACACACCAAGACACATTACAACCAGTAAAGTTGACTTAATTATATATGTGTGAGCTACATGTGCTTAAATTATGACATTAGTAGCTCTAAATAAATTTATCTTGAAATTAATTGTTCCAAAAACTGGACCAAATCTTAGATCTAATATGCCATTAATGCTGTCTAAACAAATAGACAAGGTTTGGAAAGGTGTTAGATTGTGTAGCAAGGCCTTAAGACTGTGGTGAATCTTTAGGATGAAGTGGTTTCAAAAAATTAGCTCTCTTGTCTATTCTTCACTTTTACACATTTCATAGTAGTTAAATAACCAAATTACTATGGGTTGATTCATATGTTCGTGTGCCATTTGGTTTGATAAAAAAATAAAATAATAAAAAAATAAAAAAATAAAAAATAAAAAATAGTAATTTTAGTGAAGTCATCATGTAGTGAAAGATCAATTCTAGCCATGTCACCGAAAAATTTTATTTGATCAAGTGTTCTTATCATTATTCTCTTTTAACAATGGTATTACTCAATAGGTATACCATGGTAATTGAGTTTTACTTGACTTAAATCCTTATAGAGTTTGATATCAACTGAACTAGTATGTTTAAATGTTAAACAGAGTTTAACAATAATTTTACCCTTAATTCAAATGAAATACATTAGACCATTAATTTAATTATGGTTAAACTACAGGGACAAACGAAATTGTATTAGATAAAAATACTCTTTAGAGTATAATTAAATTTGATCATTTACTTAGTTTAAATCACTATTTAAATGGAATTTACTTATTTGTGTTTAATTGGATGACATTGATTTATCATGGTATAATTGACCCACTTGTGTCAAAAATACTTGAGTTTAGTTAGAAATATCATTTTGACATTCATGGCTATAATCACTTCAAGAGGTTTAGTCAACTTTAACTATTGGATTGAATGCTTATTGAGAAATTTGGGTTCCTCCCCTTGATGGAAGACCTTAATTCATTTGTTTAGTTATGAAAAAATATGTGACTAACGATAATTGAATTGATTTGTAATCATTAAGATCATCCTTAAAAAGCATTTATGTGATTCATTTGTTCATTAGTATCATTTTGATTTATTCTACCCATTTAAACTTACACCTATAATAGTGATTTAAATTGTGTTGATGTAGCATTGATTGGCCTCACCATCACAAAATTTAGGTTTAAATTACTCTCGACATCTACAAACAACTAGACAATGGTTTGGAAAACTTTCTTCAATTTAATTGAAGAGGAGTTCTAGAAATTGAGCTAATATATAGTAGGTTTATTGACCTTATTGAAGTTGGTAATCATTTTGAGCGATAACACCATGATTGATGTTTGCAATTGTATGGCCTGAAGTTGAAGCTCAATCATACGTGTTACTGTATCTTTGGTGAAAACATAAAGAGATAAGTATTGCTTGATGGCTCTTCTTTTACTCATTTAATTGAAAGGAAAGCAGTAAATACTGATAGTAGGACTAAAAGATGTAGACCCAAATCATAGTAGAAGAGCCACAATTGATCTAACTATTGAAAATTTGATCTATCGCTACCAAAGTGCTTGATTATTATGGTCACAAATGAAACAGTGTTTTGACTCGAATCCCTGACTACCGTGATTGTTGTCATATCACACAGCTTTCATAAGCTTGCAACTAACCTCCAAGGATTTTTGTATTTGAGGTGGTATTCAATGGTTCATGCTTGAGGGAGCAGCTGTTCTATTAAAATTGAATCAGAAAAGAATCTGATTGTAGTCATCTATTATTGATATAAGCCAAAATTCTTGAAGTAAAGATTTAAATTTTATAATATGAAAGTTTTTCAAATTCATTTGATAGAATTTTTGTTAGGAATTATAATAAGAAATAATTTATTCCTGCAATAAATTATTTCCTCATATCAAGAATATATTTTATATTTAATTCCTTAAATTATGAATTACTCATTTTCCCGTTTTGTATTATCTCATATATCTCATAATAATTAAAATTAATTGATTATTAGAGATATTGAGAGATATATTTTTGCTTTCATATCATTTCTTTTTATTATTTTTCATATTATAGGATTCTTGTAAGGGTTATTTATACCCACGTTCATATTAATGAAATAATCAAGTATTCCGCATTCTTCTAAATCTCAACATGGTATCAGAGCCAAGTTTTGGTCTAACGACAAATAATCATTGGAGAGGACCTCAAGACTCCCTTCCCGCCTGCCTTCCTGCGGGAAGGGAGGAATCCCACATTATTCTTCGTCTGTTTGTC
This sequence comes from Papilionanthe hookeriana x Papilionanthe teres, assembly GCA_022702705.1. Classification (NCBI taxonomy): domain Eukaryota; kingdom Viridiplantae; phylum Streptophyta; class Magnoliopsida; order Asparagales; family Orchidaceae; genus Papilionanthe; species Papilionanthe hookeriana x Papilionanthe teres. Next base: position 75,483,220 of record CM040427.1, on the reverse strand, counting down.
GGGAGCTTTCCTCTGTCCCTTATTTGAGTTATGCGGCATCTTCGCCCGCCTTCGTTTTCTTCATAAGCGGCATCTTCGGCTCCGGCGCCTTTAGATCGCTTCATCGCGTCGCTCTTCTTCGCGCCCGAAGCTCGCCGGCCCTTCGATCCCCGCCGGCCCTTCAGTCCTCGCCGACCATTCGATCCTCGTCGGCCCTTCGGTACTCGCCGACCCTTCAGTCCTCGCCGGCAATTCGATCCTCTCCGATTCTTCAATCCTCGCCGGCCCTTCGGTCCTCGCCGGCCCTTCGATCCTCGCTGGCCCTTTGATCATCTCCTCGCTGGCCCTTCGATGCTCGCCGGCCTTTCGGTCCTCTCCGGTCATTCGGTCCTCGCCAAGCCTGAATTTAGCAAAACTCAAAATTCAGCTAAGTTTGAATCTAACAAAACTCAAGATTTAGCCAAGTCTGAATCTACTTTTTTTCTCTATGCCAAAATATATGGCAGACAAACTCAAAATTCAGCAAAGCCTGAATTTAGCAAAATTCAAGATTCAGCAAAGCTTGAATCTAATGAAACTCGAGATTCAACAGGCTCGAATCTACTTTCTTTCTATGCCAAAACACATAGCGATATTAAAACTCGAAATTCAATGTAGCTCGAATTTAGCAAAACTCAAGATTTAGCCGAGTCTGAATCTAACAAAACTCGAGATTCACAATGCTCGAATCTACTTTCTTTCTATGCTAAAACACATATGGACAATAGCTCAAAATTCGACAAGCTCGAATTTAACTAAACTTTTCTCGATTCTCGATACTACTCAACAAGTTAGGAATTGTTAACATACATTCCAAACTTGAGGAGAGTGTTAGGAATTGTAATAGGAAATAATTTATTCCCGCAATAAATTATTTCCTCATATCAAGAATATATTTTATATTTAATTCCTTAAATTAGGAATTACTCATTTTCCCGTTTTGTATTATCTCATATATCTCCTAATAATTAAAATTAATTGATTATTGGAGATATTGAGAGATATATTTTTCCTTTCATATCATTTCTTTTTATTATTTTTCCTATTATAGTATTTTTATAAGGGTTATTTATACCCCCGTTCATATTAATGAAATAATCAAGTATTCCGCATTCTTCTAAATCTCAACAATTTTAATCACTATCAAATGAAACTCAATGCACAATCACGAGAGACAAATTTCTGTGTTCGTTCCAAGATGCATCCTATCCTATTGTCTCTTTTTTTTCTGCTACATTTGTAACCCATAGGGTTATATTCCGACCAAGGTTGCCTCAGTATCGTCCATTCTGATTCAGGCTATCAATAAGAAGATTATAGAATTTCTCAAACTGGTTGGAGGTGAATCTTCAATGTACAAATTTTAACAAATAGTGAAATTTCTTTTTTTTCAAAGAATTAATCTTAACGTTATTAATAAATATATTTACTATTATTTTCCAGTTATAAAATCATTAATTGAACTCAAAAAGAAAATTGGTGTAGACTTGATTCTCTAGTCTGCCTTAAACTGATTACTTTCATGAAGTGGCTGTCCCATGGCTGACAATATAACAGACCGCAGAAGTCATTAAACTAATAATAAAATATTTATATTAAACAAGCAATCATCACGCATTGCTTTATGCATTGTCATTAAGATACAACGCTGGAGTTTGCTAATTTATATAAAGGTTGGGAGATTGAGAGAATGAGAAAGGTGGAGTGAAAATTGAAAAGGATAGAGAAATTGATCGGAAATCAATGGAGAAAATGGAGGGAATGACTAAGGAGATAAAGAGGCAGATGCGCCTTGCAATGCCGCTTACAATTGCAAATTTGCTTATGTTTGCCCTCCAATTCGTATCAATAATGTTGGTGGGCCATATAAGTCACCAGAAGCTCGCCGGCGCCTCCATTGCCATTTCCTTCGTCAATTCCATCGGGTTCTCAGTGCTCGTACGCCCCACGCCTTTGTTTTACTTATTTTTAAGCACAGATGTGTGGTCGTTAATGCTCAAATCTTCTGTTAGTAGATGTGAAATTCTATGAAATTAACATAGCAATTTATCGGAGATGAGCCGCAGCAGTTTAAATTTGAAAGCTTGCAAACAGCTTCCGTCTTAAATTGGTTTTTATGGTAATTTCACTCAAATTATTGAACCTGCTTGGAGCTGTTCGATGTCTAGATAAGCATAAATCCAAGCAGAACAGATTTTAACCTTATTAACAAAGCTTTGTCTATGATAATTTTTTTCATATAAATGCCCAAAGTTCTAGCTGTTAAAAAAAATGAGTATTCATGATTTGTCTTTCTTTTGTCCGTGATTTATATAGATGGGGGTAAGCTCTGCATTAGACACCTTATGTGGGCAATCTTTTGGAGCAGAGAGCTACAAGATGGTCGGCTTACATCTACAAAGAGCGATGGTGATATGTGTCCTAGCGAGCATTCCACTTGCCTTTGCAATGGTTTTCTCTGGTACTATCCTCATCCTGCTCCGCCAAGTCCCAGAAATATCAATGGCTGCACAATCCTACGCTCAGTTGATGATACCTTCACTATTCGCCTTCGGCCTTATACAGTGCATCCTCAGGTTCTTGCAAGCTCAAAAAATCGTGGTCCCCATAATGCTTAGCGCTGGAATGACAGCCATTTTTCACTGCGTCAATTGTTGGTTCTTCACCTTTAAAACAGGGCTTGGTTATCTAGGAGCCGCCCTTTCAGTATCAATATCTTATTGGTTCAACTTGTTCCTATTAGCACTCTATGTTATTTTTTCTCCTTCCTGCAAATCAACATGGACTGGATTATCTAGAGGGGCTTTTCGTGGCTTATGGGACTTCCTTAAGCTTGCCATACCTTCAACTTTAATGGTTTGGTAATTACAAGAAACGTCTTTTTTTTTTCACTAGCTTTGATACTCACTTCTTTTGGCTCTTAACTGAGATATATTGCAGTTTTCAAAACTGGCAATTTGAGTTATTGTTGCTGCTTGCTGGACTTCTTAAAAATCCAGAGCTCCAAACATCGTTAATGTCAATCAGGTATTTATTGAAATGGATAAAATTCATCAGCATAATCTTATTTAATTAAAATTATTTAGTGTTAAACGTGGTTAATTGATTCCATTTTTACAGCCAAAATATTTCTTCACTGGTGTATGTAATTCCTCTGGGTGTCAGTGGAGCAGTTAGGTTAGCAGACTTTATTTCGATTTTTTTTTTTTTTCGTTCTTTATAATCATATGGAACACCGGAAGAATCATTTCCATTTTGCTTCATTTTTTTCTCAGCACCCGAATATCAAATGAATTGGGTGCAAACAATCCGAGGGCCGCTGTGCTTGCTGTACGATCTGCGGCGATAAGTATAATTATTGAAGGTCTGGTTGTGGGATTTGGGATGATAGGCGGACGGCGATTGTGGGGACATGCTTATAGCAGTGAGAGAGAAGTTGTGAATGCTGCGGCTGCGATGGTTCCATGGATTGCTCTATCGCATTGCATAGATGGTTTCCAATGCGTGCTTTTAGGTATTCAATTCTCTGGCATTTTGGTTTCAGAATCAGGATTTAACATTAGTAGCATTTAGTGAATTCGTCAAATCAATTTTAGAACTGGATTTAATAAATCCAAATTTAAGCTGAAAAATGTAAACTTTGGAACCCCTAAGCAGGTGTTTGGTAGCACGAATTTAATCGAATTTTGCCGCTGAACATAAAATATGTAAAATTAAATCCCGCTTCGATATTCTCTCCTTCCGTTTGTTATTCAACGTAAATTTGGATTTACTAAATGCCATATTCAGGCAAATTTACTAGATTAATTTCTCCATGGCTCAACAGCTTTTCTCCGTCTAAAGTAGATTTGATTAATCCAGATTTACTAAATACTATTTAACATAAATCTGGAAAACAGCCTAACAACGCCAAAAATTAAGTCCGGAATTTAGTATTCGGTTGGATTTAATAAAACTGGTTATAAATCTTATCGCCTCTGCTGCTCCTCCACTTTGGCTCTCCACTGTCCTTTTTAACCACAACATGGCACCGCCGCTTAGGTCATCCCCATCAAGTTACCACCAAAGTCATCTCTCCGACAATCAATACAACTATACCTACTTCTCCTTTTTTTCTTTTCTTTTTTCTTTAGCAGCAATACACTAGTTCATTACACTTATCAACAATAATAATAAAATCGATTATAGAGACATGTATATAAAGTAAGCACGGAGCATATAGTAAATAATGAGAAAAGGAGAGTGGAGAGCCATGGAGGCATGTCTTCAGTCCTGCAGGTTACAGACGAAGTAGAGTATGGGTAGCAGGAAAAAAAATTACATAGGGAGAGCATACACAGAGCTGCTTAAGCTTTCCAATCACAACCGCTTGCCTGCGTATGCTCTTCAATCACAACTGCATATGAAGACTCATACAAACAAAACATATATGAGAGTGGGTCTCACTTTTATTAATTTTCTTTTTAAAAAAATATAAAAATCCACAACTGTGATTGAAGATTGTACGCAACTCTGCGTACCGTCTCCCCGTATGTTAATTTTTCCCGTGTAGCATAGGGGAAGTAATGTGGGACTATTATGATGAATGAAGAATTAATTACTTTTTTGTTATTATTCAGTTAATTTTCTTTGTAAAATTTTTTTGTGAAAATTGAGAAGATGTATAATCATTAATTCAGGCACAATTAGAGGAAGCGGAAGACAGAAGTTTGGGGCTTTTGTTTGTCTCGGTTCTTACTATCTCGTTGGAATTCCAGCATCTATACTTCTTGGTTTTGTACTCCATTTGAAAGTGAAGGTAATTTCAAATATTTTGACCCTTTGAACAGACAACATAATATAAATATTAATATAACAAGAAATCCTAGTTGACAAATTAGTGCTGATAATGTAGGGTCTTTGGATTGGAAATATATGTGCAATTTTTGTCCAAGATATGGTGCTTTTAATCATGACCATCTTTACAGACTGGGAGAAACAGGTGAGATTTCAAAAGGAAGATCACTTTTTTTTTTCCATTGGCTTGTTGTTTTCTTGCTCTCTAACCTTGGTAAAATCAGTCCACCAAGTCCACTTTGAAAACCTGCATAAGAAGTGTGAATCAAGTTTATTGTTAATGCTACCCTATATATATGTTTTAAGTCATCTCTAAAAATACTTATTATATTCTACTTTTTCAAAAAAAAAAATCTTCAGGCTAAAAAGGCCTCGGAAAGAGCACAACTTTCTCAGAGCTCATCAAACTTGCGAGCACCAGACTCCAGCCGTTGGATACCAAATATCCAGTCAACTAGATTTTCCTTTTCCGTGTCGATTGATGAAGAAGAGTAAATTATTTTCATTATTTCTGATATGAAGGATGGGTAATTTTCTTCCTTACACTTGAAGATTTATATATATATATATATATATAAGAGAGAGAGAGAGAGAGAGAGTATTTACAAAATATTTTGACTGTATTATAATTTTGACGCATCTAGTAAATAATAAACCAATCTCTCTAATTGCCTCAGTTGTACAAATACATGTGCTTTATATATATATATATATATATATATATATACTTTTATTCACTTTTTTTTTAATTTTCTCAGATTTTCTTATACTTATTAAGTGTATAAAATCTACCTTAAGATTAATTTAAAGTTTATTCAAGCCAATAAAGCCCTGATTTAGTTCATTTTAAGTCTAATTCAAGTCCATTTGTGGATAAAAAATTCAACAGCCTCTCGGCATCATCCCAATGTGGGGTCTATCTTGAGAGTGTTGGGCTATACCTTTAAAACACAAATGAGCAGTATTTTCAACAAGCAGATCGTAAAGTTTTTATCCCGTGTTTTTATAAGATGCACATAAGTAGTGTTCGAGGTCACAAATCTTAGACCTCACCGGTCTAAAAGACGTGTATGAATCTTCAAGTACATGTTTAAAAGCAATAGCAAGTTTTCCATGTCGAATTAGAACAACTCAAATAGATAATTATGTTTCATGAGCTATGCTTTTGAGTAGCAAAGTGATCCACAAAAAAGCTACTCCAAATTTTGAAAAATTCACATTTAATTTCTCTTCCGACTACACAGCAACGGCTTCAACATTAAATTCTGCAAAAACTATCCTCCCATATATCTGTTAGCAAGAATCAAACACAAGATCCTGTTTAACGGCCTAAAAAACAACTTTAAATTCCATAAAACCATAAGCTCAGACTTCTCTACCACAACACAGCCAAAATAAAACTTTAAATCACAAAGAAAAGATTGAAATCCGAAATTTTTGCTTACCTGCGTAACCACAAAAATATCCACATTAAATCCTTCAAAATCTTTTATATACCTTAATAATTCTCTTGAAGTTGGAGGAATGCAGTACGATGTTGCGACTAGGCAGTGAGAATTTGTGTAATGGGAGAGGAAGGAAATAGTGTGAATGAGCTGCTGGGTTGTTAGACTGCAGGCAGGGAATCAAAGATTCTAGGTGATTCTCAGGTAGAGCTGAAGCGGACAGAATTGTAGCTCACGGGAGAGACAGGAGAAGATAAATGATAGAGGATCCTGCTTTAGTTAGAGCTTGGGAAACTGTTCAGTTTGAGTGGAGGCAGCTCCGATTAGATGAAAATAAAGAGGGAAAGGAGAAGGATGAACAGGTGAGTGGGTCCTGGAGAGGGAAAGGAGTGATATGTGTATGCAGTTAGAGCTTGGGATGGCGGCGCCTTGCGTGGATTTGGGGTGGCTTGTTGCGGGAATAGCAGGTGTTAGAAAAAATTAAGATTGAAACACACGAAAACGAGAATTTCTATTCAATTTTTAAAGACTTAAACTCACATTAATTTTAAGTTTACATATAGGCACAATAAAAAAACTAACTCCACTGACTTACATAAATAATTGCACTAACTTACAACCCATGTTCTCTAAAATAAAACTAACAACACAAACTAATAAAATAACTACTGACTTTAAATTCTAACCACCTAAAACATACACATTGTTCAAACCATACATAAATAACTCCTAAAGACAACTAGATTAACTCATCAATCTCCTCCTTAAGCTTATTGTCTTTCACTGATGATTTGCACGCCAATTTTCTTTCTCATCTCCAAGAATTTTATTTCTCTGAATGGAAGAAAATTTCTTCCTCCATTGCTTTTCTCCACATCTGGTCTCCCTTAACTTCTTCGAGAGTTGATGGCTCCTCCTCTCCTCGTGGCCCTTCTGAAGAACTCTTATCAAATGTTGTGGGCTGCACTACCTCGGTTTCATACCATAACACATGCTTGTTCTGTATTGCGTAGTTGAGAACACCAGTTTTGGCCATCAATAATGCAGGTTCATCTTCAATTTGCGTTGTAGCAAGTTTTGCTCTTTCTCTATCGAAGTTACATGGCTTTCAGTCTTCTTTATTGCGTTCATCGTTTCCTCGATCTCCACTTTTGTTGTTGTAAGAACCTTCATCTCTCTTTGCCTTTGGGATTCTTGCCTCCCACTCGGCCTAGGTAAGAAGCAACTGATCTTCACTGCCCTTTGAGTTCAATCGCCCTTTAAATCCTTCCTCGAATGTTATGAGACGACCTATTGTTAGAAATTTATGTTAGAACTTTATGACACAAATTCTAAAAATACATAATAGCCAATATCTTTCAAATTTATTATTTTCACATATCTATAAAAAAGTAACTCATACCTGTATTCATGATGATAAAATTTGATCTTGAAGAGATGAAGTTTCTCTCTCTAATCCCTTTCAACTTTCTGTACTTTCTAATAGAGGGAAATGTACGGGGTGTGTTAGGAAGAGAGAGGACCCATTTTCTAAATTATGCTCTATTTAACACCATTCATCAAGGGGGTTACTAACCAATAGGATTTATGATAATTTAATAAATTAAATGATTTTTATTATTAAATAAATGACACAAGTTAGTAACCTCTATTCATTTTAAGGGTTACATGTGTTACAAATATAAATATCATAAGTTATGACATAAATAATATAAGTTTTCATGAGTTATAAAATTAGTAACTTAAGTTATAATTTATTATAACATAAGTTATGAGTTAAGAAAATAAATAACTTAAGTTATTATAAGTTATAAAAATAAATAGCTTAAACTATAATTTATTATGACATAAGTTATGAGTTAAGAAAATAACTAACTTAAGTTATCATAAATTAACATTTATTATAACATAAGTTATGAGTTAAGAAAATAAAGAACTTATGTTATAAAATTAATGACATAAGTTATTGATAAGTTATTAAAATAAATGTGAGTCACAAATAAAAATTTAACATTCTCCCACTTGGCTCACATAATTTTAATATTGCATAACATAATGCATAAAATGTAAGATAAATCTTTCATTATATTGGTTAAATCATAAATATTTAATAAGTATGAAATTAATATGAATAATGGCTGTTGTGTATCAATTTATCGACACAATTCTTTCCATGTATCACAATAGAAATTACATACTTAGCATAATGAGAATTAACATCATGATCACATAATGTCTATTAAAAGATAAATCCTGTTTAAACATGCAACATAAAGTGTACGCTAACGATAAACACAAGATTTATAAATATCAGAAACAAGAAAAAATTGAGCTCAATGTGTCAAAATACGAAGAGCATAAAACTAATAAAGGGTTTTGGTAATGCCCATTCTCACGACATGTTCGTTAAATGCCTTCAGTGGCAACCCTTTCGTTAAAGGATCCGCAATCATGATATTGGTGTTGATATGCTCAATTGACACCCTATGTTTCTGAACTTCTTCATTAACGGTAAGGTATTTTAATTCCATGTGTTTAGCTCCTTTAGAATACTTGTCGTTTTGGAAAAGAAGACTGCTGCGGAGTTATCACAATAAATTTTCAACGACTTGGCAATACTGTCGACAATTCCAAGTCCTGAAATAAAATTTCGTACCCATAAACTCTGAATTGTAGCTTCGAAGCAAGCCACAAATTCAGCTTTCATAGTGGAAGCAGCTATGATAGTCTGCTTCGCACTTATCCATGAGATTGCTCCTTCAACCAAAAGGAACAAATAGCTAAATGTTGATTTTCTGGTATCAACACATCCAGCAAAATCTGAATCTGAATATCCTATCACTTCAAGATCTTTAGATCTTCTATAAGTGAGCATGTAGTCCTTTGCTCCTTGTAGACACCTCAAAACTTTCTTTGCAGCTTTCCAATGATCTATTCCTGGATTACTTTGATACACGCCTAGAGATCCCGATAACAAAGCGAATGTCCGGTGCCGGTACAAGTACGAGCATACATTAAGCTTCCAACAATAGATGCATAAGGAATTTCTTCCATTTGTTTACGTTCCAAATCATTCTTTGGACACTGCACAAGGTTGAATTTATCTCCTTTTTGAATTGGAGCAACACTTGCTGAGCACCCTTCCATATTGAATCTCTTAAGAACTCTTTCGATATATGTTTTTTGTGACAACCCTAACAATCCTTGTGATCTATCATGAAATATTTCGATTCTAATCACATAGGATGCCTCACTCATGTCTTTCATTTTAAAGTTCTTAGAGAGAAAATTCTTGGTTTCATATAATAAACCAAGATCATTGGTAGCCAGTAAAATGTCATCAACATACAGAAGAATAAATATTATCTTGCTCCACTGACCTTTAGACATATACACCGATCAACAGTATTTTCTTTAAATCTAAAGGACTTGTGATGGTATCATTGAACTTAAGATACCATTGTCAAGAAGCTTGCTTAAGTCAGTATATTGATTTCTTAAGTTTACACACCATGCGTTCCTTTCCTTCAACCAAAAATCCTTCAGGTTGACTCATGTAGACCTCTTCATCTAAATTCACATTCAGAAAGGCAGTTTTCACATCCATTTGGTGTAACTCCAAATCAAAATGAGCTACTAATGTCATGATAATTCTAAATGAATCTTTCTTAGAAACCGGAGAAAATTTTTCTTTATAGTCGATGTCATCTTTCTGAGTTAAACATTTGGCAACAAGTCTAGCTTTAAATATAGTTATAAATATAAGAATTCGACACCACTAGTAGAAAATCTAAATCCTCAATAACGGCGCCAAAACTTGGAGCATAATTTTAATTTTAGTAACAATTATATATTATAATCTTTTAATCACAGAGTTACCTTTAAACACAAGTATACGTATCGCTCAAGTAATACAGGGCTCTAGTGGAGTCCTGGATATTGATCCCACAAGGAATATTTTAGAGGCTACAGACTAGGATTATAGAAATCAATTCGTAATCACAACTAAATCGAAATTGCCTATCTGTCACTAATACGCAATCGAAAATAATATGAAGTTTAAATTAAACTAGTTCTACTAACAATCAACTAATACTACTAAAGTGAAGTTCAAATATATAAGCAAGAATCCTTCTCCTTTGTTAAGATATTTAAGTGAATAGATAATTAGAATTAGTTAAAAAAATAGTGTTGTGCCAAATAGGAGCATACCTATTCTTTACCCTTGGGTCCAGACATAAAGAACATTGACTAATCCTATGCTTGGTTACTGAATCTGCGGCTAGGTTGGGAGGATATCGGCTTTCACTTCAGAGCTCCCACATTCCCCTCGCCTGAGGGCTAACAATCTACACTTCAGCACCCAAACGATAGAACCGAATTGAGGATTTTAGCCTGTCGCTCTAAAATCTCTAATTCTACGCCCGATAAATATTATTTCCCTATTTATTTGCACCCTCCTTCCAAGGACTTTGACCTCCCTGAATCTCGGAAGTAATCTTTACTATAGTTGTTAAACTCAACATATTGTAATTATTCAATTGGCCAAATTGAAAGTAAATAAAGATCTATGTAAAAGATTATCACAACTTCTTTAAATCTTTTATGTCACATTAATTCTATTTATCATTCCACAAAAATATTAAAACTAGAAGAAAGACAGATCAACTACTCAGAATTCATGAAGATGATGCAATAAAACTTTGATTTCATATATAAAAGTAAAGTTCTACAAACTAAAGTAAATAAACACAACTTATCTTAAATTCCTCCCCAAGCAAACTCCTTGAAGTTCCTCTGAATCTCTTCATTTCTTTATAGTACGTGAAATTCTCCTTCGAAACGGTAATGTAGAAGAGATCTCTCACTTCCCTTCCACTCTTACAATCCTTCGAAGAATTCCTCACAATCTCTATTTGAACTCACTATTTAACACTCACTAATAACAATGGACAATAGTGGACTCTCTATTAGACACTAAGTAACTATTAGAAATCTCTAATAGTACTTTTTACAGACTCTCAGTGACTTTTAGAGGATTCCAAAAGGACAATTTTTCGGCCTAAAATGGTTCTTTTTAAAGTTGTTGAAGAGTCTCCAAGGGTTTTGCAAGCATCCCTTCAAAAATTGTCCACATTCGACGTATTTTGTGAAAGAACCATCGATCCCGCCGTCGGCACCCTCGAGTTGCGCCGTCGACGGCCTTCTAGAAACAGTGCCTTAAACTGACCTCGCTGTCGGCGGCCTCAACCTCCGCCATCGGCGGCCTCTCTTGGAATATATTTTGAACTCTCGAGAAAATCACGTCGTTGGCGCCATCGACCTCGCCATCGGTGCCCTAGGTCAAATTTTCATATTTTAGTCCTTTTTGCTCCAAATTTGCTCCTTTTTGCATATTTTCGCTTCTTTGTCCTTAAATCTTCATACCTGCAGAAAAGCACCAAAAAAAATCCTTCTTTAAAGTGCAATATCATCAAAATCAGTGTAAAATAAGCATGAAAATCTTAACCCTTTTTCCTTGGGTCAAAATCCCTCAAACTTAACTATTACTTGTCCTCAAGTAATCTTTAGTACTACATAAAAGTTATGATTCATTGTGGTAAAGTTTAAATTCAGAAATACTATAATTTTGATTTAAATAAATATTATAGCAAAAATTCTTAGAAAGATTTCAAGTAATTAGATTAATTCTGTGGGTATCAGGCTATCTAGTCATCAAGTCTAAGAGTTCTAGTTTTTTATTCATTTCAAGAATGACTATATGTAGCAATATTAATTCACTTAGAATATTTAGAAGATAGGAACTTCATGAGGATACTATTAAGTAAAGAAACTCGTCATAAATATAAGTTCAGAAATGCTTTTAGTTTTCCCTTTAGGTTAATCCAAGTGAAGCCAATTTTTGATAAGACATCTCTTCAAGCTTCTCCTCACTTACTTTTTTTCTTTTGGATTGTTTTTCAATCCTATTTTTTCTTTCTTCTTTTTAGGGATTTTTTTTCAATCCTTTTCTTTTTCTTTCTTTTTTTTTCTTTTTTTCAAGTGAGGATTACTATATCTGGATAGCCTGTTAATAATTTTGAACTTCACTCTTCATTTCCTAAATTTGAAACTTTAAAACATTTTTTACCTTATATGTACTTCATAGTTTTTTAAATCATTAAATCCCAATTTTTTCTTTCTCAACAAAATTCCTAAGATTCTTAATATTTCAAAATATAGTTTTCTTTATTTTAAATAGTTAACTATATTCTATCATCTTATACTAAATATCTTAACCTACAAAATTAGTTTTCATTACCAAAAATAATTCTTTGAATCTTCTATATTATTTAGATAAAATCTAAACATAGTTAACTGAATTAAATTTTATCACAAAAATCATATATAATTTTTGAAAATATGTTAATTGAGAACATATATTAGTTAAGATTTTTCTCCCCTCCCCCAAACTTAAAGTTTTCTATAATAGAAATAGTACATGGTGGAAAGAAAATTCTAAATATAAAATTCATACCTTTGCACTTTAGACATTTTTGTCCTTTTGAAATTTGCAGGTTTTTCTCAAAATTTCTAACTTCAACTGTCCTGTAATATTTAAAAATCTTTCTACACACATAACAGTTTAGAGAATTTGTTGGGGTAATGAAATTTTAAAACAAGTATATAAAACATTAAATAACAACAACTAACTACACATGACATATACATTTCACAACACAGAACAAACAGTTTACTATTTTAAACTATTCAGTTCACAATTACAATTACCATCACAAATATCCAGAAATGAAAATGCAAACTACAAAACTAAAAACATATCCCAAAAACAAGCATAGTCCATAGAATACAATAAAAATCAAAGTAATACAACAAAACTAAAAAAACAAATACATCACATCACATCATTATCACAAATCTCAATCAAAATCCCATGCAATATCTTCATCACCCTGGTCAGCAGGAGGATTGGGTTGATACTGAGTATACCAGGGGCATTCTGGAAAAATGACATCAGGCTCTCCTCTCTAGTACCTGGTCTGAGCATCATAATAAGCCATCTCAAAATCAGAGTGCCTCTGAAGATACTCACTCTCGTGATCATGTCTTCTCTCCAATCCTTCAATCCTGTGATCAATTCTTTCTAATTTTTCATCCAACTACTCAAAACTTTTCCTCTGCAGGGTCATGAAATTCATCAAATCATACAGGGTTGGGGGACTAGAGGAAGGAGGGTCATAGCTAGTAGAAGGAATGTCTCTACTAGTAGAAGGTGCCTTGCTCCTACTCCCTGATCTCCATTCCTCATGGGATTCATAAGTCTTTATATTTGCTTTACTAATGGGTTTCATCGGATACACCCATTCCTCATCATCTCTCGCTTCAACTCCAGATAATTGACAAAGTGCATAAATTAGGCCAGGATGCCCTAAATATCCACTTGTCCCACTCTTCGTATTGGCCATAATATTATTATAAATTATTCTTCCCACATTAATGCTTCTATTGTTACGAATACGAAATTCGGAATGCACTTCATTTCTCGAACTTCACTATGATGGTAGGTGGGTAGCAGAGTCGAACAAATGAAATAATGTCATGCATTAGCAGTGGCATTCATCATGAACAATGAAAAGTTAATCTGTTCACGATTTTTAATTTTCCAAATACCTTTCCCATCAGTGAGAAAGTCATTAACATTGTTTAACGGACCCTCCATTATTCCAAATGTTTCATACTCGCTAGAAAAATAATTGTGAAGCTCATAAATAGAGTTAATGCGATTAGCATTAAAGTCGACAGAAAATCCCCTTACTTGGACAGGCTCGTCCTCAAGTTGAGTCCAATTTGAGTAGAATTCTCTCACAACTTCGATAGCAGCATTATTAGTTGTGTAGCAAAAGTTCTCCTATCCTCTCTCTTTGATAACTTGTTCCACTTCACCTCCAGGATTTTTGAAAACTTGATCTTGGATGCACTTCTTACTTTGAAAGATTGAAGTATACCTCGATTGTGCTTTCGCATTAATAAATTGAGTCTCGTCGTATTCGAGTCTTCTCTTTTGTCGTGGAGCCATTGTTTGATCTATCAAAATCACAAAAATTCAAACTAATCTCCAAAATAATAATACAATTGCTTCTAAATGAGGTTTAAAGAAATTTAAATCTAGTTCCATGAATTCCTTCCAAGTCTTTTCTCCACATTTTCAAATTTTCTAAAATTTCTTAATGTAGAAGAAATTCATGGTGAAAATAAAAAAAATTTACATAGGAGTAAAGCTCTTACCAAGGGAAGATGAAATCCGGTGTTAGAATGTGTTGAAATCGCTCCAAATCCGCGATCTATCAAGCCCTAAGCTGAATATTTGGGTAAAACGGGGAAGAAGACGATGAATAGTGGCATTTGACCTGTCAAAATCACGGTAAATATGTAATATTCGCGATCTCACTGTCGACGTGGTCGTTCGGGCTGTCGGCGGGCTCCATTGAATTAAATTCTAATACCCTCGGGTAAATCACGCCTTCGGGGCCTCGAGCACGCCGTCGGCGAGATTTTCAAAAATTGATCATTTTTCAAATTTTGCGATTTCGATCAATTTTAAAGCCTCATTTTCATCAGTTCGATCATTTTAATTATATATTTTAAGTGATTAAGTGATGCATTAACACAAATAAACATACACACAACAAAATTTCACATTTATATATTGAATCCAAGTTTTTACAACACACAATACATAACACACATAAACAGGTATTTTCTCAACCTAAATCCATTTAATCAGCGTCGCAATCCAAACCACAACACTCAAAACGCTAAAAACAAACATTTCAATCATAATCTCAACTATACTGAGATTAAAAAGCAAACTAAGAAAGCAAACACAACAAACAAAGTTCAAATCAAACACAACATACTTGAACATGGACGAACAGGTTATAAAAAGGTCGGAATGGGAATTCTTCAGTTGAATATTCATCAATCCATCCCATCTTCTTCATTAAGCGTATCAGACTCGCTTCAAATTGCCCAGTATGATCAAAATATTCTTTCATCCTCCAATCAATATGATCAAAGAAATCAGACATATTGCTAACAGTACTCATTAAATTTTGTACCTGCTTCTCTAGATTCTTGATTCGGTGTAAGATCATAGGTGTCTTGTCCGCTACTAAAGGTTGAATAGGAACAAAATTCTAAGATGCTTGATCCATGATCACGCCTGTGTTATTCTTTTCATCATTGGTTGGGAACATGCGAGTTGGGTCTAAAGGTTTCCAGGGTAGCAGTATTTTCTCCCAAATCTCGTATGAAACTTGAAACAAACTGCATATTGAGAATATTGTAGAAGGATGTCCAAGCCCTTGAGATGATCCTTGAACGATCAAGCCAAACACAGACTTCGCAATAATTGATCCAATATCAATGGGCCATCTCATTTGAATGCAGTAGTTCAAAATTGCACTTTCTTTCGTGATTTTATTGATTTTCATCGTCGGCAATAACTTCACAGATATGAAAAAGTGCCAATTTTTCGAAACGGGATTTAAAAGTGTTGCAGAAAAAATAATGTACCCGTTTTCTCTAACTTTCCAGTCATCGGTTTCGTCCGTAAAAAATTGTTATATTTCATTCATATTATCTCTCGCGGCACGAAATTTGAATAATGGCAGATAGGAACATTCTCAAGCTATATAACTCATTAATTCTTCCAGAATTGATTGTTATCCACCTACCTCGTACATAGATGCTTCCTTGGTTGATTCCATGTAAATTGGTGTAGAATTCCTTAACCACTGGAACGACTACTGCGGCAGTAGTATAACAAAACACTTCCCATCTTCGACGCACAATTATTTCTTCAATTGGTGATGAAGAATTGCATAATCCTCGATTGATGAATCAACTTTCCTTGATTAGCCTTCTTTTGGACATCACCTTGTTGAGAAGTCGATGCGCCTCGGCACTGACGAACTTTCTCCGATTGTAAACTTAAAATCTAAGGTAATCTACTGAGTTGGAGGCCATTAGAGAGGAATTGAAAGTGGTTTCCATTCATTTTTGGGATTGGAAGTGTTTAGGAACCGTCCATGGGAGTTTATAAAGGACGAATTCTCTAAAAACCGCCAAAATTTGACATTTCAAACTCGAATAACTGCCCACTCTCCATCCCGCTGTCGACAGCCTCGAAGGTGCCACCGGTGAGCCTTATGCAATTAATTCTAGGGCTCTCGGAAAAAACCCGCCGTCGGCGGCGTCGAGCGCGCCGTCGGCGGCGTCGAGCGCGCCGTCGGCGGCGTCGAGCGCGCCGTCGGCGCCCTAGGCAAAAATTTGCACTTTTACGGCGTGGTCTTTTACATCCAAATTTTCTCTATGGATCCAAATTCTTGATAATCAAAAGTCAAATACAAGTAGTATAATTCAATATTACTATAAACTAACAACAAATTCAAACAAACACAAAAAAAAATAAAGATAACTATGTGTTTCCTCCCATAAAGCGCTTGGTTTAACGTCGTCAGCCCGACCTATTCAGGTGTTATTCAGGTTGACTGAGCATTAAAACCTCTTTGAAATTTGGTCTTTTACCCTCAAAATATGGTTTTAATCAATTTCCATTTACTCTAAATCTATTCCCAGTCTTCTGTTCTTCAATTTCAGCAGCTTCATAAGTATAAACCTGAATCACAGTAAAGGGTCATAACCAACGAGATTTCAATTTCCCAGGAAATAATTTCAACCTTGTAATTTAAAGCAAAACTTCTTGCCCTGGTTCAAAGTTCTTCTGGTTAATCTTCTGATCATGCATTAACTTCAGTTTTTCCTTATAAATTATGTTGTTATTGTAAGATTCATTTCTTAATTCTTCTAATTCATTCAATTGTAACAATCTCTTCTCACCAACATTTTTCAAATTATAATTGAATTCTTTAATTGCCAATATGCTTTATGCTCTAATTCTACTGGTAAGTGACAAGTTTTTCCATATATAAGCCTGTAAGGAGTCATACCAATAGGAGTTTTATAAGCAGTCCTGTATGCCCATAATGCAGTATCCAGTCTTGTAAACCAATCTACTCTACTAAGATTTACAGTCTTTTCTAAAATCTGTTTAATCTAATGATTAGAAACTTCAGCTAAACCACTGGTTTGAGGATGATAGGCAGTAGCGAATCTATGAACAATATTAAATTTTTCTGCTAATCTTTGAATGTATTTATTCCTAAAATGGAATTCTCCGTTAGTGATAATCACTCTCGGCATTCCGTATCTTGTGAAAATATTTTTCATTAAGAATCTTGAAGCACTTTAAGCATCACAACAAGTTAAAGCTTGAGCTTTAATCCACTTTGATACATAATCAACTACAATTAAAATATATAAGTTCCCAAAAGAAGGAATAAATGGTCCCATGAAATCTAATCCCCAAACATCAAAAATCTCCACTTCTAACATGAAATTCAAAGGCATTTCATTTCTTCTAGATATATTACCTACTCGTTGGCATCTATCACAAGTTTTGATATATCTGTAAACATCTCTGAAAAGAGTAGGCCAATAAAATCCAGCTTGCAAAATTTTATGCGCAGTTTTGTCAATGTCAAAGTGTCCTCCAAATTCAGAATCGTGGCATTTTTGAATAATCTGTTCAGTTTCTTCATAAGGCACATATCTCTTAATAATAAGATCGTTACATTACTTATATAAATATGGTTCATTCCAAAAACATGCTTTTGCATCATGAATGAATTTTTTCTGTTGCTTCAGAGTTAGCATAGGTGGCAAAACATCTCTTACTATATAGTTAACAATATCAGCATGCCAAGGTATTTTTCACTCATTAATATTATAAAGTTTTTCATCAGGGAAATTGTTTGTAATTTCATTTTCAGTGTCAGATGATTCATGATATTCCAGTATCGACAAATGATCAACAATTTGATTGTCAGTTCCTTTTCTATCAATCACCACAAAATCGAATTCTTGTATTAAAAATTCTCATCTAATCAATCCTTCTTTTGCATCAGATATTTAATAGCAGATTGATCAGTATGCACAAGACATTTAGTTCCAATTAAATATGATCTAAATTTATCAAAAGCATACACAATAGCCAGTAACTCTTTTTCAGTAACTGTGTAGTTAATTTGAACATCGTTAAGAGTTCTACTAGCGTAGTATATTACCTTAAAAATTTTATCATATCTTTGACCAAGAACAGCTCCAATAGCATAATCACTAGCATCACACATTAATTCAAATGGTTTCTCCCAATTAGGTGAAACTATTACAGGTGTTGTGATTAGATTTTCCTTTAATAATTCAAAGGCATTTAAGCAGTCTTCGGTAAATTCAAAAGTTGGCATAGAGGTTTGGTAATTTTTGAAAAAATCTTTAATGTAGCGCCTGTAGAAACCAGCATGTCCGAGAAAACTTCTTACCCCTCTCACTATAGTAGGATGTGGTAATTTAGCTATTACTTGAAATTTTGCAGGGTCAACTTTCATGCCATTTTCTGAAATTTTATGCCCTAAAATAATTCCTCCTGCAACCATAAATTGACATTTCTCCCAATTTAGAACTAAGTTAGTTCTTTCGCATAGCTCCAAAACTTTTTCAAGATGATTTAAGCATGCGTCAAATAATGTTCCAAACACAAAGAAATCATCCATAAATACTTCTATTCCATTATCTATTAATTTACTAAAGATAGACATCATACATCTCTGGAATGTTGCAGGTGCATTACATAGTCTGAAAGGCATTCTTCGTAAAGCAAAAGTTCCATAAGGACTAGTAAAAGTTGTTTTCTCTTGATCCTCAGGAGCAATAGGTATTTGATGGTAACCAGTATATCCATCCAGAAAGCAGTAGTACTTGTGTCCAGCAAGTCTATCCAACATTTGGTCTAGAAAAAGAAGAGGAAAGTGATCTTTTCGGGTGGCAGCATTTAATTTTTTATAGTTAATACAAATTCGCCATCCAGAAACCTATCTGATAGGTATTAATTCATTATTTTCATTTGCTTCAACAGTTACTCCTCCTTTCTTGGGAACACAATAAATTGAACTTACCCAAGTACAATCCGAAATAGGATATATAATTCCAGCATCTAACCATTTTAGAATCTCTTTTTTAACTACATCTTTCATAATAGGGTTCAGTCTCCTTTGAGGGTCTATTCTTGGTTTATTTTATTCATTTAATAAAATTCTATGCATTCAAATCGAATGAATAATTCCTTTAATATTAGCTAAAGTCCATCCAAAATCTTTTTTATATTTTTTTAATGTATCCATTAATTTTTGTTCTTGAATTTCATTTAAGTTTGAGGATAGAATTACTGGTAATGTTGAAAACTCTCCTAAAAATACATACTTCAAATGATTTGGAAGATTCCTTAATTCAAGTTCAGGGGGTTTTACAACAGATTGGATTAATGTTTCATTTTCTGATGCTGTTGAATTGAGCGTTTCAAATTTCTCCTAAATATAATCAGCTTCTTCACTATCAATTTCATCATAATTATCTTTTCTATATCTTCATTTTCTTCATAATTTTTTTTGAAATATTCTCTTTTTAGATAATCACATATATCCATTCAAAAACATTCATCATCCTTTTCTATTGAAGGATATTTCATTGACTTTGAGATGTTAAAGGTTACTTCTTGATAATTTACTCTCATTGTCAATTCTCATTTTTGAACATCTATCATTGCTCTTCCTGTATCTAGGAATGGTCTTCCTAAAATGATTGAAATCTCTTTATCTTCTTCCATATCTAAAATGATAAAGTCCACGGGAAAAATAAACTTATCAACCATGACCAGAACATCTTCTACAACTCCTTTAGGATGTGTAATAGATCGATCAGCTAACTGTAGAGTTACAGAAGTTAGTGATATCTCTCCAATTCCTAACCTTTTAAAAGTTGATAGAGGCATCAAATTTATGCTAGCTCCCAAATCACATAATGCTCGCCCATAAAATTTTTCACTAATAGCACACGAGATAGTAAAACTACCAGGATCTTTAAGTTTTTCAGGAAGTTTTCTTTGAATTATAGCACTACACTCTTCACTGAGTGCAACAGTCTCATGATCTACTAACTTCCTCTTTTTGTTGAGTATATCCTTCATAAATTTATCATAATCAGACATTTGTTCCAAAGCTTTAACAAAAGGAATATTTATTGATAATTTTTTTAAAAATGTCTAAGAATTTAGCAAATCTTTTTTCTTTATCTTGTTGCTTTAGTCTTTAAGGAAATGGTGGTGGAGGTTTTCAACAGTAATTTTCATAAGTTTCAGAGGAAAATCAGGATATAAACTTTCGTTTTCTCATTCAGTTTCTTCTTTTTTCCTTTTCAACGACAGTTTCTTTTTGAACTCTTGTTTCCAACTCTTTTCCACTTCTCAATTGAAAAGCCTTAATTTGTTCATTTCCTTGATCTTTAGGATTTACTTCAACATTGCTAGGTAAAGTTCCAATAGGTCTATTGCTTAATGTATTAGCAATTTGCCCCAATTGGTTTTCTATGTTTTCAATAGCAGCTCCTTGACTTTGTAATCGATTACCCATATTCAAAACTAAATCTTCCATAGACAACTTCTTCTCCTTAAATTGTGATTTATTATAAAAACTCGGTGGATTAGAAGGTTTATAATTATAATTACCCTAGTTGTTTATATTTCCTAATGGGTTTACAGGATTGTTCCCCCACTGAGGATTAACAGGATTTGCATTACCTTTGTTATTCCAATTAAAGTTTGGATGATTTTTCTAACCTGGATTATAATAGTTTAAATAAGGGTTATTTTGTCTATTATTTATTACATTAATAGTTTCATATGAAGATTGAGCATCTACAATCTTTCCTAATGAATTTTCTTCTAACACTGGAAGTGTTTGAGAATGATTCATCCGTATTGATCTATTTTCTTTGAAAGAGCGACAATTTAAGAAACTATCATAGTTAAAGCATCAGAATCATGAATACTGGCTACTCTCTTAGGATTTACCCTTTCAGCAGGCCATTGAAAATTATTGATAGCCATTTCTTCCATTAAAGCATAGGCTTCTTCAAAAGGTTTAGACATTAGTGATCCACCAGTAGCAGCATCAATTATAGATCTAAGAGATCCTAGTAATCCATTATAAAATGTTTGAATAATTAACCAATCTGGTAAAGTATGATGTGGACATTTCCTAAGAAGTTCTTTAAATCTTTCCCAAGATTCATATATCGATTCTCCCTCATACTGACTAAAAGATGTGATATCATTTCTAAGCTTAGCAGTCTTAGATGGTGGAAAATATTTCGATAAGAATTTTTGTGAAAGTTCTCCCCATGTTCTAATAGATCCAGGTGCTAACGAATTTAATCAAGCCTTAGCCTTATCCCTTAGTGAAAAAGGAAAAAAGTTTAAGTCTGACAGCATCATTAAACACTCTGTCATACATAAAAGTAGCACAAAGTTCTAAGAAACTTGTAAGATGTATATTAGGATCTTTATTTGAAGTTCCACCAAATTAATTGTTTTGTATCATATGGATAATTATAGGTTTAAGCTCAAATAAATTAGCAGCTACATCAAGATTTTGGATAGTTAAGTGAATTTCATCTAATGTAAGGTTAGCGTAATCTCTTAGTGGTCCAGATTGATGTTCATTTTCTATTCTTTTGGTTGTTTACGTTTGTTGACCTCATTTTTGGTGAGGTCTTCTCTTCTTCTCTTAGTACTTAGGATCTAGCCTTAGGCTTTTCCTTTGACTATCCTAGAGGGTTAGAATTGGGACCCACCACTTAGAAATTCAAACCACTTCTTAACTCCCTGCAAACTCCACAAACTTGATTGTAGACCCCTAATCACCTAGAGGGTTGAAATTAAATGTGGAAGTTTAAAGGATGAGTTCCCATAGGACTCTTTGGCCTTAGGACTGCCCAAGGTGGCCTGGTCTGGTGAAGGGGGTTGACTTACACACACACTACACCTATACACTACACTTTCACACACCTCTTAAAACCACACCCATACCCAATTTGATCTCCTAACTCATGCAGGTGGTTCACATGGATGGTCTTTAACCCCTAAGCCCTCGGCTAGAGGGTTAGGAACAACATAGTGGGTGCCTCGAATGAGTCCCTTCATGGCTCATGTGGGCTTAATGTGGCTTCATGGCTCAACCAAAATGATTTCATTCCACTTACATTCACCCAATCTTCAATTTTCCAAATTTTCGATTTTCGACCCCAGGACCCTACACCCGCCTAGCCTACCCAAAACCTTTGAAACCCCCCAAAATTTGCAAAATCACCTAAATTACCTAAAATTCTCCAAAATCAATCCTAAACATTTCCTCACCAATCAAATTGATCATCCATACCCAAAAACACCAAAAGTTCCAAAAAATACCTCCCAATACCCTCCAAATACCCAAAATACCCCTCTTGGCCAAAGAATCCAAAAATTCAGAAAATTCCCAGAAAATTCCAGAAAATCCCAAATATTTCCAATTTCATTTTGTTCAACTACACCATGGGCCAATTTTGTCAATTTACCCCACTTTTATCAAAACCCCCAATTTGACCCATTTTAACCCAAAATGAACCCAATGTCAAACCAAACCTACCCGATTGACCCAAATTCTGGTCCAATTCAATTCTAAACTTCAATTCAACATCCCCAACACCAATCTAGACCAAATCCAAGTCCAATTTGATTGACATTTGGATCCAATTTCACTTTTGGCCTTAAAGCCCAATTTGGACCCATGACCCAAACTTAGCCCAAACTCACCCAATTCAACTCCAATTAACCCCAAATCTTTTCTAAACCTTCCTTAACATCCCCATAAACAAAACACTAACATGATTTGCCCAAAATTTAGACCCAAACCCCTCTCAAATTCAACCAAAAGCTAAAAGGCCCAATTTTAACCTAAACCTAAACCTAGCCCAAATAGACCCAAATCCCTAAATCAAAACCCAACCAAAGCCAAAACCTCTTTGAAACACTCCCATAAACATTTCCCAACATTTATTTTACATCAATTTCAACCCTAGCCCAACATTGGCCCAAGTTAGCCCAATTTGACCTACATTGGCCCATTCACCAAAGAGGTCCAAATTCAACCCAAACCTAGCCCAAACACTTCAAATTTATTCCAAACCATTCATGGAACATCCCTAAACCAATTGTAACATTTGTTTGGCCCAATCCTTCACAAAATTCCCATCCATAAATTTTTTTTAAAACCAAAAGCCCACCTTCTTAAACCTTCCTAAAAGCCCAAATTTCATGCTAAAGCCCATATGACAAATTCTTCTCATCATACCATTAATTAAAATCAATCCCTAAGTTTGAAAATTCATCATGAAGCCATTCCAAATTAAGCCCCATACAAATTCCCATCAAAATACCAAAGTTTTTTTTAAATCCATTTCCATGAAATTGACTTAACTTTTCCCAAGCCAAAGATGAGCCATGAAGCCATGCATGAGCCACATGGGAGCCATGAGAGCCATGGAATCTACTTTCCACCTCACCATACCCAAGATGGCAAGAGGAGGAGGCCCTTTCCATACTCTCTTAAGAGTGATTAACCACTTCCATGACTCCACTAAACCATGCTTAAACTTAATTGTACTTGGATTGTGACTTGACCCCACTAATCAAGCTGATCCAAATCACTTTCTCTTCAGCCTAAACCAAGCCTTGGGTGGTGCACCTAGCCCAAATGGATGGGTTGAACAATTTGAGCCAAAATGAGCCCTCTCCCATTCCATTCTAATCCAAGCCTTTTACACATGGCATTTGCCAATTGCCTACACTAAACCCCAGCCCTGACCCACCTGACCAAGATGGTGACCGAGTGCACGGCCGGCCGACCACCGAGTCGCCGGAAAACACCATGGCCAAGACCTTGGGAGGAGCCAAACTTTGGAATTCCACCTTGCCGAGCCGCCCCATGCCCGATGGTCACCATAGTTGTTCTTCCCATGCCCGGAGCAGCTCGATCCCGACCCTCGGCCATCCCTGTGAGGCTCTCCAGCCACCTCTATTTAAACTCGACCCCCTCACAACCATGAAAGAGAGTTGCACAAACCTTGCCGAAACTCTGCCAAAATTGTTCCAAACCCTACTCCATACTTAGAGCAGTTGATCCCCAGTGTCAATTTGCCCTAATCCTCACTGACGGAATCCGATTTCTCAGCCGAAATTTCACCCAAAACCAGGGACACTTTGCCACGCTGAGACAATCCTCAAATTGACCGGTCCTACACCTTCATCTGGACCAAGAGGAGAAGTTTCCCACTGAAAGCCCCATCTTCGAAGCCACCCGGTTGCTCCGGCCTCCAAGCTTTGTGATCGGGCTTGGTCGAAATCATACCTGAGCAATTCACTGGACCGGAGACTTCATCCGGAGCTTGCGGGATCCAATCGAAGGTGACACAACCCTCAGATTGAAGCCACACTTCTCTGAGCCAAGGTATGAGCTAACTCTTTATCCTGAGCTTCTGGAGATTCTCCATTTCAAATGCTTTAATTTCAATGCATGATCACCGTATAGATGTATTCGTCTCTTCAAGACGAATCCATAGAGCATAAGAACACGAAAATCCGTTGAGAAATGAGTGAGTTCTTAGGGTTTTATTGTGGACGGTTCTCGGGCTAGGAGGCTTGGGGACGATGAACGGATGTCGTTCATTTAATACACGCGCGGACGGACGGCTCAGATGGCGTCGGACGAGGAGATGATACATGAACCGCGGGCCGCGTGGCGGCTGAGTCGGAAGGCGGTGCCGAATCGGGGAGGCGACGCGTGTGCGTTCGGGGCCGCCAGGATGAGTCGGCGCGCCATTTTAAATAGAAAATTAGGGATTTTTCGATTTATTTAATTCCCCGAACTTTGAAAATTCATAAATTTGTGTAGAAAAATCCTAAACATAAAATAAAAATACCCTCTTGCTCAGTGAACGAGAGGAGAATAATGTGGAAAAGAAATCATTTAATTTCATCAAGTATTTTATTTTTAATAATTTATTTATTGTCCGCATTGTTTTAATTCTCCATGCATATAGGAAATTCACCATTGCATGAGACCATAGGGCTTTGAAGCCTCCGAATTTGGGAACATTCCCCGAATTTTCCAAAGTCGAGGCCATCCCTATGAGAAGTTATTGATTTTTCAAATTCATATTACTTGTTTTGAGTATTTTAAATCCAATGATTAGCATGTTGTGAAATAAATTCTAGGAAAATTTGGTGATGTTTCTTATGACTGAGAGGACCCTAGGAAAAATAGGTTTTGAATTAATTCACTTGGAATAACCCTAATTGGCTTAAACACCCTAAATAGGTTCTTAATTAATTAGAGCTAATCATACATCAAATTGACTTGAAATCATTTCTCCACTGACCTTTAGGATCAGAGGAATCCACCATAAAATTTTGAAGTCAATTGGGTTTGGTTAGCCCTCTCAAGTGGGTTGATTAAGCCATTTAGCCAATTTAAACTTTGAAAATTCATAACTTTCAAAATACTTTTCAAAAATTCACCAAATTGGTTTTGGAGCCTCTCTGATATTAGGGGAATTTATGAAAATTAAAATTTCAATTTTCTAAAAAAGTTGATTTTTTGTATTATTTTAATATTTTAATAATTAAAAATAATAAAAATCACAAAAATAATAAAATTCACCAAAATGTCACATTTTGAATTTTAGTCACTTAGGAACAAATCCCATATTTTTCCTAGGTCTTTATGATGAGTTATTAAATTTTAAAGCCTTAGGGTAATTTTAAAATAAAAAAAAATGTATTTTCTAGCATTACCATTAAAATAATTCTAATAAATCAGAGAAAAATCAGAAAATTATAAAAATTGATTCTCTGATTTCCTTGATATCAGAGAGATTTTTGAAAAATATAAAATTCATTTTTCAAACTTTATTTTATTTTTTAAATTAATTAATACTCAAAACTCAAAATAATTATAATAAAAATAATATAATTAAAAAAATCACCAAACTTGGTCCAAGTGGTCCTCTTGTCATTAGAAATGTCCCATAATTTTCTTAAGGACAAAAACTTTCCCTTGGTCATATTATTAAATTTTCCTTGGAAATCTCTATTTTCTACCAAAAATAATTACATAAATAAATTAAATACAGAAAAATCACATTTTCTCCTCTAATGTCTTTATTGACATATGAGTGAAGTCACATAAAAATTTCAAATTCATTTGAGCTCAATTTAGTGAGTTATGAAATCATTAAGCTTGAAGGGCAAAATGGTAATTAAAATTTTAACCCTTAATTAAAACTTTAGGCTTAATAAAATGAAAAGGTAAAATATTTGATCTTAATCTGATTTGGATGATTGAAATTTAAATAATTAAAGGGTAGAAACCTATTAAACAATTCAACAATAATTGAAATGAACTTTAATTAAAATAATTAATTAAATTTGGAAGAATAAAAAAATTGGAATTATTAAAATAGGGATATTATTAGGAAGAGATTTGTTCTTTAATTTAAGAATCCCTAAATTGATCATCCAAATAATATTTAATTCCTAATTAAAATGATAATCCAATTTTAAGATTTAAAATGCTAAAAGACTTAATCATTAAATTAAATTAAAGTTAAATTATTTAAAGCAAACCTTTTAAAATAAAATATTAAATTAAATTAGATTAAATCAAATTAAATTAAATTAAATTAAATTAAATTAAACTAAATTAAATTAAAACTAAATCAAATTAAATTAAATCAAATTAAATTAAATTAAGCTAAACCATATTATATTAAATTAACTTAAGTTAAATTAAATTAAGTTAAACCACATTAAATTAAATTAAGTTAAATTAAATTAAATTAAATTAAATTAAATATAAAGACATAAAGAATTCAAAAGTAAATCTAAAACAACTTGAACACTATTCCAAACTTAAATCCATTAACTAAAATTAAATCATAAACCACTTGAACATCTAATTGCCCTCAAAAGCTCGTGATGTCATAACTCCTAAATGGAGTGTTAAGTGAAGTGTTACTTCATTCATAAGATATTCAAATGTCCTAGTTCACTAAGCCAGATAACAAACTTGAACTCCCGGATGATTAATTCATTTGTATAATTAAATTCTCTTGGACTTAAAACAATCCTAGAAATATTGAAAAGATGTTTAAGATTCGTCTTAAGCACTTCCTCGATATGATAGGATATTTATAAGAACAATTGAACTTAGTTGTTCTTTGATGAAGAAAATCGTCCTCAAACCAAAATACAAGAACCTAGACGTCATAGGAGGTGACTAGCTATAGGATTAGGAACTTGGTAGAAAACCATAACCCTTCCCTTAGCTTTACCTAGGAACTTACTTTAAATGCTTAATTATTCTAATTGTGTTTTAAGTGCAGCTTGGGATGACGGGAAGACCCTCCAGGTACGCTTTTATTTTATTGCAATTTACCTTATTGCAATTTATTTAATCGCATCGCACTTACTTTCCTTGCATGATAAACAACTGTTACATGAAAACCCACACCTTTAGGATAGTCCCTAAAACTGAAACCAAAACTAAATTAAAAGTCATTACAAGATAAAATTCACCGCCACAACATTTCAAAATATAAAACAACTCAAAATTTAATCACAAACAGAATAACAAAACTACAACTACAACTAAATTAAAATGTCTTGTTGGATGATCGGGAATACCTCGGATGATGTAACCTACGTGTTGCTTAACGGGATTTCCCACGGTGCTAAATGAAAGTGTGGAACTCATTCGGTTGAGTTTAGCAAATTCATCTGGACTAAGTGAATCCGATAAAAATAACGATGTCGGAAGGATGGAACCGTGGGATCTTAACCGGTGTTGTTATAATCAACATTAAGATTTTTTTAATTAAAATATTAAAAAACACCTGGAATTTAAGATTTTTCTCTAAACCAAAACACTTCTCTCATCTCCTGATTTATGACTTCTAAAACTAAACCTCTGCAACAACAAGGAGCTCGGAGCATGGTGGGCGGCTCGGCCATCGTCATCGAGCGAACTCGGATCTACTTCAACAAAACTTCCTTAGAATTAAATAACCAAGCCATAGGACTTCGAGGTAGTTTGCACTAGTGCAACATAAATCCTCGACTCTTCGTTAGGCATTTGCATTGCAAATTAAGCCCTAACCGGTCGTAGGACTCCGAGGTAGTCGTCGATACGACATAAACCCTTACATCTTCGAGATTTATTTGTATGATTTTATCATACAAATATAAGTCCTAACTAATTAAAATTGGTAAGATCAAAACATTAAATAAACATTAGGACTTTCCTAAATTCAAGCCAAACAATAGGATAGTAGGGAAATTACCGAAGTTCGCTTCGAATCTGTGATTTCTCCTACCTTTCTTCCTTTGAATTCCCAAAACAAAATGTTCCAAATTTGATCCATTCCCTATTGAAATTCCAAAATTCAATCCCTTGAAAACTTAAACTTTGAAATTCTTGAGAGCGGAACTACCGATTATTATCGAGAGTTTTCTTAGGTGATTCCCGTCACTTAAGATGTAATTAACTATAGGGGCTTGCCCTTATAGGGAATTTTAAGAACCCGAGTAATATAAACCTCGTTTAATGTTTTCATATTAAACAGGGGAATTTGTCGGCTTATAAAATTGGTTCGCAGACCAAACGGATGTCACAAATCTTCTAGTTTATTTAATCGAGCCCCATCATCAAGCAATGTGCCTATTCTTCGGGATAGATACGTGGTTTGTGATGCGGTGCTCGTTTATATAAACTATTCGGGATGTGAGGTCAGTTTGATTTCATATCTTAAAATTTTCAAATTTAAAATTATTTTCAAAATCAAATATTACTTTTCAAATTATTTATTTAAATTAAATTAAAATTCGCCGACAATTTCTGTAGGCGACCCCCCTTTTCCAAATAAAACACCAAAACCTAAAAAAAAATACGCCGACATATTTCTGGCGACTCCGCTGGGGACTAGTTCCTCTCTCCATTTTAATCAGATGGTTTTACTTTCATAAATCGGTAGTGAGTCCATGCCCCTAGTGGACCAAACTACTATTCTTTCCGTTGGCATACCCCGCTCATTTCTGTCTTGAGCGAGTATAGTCAACTCCTTTTTGGATTACGGAGCCATCTGTTTAGACACCCCTAGACGAGAGGTTCGGAATCCTCCCACCTCACGAAAGAGGCGAGGTAGACCCCCGATAGGTGTGTTAGACTAGGGTGCTCTATCGAAGTGAGTTAGATGCGAATTTAACCTCCTCTAAATCTCGGATCGGGTCCGATACTTCATTCCTCTTTAGGTTTGACTTGTTATAAACATGTCAAGCCGAAATTCCGCTCTAACAACCTCCCAATAAACTCTAAACAAAATAAAATTTTGTTAAAATTTCAATTCAAAATGAAATTCTCAAAACCCATCAAATACACAATAATAAAAACAAAATGCAAAATTTTGAAATAAAAAAAAATTCACATGAATAAATTTTAAAGACGCACTGAGTTTACAAGACAAGTGTGTTAACTTGAGTATTGCCGTCGAAATTACAAGGCGAGAGGCGTCACCGACTTCTGAATGTTCTTCAAAAGACAATCTACACATCCACTGAAGGACTGTCCCGCGACGAAGCTGCCAACAAGTTCAAATGCCATGGATTGACAAATAAAAGGATAAGAGAAGGATAATGGGTAGTGGGTCCCGACCCTCCCACCACAAAACAGTCAAAGCAACTCGATGATGGGTCGTGGGTCCCAACCCTCCCACCACAGTAAAAATAAAAATAATATGCTCGAGGACCTTCGAAGTTCGGCGAGAAAGACAATCGAGGAGTGAAAGACGATGAAACTTCGGCATTTTAATAAGAATATGACTTCATGAAAGAATGAAATTAGTGCCCTAATAACTGAGTCCTTCACTTTAAGGAATTCGGACTGGGTCCTAAGTGGGTTTTGAAATGAAGCAGTGTGCTTGAAATAATAGTAATTGATCCAAGATATCAAGGGTCTTTTAATTTTCTGCCATGTGACGGGGTCCAGATTTTTGGATGAGTTTTAATATCCCAGGATTCATGTTAAGAAACATTTTAGATTTATTAATTAGGGGAGTTTCGACATTCAAAATCTTTAATAGAAATATGTCTTACCAGATACAGTAATTCTCAGAAAACAAAAGAAGTAAAAAAAAAATGTTCCTGGGGAGAAGCTTGAGGTGAGCACACAATCAAAAATTGGTGTCCCAATTCAGACATTCAAAATCTTTAACATGTGCTCCACCAGATACAGTAATCCTCAATTAAAAAAAAAAGAGCGAAAAGCTTGAGAAAAAAAAGGAAAAAAAGAGAAAACAAGAATGCTCCCTGAGAAGAAGCTTGAGGCAAGCATATAATCAAAAATTGGTGTCTTAATCCTCCCCCGATTGATAAAACTTGAAAGACTACCTTAAGAAGTCTCCTCTGATATTATGCTTTGAAGAGAGTCAAGTGATTTAGGTCTTTTGGTTGGTCATTAATTGACTCAGAAATATCTTTGGACAATGACAAAATACTTCTATCACATGAGCATAAATTTTGAATCGCGTAGGCTCGTAAAGAAAGAATTGAAGAGAGGGCTCGTTATTAGTAATTGATGGAAATTCAACCCCGAAGTCATATCGTTCGGTTCCCGGCAAATACAACCCCAACATCGATTTGAAGAGCATCGAACGACTTCTCGAAGACAACTTGTACAATTCTTACAAATCGGTGTCAAAGAAACGACGATCGTTGCTATGAAGCTACAAAGTTACAACATTTCCAGCTATGGTGTACGTAGAAATAACACCTCTTTGTAGGTACTTGTAAAAAAAATAATAATTTCGATAGTACCTTGAAGAGTGGGTTGTTTTCTTTAAACGTGGCTTTAGTCAGTGGACGATGCCTCAAGAAGTACTGTGCATCGTTATGTTTCAAAGACTCCCTCGTTGTACGAAGCACAGATGTTGCACTTGCTTATAACTGGGTCCAAATCTTAAAATAAAAAAATATATATATACAACAAAAGAAAAGTCATAAAACATAAAAGAATACAATAAAATTTCACAAAAAATAAACAACAATAAATTTCCCATTAAATGAAATAACAAATAAACGAATAACAAAAATATAATGAATTCACCAAAAATAAACAAAATAAAAAATGTCTATAAAAATCAAAATGAAATTCAAATCAAAGTGAAACAAAATTCAAATCAAAACAAAAATTTAAATCAAAAGAAAATCAAAATATAAAATCAACAAAAAGTCAAAAAAATAAATAAATAAAAAATTTGAATTCCTCTTCTGACTCGGTAGCAAGTTGAGCTTCATCAGCCTAGGGGTGTCCTTAAACCCGTTCTTCTTGATGAGGTTTATCTTTTCAAAATCCCAATCTAAACAAAATTCGAAGATCAAAACAAAATGAACATAAAAAAGGGAAACAGAAGAGAAAAGAAAAAGAAAAAGAAAATGGACGAAAATCTTTTAACAATCTGAATGTCAAAACGAATTCCAAATTAACATGAGTTCTAATTAAACAGAAAATGAAATTGAATCACTAAAACAAAATGAATCTAAATCTCAAATTGAATTCCGACCTGAATCCTCTGATTCGAACCTTTCAGTTCTTCTCTCAATCGAAATCTGTTTGAAACTCTTTTGAAATTTGAATATTTTCCTCGACTTATTGCTAAGTCAAGTCTTTTCAGCTTGGTACACTTACCAGCTCCTTTCAATTCTCTTTCTTCTGTGTCTTAGAGGATCGACTAGTTATATTGACACGGAGCCATGAGCTTCCTCTGATTTGGTTCTGATGGCATGAGACTGGGTCCCTCTTCACACAATTAAACTTCCGAGATTGGAATCCATTTCCAATTCTCATTAAACTTCCGAGATTGGAATCCATTTCCAATTCTCATTAAACTTCCGAGATTGGAACCTCGTTCCGATTCTCATTAAACTTCTGAGATTGGAATCCATTTCCAATTCTCATTAAACTTTCGAGATTGGAACCTCGTTCCAATTCTCATTAAACTTTCGAGATTGGAACCTCGTTCCAATTCTCATTAAACTTCCGAGATTGGAATCCATTTCCAATTCTCATTAAACCTTTGAGATTGGAACTAGTTTCCAATTCTCATTAAACCTTTGAGATTGGAACTAGTTTCTAATTCTCATTAAACCTTCGAGATTGGAACCAGTTTCCAATTCTCATTAAACCTTTGAGATTGGAACCAGCTTCCATTTCTCTTTAGTAATGTGGAAAAGAAATCATTTAATTTCATCAAGTATTTTATTTTTAATAATTTATTTATTGTCTGCATTGTTTTAATTCTCCATGCATATAAGAAATTCACCATGGCATGAGACCATAGGGCTTTTGAAGCCTCCGAATTTGGGAACATTCCCGAATTTTCCAAAGTCGAGGCCATCCCTATGAGAAGTTATTGATTTTTCAAATTCATGTTACTATTTTGAGTATTTTAAATCCAATAATTAGCATGTTGTGAAATAAATTCTAGGAAAATTTGATGATGTTTCTTATGACCGGAGGACCCTAGGAAAAATAGGTTTTGAATTAATTCACTTGGAATAACCCTAATTGGCTTAAACACCCTAAATAGGTTCTTAATTAATTAGAGCTAATCATACATCAAATTGACTTGAAATCAATTCTCCACTGACCTTTAGGATCAGAGGAATCCACCATAAAAGTTTGAAGTCGATTGGGTTTGGTTAGCCCTCTCAAGTGGGTTGATTAAGCCATTTAGCCAATTTAAACTTTGAAAATTCATAACTTTCAAAATACTTTTCAAAAATTCACCAAATTGGTTTTGGAGCCTCTCTGATATTAGGGGAATTTATGAAAATTAAAATTTCAATTTTCTAAAAAGTTGATTTTTTGTATTATTTTAATATTTTAATAATTAAAAATAATAAAAATCACAAAAATAATAAAATTCACCAAAATGTCACATTTTGAATTTTAGTCACTTAGGAACAAATCCCATATTTTTCCTAGGTCTCTATGATGAGTTATTAAATTTTAAAGCCTTAGGGTAATTTTAAAATAAAAAAAAAATGTATTTTCTAGCATTACCATTAAAATAATTCTAATAAATCAGAGAAAAATCAGAAAATTATAAAAATTGATTCTCTGATTTCCTTGATATCAGAGAGATTTTTAAAAATTATAAAATTCATTTTTCAAACTTTATTTTATTTTTTAAATTAATTAATACTCCAAAATTCAAAATAATTATAATAAAAATAATATAATTCAAAAAATCACCAAACTTGGTCCAAGTGGTCCTCTAGTCATTAGGAATGTCCCATAATTTTCTTAAGGACAGAAACTTTCCCTTGGTCATATTATTAAATTTTCCTTGGAAATATCTATTTTCTACAAAAAATAATTACATAAATAAATTAAATACAGAAAAATCACATTTTCTCCTCTAATGTCTTTATTGACATATGAGTGAAGTCACATAAAAATTTCAAATTCATTTGAGCTCAATTTAGTGAGTTATGAAATCATTAAGCTTGAAGGGCAAAATGGTAATTAAAATTTTAACCCTTAATTAAAATTTTAGGCTTAATAAAATGAAAAGGTAAAATATTTGATCTTAATCTGATTTGGATGATTGAAATTTAAATAATTAAAGGGTAGAAACCTATTAAACAATTCAACAATAATTGAAATGAACTTTAATTAAAATAATTAATTAAATTTGGAAGAATAAAAAAATTGGAATTATTAAAATAGGGATATTATTAGGAAGAGATTTGTTCTTTAATTTAAGAATCCCTAAATTGATCATCCCAATAATATTTAATTCCTAATTAAAATGATAATCCAATTTTAAGATTTAAAATGCTAAAAGACTTAATCATTAAATTAAATTAAAGTTAAATTATTTAAAGCAAACCTTTTAAAATAAAATATTAAATTAAATTAGATTAAATCAAATTAAATTAAATTAAATTAAATTAAATTAAATTAAATTAAATTAGATTAAACTAAATTAAATTAAAACTAAATCAAATTAAATTAAATCGAATTAAATTAAATTAAGCT
The DNA here is from genome assembly GCA_022702705.1 of Papilionanthe hookeriana x Papilionanthe teres. NCBI lineage: Eukaryota > Viridiplantae > Streptophyta > Magnoliopsida > Asparagales > Orchidaceae > Papilionanthe > Papilionanthe hookeriana x Papilionanthe teres. The sequence goes on along the minus strand of CM040427.1, from coordinate 75,448,776 downwards.
AAACCATATTATATTAAATTAACTTAAGTTAAATTAAATTAAGTTAAACCACATTAAATTAAATTAAGTTAAATTAAATTAAATTAAATTAAATTAAATATAAAGACATAAAGAATTCAAAAGTAAATCTAAAACAACTTGAACAACTATTCCAAACTTAAATCCATTAACTAAAATTAAATCATAAACCACTTGAACATCCAATTGCCCTCAAAAGCTCGTGATGTCATAACTCCTAAATGGAGTGTTAAGTGAAGTGTTACTTCATTCATAAGATATTCAAATGTCCTAGTTCACTAAGCAAGACAACAAACTTGAACTCCCGGACGATTAATTCATTTGTATAATTAAATTCTCTTGGACTTAAAACAATCCTAGAAATATTGAAAAGATGTTTAAGATTCGTCTTAAGCACTTCCTCGATATGATAGGATATTTATAAGAACAATTGAACTTAGTTGTTCTTTGATGAAGAAAATCATCCTCAAACCAAAATACAAGAACCTAGACGTCATAGGAGGTGACTAGCTATAGGATTAGGAACTTGGTAGAAAACCATAACCCTTCCCTTAGCTTTACCTAGGAACTTACTTTAAATGCTTAATTATTCTAATTGTGTTTTAAGTGCAGCTTGGGATGATGGGAAGACCCTCCAGTACGCTTTTATTTTATTGCAATTTACCTTATTGCAATTTATTTAATCGCATCGCACTTACTTTCCTCGCATGATAAACAACTCGTTACATGAAAACCCACACCTTTAGGATAGTTCCTAAAACCGAAACCAAAACTAAATTAAAAGTCATTACAAGATAAAATTCACCGCCACAACATTTCAAAATATAAAACAACTCAAAATTTAATCACCAATAGAATAACAAAACTACAACTACAACTAAATTAAAACGTCTTGTTGGATGATCGGGAATACCTCAGATGATGTAACCTACGTGTTGCTAACGGGATTTCCCACTGCCTAAATGAAAGTGTGGAACTCATTCGATTGAGTTTAGCAAATTCATCTGGACTAAGTGAATCGTATAAAAATAACGATGCCGGAAGGATGGAACCGTGGGATCTTAACCGGTGTTGTTATAATCAACTTTAAGATTTGTTTAATTAAAATATTAAAAAACACCTGGATTTTAAGATTTTTCTCTAAACCAAAACACTTCTCTCATCTCCTGATTTATGACTTCTAAAACTAAACCTCTGCAACAACAAGGAGCTCGGAGCATGGTGGGCAGCTCGGCCATCGTCATCGCGTGAACTCGGATCTACTTCAACAAAACTTCCTTAGAATTAAATAACCAAGCCATAGGACTTCGAGGTAGTTTGCCTAGTGCAACATAAATCCTCAACTCTTCGTTAGGCATTTGCATTGCAAATTAAGCCCTAACCGGTCGTAGGACTCCGAGGTAGTCGTCCGATACGACATAAACCCTCACATCTTCGAGGCTATTTGTATGATTTTATCATACAAATATAAGTCCTAACTAATTAAAATTGGTAAGATCAAAACATTAAATAAACATTAGGACTTTCCTAAATTCAAGCCAAACAATAGGATAGTCGGGAAATTACCGAAGTTCGCTTCGAATCTGTGATTTCTCCTACCTTTCTTCCTTTGAATTCCCAAAACAAAATGTTCCAAATTTGATCCATTCCCTATTGAAATTCCAAAATTCAATCCCTCGAAAACTTAAACTTTGAAATTCTTGAGAGCGAACTACCGATTATTATCGAGAGTTTTCTTAGGTGATTCCCGTCACTTAAGATGTAATTAACTATAGGGGCTTGCCCTTATAGGGAATTTTAAGAACCTGTAGTAATATAAACCCTCGTTTAATGTTTTCATATTAAACGGGAGAATTTGTCGGCTTATAAAATTGGTTCGCAGACCAAACGGATGTCACAAATCTTCTAGTTTATTTAATCGAGCCCCATCATCAAGCAATGTGCCTATTCTTCGGGATAGATACGTGGTTTGTGATGCGGTGCTCGTTTATATGAACTATTCGGGATGTGATGTCAGTTTGATTTCATATCTTAAAATTTTCAAATTTAAAATTATTTTCAAAATCAAATATTACTTTTCAAATTATTTATTTAAATTAAATTAAAATTCACCGACAATTTCTGTAGGCGACCCCCCTTTTCCAAATAAAACACCAAAACCTAAAAAAAAAAAATACGCCGACAACGTTGTTTTCCATTGTTTCAGAATTTATAGGTTCTTTTCTTAGTTTTCTAATTCTCCTAACAGTGCGTTCTAATTCCGAATCGTAGGGTATAAGATTTTCAGAACCAGTTTTATGCATACAATCGAAATCAGTACACAGCAAAACAATTAACTAAATAAGTTGCAATTCTATTAAAAATTTTTCTAACTGTCCAAAATTATCCGTTACTCTAATTATGTTATATTCCCCGGCAACGGCGCCAAAAACTTGACCGTAGTTTTTAAATATACTTATAAATATAAGAATTCGACCCCACTACTAGAAAATCTAAATCCTCAGTAACCACGCCAAAAACTTGGAGCGTAGTATTAATTTTAGTAAGAATTATATATTATAATTTTTTAATCGCAGAGTTACCTTTAAACGCAAGTATACATAATGGAGTCCTGGATATCGATCCCACAGGGAATATTTTAGAGGCTACATACTAGGATTATAGAAATCAATTCAGAATCAAAACTAAATCAAATTTGCCCATCTGTTATTAATAAGCAATCGACAATAATATGAAGTTTAAATTAAACTAGTTCTACTAACAATCAACTATACTACTAAAGTGAAGTTCAAATATATAAGCAAGAATCTTTCTCCTTTGTTAAGATATTTAAGTGAATAGATAATTAGAATTAGTTAAAAAAATGGTGTTGTACCAAATAGGAGCATATATATTCTTTACCCTTTGGTCCAGGCATAAAGAACATTGACTAATCTTATGGTTGGTTACTGAATTTACGGTTAGGTTGGGAGGATACCGGCTCTCACTTCGGAGCTCTCACGTTCCCCTCTCCTGAGGGCTAACAATCTACACTTCAGCACCCAAACGATAGGACCGAATTGAGGATTTTAGCCTGTCACTCTAAAATCTCCAATTCTACGCCCGATAAATATTATTTCCCTATTTATTTGTACCCTCCTTCCAAGGACTTTGACCTCCCTGAATCTCGGATGTAATCTTTACTATAGTTGTTAAACTCAACAGATTTTAACTATTCAATTGGCCAAATTGAAATTAAATTAAGATCTAATTAAAAGATTATCACAACTTCTTTAAATCTTTTATGACACATTAATTTTATTTATCATTCCACAAAAATACCAAAACTAGGAGAAAGACAGATCAACTACTCATAATTCATGAAGAGAATGCAATAAAACTTTGATTTCATATATAAAATTAAAGTTATACAAACTAAAGTAAATAAACACAACTTATCTTAAATTCCTCCCCAAGCAAACTCCTTAAAGTTCCTCTGAATCTCTTCCTTTTTTTACAGTACGTGGAATTCTCCTTCGAAACAATAATGCAGAAGAGATCTCTCACTTCCCTTCCACTCTTACATTCCTTCAAAGAATTCCTCACAATCTCTATTTGAACTCACTATTTAACACTCACTAATAAAAATGGACACTAGTGGACTCCATATTTGACACTAAGTAACTATTAGAAATCTCTAATAGCACTTTTTACATACTCTTAGTGACTTTTAGAGGATTCCAAAAAGACAATTTTTTGGCCTAAATTGGTTCTTTTTAAAGTTGATGAAGAGTCACCAAGGGTTCTGCAAGCATCCCTTCGAGAATCATCCACATTCAGCGTATTTTGTGAAAGAACCGTCGATCCCGCCGTTGGCGGCCTCGAGCTGCGCCGTCGGCAACCTTCTAGAAACAGTGCCTTAAACTGGCCTCACCGTCGGCGGCCTCGACCTCCGCCGTCGGCGGCCTCCCTTGGAATATATTCTGAACTCTCGGGAAAATCATGTCGTCGGCGCCATCGACCTCGCCGTCGGCGCCCTAGGTCAAATTTTCATATTTTAGTCCTTTTTGCTCCAAATTTGCTCCTTTTTGCATATTTTCGCTCCTTTGTCCTTAATCTTCATACCTGCAGAAAAACACCAAAAATACCCTTCTTTAAAGTGTAATATCATCAAAATCAGTGTAAAATAAGCATGAAAATATTAAACTTTTTTCCTTGTGTCACTACGTCATGTGGTTCATCTAATGTAGGTTCATTAGTAACAATTTCATTGTGGGGTGTTTGATCATTTATTTGTTATTTCTCTAAGTTATCAAACTGTTCAACAACCGTAGGAATAACAACATGAGAAGAAATTTTGGGTAAAGGAACTTGAACCCTAATTTCTTGGATCTCCACTTTACGTGGTTCCACACTCCCACAAACTTCACCATTCTCAATGAACTTAGCATTTTCGGCTTCAATGATTCTTGTACTATGGTTAGGACAATAAAATCTATACCCTTTAGGATTTTCTGGATAACCAATGAAAAAACCACTAATTGTTCTTGAGTCCAGTTTCTTTTCATGTGGTTTATATATCCTTATTTCTGCCAGACAAGTCCTAGCAGACTTCCTCGCAGCACACCCTTTGCCGGCGGATTCGCCTCTTGACGACGATTTGCCTGACAAGCAGATAATGAGCCTAGAAGACCCTGATGATCAACGTTGGGAACTATACTTCGACGGTGCGTCCTCAGCACAGAAGAACAGAGAATTGCAAACGATAGTGCCCAGTAAGGCAGGAATCAGACTAATCTTTATAACACCGGAGCGGGGGATGTTAAGATACTCCAAATACTTAACAGAAACGTGTACAAACAAAGAGGCAGAATACGAAGCCCTTATAAACGGATTGGAATTAACCATTCAGATGAGAATAACAAACATCAACATCTACGGAGATTCTCAGTTGATCATTCAACAGGTCGCCGGACAATACAGAATTTTAAAGCCAAGGCTCGAGCAGTACTTTCAGTATGTCATGAAACTGTTGGAATAGATTCCAAACGTAATAATCTACAAGATTTCCAGAAAAGAAAATGCTCTCGCCGATGCGTTAGCCCGCCTTGCAAAGGAATTTGCCTGTTTGCAGGAGAGTCAGTTGAAGTATCAGTTCAGGGACAACAGGTCCTATCACAGCTCGACATGGATACAGTACATAAATCAGAAAGAAAAGCAGAAGAAACAATTGCAACAGTAACAGAAAATACAGAAGATTGGCGGCAACCACTAATAGACTACTTGCAGAAAGGAAACCTGCCTGACGATAAGTCGTTAGCCCATCAAATCAAGAAAAGAACTATGTCTTACACATTAATAAACAATACATTATACAGAAGGTCTTTTGATCAGATGTAGCTAAGATGTCTGAGCGGGTCCGAGGCTCGTGAAATCGTTAAAGAAGTACATTCAGGACTGTGTGGCGCTTATCGATCGAGTCCAAAAATGAAAATGAAGATTAAAAGACTAGGGTACTACCGGCCCTCAATGATGACCGACCGCATGAAAGTTGCTAAAAGTTGTCACCCAGTGCCAAGTGCATGGAGTGGTTCTACATCAACCTCCAAATGTGCTACATCCGACAATCGCGTCGTGGCCATTTGAGTGTTGGGGCACAGATATAGTGGGTCCAATAGAACCGCCTTCTTCAAGAGGACATCGCTTCATTCTCGCAGCTACGGACTACTTTTCCAAGTGGGCAGAAGTTATACCACTCAGAGAAGTGAAGGCACACCACGTGCTACAGTTTTTCAAGAACCAAGTCGTCTACCGTTTTGGGGTACCGCGCAGGATCATTTCAGATAATGGGTCTGCATTCAAGAGTACAAAGATCAACAATTTTGTCAGAAGACATGGGATCGATTGGCGATACTCAATGATCTACTACCCAAGAGCGAACGGCTTGGCTGAGGCTTTTAATAAAACTCTCGTTCAAATTTTAAAGAAAACTTTGGACGACGACAAGAGAAATTGGCACGAGAAGTTGTTAGAAGCCTTATGGGCCTACAGGACGACTTTTATGACTCCTACTCAGTCTATGCCTTACGCTTTAGTGTATGGGTCCGAGGCTGTCTTTCCCCTAGAAGTTCAGCTTCCGTCACTCCGAATTGCAGTTGCAGAAAAGATCACTATAGAAGAAAATGCCAGACTACGACTGGAAGAATTGGAAAGCTTGGAAGGGAAAAGACTTTCCGCACAACATAATTTGGAACTGTATCAAGCCAAGATGATTCAGGCCCATGATAAACTAGTCCGCCTAAGAACTTTCAAAGTCGGTGACTTAAATCTTGTTCTCAGAAGACCTATTCTTGCGCATCACAAGATAGGTGGTAAATTTGAACCATCATGGGAAGGGCCGTTCGTGGTCGAGACGGTCTACTCGGGAGGTTCCTACCAACTGGTGGATTGCCATGGAGAACGACACATGCTTCAAATCAATGGACGGTATTTAAAGAAGTATTACACAACCTGATGTTTCGAAGGGTAGCCTCTAAAGTAGAATCTTATCCCTAGAAACACGGGTGAAGTAATCACTTCGTGACTGGGTCCGAACCCAAAATGAAATAAAATGGATAATAAAAAAATCTCATCAACGAAAATGTTAAAAAGAAAACATGGGAAATCATAATAATAAAATGTCAAATCTTTCCTTTTAAATCCGTTCATTCCTGATATTTTCTCATCTCTTCTTACTTCCTTTAAATTTAAAAGAAGTGAATAAGTTTTTTTAAGTGTTTTTCTTATTGTTCTTGTTCTTAGTACAGCCCCTGATCCTTTCCTTGTTCTTTTTCGCAGGGAAATGTCGAACAGGCGGTTAGTTCTAAACTTTAGAAATGGCGTGAGTCTAGCACTTGATGAAAAGAGGTTGAGGGATGGAGCAGTGATAGAGATTGACTCAGACTTCACACCAGCCGGCTTACAATACGAAGAAAATGATTGGATCTCAGTTGATCGAGAGGAACTTCACAGCCAGACAGTGATGAAAATTGGTGGCCCGAGCCACCAATCCAAAGAACAAGAAAAGAAAAGCAAACGCCGTGCATGCAACCGGAGAAGATAGGAAAATTAATTATGTTGTTGCCACAACAGAGGGTAGGCTTGTTAGCGCCGCACCCGCAGAAATTCAAGGGGTAAGGAGAGCTGCTCTCACTGCTACCCAGCGAAGAAATAAGAATCGTCGCATTCGCAAAATGTTGACCAAGTTAGCAGAAGATCAACATGAACAGACAGTGGATACTGTTAGTGCAAATGCTCCAAGGAGACCGGTTCGTCAGGAATCAGAAAGAAGAAATTCAACTCCAAGAAAGTCAGAACAGATAAAAGAAATACCAAGAAAAGCAGAAATAGAGTCAGTACCTCGACGCCGAGCATATGTACCGAATCCGAAGAGTCTTGTTGCGAAAGCAACCCCGGAGGATGTCCCTACGGAGACTATGCCCAAGGAGCCGAGACATGCAGAAGAACGTGCTGGGGTTGAGCCATACATCCCGCAGTATGTTACTAGACATCGAGGACTTCAGATAATCCCGGAATACGAGCTGGAGAAAATGCAATTAGTTGAGAAGAAAACCTTTGAATACTTTGAAAGAATTGGAAACAAGAGGGTCAACATCTTGGAAGGCCTCGAGCTGCATACAGATGTTTTCTCAGATTATGAGCAACAACAAATTGTAGATTGCATCCTTGAATTGCAGAAAATGGGTTGAGCTGGCCGCCTGAGAGAAAAGACATACTCAGAACCCAGAAGATGGATGCCAGGAAAGGGAAGAGTTACAATCCAATGCGGATGTTGCTACAATTTTACCATAGACAGAAAAGGAAATCCACCAGGGATACTCTGTCGCAGTGAGGTGGATCCGATGCCAAGAATCATCAAGAGAATGGTGAAAATGATGATAACATGGAGGGTATTGCCTGCAGATTGCATACCCAACAGCTGCATTATTAACATCTACAAGGAAGGCGACTGCATACCTCCACATATAGACCATTATGACTTTGTTAGACCCTTCTGCATAGTGTCATTCGTCAACCAGTGCAACATCAAGTTCGAATCTAACCTCCGGATTGCAGGCCCTAGTGAGTTCTGAGGACCGGTTGAGATACCACTACCGGTAGGTTCCGTCCTGGTGTTAAAAGGAAACGGAGCGGATGTTGTGAAGCATTGCATTCCAGGAGTGCCTGTGGAGCGGATCTCAGTTACTTTTAGAAGAATGGACGACAGCAAAATGCCTTACCACTTTCAGCCAGATCCAGAATTGGAGAATCTCCGGCCCTACGAGCTGTGAGTTACAAGGAAAATAACACACCTCCAATAACACATTCATGCGGCATTCCTGCTAAGGGTGGCTTGGAAGGTGATGTTATTGCCCATGTTTCTTACTATTCAGACATGGATTTTTGACAGACGCTTTTGGATGGATCAACAAGAAGTTTACACAGTCCGTTTTGGATTTACATGGATTTTATGAGACATTAAGTTTCTGAGGAAAATGTCATCATGACTAGATTAAGTTGTATGATGTACTTTCAACAAGTTGGAATGAAAACGACCACGTCATATTTTGCCTTCACCTCTTTTTGTGTAAATTAGTACGGGAAACGCCATTAGAGTTAAATGAACTTTGAACGAAGAACAGAAAAGAAAAGAAAATAAATGAGAATTTTTCCTAAAAATCTGAATATTAAAATGAACTTCAAATTCACATGAACATTAAATAAAAAAAAAATGGGATCGTTAAAGGACAAACAAAACGAATCTAAATCTCAAATTGAATTCCGATCTGAAACCTTTGATTCGAACCTTTCAGCTCTTTCCTCAATTGAAACATGTTTGAAACTCTTTTGAAATTTGAATATTCTCTTCGACTTGTCGCTAAGTCAAGTCTTTTCAGCTTGGTACACTTACCAGCTCCTTTCAATTCTCTTTCTTCTGTGTCTTAGAGGATCGACTAGTTCTATTGACACGGAGCCACGAACTTTGTTCGATTTGGTTCTGATGGCATGAGACTGGGTCCCTCTTCATGCAGATAAATCTTCGAGATTAGAACCAGTTTCCATTTCTCATTAAATTTCCGAGACTGGTACCTAAATTCTAGTTCTCCTCCTTCGAGGTCGGTACCTAAATTCCGACTCTCATTCGAGATTGATACCTAAATTTCGATTCTCTTTCGAATCGATACCTAAATTTCAATTCTAAATTTCTGAGATTGGTACCTAAATTCCAGTTCTCTTCCTTCGAGGTCTGTATCTAAATTTCGACTCTCATCTGAGATCGATACCTAAATTTTGATTCTCTTTCAGGTTTGATACTTAAATTTCAAATCTCACTCTCTCGAGATCAGTACCTAAATTCTGATTCTCACCCTTTTTCTGTCGATTAAACTCTGATTCTGACTCCGAGGCTGGTACCTAAATTCCAGTTCTCTTCGCAATCCCGAGGTTGAAACTTAGGTTTCAATTCTCATTTCAAATCCAAATTTCAAATTCAAAATTTCCTTAAATCGATTTTAAATTAAACTTCAATCGAAATTGAGACTCAGAACAAATCGAAATCCAAACTCACACATTGAAACTTGAAATTTAAAAGTAAACTAAAATCTAAATCAAATTCCCCAGATCTTGTGATTTGGAGTTCACCTCCTTTTCCATTCCCCAGCGAGAGTTCAGGAATCTCCAGTCTTGGAAATATGCACGATACTCCCCAGCGGAAATTCTTCTACTTCGTCCTAAGTTTGTCACTTGGACATCTGTGTTGGTTTTGTTGACCTCTTCGGTCAACGCCAATACGCGCGGTGTGCTTGATTAGCACACCACACCTATTGGGGGTCCATTTGTTGACCTCATTTTTGATGAGGTCTTTTGCTTCTCTCTTTAGTACTTAGGATCTAGCCTTAGGCTTTTTCCTTTGACTAATCTTAGAAGACTAGAAATGGAACCCACCCTTTAGAAATTCAAACTACTTCTTAACTCCCTGCAAACCCCACAAGCTTGATTGTAGACCCCTAATCACCTAGAGGGTTGAAATCAAATGTGGAGGTTTAAAGGATGAGTTCCTATGGGACTTTTTGGCCTTAGGAATACCACTAGGTGGCTCAGTGCAGTGAGGGTTGACTTACACATATACTACACTATCACACACATTCCAAGTCCTAAAACCACACTCTCACCCAACTTGACTTCCTGACTCATGTAGGTAATTCATATGGATGGTCCTTAACCCCTAAGCCCCTAGCTAAGAGGGTTAGGAACAACATAGTGATGCCCTAAATGAGTCCTCTCATGGCTCATATGGGCTTAATATGGCTTCATGGCTCATATGGGCTTAATATGGCTTCATGGCTCAACCAAAGTGATCCCATTTCACTCACATTTGATCAATCTTCTTTTTTTCAAAATTTCAATTTTTGACCCCCGGGGCCCGGGACCCACCAAACCTACCAAATACCCTTGAAATGACCCAAAATTTGCAAAATTGCCTAAATTACCCAAGATCCCTCAAAATCAATTCTAAACACTTCCCACCATTCAAAATGACCATCTTTTGCCAAAAATACCAAAATTTCCAAAAATACCCCCTAAACCCCCCAAAATTACCAAAATACCCTTTTACCCAAAAAATCCAAAAAATTCAGAAAATTCCCAGAAAATTCCAGAAAAACCCCAAATATTCCCAATTTCATTTTTTTCAACTACACCATGGGCCAATTTTGCCAATTTACCCCACCTTTACCAAAAACCCCAATTTGACCCATTTTAAACCCAAGTGAACCCAATGTCAAACCAAACCACCCCAATTAACCTCAATTTTGGTCCAATTCAATTCTAAACTTCAATTCAATATCCCCAATATCAATTTAGACAAAATCCAAGTCCAATTTGATTGAAATTTGGGCCCAATTCCAATTTGGGGCTTAAGGCCCAATTTTGGCCCATGACCTAAACCTAGCCCAAACCAACCCAATTCAACTCCAATTGGCCCCAAATCTTTTCTAAAGCCTTTTTAACATCCCCATAAACAAAAATTAACTTGATTTGCCCAAAATTTGAACCTAAACTCCACCCAAACCTAACCCAAAACCAAAATCCCTTAAATTGATCTAAACCCAAACCTAACCCAAATAGGCCCAAATCCCAAAATCAAAGCCCAAACAAATTAGAAAACTCTTTGTGACACTCCCATAAACATTTCTCAACATTAATTTTACATCAAATCCAACTGTAGCCCAACCTTAAATCAAGTTAGCCCAATTTGACCCACTTTGGCCCCTTTACTAAAAGACCCACATTAAACCCAATTCAATTCAAAATCACTTCAAATTTGTTCCAAATCACTCATGACACATCCCTAAACTAAACCCAACGTTTATTTGGCATGGTCCTTCACAAAACTTTCAACTAAAAGCCCATTTCAAAATCTAAAAGCCCACTTCCATAAAGCCTTTAAAAGCTCATTTTCACCAAAATTCAAAAGGCCCAAAACCTTTTTAAAAACCCATATGACATCTTCATTGGTCATCCATTTGATAAAATCACCCCCTAAGTTTTATTTCATCATTCAAACAAACCAAATGTGGCCCCATGAAAATTTTCCATCAAAATGTCTAAAAATTCAAAACCCCTTTTCATGTAATTGACCAAGCTTTGCCCCAAGTCACATGGAGCCATGGAGCCATGCATAAGCCATATGCAAGCCTTGGAAGCCACTTTCCACATCACCAAACCATTTATGGCTAGAGAGGGAACCCCTTTCCAAACTCCTTCTTAAGCCTTTTTAACCCCTTTTATGTCACACTCTAACCCATGCTTAATCAAAATTCTTGGGATAGAGACTTCTCCACCTAAAGTCAAGTCGAGCCAAATGATTCATTTCAGCCCAAATGAAACTCTTGGAGGGTGAACCCAAACCATTTCCATGGCTTGACCAAATTAAGCTCAAAATGACTCTTCCCCCTTACCACTTAAATCAAACTCCTTTACACATGTCAAGCCTCAATTGACTGCACCATTGCCAACCCCTGACCCTTCTGAGCCAGATGGTGACCTAACCCTACCGGCCAGCCGCCTGGGTCGCCGGAAAACACCATGGCCGAGAGCTCCATGTGAGCCAAAATTTTCAATTCTTCCTTGCTGAGTTGTCCCAGTCCAATTGAACGCCATGGCTGTTCTTCTCTTGCATAGAGCAGCTGATCCCAAGCATCAAACCCCCCTGGGAAGCCCTCCAGCCATGTCTATTTAAGCCCTTCACCCTCTCGGCCAAATGGGGTGATGAACCAAAACCTTGAGGAAACTCTGCCAAAATTGTTCCAGGACCTTCCCCTAACCCAGAGCAGTTGATCTCCAGAGTGTTTCTTTGCCCTAATCCCCATTAACGAGCTCGATTTCGAGTTGAAAATCCACCTAAAAACAGGACACTTCACCACTGTGAGCCAATCTTCAAATTGATTGACCCTACACCTTCACCAGACCAAGAGGAGAAGTTCCCCAGCAAAAGCCCCCTCACCAGGCCAGCCATTCCTTCCAGCCTCCAAGCTTTGTGATCGACTGTGGACACTTTAATACTTAGACAATTCCCAGAGCCGGAGACTTCATCCGGAGCTTGCTTGGACTCGATCGAAGGTGACACAACCCTCAGATCGAAGCTTCACTTCTCTGAGCAAAGGTATGAACTCATTCTTCCTCCTAAGCTTCCAGCAATTCTCCATTTTGTTTGTGTTAATTTCATAGCTTATAAACCATATGGATGTGTTCGTCTCTTCAAGACGAATCGATAGAGCATAAGAACTCAAAAATCCATTGAGAATCGAGGGAGATATTAGGGTTTGAGTGTGGAAGGTCACGGGTGCACACCAGTCGTAGACGATGACCAGGAGCCGTTGGATCGCGAGTGTATCGAGCGGACGGTCGAGATCAAGCCGGACAGCGGAATGTTACGTGAACTGCGGGCCCCTGGAGCGCTGAGTCAGATGGCAGCGCTGAATCACAGAGCGACGCGTGGGCTTTCGATCCGCCGTAGGATGACGCGGCGCCGAGTCAGATAAGTAGAAAATTAGGGTATTTTTGAATTATTTAAATACCAGAACTTCAAAAATTCATATCTTTGCTTAGAAAAATCACAAAAATAAAATAAAAATATCCTCTTGCTCAGTGAACAAAGGAGAATAATATGGAAAACAAATCAAGTTAATTGGATGAATATTTTATTTTTAATAATTTATTTACTGTTTCCAATGTTTTGATTCTCCATTTGCATAGATAATTCACCATGGCATGAGACCATAGGGCTTTTGAAGCCTCTAATCTTAGGAACACTCCCTGAATTTTTCAAGATTAGAGACCATCTCTGTGAAAAGTTATTGATTTTTCAAGTTCATGTCACTGTTTTAGGTATTTTAATTCCAATAATTAGCATGTTGTAAAATAAATTCTAGGAAAATTTGGTGATGTTTCTTAGGACTAGGGGAGCCTATAAAAAATACATTTTGAGTTAATTCATTCATAATAACCTTAATTGGCCTAAACCCCTAAAATTGAATTTGAATTAATTAGGGTTAACCACACATCAAATTGACTTCAAAACAATTCTCCATTACTCTTTAGGGTTAGAGGAACCTTACATAAAATTTTGAAATCAATTGGATATGATTAACCCCACCAAATGGATTGATTAAGCCTCACGAGCAAAATGAAACTTTAAAAATCCATAACTCCAAAAATACTTTTCAAAAATTCACAAAAATGGTTTTGGAGCTTCTCTAATATTAGGAAAGTTCAGAAAAATTAAAATTGGAATTTTCTAAAAAAGTTGATTTTTCACAATATTTTAATATTTTAATAATTAAAAAATAATAAAAATCACAAAAATATTAAAAATCATAAAAATGTCACATTTTGACTCCTAATCACTTAGGAACAAACGAAATATTCTTCCTAAGTCCCTAGGATAAGATATTGAACTTTAAAGGCTTAATGTAATTTTTAATATTAAAAAATGAATTTTCAACCTTTTTCACTAAAATAATTCTAATAAATCAAAGAAAAATCATAAAATTATAAAATTTATTTTTTAATTTTTATTTTATTTTAAAATTAATTAATACTCTAAAATTCAAAATAATTATAATAAATAAAATATAATTCAAAAAATCACAAATATTGGTCCAAGTGGTCCTCAGGTCATTAGGAACATCACATAATTTTCTTAAGGACAGAAACTTTACCTTGGTCATGTTATTGAATTTTCTTTGAAAACCCCTATTTTCTACTAAAAATAATTATATAAATAAATTAAATTTAGAAAAATCACATTTTCTCTTCGAATATCTTAATTGACATGTGAGTGAGGTGACATAAAAATTTCAAACTCATTTGAGCTCAATTTAGTGAGTTATGAAATAAATAAGCTTAAAAGGGCATAAAGGTAATTAAAAATTTTAACTCTTAATTAAAACTTTAGGTTTAATCAAATGGGGGGGTAAAAATATTTGATTTTAACTTTCTCTTGGATGATTGAAACTTAGGGAAAGTAAGGGGTAGAAACCCATTAAACACTTTAAAAATATCAAAATGAAACTTTAATTAATTAAATAATTTAAATTTTGGAAAGAATATATTTAAAATTTGGATTATTAAAATATGGATATTATTAAGTGGATATTTATTCTTTAATTTAAAAATCCCTAAATAAGTCACTTTAACAATATTTAGTTCTTAATTAAAAAAAATTTAATTATTAAAATAATAATCCAAATTAACAATTAAAACTAAAATTAAATTAAATTAAATTTAAAATATTGAAACTAAAATTAAAACTAAAATTAAATTAAAATTAAATTAAAATTAAATAAAATTAATTTAATTTAAATTAAATTAAATTAAAATCAAATTGAATTAAATTAAATTAAAATCATTTAACAACAAACCTAAATGAAATCATTAAGAGTTAAATCAAAATATATCAATAATTTCAATACCTCTTCCTATCTAAGTAAATTTAAAACACGAACATCAATTTGAAATACCAAGATAATTGAAAATGTAAAGATTTAAATTAAATCTAAAATAATTCGAACACTATTCCAAACTTAAAATTATTAGTTAAAACCTCATAATTAAATTAAAACACTTTAAACCATTAACTCGAACTTTAAATTAAGAATGGTTGAAATTCTCGATAAACCAACTTGCCCTTAAAGGCTTTAATTATTATAACTCTTAAATAGAGTATTAAATGAGATGTCACTTCATTCATCAGGTAATCAAATACCCAAGTTCACTGAGCAAGAGACAAAGTTTAACTGAACTCCTGGATGATTAATTCATATGTGCAACTAAATTTACTTAGACTCAAAATAATCCCAGAAGTATTGAAAAGATGTTTAGGACTCGTCCTAAGTACTTCCTCAATATGATGAGATCTTTTAGAAGAACAATTGAATTTAATTGTTCTTTGATGAAGAAAATCATCCTTAAACGAAATACAGGAACATAGACATCATAGGAAATGACTAGTTATAGGACTAGGATTTTTGGTAGACAACCAAAACCTTCCCCTTAGCTTTACCTAGGTACTTGTTATAAATATTTAAATGCCTTAACATGTGTTTTAAGTGCAGCTTGGGATGACGGGAAGACCCTCCAGGTACGCTTTTATTTTATTGTAATTTACTTTATTGCAATTTACTTACATGCACTGTACTTTACTTTTCTTGCATGTTAAACAAGACTGTTGCATGAAAACCAAAACCTTTAGGATAGTCCCTGAACTGAAACCAACACTAAATTAAAAGTCACCACAAGATAAAATTCACCGCCACAACATTATAAAATATAAAACAACTCAAAATTTAATCACAAAACGAACAACAAAACTACAATTGCAACTAAATTAAAACGACTCGTTGAATGATCGGGAATACCTCGGATGATGTAACCCACGTGTTGCTAACGGGATTTCCCATTATCTAAATGAAAGTGTGGAACTCATTCAGTTGAGTTTAGCAAATTCATCTGGACTAAGTGAATTCAATGAAAATAACGGTGCCGGGATGACAGAACCGTGGGATCTTAATCGGTTCTGTTTAAACAACTTTAAGATTTTTTTAAATTAAAATATTAAAAACATTTGGATTTTAAGATTTTCTCTAAACCAAAACACTTCTCTCATCTCTTGATTTATGACTTCTAAAACTAAACCTCTGCAACAACAAGGAGCTTGGAGCATAGTGGGCAGCACGGCCATCGTCGTCAGTAAAACTCGGGTCTACTTCAGCAAAACTTTCTTAGAATTAAATAACAAAGCCATAAGATTTCGAAGTAGTTTGCTTAGTGAAACATAAATCCTTAACTTTTCGTTAGGCATTTGCATAATCTTGTTATGCAAATTAAGTCCTAACCGGTCTTAGGACTCCGAGGTAGTCGTTTTGTACTACATAAACCCTTACATCTTCGAGGCTATTTGCATGATTGTGTCATACAAATATAAGTCCTAATTAATTAAAATTGACAGGATTGAAACATTAAATATACTCTCAAATTGAAGCCAAACAATAGGATAGTTTGGGAAGTTGCCAAGATTCTTCCTGGATTCTCAACTTCTCCCACTTCTCTTCTTTTGGACTCCTGAAAATAACTGTTCCAAATTTGATCCATTCCCTATTGAAATCTCTAAAATTCAATCCTTTGAAAACCTTAAACTTTGAAATTCTTGAGAGCAGAACCACTAATCATTATCGAGAGTTTTCTTAAATGATTCCCATCATTTAAGATGTAATTAACTATAGGGGCTTTCCCTTATAGGGAACTTTAAGAACCCAGGTAATATAAACCCTACTTAATTCATTTATAATAAGCAGGGGAACTTGTCGGCTTATAAAATTGGTTCGCAGACCAAACGGATGTCACAAATCTCCTAGTTTATTTAATCGAGTCTCATCATTGTTGACCTCATTTTTGATGAGGTCTTCTCTTCTTCTCTTTAGTACTTAGGATCTAGCCTTAGGCTTTTCCTTTGACTATCTTAGAGGACTAGAATTGGGATCCACCATCTAGAATTTCAAACCACTTCTTAACTCCCTGCAAACTCCACAAACTTGATTGTAGACCCCTAATCACCTAGAGGGTTGAAATCAAGTGTGGAAGTTTAAAGGATGAGTTCCTATGGGACTCTTTGGCCTTAGGACCGCCTACAGGTGGCTCGGTCCGATGAAGGGGCCGACTTACACACACACTACACTCATACACTACACTTCCATACACCTCCTAAAACCACACCTATACCTAACTTGACCTCCAGACTCATGTAAGTGATTCACATGGATGGTCCTTAACCCCTAAGCCCTTGGCTAAGAGGGTTAGGAACAACATAGTGAATGCCTCAAATGAGTCCCTTCATGGCTCATATGGGCTTGATGTGGCTTCATGGCTCAACCAAAATGATTTTATTCCACTTATATTCACCCAATCTTCAATTTTCCAAATTTTCAATTTTTGACCCCCGGGACCCTACACCCGCCTAACCTACCAAATGCGCTTGAAACTACCCAAAATTTCCAAAATCACCTAAATTACCCAAAATTCCTCAAGACCAATCCTAAACATTTCCTCCCCACTCAAATTGATCATCCATAACCAAAAATACCAAAAATTCCAAAAATACCTCCCAATACCCTCCAAATACCCAAAATACCCCTCTTAGCCAAAAAAATCCAAAAATTCAGAAAATTCCCAGAAAATTCCAGAAAATCCCAAATATTTCCAATTTCATTTTGTTCAACTACACCATGGGCCAATTTTTCCAATTTACCCCACTTTTATCAAAACCCCCAATTTGACCCATTTTAACCCAAAGTGAACCCAATGTCAAACCTAACCTACCCAATTGACCCAAATTCTGGTCCAATTCAATTCTAAACTTTAATTCAACATCCCCAACACCAATCTAGACCCAATCCAAGCCCAATTTGATTGGCATTGGGATCCAATTTCACTTTTGGCCTTAAAGCCCAATTTGGACCCATGACCCAAACTTAGCCCAAACTCACCCAATTCAACTCCAATTAACCCCAAATCTTTTCTAAACCTTCCTTAACATTTCCACAAGCAAAACACTAACATGATTTGCCCAAAATTTAGACCCAAACCCCACTCAAACTCAACCCAAAGCTAAAAGGCCCAATTTTGACCTAAACCCAAACTTAACCCAAATGAGCCCAAATCCCAAAATCAAAACCTAACCAAAGCCAAAACCTCTTTGAAACACTCCCATAAACATTTCCCAACATTAATTTTACATCAATTTCAACTCTAGCCCAACTTTGGCCCATGGTAGCCCATTTGGCCCACCTTAGCCTCTTTACCAAAAAGGCCCATATCCAACCCAATTCAAACCCAAATCACCTCAAATTTGTTTCAAACCACTCATGACACATCCCTAAACCAAACTCAACAATTATTTGGCCCAAGCCTTTACCAAAATTTCATCTCAAAATCCATTTTAAAATTCAAAAGCCCACTTTCCTAAACCATTTTAAAAGCCCATCTAAAACCATTTCAATGAGCCCAAAATCTACCCTAAAGCCCACATGACATTTCCATTTGCCATCCACTTAATCAAAGCCATTCCCTAAGTTCTAATCACATCATCAAATAATTCCAAATTAAGCCTCATGCCAAATCACCCCTAAAATACCAAAATTTTTCTTAAATCCATTTCCATGAAATTGACTCAACTTTCCCCGAAGCCGAAGGTGAGCCATGAAGCCATGCATGAGCCACATGTGAGCCATGAGGGCCTTGGACACTCCACCATGCCATATTGGGTAAGAAGAGGGGGGCTTTCCTTAATCCCTAAAGCTCATTAGCCTTAATCATGATTCACACTAAACTTAGATTTAATCCGAATATATTTGGATGGAGACCTCTCCATGCCAAGCCAGTCGATCCCTTTGATCCCCCACAAGCACCCAAAGCCACCTTGAAGGGTGCACCAAGCCCGAATGGGTGAATTGACCCATTTAGACTCAAAACTAGCCATGCCCCATTCTACTTTGGATCAAAGCCTTTACACATGGCAATTGCCGATTGTTTGCACCAAGTCCCATCCACGACCTCCCCGGCCTTGAGGGTGACCCTTGCTGCCCGGCCAGCCACCGGGCCGCCGGAAAACGCCATGGCCGAGACATGGGGAGGAGCCGAACCTTGGAATTCCACCTTCGCGAGCTGCCCCATGCCTAATGGCCACCATAGCCTGTTCTTCCCATGCCCGGAGCAGCTGATCCCAACCCTTGGCCATCCCCGCGAGGCTCTCCGACCACCTCTATTTAAACCCGACCCCCTCGCGGCCATGGAAGAGAGTTGCATAAACCTTGCCGAAACTCGCAAAAATTGTTCCAAACCCTACTCCACACTTAGAGCGGTTGATCCCAGGTGTTAATTTGCCCTAATCCCCATCTGACGAATCCAATTTCTCGACCGAAATTTCACCCAAAAACCAGGGACATCTCCTCACAGGTGAGCCAATTCCCAAATTGATTGGTCCTACACCTTCATCGGACCGAGGGAAGAAGTTTCCCACCGAAAGCCCCATCTCCGGGCCACCCGGTTGCTCAGGCCTCCGAAGCTTTGTGATCGGCTGTGGTCACTTTCATAGCTGAGACGATTCACCGGGCCGAGGGACTTCATCCGGAGCTTACTTGGACCCGATCGAAGGTGACACGACTCTCGGATCGAAGCTTCACTTCTCCGAGCAAAGTTATGGACTCCCTCTTCTTCCCGAGCTTCCGAGAGATTCTCATTTTAATTTGAGTCGATTTAAATGTATGTTTACCAGTATGGATGTGTTCGTCTCTTCGAAGACGAATCCATAGAGCATAAGAACACGAAAATCCATTGAGAATCGAGTGAGTTCTTAGGGTTAGAGTGTGGACGGTCACGGGATCGCACCGGTCGTAGACGATGACCGAGAACCGTCGGATCGCGCGTGTATCGGATGGACGGCTTGGATTGCGTCGGACCGGCGGATGGTGCGTGAACCGCGGGGCCCGGGCGGCTGAGTCAGATGGCGGCGTCGAATGGGAGCACGCCGCGTGGTCGTTCGGAGATGCCGAGGATGACAGGGCGCCGCGTGGATAAGTAGGAAATTAGGGATTTTTCTGATTTATTTAAATACCAGACCTTTAAAAATTCATATCTTTGTGTAGAAAAATCACAAAAATAAAATAAAAATACCCTCTTGCTCAGTGAACAGAGGAGAATAATGTGGAAAAGAAACTAATTAATTTTGTCCAGTATTTTATTTTTAATTAATTATTTACTCCCTGCATTATTTTAATTCTCCATGCATTCATACAATTCACCATGGCATGAGACCATAGGGCTTTGAAGCCTACGAACTCGGGAACATTCCACGAATTTTCCAAGGTCGGAGGCCACCCTCGTGAAAAGTTATTGATTTTTCAAATGCATGTTGTTGTTTTGAGTATTTTAATTCCAAAAATTAGCATGTTGTGAAATAAATTCTAGGAAAATTTGGTGATGTTCCTTATGACCGAGAGAACCCTAGGAAAAATAGGACTTGAGTTAATTCACTTAAGATAACCCTAATTGGCTTAAACATCCAAAATAGACCCCTAATTAATTAGAGCTAACCATACATCAAATTGACTTGAAATCAATTCTCCACTGACCTTTATGATCAGAGGAACCCACCATAAAAATTTCAAGTCAATTGGACTTGGTTAGCCTCTACTAAATGGGTTGATTAAGCCATTTAGTCATTTTAAACTTTAAAAATTCATAACTTTCAAAATACCTTTCAAAAATTCACCAAATTGGTTTTGGAGCCTCTCTGATATCAGGGGAATTTAAGAAAATTAAAATTTCAATTTTCTAAAAAAGTTAATTTTTTAGTATTATTTTAATATTTTATAATTAAAAATAATAAAAATCACAAAAATAATAAAATTCACCAAAATGTCATATTTTGAAATATAATCACTTAGGAACAAACCCCATATTTTTCTTAGGTCTATTTAATGAGATATTAAATTTTAAAGCCTTAGGGTAATTTTAAAATTAAAAAATGTATTTTCTAGCATTTTCACTAAAATAATTATAATAAATCAAAGAAAAATAAGAAAATTGTAAAATTTAGTTCTCTGGAATCCTTGATATCAGAGAGAATTTTAAAAATTATAAAATTCATTTTTCAACTTATATTCTATTTTTAAATTAATTAATACTCCAGAACTTAAAATAATTCTAATAAATAAAATATAATTCAAAAAATCACAAAAATTGGTCCAAGTGGTCCTCTGGTCATTAGGAATGTCCCATAATTTTCTTAAGGACAGAAACTTTCCCTTGGTCATATTATTGAATTTTCCTTGGAAATCCTTATTTTCCATCAAAAATAATTATATAAATAAATTAAATACAGAAAAATCACATTTTCTCCTCTAATGTCTTTATTGGCATATGAGTGAAGTCACATAAAAATTTCAAATTCATTTGAGCTCAATTTAGTGAGTTATGAAATTATTAGGCTTGAAGGGCAAAATGGTAATTAAAATCTTAACCCTTTAATTAAGACTTTAGGCTTAATGAAATTAATAGGCAAAATATTTGATTTTAACTTGATTTGGGTGATTGAAATTTAGATAATTAAAGGGTAGAAACCTACTAAACAATTTAAAATAATTGAAATAAACCTTAATTAAATAATTATTTAAATTTGGAAGAATAATAAAATTGGAATTATTAAAATAGGGATATTATTAGGAGGAGATTTATTCTTTAATTTAAAAATCCCTAAATTGATCATCCCAATAATATTTAATTCCTAATTAAAATGATAATTCAAGTTTAAGATTTAAAATGCTAAAAGACTTAATCATTAAATTAAATTAATGTTAAATTATTTAAAACAAATTCCTTTAAAATTAAAAATTAAATTAAAAATTAAGAATTAAATTAAACTAAATTAAATTAAATTAAATTAAATTAAATTAAATTAAATTAAATTATATTATATTATATTAAATTAAATTAAATTAAACTAAATTAAATTAAATTAGATTAAATTAAATTATATTATATTATGTTAAATTAAATTAAATTAAATTATATTATATTATATTATATTATATTATATTATATTATATTATATTAAATTAAATTAAATTAAATTAAAAGTAAATTAAATTAAATTAAATTAAATTAAATTAAATTAAACTAAATCATATTACATTAAATTAAATTAAGTTAAATTAAATTAAATTAAGTTAAATATAAAGACATGAAGAGTTCAAAATAAATCTAAAACAACTTGAACACTACTCCAAACTTAAATCCATTAACTAAAATTAAATCACAACTCACTTGAACATCCATTTGCCCTCGAAAGCTCGTGATGTCATAACTCTTGAAAGGAGTGTTAAAAGAAGTCTTACTTCACTCATAGGATATTCAAATGTCCTAGTTCAGCTGAAGCGAGACAACAAAACTTAAACTACTAGGACGATTAATTCATTTGTGTAATTAAATTCATTTGGACTTAAAACAATCCTAGAAATATTGAAAAGATGTTTAAGATTCGTCTTAAGCACTTCCTCAATATGATAGGATATTTATAAGAACAATTGAACTTAGTTGTTCTTTGATGAAGAAAATCGTCCTCAAACTAAAATTGAAGACCTAGACGTCATAGGAGATGACTAGCTATAGGATTAGGAACTTGGTAGAAAACCATAACCTTTCCCTTAGCCTTACCTAGGAACTTACTTTAAATGCTTAAATATTCTAATTGTGTTTTAAGTGCAGCTTGGGATGACGGGAAGGCCCTCCAGTGTACGCTTTTATTTTATTGCGATTTACTCTATTGCAACTTATTTAATCGCATCGCACTTATTTTTCTTGCATGATAAACAACGATTGCATGAAAACCTACACCTTTAGGACAGAAACCAAAACTGGAACCCATAACTAAATTAAAAGACACTACAAGATAAAATTCACCGCCACAACATTCAAAATATAAAACAACTCAAAATTTAATCACAAAGAGAACAACAAAACTACAAATACAACTAAATTAAAACGTCTCATTGAATGAGCGGGAATACCTCGGATGATGTAACCCACGTGTTGCTAACGGGATTTCCCACGGTCTAAATGAAAGTGCGGAACTCATTTAGTTGAGTTTAGCAAATTCATCTGGACTAAGTGAATTCGATGAAAATAACGGTGTCGGGATGACGGAACCAGTGGGATCTTAATCGGTTCCGTTTAATCAACTTTAAGATCTGTTTTAATTAAAACATAAAAAACACTTGGAAATTAAGACTTTCTTTAAACCAGAACACTTCCCTCATCTCTTGATTTTTTTTCACCTTCTACAATTAAATCTCTGCAACAACAAGGAGCTCGAGGCATGGTGGGCAGCACGGCCATCGTCGTCGACAAAGCTGAAATCTACATCGACAAAACTTTCTTAGAATTAAATAACCAAGCCATAGGACTTCGAGGTAGTTTGCACAGGGCAACATAAATCCTCGACTCTTCGTTAGGCATTTGCATGATCATATCATGTAAATTAAGCCCTAACCGGTCTTAGGATTTCAGAGGTAGTCGTCCGATACGATATAAACCCTCACATCTTCGAGATCTATTTGTATGATTTTATCATACGAATATAAGTCCTTAACTAATTAAAATTGGCGGGATCGAAATACTAAATAAACATTAGGACCTTCCTAAATTCGAAGCCAAACAATAGGATAGTCGGGAAATTACCAAAGTTCGCTTTGGATACGTGATTTCTCCTACCCTTCTTCCTTTGGACTCCTAAAATAAAATGTTCCAAATTTGATCCATTCCCTATTGAAATTCAAAGATTCAATCCCTTGAAAACTTAAACTTTGAAATTCTTGAGAGCAGAACTACTGATTATTATCGAGAGTTTTCTTAGGTGATTTCCGTCACTTAAGAAGTAATTAACTATAGGGGCTTGCCCTTATAGGGAACTTTAAGAACCCAGGTAATATAAACCCTGTTTAATGTTTTCATATTAAACAGGGGAACTTGTCGGCTTATAAAATTGGTTCGCAGACTAAACGGATGTCACAAATCTTCTAGTTTATTTAATCGAGCCCCATCATCAAACAATGTGTCTATTCTTCGGGATAAGTACATGGTTTGTGATGTGGTGCTCGTTTATATAAACTATTCGGGATGTGAGATCAGCTTGATTTCATATCTTAAAATTTTCAAATTTAAAATTATTTTCAAAATCAAATACTACTTTTCAAATTATTTATTTAAATTAAATTAAAAATTCGCCGACAATTTCTGTAGGCGACCCCCTTTTCAAAATAAAACACATAACCTAAACATATGCCGACAATCATCAAGCAGTGTGTCTATTCTTCGGGATAGATATACGGTTTGTGATGCGGTGCTCGTTTATATAAACTATTTGGGATGTGAGATCGGTTTGATTTCATATCTTAAAATCTTCAAATTTAAAAATTATTTTTTTTTAAATCAAATGCTACTTCTTGAATTTTATATATATATATATATATATATATATATATATATATATATATATATATATATATATATATATATATATATATATATTTAAATTAAATTTAAAATATGTAACAACTTTTGTAGGCGACCTTCTTTTCAAAATACAACACACCTATAACCTAAAAATATGCCGACACCACCTCCATGTTCACGATTTTGAAGCTTTAGGGCTCGTTAGATCTCGGAGTAGAGAGGATTTCAAGGATTTCTGAGGCCGGATCTGCACTTCTCTTGGTAAGTGCTTTACTTTAAGCTAAAATTTTTGAATTTTCGCCATGTGAAACTCTCACAGTGTTTGGATGATATTTTTGGGAGATTTTTGAGAAAAAGTGAGGTTTCCTATGGTGGAATTTGTTCTTACTTGTTTAGATTAATGCTTGGAGTTAGTGCATTGTGGATTTGGGATTTATTGGTAAATTTTTGTAATTTTTAGAAATTTACGTGGCTCCTAGAATGAGTAAGGGGAAGCGAAAGTTTGATTAGGACGATGAAAGATTTGTAAATATTAAGGCTCAGTTTCGCTTCAACTCTCTGTTGCAAAATAAGAAGTGTATTCAGGATCGAGCGTTTGAGAATCCTGGTGGATCTATGGAACAGTTGATTTCTGAGCGGAATTGGGAGCGTTTCTGTTACTTTTCTACTAATGTTATTTTGGGGGTAGTCCAAGAATTTTATGCTAATGTGCTCTGGTCTGAGACGGAATATGTGTTAGTCCGAGGGAAACTGGTTGAGTTCACCCCACCACGTATCAACGCATTTTATCAAATTCAAGAACCTTTTGTTTGTGAATTTAAGAATTTTAATACTAGTGAGGGGAATTTGATGAGTGTGGTCACGTATCTGACGATGGAAGAGGGGGTGGAAGATGATCAAAGACAGATGATTAACTTTCCTGCTTCTACTTTAAATGTTGCTTCTAAAGCGTGGCATTATTTCATTTTTATGAGACTGTTACATTCTTATCATCACAGCGAAGTTACTAGGGATCGAGCTATTTTGAATTATTGCATCCAGAATATGAAGAAGATTGATATTGGAGCTATTGTTTTCAAGAGCATTCACTCTATTGCCAAAGGAGAAACTATTGGTGGACTAGGACATCCTGCCCTAATTCATGCCCTTCGTGTTCAGTCTGGAGTTGAGTATAGTAGTTCTGAGGAAGTGGCGATACCTTTGAGACCGATTATGAAGACTATTATTCATACTTATGAGGCTCATGTGGGTGTAAGAGAGGAGAGTAGGAGTACTGATATTCCTACCATGAGCCATGATGTTCCATCTACTTCTGAGCCCCCGACACTATCTAATGTCATGGAGAAGTTGAGATTGCAAAGAGATAGTATTGATAGGATGCATAGTCAGATGGATGTAAAAAGAAATAAAAAAGAAATAAAAAAAAGAAAGATGAGGAGAAGCTTGAGGAGATGCCTAATCAAAAATTGGCTTCACTTGAGTCATCCTAAAGGGAGAACCTGATTTCATTTCTGAATTTATACTTAAAGTATTAGCCTACATTCGATGAAGTTAGCATGAAAGTCTTTTTGTATAATATTTTAAGTCACTCTTAATGTGTTAAATTATAGTTTTTCTTGAAATAAATAGGAGACTAGAACCCTTAGACTTGATTACCGAATTTTCTTATACCTGTAGAGTTGACTCGAGTCATCGAATTTCTTTCTAAAAGTCACGTGCAATATATTTCTTTGAATGAAAGATTTTAGTATTCAACAGGTGAAAAGTACATTGCTATGGGTTATATCTTTATGTAGTAAAATGATTACTTGAGGACAAATAATAGTTAAGTTTGGGGGATTTTGATGCACCAGAAATATATACTATTTTAGCTATATGTTTTTACCTATTTTTAGTGATATTACACTTTAAAGAAAGGTATTTTTCATGATTTGTTGCAGTATGATGATTATAGGTGATTGGAGCGAAAAGATGTAAAAAGGAACGAATTTGGAGCAAAATGGAGCAATTTGGAGGAAAACAGCTTCTGGCGCCGCCGACGCCAGAATGGGCGCCACTGGCGCCCTCTTCCAAAAAATCAGCAATTTTTGGCAGGATAGGGCGCCACCAGCACCACTATCGGGCGCCGCCGACGCCCTATGTCAGTTCATTTCAAATTGAAGAGTTTTGGCGGATTTTTGAAGGGGTGCTTAAAGAAACTCTTGGGGAATTCGTTCGAAACATAAAATTAAGTGTTCAAAACAAAAAAGAAGAAGAGGATTACTGTAGAGAGTGTAAGGAAAGTGTGAGTGAGAGTTAGGGTTTGTGATTTGAAGAGAGATTCTTCTCTAAGGAGGGGAGATGAGGGAGTAAAGTGAGAGATTGCTTCTTCATCTTTATTCCAAGGAGGAAATCAAGTGTTGCAAGGAATAGAAAAGGAATCAAAGGAACTTTGAAGGAATTTGCATGGGGAAGAGAAGGAGATAAGTTGTATTTGCTATTGTGGTTTGTATTATTCTTCTTTTATATATAAAATCCATGTTTTATTGTATCTTCTCCATGATTTGTGAGTAGTTTCCTTTGCCTTTCTTCTTGTATAAAGTAATGATGATGTGGTGATGTTGAATTGATGTGCCCTTAAAGTGTTATAAAAGTTGTGATGGTCCTTTCATTTGGAACTTAATTTACTTTTCAATCCAGCCAATTGATTTGTTGAAATATGTTGAGGAACATTAATTCCAAAAGAATTGAATGTTCTACAACAAGAATGAAGAACTCATTCAATGTCCGTGAATGAATTGCGTAGTTCATGGGGATTGAGTGCAAATAAATAGAGAAATAAGTTTGGATGGACTTCAAATTGGAGGTTTCATGGTGACAGAATGGGATCCCCAATTTGGTCCTAAGATTCGTAACTAAAGCCTATGGTTAGCCTTCGGGTGAAGGGTAAGTGGGAGCTCCGTAGTGAGAGTAGGTATCCTCCCAGCCTAGCCTTAGATTTAGTGACTAAACTTAAGATATGCCAATGTTCTTTACATGCTTGGAAGATGAGGTACTTTTTTAAGGGTAAAGAAGCAAATATGTACCTATTTGACACAATACAGAAAATTTCCATTCTTCATCATTCACACATCATAATCTTTATGCAGGAAGGAAGACACTTTTCACATAGAAGTATCTTATAAATCACATTAGTTAGTGTGTGTTAGTTAAATTAGTTTAGTAAGTAGAAGTAATTGTAGTAGCTTTATTATTACCATAATTTGCATTCACTAGTTGTAGTACACTTGAGCAATTGTTACAGTTGGTATTGGATTTTAGTGCTATATTATCTGATTTAAAGAACATTGCCTTCACTCTGGGATCGATAACTAGGACTCCATTAGAGCCCTGTATTTCTTGATACGATACGTATACTAGCGTTGAATTTGTGACTTTACTAAATCATTATAAATATATAAATCTGAATTCTTAAATTCTTGCATTTTTAAGCATATATAAAATTGCTGTCAGAGCTTCGCGCCCAATGATCGGATCTCACCCACCAGCGTGGTAAGTTTCATGGAAAATTCATTTATTGTTTCCTCCATGTGTAACTTGTTTAGTTGTCATTTCAGTACCTGTATGCTTGCCTTCTTAACACGATCTTCACCAATTCGCATATCCCTGAGTGCGTCCCAAGCCTCTTTTGTCTTCTGTTTCTCTGTGATTACCATCATCATGGCATCCAACACGGCTCGAGAGATGGCTACCATGACGCCTTGATGTTTGTCATCCTCTTTTTCTTCGCCTTCGATTACTGACGATACTCTTAGTGAACATAAGATTATCTTTATCTTAACAGCCCATATGTTGTAATTCGTCTCACTTAACGTTGTAAATTGGATCGGGATTGAGACTCCTCTTGTCATTGGCTTGATGACTCCGAGCGTCCTAAATGCATCTTTATTGTTTCCGTCCATCGCGCTCCCTTAATTCCAAGAGACTCCAATTTCTGTGCTTCGCAGATTCCACACCGTTGGAACAGCCTCCCTTGGCTGTCCCGAGTCTGCGCGTCGCTAAACCGCTATCGTGCCTGTTCACGGAGCCGTCGCACCTCATCCTCTTGGAACCTGTTTGAGAAACCGCCGCTGTTCATGAAGCGTCACGCGAAACTGAACTATCGCGAACTCCTAAATGCTGCCTGTCGCGCCTTTCTGCAAACTCCATTGCAATCGCCACTGCACATTTGCAACAGAAACTGCAAATATTCTTTCCAGTTGGATTCACAGATTCTTTTTCCTTTGCCTTTGCCAACGAAAAGTTATTGCAAATTGCAACTGTAAGTGGCATCGCAAGGCATCTTGCCTCTTTACCACCTTTGTCATTCCCTCCATCTTCCACATTGACATTTGATAATTTATTTCCCTATCCGTACGAATCCCCTCCCCCCCCACCCCTCTCTCTCTCTCTCTCTCTCTCTCTCTCTCTCTCTCTCTCTCTCTCTCCCCCTTTAGGTATGTCAAAACAGCTCGTTGTTCGCAAACAGCTCGTGTTCGCCTCGTTAACATATATATATATATATATATATATATATATATATATATATATATATATATATATATATATAGAGATAGAGATAGATGAATATTATTTTTAAAAATTTTAATTAACTACAAGGCTATGAGGATTTCTAATCAATTAAACTTATTAATTAATAAAATAGAATAAAAATTATTAAATTATAATCAAATGGTGTTTTAATATAAACAATAAGTTTTAAATTTTGCCCCAACCCTTAACATCTTGTGGCTAAGTGATTAAGGTTGTCAAAACTAGGGCTGTCAAAAAGCTCGTTGTTCGTGAACAGTTCGTTTTCAGTCCGTCAAGGAGTTCATGTTCGATTCGTTCGATAAGTAAATGAGACGAACACGAATAATTTTTTTTTTCATTTGGTTAGTTAAACGAACCAAACACGAACAATGATGTGTTCGTTCGTGTTCAAATCATTATTGTTCGAAATATAAAATAATTTAAAATAATTATATATAAAAAATTTATGATATTTTAAAAAATTAAATTTTATAAATTATAATATATAATAAAGTAATAGTAATAATATATATATTAATATATTAAATTAGTAATATATTAGTATACTAATATAGATGTTATATATTTATATAATAGTAGTTATATAATTAATATAATATATTATTTATGTATATTAATATTAGGGCTGCCAAATTGGCTCTTCGTTTGCGAACAGCTCGTTTTCGGCTCGTGTTCGACTCGTTCGTTAAGAAACGAACACGAACAGTGACTTCACGAACAATTTCAAACACGAGCTTATTTCAAACAAACTAAATATATTATTTCAAACACGAACACGAGCTTATTTCAAACACGAGCTTATTTCAAACACGAACAATCTCGAGAAAAATCTGCCGTCGGCGCCGTCGAGCTCTCCTTCGGTGCCCTAGAACAAATTTTCATAATTTTGGTCCTTTTTGCTCCAAATTCACTACTTTTTGCATATTTTCACTTCATTGTCCATAAATCAACATATTTGTAGAAAAACATCTAAAAATCATTCTTTAAAGTGCAATATCATCAAAATCAATATAAAATAGGCATGAAAATCTTAACATTTTTTCATTGGGTCATGTATGAATTATATATTTAGATTTTTTTCTTTCTTCTATGTTAATTATATTCAAAATCTAAGTTTGGGGAAGAGAAATAATTAACTATTAGTTGTTCTCATTTAAAATTATTTCAAAAAATTAGTAACATGATATCCTGTAATATAACTCAATTTCATATAACTTTATTTTAATTTTATTTAAGTATTTTATAAAATTGAATGAAACTATTTAGTAATGAAAAATAATTTTGTAATGTAAGACATTTGGTATAAGAGAATAGGACTATAGTCAACTATTCAAACTAAGAAAAATTGTATGTTTGAAATATTAAGAATCTTAAAATTTTATGTGATAGGAAAGGATTGAGACTCTATGATGAATCATTAATAAGCTAAAGAAATGCCTATAAGGTAAATGAATGTGGTAAGTTTCAAATTTAGGGTGAAAATTGTGAAGTTCAAAATCATTAAAGGCTATCCAGATACATTAATCCTCACTGAAAAGAAAAGAAAACAAAAAAAGGAAAAAAAAAGAAAATCAAAAGAAAACAAATGAAAAGAAAAGTAAAGAAAAGCTTGAGGAGACGCCTAATAAAAAATTGGCTTCACTTGGACCTACCTAAAGAAGAGAATTTAACTACCTTTCTGAACTTATATGTATGTATTAGCATCTTTACTAGTAGTGTTCTCATAAACTTCTTTTCATGTAATCATTTTAAGTGCCTTAATAGAATAATCTACAATTATTTTTGAAATGAATAGAAAGCTAGAACTCCTAAACTTGATTACTAGATATTCTTACACCTGCAGAATTTACTTGAATTTATCAAAGATCTTTCTGAAAATTTTACTATTGTATTTATTTAAATCAAAATTATGGTATTCTAGAAAGAAAGTTCATTGCAGTGGATCATATTTTATATGTATTAACTAAAATTACTTGAGGACAAGTAATAGTTAAGTTTGGGGGATCTTGATTCACTGAAAATTTGATAGCTTTTTACTATTCATTTCATACCTATTTTTGATGATATTGCACTTTAAAGAAAAGTATTTTTCATTATTTCATGCAGGAGGTACAATGATTTTAAGCCTTTGAAGCAAAAGGAAGCGAAAATGAGTGACTTTGGAAAGAAAAAGGATAAAAGTGCATTTTATTGAACTAGCACCGAACGGCGCTGTCACCAGTGTCAGACAGCGTTAGTTTCCAGAGAGTTATGACGTTTTGGCAGAATAATGCGCCGAACGGCACTCCTACCAGCGCCGGACAACGCCCTATCCCGATTTTTAACTAGATTCAATGTATTTGGCCGGATTTTGAAAGGTTGCTTAAGGAAACTCTTGGGAATTCAGTTTTAGCCGAATTTAAACACTTTTGGAGGCAAATTTCAAAGGGGGAATAAAGGGAAGAGAAGAAGAGAGTAGTTTAGTGTTTAGGGAGAGTTTATTTCCATTTTATGTAGGAAGTTAAGTTTTGTGTTTTCTCTTCTAAGGAGTGTGAGAGGAGAGGGAATGTGAGAGAATTCTTCTTCCTTACTATTCTAAAGAGAGAATTGTGTGTTGTTGTGGAAAAAAAGAAGAGGTATCAAAGGAATTCCTTGAGATTCGCTTGGGGGAGAGTTTGAGATAAGTTGTCTTTACTTTACTCTGTTTGTATGATTTTGTTTTTATATATAAAATCCATGTTTTATCCTCTTTTCCTTATGAGTCTTGAGTAGATTTCTTTGTCTTTCTTTTTTCATGTGATGTGTTGATGTTGTGAAATGGAAATGAAATGCTGATTTATTATGGAGAATTTGTGATGACCTTTTTACTTAGAACTTCATTTACTTTTTGATCTGGCCAATTGAATTGTTAAAACTTGTTGGGAATCATATGTTCCGAAAGGATTATGAGTTCCACAACAAAAGTGAAGATCACATTCAATGTCCATGAATGAGAGATGTAGTCCATGGGGATTGAGTGCAAATAAATAGAGAAATATACTTTGATGGGTGTAGAACTGGAGATTTCAGAGTGACAGGCTGAAATCCTCAATTTGGTCCTAATTTTTAGAAACTTAAGTGAGAGTTAGCCTTCAGGTGAAGGGAAGTGGGAGCTCTGGAGTGAGAGCCAGTATCCTCCCAGCCTAACCACGAATTTGGGGACTAAACTTAGGTTTAGCCAATGTTCTTTATACGCTGAAATATGGGTAAAGAATAGGATTGCTCCTATTTGGTGCAATACATTAGTATCAGTGATCTATATCACAATAAACATCACATTACAATTGGAAAGGAGGAAGACTCTTTCTTACAACTGAACTTTGTTATAAAATTAGTCTTGAGTTAGTTTAACTTGCTAATGTTTAGAACTTTCTTGGTAGAAATAGAAACTAAATCTATTTGTCTTTACTTTAAGAATTAAACCACTTGCAATTATGCTGTGATTCGATAAGTTATTTCTGTGCTACGCTATAAAATTAAAGTCTCCCTGTGGGATCGATAACCAGGACTCTGCTAGAGCCCTGTATTACTTGAGCGATACGTATACTTGCGTTAATTGTGTGACTCATTATAATCTAAATCAATATATATATATATATATATATATCTAAATTTGAGTTCAATAATTTTTGCAAAGTAAAAAGTCACACCATCAACTCCTAAAATTTGAAAAAAAACCCTAAAAGTTAAATGAAACTCAAATGAACAAAGATCATTGAAAGAAACTTTATCTATGCTACCCGGGTCTACAAAGATTTCTTGGATAACACAGCCTATGATTATTGATAGGAACATTCAAGTCAGAATAGGTTTAACACCTCTCGAACTAAGTAGATCGGGGAAGCTGACAAACCTGGGACAATAGAAAGCCATGGGTATCTTAATCTGGTTGTCTAAAATAAAAATAAAATAAAATAAAATAATAAACAAACAACCAAATCACATGGCAAAGATATATTTTATGCTAATTCTATTTTGTAGGGCTACTAAAGGCGAAAGGCAATTGTCACCTTAGATTTATTTTACATGTTATTAGGTGTGCTAACTCTAATTTTACAGGGGTGGAAATTCAAAACCCGAAGCGATGGATAAATCTAAAATAAAATTTTGATAACAAAATAAAACAATAAGGTAGTTTAGGATCCTGACAATACTCTTCTAGACTGTCAAGCATTCATTACCCTTAGGATAAGAATTTGAAACTCTTTCCTTGAAAACCATGACATTCAAACTTTTTGAGGATGAGTCACAACCTTAATTGGGAGTACTCTTAAGCAATCCCCAATTTTCTTAAGATGCAACTATAGGGGCTTGCCCTTATAGAAAGAAGTGAACCCCAGAACAGGTACAATAACCTGAATCTCTGGACGTGGTTTAGCTTTAGTTAAGTATTTTTCGCGAGTATGCCTCCAATGTGTCTTAAACCAATACACTTCAGAGCTATACACAGGAAGTCTACCTCATGAAATCTTACTCATGTCATTCTTCTGTTTGCCCCCATCATCGTATGCCTTAGTCATCCAATTTCTTTTCTCTTTTAGATCGCCTATGTGATCAGACATAGTTATTCGGAGAGAGAGGGATAAATGAAGGTAGACAAGCTGGCAAATTCAAAATAACAAAAATGATGACGATGAAAAATGACAACAAGTGGTGGTGACATAGGGGATGATTTAGAGAACCATTTCATTGTTCGACAAAAATCACGACAAAACAAGGTGGCAGAGAGAATGATTGAACTTTGGTGGAGAATTTTCAGTGTATTTTATCCAATGCTGAGTTTGATATAATTCGTTGGGTCGATACCATATAATATCTCTATCATTTATTGAGAATAAGACTCCAAAGGAGATGTGGTCAGAGCATCATGATAATGATTATGTGCACATGAGAGTGTTGGGTGTCCAACTTACTACCCTGTGTAGAATAATATATTGGAACCATGAGCAATGATGGAGATTTTCATTGGCTTTAGGCACAAAGTCAGAGGCTTCAAGTTATATGATCAGTCAGAAAGGAAGTTTGTCATTAGTAAAGATGTTACATTTTTTGAGGCAAGCTTGTTAAAAAATCAGGACTGAAAGTAGGTGGAGAGTTATTCTCGAACATAGATATTCAAAAAAAGTTTGAGTTTGATGCAACTTCATTTGTTGCACAAATTTCATCCACTCTAACTCAAATATCTGATTCACTTGCAGCTTGTGAGGTATTTGTTGATAATGTTCAGGAGGAGGTAGAATGAATTGTTTAGGATGAGATTCTGGCTCAGAATACTATTGCTAAGTGCAGGATAAGGTGCTAGCATGTCCCAGAACTAGATTGTTTGAGGGATCACCTTTCTTGTGCAATTTAAGCCACTGAGGCATAAGTTACTTGTCACTATAAAGAAGTGATGGAGAACTCAAATTGTGATCATTGGAGAACTAAAATGGATGAAGGGCGAAGTCTCTTCAAAATAATGGTACTTAAAGATTGGTGAAGATTCCTCCATGACGGAAAATCATTGGGTGTAAATGGGTGCATACAAAGATGGATGATCTCAAGGAGTTGATGTGCAGTATAAGGCAAGATTAATGATAAAAGGCTCTACACAATAAGAAGGAATTGATTATGATGATGCTTTCTACCCAATGATCAAGCACCCGTCAGCACATTTTCTCTTAACACTTGTAGCACAATCAGTCTGATCTTAGAATAACTCGATGTGAAGACAGAATTCCTACCAGGAGAATTGTAAGAGGAGATTTATATGTTGTAGTTGTCTCGATATAGAGCATCAAAAGACTGGATTTGTAAAATGGACAAGTCCTTGTATGGGTTAAAACAGTCACCAAGACCGTGGTATAAAAAATTTGATCAATTTATGTGGGAACAGAAGTACACAAGAAGCTAGTATGAGCATTATGCATATTTCAAAAAGTTTGCCAACTGTGACTTTATTTACTTACTTACATCTGTTGATGATATGTTGATTGCACCTTCCAGTTAGATTAAGGTTGATAAGATGAATAATCAACTACCCAAAAATTTTGAAATAAAGGAGTTGGGTGAAGCTCGTAGAATTTTTAGCATGAAGATTCTCAAGAACAAGTTAGATGGAAAGGTTTGGCTTTCGCAAGTAGCTTATGTTCAGAAAGTGCTGAAGAAATTTAGGGTTAATGACTTGAGCAAGGCAGTGAGTCTACCCATTACATATCACTTTCAGTTAAGTTCAGATCAGTGTCCTAATGATGATTAATAAAAGAATTTATGCAATTGGTTCCTTATGATACTGTAGTGAGCAGTCTAATGAATGTTATGGTTTCTACTAGACCTAACATTGCACAAGTAGTTGGTGTTCTGAACAAGTTTATGCATGATTCAGGAAGAAATCATTGATAGACTGATATGAATATTTTGAGGTATCTGAAAGGTACAATTGATGTTGGTTTGGTGTACAAAAGGCAGTCATCTAGGGCAGATTTTATGTAGGTTATAATGACTCCAACTATGCGAGTGATATGGATAGGCAGAGATCTATAACCAGTTATTTATTCATATTGGTAGGATATTCAATTAGTTGGAGGTCAATTTTTTAGTCTACTATTGGTTTGTTTACTATAGAGGCTGAGTACATAGCAATGACGGAGGTGTTGAAGGAATATATATGGACCCAAAGCCTATTGGATGACTTGGGAGTTGATTAGGAGTCTCTGAAAGTGTTATTGATAGTTAGAGTGTAATACTCTTGGCCACAAATCCGAGGTTTCATTCTCGTACCAAGTACAGTGATGTGGGGAACCATTTTGTTCGGGACTTGATTGAAGAGGACAAGGTTTCGTTGAAGAAGATTGATACGTAGAAGAATCCAACTGACATACTCACGAAGGTCCTACTAATCCAGAAGTTCATGTAATACAAGAGTTTGTAAACATCGAAGCTCAGAACTGATTGACCAAGGGTCATTTGAAGATCTATGCAAGGATTGATCACTTTGGGAGAGAGGTACATAGGTAACAATCTTGGTACAACTGATTTGGAGTTTGGAGCTCATTTGACTATCTCTCACTTCTCTGAAAGTTAGAGATGAGGTAGAGATTGTGGTAATTATAATATAATTTTAATTGATTTGTTTCTTTTTTGGGTCATTTCCTTATATGCTCTAAGCCTGCTCTTTAAATGAGGAATTATTGTTCATGAGAGAGGTATGGAGAGGAAGTATTGAGTAGTATTCCCAGGACATTTGTTCTTTCTCCCCATTAGGTGATAGTGGAATCTCCCTCCACATGGATGCAGGAGAATCAACTTAATGCCAAACCACATAATTTTTTTGTGTTTGATTGTTATTGTATGAATTTCTATGCTTCCGCTTATTTTTGTATAACAGGTTTGATGGTCGGATGCTCGCTAGTGAGGAGAACACGCAGGAGAGAAAGAAGAGGAGGATATTGGCTAGGGTTCATGCACGAGGGCGAATGGACAGGATAAAATGTTCGAATCAAGGAGGAGCATTACCTGTTGAGTTTTAGTCTTTTAGATTTTATTTATTTTATTTTTATTTTATCTTTCATTTTATAAGCCGGCCCATACCAGTTGGTACATATGGACAATGCAAGCATGAAGAGTTGTGAATTTGGAAAGTGATAAGTAGTGGTTGGCTTTATAGAAAAGGAGAGGGTTTTTTTCATACTATGTATTTTATTTTAATTTTTTTTTAGTTTGTCTCCATTTGTGTGTAAATTGATGAAGTATAAAATCCCATAAGCATAACATTCAAGATGAATCAACATAATTTATTTTTGTGATCGGATATCATTTGGGCAACATCATAGTTAGTTGGGTTGTCTTGACCTCAATTGACATTTTTCTGGCTCATAACTAAATGCATGGCAATATATGTATCATTATTGGGCAAAGTGAACGTTGCAGACTCATCAACGCGGTCTGTTTTGCCATTAGACATTGTTTGGGTAAACTTATTGTCCGTCAAGCCACCTCAACCTAAATTTCGCTGATGTCACATTCAAGCTCCGTCATTTTTATAATGTTTGATTGAGTTCATTATCGAATGTCTTCTCCCTGTGTTATTCTAATATTTTTGCTACACCGACACAATTGATTTTATGGCTTCAACTTAAATTGGATGAATTTGTTTGGAATTATATGACTTTAACTTAAATTCAGGTTACGACTAATCTTCTTCTTGTCACCTTCTTCGCATTCAATTATTTTTTATTCGATCTTGCTTGTAGTGATTAACGTTTCTTTTTCCAAAACTCTTGGTATATTTTTTTAGCATTAACAATTTCACTAACATTGTTCTTCATCATACAAATGTATTCATGAATGTTTTGATCCTTATAGAATTTTCTTGCTTTTTGTTTGAGCCACACCCATTTTAGGAGGAGGGCATTTCTCACTTCATCATTATTATATTATATTTCTTAACATCCACTTCATGCAACTATAGAACATGTGATGCGTCTCCTTCAATCTCTCTAAAATATGTTATCTCTTCATCTCCTTAATTTATTTGCTTGGAGCCAAGTAGAGTGACTAGTTTTAGACTAAGCCTAATCTTCCTTCACATGAAGTTCAACATATACCTTTCCAACTCCATATAATTTGCCATGGGCAAGTAGAGGAGTATTGAACCTTTAAGAAAAACTGTAACACAATCAAAATAAATACTTGAATTTATTTCATTTTTTGATATCATAAGAAACTACTTGAAAAAATGTAATACCTAAATATGAGATATGTACGCCTCATGACCTGTTAATATAATTTTCTACTTTCATCATAAGACATGCCAGATTTGTTTTAGCTCTTAAACACAACTACGTGATATTCTTTGATGTTGAATCTAATTCTCCTTTAACTTTAATTACAAATTTATCTTTTTGATGTTGAGCAACGCCTTGGTAGACAAACTCTTTAAAGTCTTGAGCATCTCGCATATTTAAATCAACTTACTCAACCATAATTAATAACAAACTAGTCACCCATTCAGGCTTTGAGTTCCATATAATTTTTTTTTTCTTTTGTTATTTATTGAAGTAGCAGAAGCATTTGACTGTTGTGTATCCATCACTCTTGCAAATAATAAGCATCATGCTAAAAATTTATGACCAAAAATATATAATGAATATTTACAAAATCATAATAAATTTAAGTTATAATATTTTGTTAAAAAAAAATTATGTCCATAAAAATCTATACAACATGAAAACATAATCTTTTCACAAAAAAGAGAACATTCTTAAATGTTAGGCACTAAACTTCAAAAGTAAGATCGTTATATTTCATAAATAATAAGTTAAACCACATTGTGACTAATAGCAATAGTGTTCCTTGTGAGAGTATCTCTAATGAATCCATATCTTCTTCAAACATGATTTCATTGAGATGATAAAATTATCCCCACCTTCTTCAAGTATTCAGTTATGTAATATAAAACAGGCAACTATAAAGAACTTGAATTTCAATGAAAAAATAGAGCTTATACTTTAGAATTATAAAATGGTTATTTAAAAAACTAATTGCATACTCCACTGTTGTGCGTGTAGTGATTAGTTACGAAGATTGAATAACTTTTTATAACTTATTAATTTAATGTGACAAAATCTTGTGATATTTTGTGGAAATTTTTTTTTTAGTTGTGTAACGACCATCAGTCAAGTAGCACTTGTAAAAATTCATAATTTATGATGCGTGCTAGAAAATTCGCGACGGTAGAGTAACAAATTATCGTCGTAGCATTTAGACCGAGATTCGACGCATACATGATGTAAAAGGAACAAACAGATGACTCAGAAGTTTTTACGTGAAAACCCGTAGAGGAAAAACCACTGAGCCTCACCTAGCTGCGAGAATCCAGCTATTGATTGACGTTTACGAAATCTCTTGTCCTATGAACGTGAAAGCGGTAATTATACGATATAGATTACAACGTCGATCGACTGGTATATGGATGATGGTAGTGGTCGACGATCGACGGTGGTCCACGGCGATCGGCGATGGTCCACGACCTTCGGCCGGTAGTCGACGAGCATCGGCGGTGGTCGACGGCGGTCGGCGAGGATGCGGAGTCGCTTCTTCTTCTCAGTGCTGAGACTCTCTCTTGGTCCTCCTCCTCCATGCGTGAGAGTTGGGGTCTATTTATAGGGTTCTGGGTGCAATTAATGTAATGATTTCGATCGGACGGTTCATAAGGTTTCCCTCGATCAGACGGCGTCTAAGGGGCATTTGATGGCCTTAACGATGTCGGAATTGAGAGATCTTGGGCTCGTTGGATTCGTCTTGTCGAGACGCTCAATTCGAGTATGGGCTTGCTAGTGTCGACATCCATTTGACCTTCCAATATGTCTGAAAAGCTTCCAAAAATAGTTTAATGACTTGACCCGGGCTTGATTTGACTTGGATTGGACTAGTTTTGATATCATTGGGTCCGTTTCATCGAGCCGGTCAGTTTGTCTATAGGTCTGTTGGAATCAGAGCTCTTTATGACTTTTCATCAACATTTGAATATTACTTGCTCAAAAGATTGCATCGAGATTCGTGCTAGATAATGAAATTTTGTTGGTGGTGTATCAGTTGCCCCCCTATTTTCGGGCGAGATCATTTTTATCGTCCGAAAATATCAATATATAAAACATCTCTGTGGTGTGGATATGTTATTTCATTAATACTAGTATAAAAATAATTTTTATTCTTATTTATTAAGAACTTAAACTCAGCTTAAGTGGTTGGTTTCTTTCTTTTCATAAGGGAGGTCTCAAGTTTGAATCCTATGAAAAATATGGTGGAAATTATTTTTTATGTGCCGGGTTGAAACGGTTTGAGTTGGCCCAGTTGGGCAATTAACGGGCTGTAATGAGGCAGGCTGTTGATTCAAACGGGCCGCTGATTCAGACGGGCTGAGAGAATTCGAATCAGCGGGTTGTGAGGGTTGAATTCAAATGGAGGGAATTCGAACGGGCTGCTTCGAATGGTTCGAATGGAGGGAATCCGAACGGGCTAAGGAATATGAAGCTGAATGGTTCATATATGTTATAAAAATTTATAACAGTTATAAACTGTTAAATATATTTAAAATAGTTATAAGTATTTATAACTGTTAAATATATTTATAACTGTTATATATAGTTATAAATATATTTATAACGTCTATAAACGGTTATAAATATATTTATATTTATAAACGGTTATATATATATATATATATATATATATATATATATATATATATATATATATATTTATATAAAGAGTTATATTTAGGGATTCAAAGAGGTTTTTGTAAACATTAATATACACATAAAATATATATATATATAAACTGCAGCAGTTTTTTTTTTTTTTATATTTCCAATTAATTTCATATATAAATGTAGAATATGAAAAATCGGGAGAAAGAAAAAATTTATTTGTTTATAAATGACTGAGCATTAAATGACCCAATTCCTTTTTGAGCCTATAAATAGGCATAAGGAGGGGGGTAGAGCTGTCGCGGTATAGCGTTGCGGCGGAGCATCGCTGCGGCGCTTTACGGCGGAGCATCGCGGCGGGTGTTGCAACGGGGCGTCGCGGCGGGTGTTGCGACGGGGCGTCGCGGCGGAGCGTAGCGGCGTGGCGTCGTAGTGGCGTGTTGAGGCGGCGCATTGCGGTGCAGAGTTTGCAGCGCCAAATTGTGTTGTGGTGGTGCGTCGCGCCGACTCGTTGCGGCGGTGCGTCGCGAGTAGTGTATTGCAGCCTTCTTAATTGTGTAAAATTCTTCCAAGGCTCGTAGCTTTCTTTGAATTTTATACACTTATGTCTTTTAAGGCTTGTAACCTTCCATGGACTTTGATGTACACGTGCCTTATGAAGCTTGTAGCATTCTGAGATCTTTGATGTATCTGTGTCTTCTGATGCTTGTAGCCTTCTGAGGCTTCGAGTGTACCTGTGCCTCATGAGGCTTGTAGAACTTTCGAGGTCTTTGAACGTACTCGTGCCTTCCCGAGGCTTGTCGCCTTCCGAGGTCTTTGAATGTACTCGCACCTTCCGAGCGCTTATAGCCTACCGAGGTCTTTGAGATACCTGTGCCTTCTGAGGCTTCTAGCTTTCTGAGGTCTTTGAGTGGAGACCCTGTCAACCACTTGCTCTCATGGAGTCTTTCTAGTGAGGACCCTGTCCACTACTAGCTTCCCATCGAGACTACCTCTTGGGCTCGTCTTCCATGGTCATAGTAACTTCTCATTGAGTCTAGCCTCTTGGGCTTGACTTTCAGGAGTACCGTATCTTCCCGTCGAGTCTTGCCTCTTGGGCTCGACTTCTAGGGGTATAGCACCTCTTTTCATCAAGAGGACTTTCTACACAAAATTCTTTCATGAGAAAATAAGAAAATTTAAATGAAATGACATTTTAAAGCAACGTAAAGATTTTGCTAAAATTAAGAGTTTATAAGCCAGTTTTTACTCGGATAAGATGAGTTGGAAGTATACTTCTCATTCGATAATTCCAACGATTCTGTTCTGGTTTCCCTCACATTGTTCTTGTAAGTAGCGACCCAGATGTCCTTGGCGTATCAGACGTTCAATTTCTTCCTTTAATTGAAAACATTTTTCTGTTGAATGTCCCTTTGCACGATGGAAATGACAATATTGAGACTGGTCTCCAACATTTGGATTTCTTAATGGCTTTGGCCACTTGACGCATCTTCATCCTCGATGGCCATTAAGATGTTAATACGAGACGTGTTGAGTGGCGTGTATTCTTTTTCTGATCGTTGCTCATGATTCCCCTGTGGTTTAAACTTTTTTGCTGTGAAATTTTGGTATCCTCAACGTTATTCTTACGCTTGCCCCCCAATCGCTCAAATTGTTCCTTGTGAGCAATGATGGCCTCATCTCGAGAGATTTGTGCCTCAACACGGTGCACAAGGTCAGCATAAGAATGAACTGTCTCTCGCATAAGTGATGAGTAGAAGGGTCCTGGGCGGAGTCCCCCAAGAAAGACTCCCCTAAGCAACTCTGGATCTACTCCTGGAATTTGACGGGCTTCAGTAGAAAACCTGCGGAAGTAGTCTTTAAGTGATTCTCCTTCACTTTGACGAATTCCTGAGAGATGAGATGAATCCTTGATGATCCTTCGATTTGTTATGAACTGTTCCACTAATAGTTTGACAAGCTTGTTAAAGGTGTTTACAATGCCCCCCGGCAGAGAGTAAAACCAGGTCCGAGCTTGTCCCTTAAGAGTAGCAGGGAACACTTGACATAGAAGCGCGTCAGAACGTTGAATGTGCATGATGGTTCTATAATGATCAATATGTTTATAGGGATCAGTTATCCCTTCATATGCGTCAATGTTCGACAGCTTGAAGCCAGTTGGAATGGGGTGTTGGAGGACTGCATTCGCTAAGGGAGAAGATTCCTTGATGTTATGATGAGTGTGGAAGCGATCTTTTTTCTCAATGGGGAACTCTTCTCGGACGAGGCGACGTAATTCGTTACGGATGACATTATTTGGAATGGTAGCGAGATGTGGCGGTGCTAGGTGAACTGCATGAGATGGATGGGTGGAACTTGCGGTGTCTAAGAGTTCGAGCATCACGACCCGGTACGGGAAGTGTTCCTTCTTGGGGAGGGGGCCGGTACGACTTCTTCCGGCATGTTTCTCATAGGACGCCGATTCAATGGTGGACGATTTTCATTCATCGACGGTTTTTGGGTCCTACGTAAAAATTGTAAGATCTGCAGTTGAGCTTCCTCCATTCTTCACATGCGTTCTTCCATAGAAGGACCTGAAACCCCCTCGTTGGCAGGATAGCGTGTTCCAGGACGGGAAGATGAAGAAACATATCGCCCTTGACTACGTGACAGATTCCTGGAACGATGGGTGTTGGAGCGAGCTGCTCCGTTGTCCCGAATATTGTTACTGTTTTCCATGTAGGAAAATTGAACAAGTACTTCAGTGATGGGAATGAGAGTTTCCCACAGACGGCGCCAAACTGATGCGTGCTAGAAAATTCGCGACGGTAGAGTAACAAATTATCGTCTTAGCTTTGTACGAGAATTCAGCACGCACACAGATGAAAAGGGAACAAACAGTG
Organism: Papilionanthe hookeriana x Papilionanthe teres; assembly: GCA_022702705.1. NCBI lineage: Eukaryota > Viridiplantae > Streptophyta > Magnoliopsida > Asparagales > Orchidaceae > Papilionanthe > Papilionanthe hookeriana x Papilionanthe teres. The sequence continues at coordinate 75,405,512 of CM040427.1, read as the reverse complement.
ACTCCAGAAGTTTTTACGTGGAAAACCCGTAAAGGGAAAAACCACGGGGCCTGGCCCAGTTGCGAGAATCCACTATTGATTGACGTTTACAGAAATCCATCGTCCCACAGACGGAAAAGTGTAATTATATGATATAGATTACAACGTCGACTGACGGTATATGGATGATGGTAGTGGTCGACGATCGACGGTGGTCCACGGCGATCGGCGATGGTCCACGACCTTCAGCGGTGGTCGACGGCTATCGGCGGTGGTCGACGGCGGTCGGCGAGGATGCAGAGCTGCTTCTTCTTCTCAAGTCTTCAGACTCTCTCTTTTGGTCCTCCCCCTCTCATGTGAGAGTTGGGGTCTATTTATAGGGTTCTGGGTGCAATTAATGTAGTCATTTCGATCGGACGGTTCAGAAGGTTTCCCTCGATCAGACGGCGTCTAAGGGGCATTTGATGGCCTTAACGATGTCGGAATTGAGAGATCTTGGGCTCGTTGGATTCGTCTTGTCGAGACGCTCGATTCGAGTATGGGCTTGCTAGTGTCGACATCCATTTGACCTTCCAATATGTCTGAAAAGCTTCCAAAATGGTTTAATGACTCGACCCGGCTCGATTTGACTTGGACTGGACTAGTTTTGATATCATCGGGTCCGTTTCATAGAGCCGGTCAGCTTGTCTATAGGTCTGTTGAAATCAGAGCTCTTTATGACTTTTCATCAACATTTGAATATTACTTGCTCAAAAGATTGCATCGAGATTCGTGCTAGATGATGAAATTTTGTTGGTGGTGTATCAATTTATATTAGTAAAAGATATTAACTATTTATAAGACTTTATGTGGACTTATATGTACCATTTGGAACACGCAAACAATTGCATTTCTAAGGATTGGTACATCTATGGCTGAACCTTTCTTACCTACCATAACGTCTGTAATCCGAAGTCAAATTTCACTGCTGCTAACCCATTTGGCTTGGCTTTCATTTTTCTTTCCCTAAAATTGGGTTCATACTTCTTAGATACACTCATCTTAATATGTATTTCATCTATAACACCAACACAATCTTATTTCACATAATTATTATTAACCTTATTTTTATGACGTCTGTCTTTTTCTCTCTCTAGAACCTAAGAGCTAGCCTTGAATTTCCTAGTGGCTTCGCCTAGAAGTCTGATTTTGTGACTCATACTAGTTAGAAATTAAACAATTTCTTGACTCCCATCTTGTTTCATGTATTTAATATTGAATCTTTCAACCTTTTTGTTGAGTTTGACGCTCACGTTGAGATAAGCTATAACTTTGGGCGTTTATAACAAGAAAAATATTATTTAGAAAACTATGATAAAAAGGTTGAAGCATCTTATGCTTTATGCTTATCTAAACATCAAAACAGCTTCAAGCAGCCTCAATATTTGAGTGAAACTACCATAAGAACCAAATAACATGGAAGCTGTTTGCAATCTATTTTAAAACGGATGCGGCTCATTTCCAAAAACTCGCAATGTTAATTCCACAAGATTTCACATCTACTACCTGAAAATTGGAGAATTAAAGACCACAAATCTATACTTGAAGTAAGTAAAATAATGGCGGGTTGCTAGGAGCAGTGAGAAGCCGAGGGAATTGACGAAGGAAATGGCTATGGAGGCAACGGCGAGCTATTGGTGACTTATATGGCCAAGCAACATTATTGATACGAATTGGAGTGCCAACAGAGGCCATATTGCAACTGTAAGTGGCATCGCAAGGCGCTGCCTCTTTATCACCTTTGTCATTCCCTCATCTTCTCCATTTGACATCTGATTATTTATTTCCCTGTCCGTCCGAATCCCCCTCCCTCTCTCTCTCTCTCTCTCTCTCTCTCTCTCTCTCAAAACGGCTCGTTGTTCATGAACAGCCCGTGTTCGGCTCGTTTTGACTTGAAATATTGCTCATCAATTATATATATATATATATATATCTGATTATAATTTTTAAAAATTTTAATTGACTAAAGATTTATAATCAATTTAAATTAGTAATTAATAAAATAGAATAATAATTATTAAATTATATTCAAATAGTGTTTTAATAAAAACAATAAATTTTAAATCCTGCCCCAACCCTTAACATCTTGTGGCTACGTAATAAGGGTTGTCAATGTTAGGTATGGCTCATATACCTGGGAGTTGGAGTTTCTTGAAATGAAGAGGTGTGTCTCTTCATTAAAGGGGTTGAGGGGGAGCGAGGGCGTATTTGTAATTTATCTGTCGGGTTTATCTATAAATAGATGTGTAATCCTATGGATATGTGAACCGAACTTGTAACTCCTCTGAAATAGTGGAATTCGCCGCTCTGCTCCCGAGGATGTAAGCATGTCTATGCTGAACCTCGTTAAATCTCTGTGTTCTTCTTCTGGATTTGCGTTATGTTTGCCCTGATTTTCATAACAATTGGTATCAGAGCTTCGTTCGAGGGAACAGGAGGAGATCGACGCGGAAGATCGAAGAAGGATTTTGAGATTTGATTTGCGGCAGAGGAGGGAGTTCGGTTCTGTCGCTGCAGAATTCCTGATTGAACGAATAATGGCGAGGCAAGTTCAGCGATTCCAGAAAGCTTCGAGTTTCGAGGCGCTCGTTCGGTTTCGGGGAGGAAGCAGCGAATAGGAGGAAGCCGACACAGATCGGAACAAGAACAGGTTCAGATCGAGACACAAGCTTCAAAGTTCGGCCGCAGGATTGAAGCAGGAGTCGGAAATATTTTCTGCCTACAACCGGAGTTTTGGTTCGAGCAGCAAGCGAAATGAGGGAATGAGAGAATATTTCATTCCCAGGAGGCTTCCAGGTTTCAGTTCTCGCGTAAGCACATTGCAGAGTTGGCGTGATCCAGAAGAAATCGCGACAGAGCAGTAAGCGAAGGTTCTGCGGCTGGACTAGACGCGGAGGCAGAACAGTTCGCGAGTCTCGCGGTGCAGGCGAGCGCAGGTGGAGCTTCGACCCCTTCCTCTCCCGGGCATAGACAAGTGGTCCGCGCAGGTGGAGTTTTTCGCGAAGTGTGTTCGCAACCAGCAGAGGCGGAAGTTCAGCGGGGAGGTCGCGGCTAGCAGTTCACACCGGATCGTGTTTGCAGTTCGCTGATCGTGCGACAGGAGAAAAGCAGTTCGCGCGAAGAGGAGCAGTTCGCGTGGTTGAGCGCGGACGGTTTGTGCAGTTGGCGAGCAGAGCCGACGGTTCTGCGATCACCCAGGCGGTAGTTTGCGGCGGTTGGAACGGCAGTTGGCGAAGAGGTGTCAGCGGTTCCAGGCGGTTGGAACGGCAGTTGGCGAAGAGGTGCCAGCGGTTCCAGGCAGTTGGAACGGGACGCGGTGTTTCTGGAAGGGCCAGATCTGGTTGGGAGGCACAGCAGGATCGTCCAGAAGGAGGTCGGTTCCAGGCGGTTCCAGGCGCGAAACAGTGAACAGGCACGGCCCAGGCTGGCGGAGGCGGTTCGCGAAAAGGCGAGGAGGAAGGAATATTCCTCGCTCACTGGGTTGCTGCGAACAGGAGAGTTCGCGGGATTGTCCAGGCGTGAAGAGTTTCAGTCTGCGGCAGTTCGAGGAGGTTCGCGATAGTTCGTCGTCGAGGCAGTTCGAAGAGCGAACAGGAGCATTAGTTCGCAGGGTGGTGACCGCTCGCGATCAGTCGAAATTCGAGAGTTCGGACAGAGGAGGCTAATGGCTCGCGTGCGCGGGAACAGTTGTCTGCCAACAGAAGCGTCATTTCGCGTGAAAAGCTGGCTAAAGGAGAAGGAATTAATTTTTTGCTGAGAGGACAAAGGAAGGAATAAAGCATTTGGATTTGAAATATTCCTTCATATTTCCTTCACAGGAGGGGGCCAAAAGAAATTTCTTATTTCAGCAAAAAAAAAAAAAAATAAGAATTGTTAACAGGAAATTAATTCCTGCTTAGCGGAGGAATTGTTAATTAATGTTGACAGAAGATTAATTCCTGTCTTTATTTGGCGGAGGCTCCCAATTTGCCAGAGGCGGAGAGAGCATTCAAAGAACATTTTTTTTTTAATTCCTGGAAGAGCCGCTGAACGAAAAAGTGCCACGTGAAAGATCCATGAAAGTCCAGTGAATATTCAGTTTCCGCGAGCATTTTGTTATGAGGAGGACTTGAGAGCAGTTATCGTCAGCGACAAGAAGGCGACTGCGCAGGTGGATGGATCCGCGAACAATTGGTTCTACGGAGGACTTGCGAGCAGAGCCGAGGTGCAGGCAACAGGAAAGACTTCGCGAATTTTGCAGAGAAGGTCGGGTTCACGACCTGAGGTTCCTGCAGTTGTTGTCAGTTTTAGCAGCATGCTTGTCGACAGGCGGTTGACGCGATAGCCTTGGCGCACGACAGATTTTCACGAAGGTGTTTCGCGATGTGGAGTTCACGATCAGGCGGACTAGGCGTCGATTTCGCGAAGGGTTTTGCGGAGGTATTCTGCGAACAAGTGCGAAGGGTTTTCGGCGCGGCGATTTGCGATCATCGAAGGATTCAAGGCTCGCGGGAACGAACAGGCGAAGTGGTTCGGATACAGAGCTGCGGTTCGGCGAGTATCTGCGACGAGCGGAGTTCGTAGGTTTGTTGCAAGTGATGTTGCAACAGGTGAATCACAATAGGTGAATCGCGAGGCAAAGCACAGTTCGCAAGTTTGTCGCAAGAGGAGTTGCGACAGGTAGAGTTCGGCAGGGTGCAGCAGGCGAGCAGACACGATTATTTCGTGAACAGGAGTTTCGTGGAGGTATTCCTCGAACAGGTGCGAAAGAATTAGTGGCTCGCGGAAACAACAATTGGTCGATGTACTGGTGCGAACATGAAGGTGCTTTGGGTGCTAGATGGCACGGTTGACCAAGCCAGGTTAAATGGTTTGGTTGCTCAACTCACTTTGGTGTAAGAAACTTCATGATCTATTTCTCCTAAAGGGTTGGATATTCGCAAGGTGGAGATTTTCTCCTAGGGGTTGGATATTCACAAAGGTGGAGATTGTTAGATGTATTTCTCATGGAAGTCTGGATATTTGCTAAGGTTGAGATTTGTTTGGTAGGCATATATACCAGGTGAAGCATTTCTCCTAAGATGTTGGATATTCGCCAAGATGGAGAATTGTTAGGTATGTCTCATATACCTGGGAGTTGGAGTTTCTTGAAATGAAGAGGTGTGTCTCTTCATTAAAGGGGTTGAGGGGGAGCGAGGGCGTATTTGTAATTTATCTGTCGGGTTTATCTATAAATAGATGTGTAATCCTATGGATATGTGAACCGAACTTGTAACTCCTCTGAAATAGTGGAATTCGCCGCTCTGCTCCCGAGGATGTAGGCATGTCTATGCCGAACCTCGTTAAATCTCTGTGTTCTTCTTCTGTATTTGCGTTGTGTTCGCCCTGATTTTCATAACAGTCAAAATATCTCTTTGTTCGGTAACAGTTCGTGTTCGATTCACTAAACAAACGAACCGAATACAAACACATTTTGAGCTTGAAATATAAACCAACGGAACATGAACTGAGCTCCTATTTCTCTCTATCTTCTATCATCTGTATAAAAGAAAATTTATAATAACAATCTATACGAAAGGGGGGTGAGCTATTGATTGCCAATTGGAAGTTAATGGGGTTTCCAGTGTTAAATGCCGTGTCTCGAGAGCGGTTTGATGCAATAGGGCAAACTTTAGGGAACCGAAAATTTAAATGCCGTTATTTTTTTTAATTTCAATTAGTAATTTTTAGGAGCAAAGGAAGTGACAGATTAACTAGTAACATTACCAAAAAGAGCCTACGACATTAAAAATAAATAAGAGTTTGATGCTATGCTAGTGACGGCCTCCATGCCCTCTCCAAATGTCAAATGGAATTAAATTGATCAACGCGAACAAATGACTGATTGAATATGAATATTACACGGATAAATAAAAATTCTAAATTATCTCGAGTGCTCGCTGTCAAAACTTATAAAAAAAAATGTTTTGTTGGCAATATAGACGCCATCAATGATTTCGAAGCGCTGAAATTAATCCAAGAATTACCCTCACATCATCAATTGACAATATGATTGAAGTGGTGATCTACCAATGTCGCACAAATTGGGTTTAAAACGTCACAACCGCCGTTGAAGTTGCTTAGATAGCACAGGAAGTATTTGAATAACTACAGGAAGTTAATCAAACTTATTTTCAAAAAAATGAGTAAAAATTTATAAGAAAATAATAAAATTATATATCCCACGGGCCCTCTCCTTCTGAAAAAATATTGCATTAGGACTTCGCATGCATGCGGAGGTCAATGGCCACGTGGTAAGTGGGCCCCACCATCCCATACAATAGCCAATGGGAGTGTATGGTAGACGGGCCCACTTGCCACGTAGCGCCCCGTCATTGGCCTCCACACCTTTGGAGTTCTGATGCAATATTTTTTCCGCCTCTTCATCATGTACATATGCGCGTTAGGCCGAATGGCACACATAATTGAGGGTAACTCAGTTCTGTATCATTCTCACTTCAAGTCCGAGAATGCTCCTCCTCTCTCACTTTATCCTCCCGCAACATTGACATGCAACCTAGCTCAATTACAGTTTCACTTCCTCGCTTATCCCAACAGTAATCTCAGCCCATCTCTCCTAGGGCACACCACCAGCCCACATTTCACTCTCATGACACTACAGGATTTATGTCAATTAGCGTCGGATTAATCCGACACTAATATGAGGAAATCCAACGCAACAAGTTTAGTGTCGTATTTGCTTCAGACATATAATTTACGTTAAAATTGGGTTCGGTAATATAATTCGAACATGTCCAATGGCAGTTGTTTGCGTCAAATTCAAGTTTGTAAAGCTAATCGTTATCTATCTTCAATGCTCCCCGAGATGACACAAATTTTAAATGTGGCATTTGCACTGAAAAGCTTGCAGACCCAAATTGGCAACATATTTCGTCTTAGAGTATATCAAAGATCGTTAAAAATATTTGAAGTAGGATCAGAATTTTCGGCGCAAGTCCGTCATAAACCTGTAGCAAATAAAAAAATATTTAATACAAAGATCAGATTTTTACCACCTACATATAACAAATACAACTAACATGACACCTTATTCATCATCACAACTCAATCTATATCAAAACAAGTACCAAGAAAAGAAAAAAAAAATCATATTGTAACTGATATTTTTTAAAAGTCGTGAAAGTTTACATATAAACAAATAATATATGTTTCACATGCTTATACCGAAAAAAATACATAAACCCACATCATCAAACTCCTAATCATAGACTATCTCTTCCTCCTTACCCACAGAACGCATAGGCCACTAGCACCAGCGATTTGCAATACTTTCTTTTAGGCATGCTAAGGTGTCCTCAACTCTTTGTTGGCATTCATGTATTTGATCACACATTTCACGAAGTACTTTATTCATAGCATTGACTCACATGGCAAGCTTCTCATGCTCTGACTTTTATGAGCTCGTATCTACAGGAGGACGAGAGAGCTCGACCTCAAATGTTAAGCCTCATGTCCATGCAGTATGCCTTTCCATTCTTCTTCCCCGCTGCCTACGTCCATAGCTCAAAATCAGGCTGCGCAGTTGTAGACTGGCTACCACTACCGCTGGCAGATGTCAGAGTCTGGCTCTCTGACTCCTTCTATCTCCCTCGAAGCTGCTCATTATCCTATATAATTTAAATCAAGAATTAATTATCATTTTTAATATTAACAGATAAAAAATATTCAAAATCAATATTCACACAACTGCTCATAGGTGGGAATGAGGAAAAATAGAAAAAAATATAGAAAATCAAAGTTGCTCATTCATTGCACAACCAAACACTATATCTTAAAGATAACTCTAGCGCTTCTAGAAAGCGCAATATCCGTGGGAATGAGATTCCTCAAGGAAAAGGAAGACCACTAGAGAGGCCAAAAAACACAGAAGAGCATTGTAGAGCATCGCCATCTGGTATTGGTCTCTTCCTTTAGGGAAGAGTATCACTGATACAAGTTGCTACAAAAAAAAAAGAAGCGGCACATGCAAAACTCCTCTTTTTAGAGGAGGGCATCTGACAGCGCCTTACAGGACGTATGATTACCTATGCTAATCTCAAATAGGTGCTCGAAGGAACAAAAAAATAATGGTTATTTCTTGTGCACCGAAAACATTGGTATTAAGGAAACGATGTTCCCCAGGCACTTTGATCATGATCAACCCTCAATTGACTATTTTTATTAATCAAAATGGGAAATCTATCAAGCTCAAGAAAAGGTTAAAGAACTAATCAAAAGAGTGCAACAATTGAAGTGTAGAGGGCACAAAAAAACGCATAATAGTGTCAAGTTGCTAACTATAGCAACTAACACATGGAATGAATCCAAGGTCCAAAAAGCTCATAAATCAACCTACATGCACGTATATAATACAATACATCACATGAAGTTATAGACATAGATCAACCTAGATGAATAATGATATAATGTAAAGATCACATTTTACATGAGGTAAATTCGTATGGCTTATATTTAATCCTAAGTATACACACACATACACACACATACAATTGTACATACACTTAAGTTTATACATATATATATATACTTGCATACATACAAGCCTCAGACCAAAGCATATATACACATACACATGCATATATAAAAACATGTATGCATAATTAGCAAAGTTCTTTCTTCTTTTTCTAAATTGAACTCAAGTGGATCTAAATTATGGTTGTCTAAGCTTGGGTTAAGTTTTCTTTTGGTTTGATGAATTAATTGATTGATTAAGTAATTAATTAAAGGGTTCAAAAATTTAATTAGTTAATTGTGTATTTTATGGGTTAATTAAAAGTTTTATATTTTCACTAAATATTTTCAGGTTTTAATTATATGTTTAATTAATTAATTGATTAAATTAAACTTTTTATTAATTATTTATTTGATTAAATAATTAAATATTTAAATTATTTAATTTAAAGGTTCCGAAATTAATTAATCCTTTATACAATTCAATTAAAGTTTCATGAATTATTTAATTTAATGATTTTCTTATTAACTTAAAGATTATTTGAAAATATTGTATTAAAGTTTTAAATTGAAATGGGTTTAAATTTTGGTATGTTTATTATTAATTTTTTTTGGTTTAATAAAAATGTAAATTAATTTATTTAAATATTTATTTAATTCTCTAATTAATGTCTTGATAAAATTTTATATTGTTCTATTTAATTATTAATATATTTAATAGTTTTTTAAATAGCTTAAAGTTTAAATTTATTATTCTTAATTTGATTAAAATGTTAAAGTTCTAATTAATTCAATTAATTAATTATTGGATTAATTAAGTGATTAAATTATTTCTTGAATGATTATGGATTATTTAGATTAAGTTGGATTCATTTAAGTGATTAGTGAATTATTAATTAATTAATTTATTACTACTCATCCAAATAAAGTGTTTAGGCTCAGGTTTGGGGGATTAGAAGATGATTTTGAGTTAGATAGGGTAAATAAGGGGTAATTAAGGATCAGTTTGGCTAATTAAGGGAGGTTTGTGGTCAGTTTCAGTAATTAAGGGTGTTTAGAGGTCGGTTTGGGCTAATTAGAAGGATTAAGTTTCTTTAGGTAAATTAGATGATAATTAGGTATGAAAGCCAATTTCTAATAATAATTAGTGGATCTTAATTTTGGCCAAAGGGGAAAACATAATGTGGCTCTTGGTTTTTTTAACAATGATTTGCCATCTAACCTTTTAGTTTACTTGGAATTAAGGTTTTTGATTTAATTCAAATGATTTATTAAAGTTTCTATGTGATCGCTTTCATAGTTTTTCATTTTTATCTTTATACTTCTCTGTTTTCATTAAAAAAACATATAAACATCTTAGACATGTATAATAGCATCACATAAACACGTAACATCATAATTACACCAAAAGCCCCATGGATTCCTAGAATAAATGCAACATTTAAGATAGAAAATGCTTAAAAAGTAAAGGAATTAAGTTTCCAACATGTAAAACATCATATCTTAACATATAACATGACTAACACAAAAGCACTATGAATTTCTTTGTGAAAACTAACACCTGATGGAGAAATTTTATAAACAAAAATGGTAGCATGATAACTTCCAAAAATAAAAAAGATAAAATTTTAGATTCTTTAACACAAAAGATAACAATAACTTGCAATAATTCAACGCTATAGTTTTCAAGTCAGGATTCTAACTGTTTGATTAAAATTTTACCAAATTGAAAAATTTAATATGTTTTCCGATAATGGTGCAAAAAACTTGATACAGACCAAATGCTGCAAAATACTAATGAACCACACAAGTATATTTGTTGTCCAAGTAGAGTATAGAATATTGTCTGTGTATCGATCCCACAAGTAATAGGTGAACTTCTAAATGAGAAGAGTTTCTAGCCTATTGGTTTCAAATATAACTTGAAAGTTTGATTGTTGGTTATTTTTGAAAGTTACTACTTAACTTTTGAAGCTTAAAATCCTAATTTAACTTTGAGAGGTAAATCTTGCAAGGAAAGTATCTCCCTTGATTTGGATCTTAGAAACCTAGTGTTTACAAAGTGACAATTAAGATAGTGACTATCATGAACAATTCTCTTCCTGAGCCCCTCCCGATGGCAATAAAAAAACACGGGTTATCAACCAGTTTAGTTCCCTAAAGTTGGTGAAATCCCCAAAGAATGATAGCACTACTCGAAGAGCAATATCCCTAATCTCATAGTTAATGAACTTTATCATTGTTGTTCCACCATGGATTTTCTCAAATCCCAAAGATTACATTATTTTTTAAATTTTCAACTGGCCATATTGAATGTAAATGAAGAATTGATTAATAAAATTTCACTATAATATTAGTTTAAGTGAATAACATGAAAGTATCACAAACCTTAGAATTTCTACCCACCAAACTAGGGTGAAACAAGTAAGAGCATCCCAAGAAAATGGTCCGTCAACACATTGGGAAAGCACCTCTCTTAATTAACTGTAAGAATTATATTATTTAAACAAAAAAAAAAAACTTCTAACACACACACATGATTTAAAAAAAGATCATCAAATAACTTTTATCATGGATTAACTAGCCTATGAGAAGACCATCAATAAAGATTTTAAACTTATTTATATAGATGAGCAAAGACATAAGTTTCATTTCAAAACGGCGAATGGATTTTTTTCATTCTGTTGATATTTTTATGACTACCTTATAAAGATATAAGAGAATTTAAGAGCTAAATATATACTCCTAAAAAGACTTGCCATGCGACCCTATAAAGTTGCTTTGCTCGGTTACCTAATAACATGCCAGATTACACTAACAATTTGACAAATTGTTAAGCACTGGCTTCCAAATTCATAAAACTGAGCTCGAAAGATCGAGTTATGAAGGTTGAATTCAGTAGGCTTAGCTTAGAAGGCTAAATTATAATGTCTGAATATAGACGAATATATCTGGAGACGAGCATTTTATTATTGAATAATTATCAATATAATTTTTTGGAATCGATGTGAGTAGTTATTTTATAATATAGAAAAAACACTATATAAATTTGTGGAGCCATATAAAATGGATATTTTTTATTATCGTTTTCTTTCTCCCACAAGAAATAGAGATTCCCTGGTTCTTTCCTTGTTTTTGTTCAACTCTTTGCATGAGTTTTAAGTCTACGAAAACATAGTATTCCAATAAGCTTGATGAGTATCCATTAGTATAAATTTTAATTTCAATATTTGTAAGAAATTGACATGTTTTAATTGAATGAAGAAGAAGTTACATGTTTTGGTTGGTTTTATTTTATTTCATGATTCTTTATTTCTTTCTTTTGTTAAAATCCCTTAATATTAGTTGAAACTGTGTATCTATTAAGAAAATATATTTGCATATTGTGCATAAAGAATATCAACAAATAGTCTCTTGATAAAAAAAAAATTCAATGATAGTAACATTATAAGAGCTCTATAAAATATTGATTGTCATCAAGTTGTATTAATTCATAAGGAAGAAAACAACAAATCACCATTCAAAGGCAACTCAATTCACTTGATCGACAATTTTAGTAGGGTTGATCAACGATATTTATCACTCATATTTTGTTTAGCTACTAAAAGAACTTAACACTTTTATAAGCTTTGAAACCTATGTTATAATCCCAATGATAAACATCAATTTTGAACTTTCTTGAGATATTTATTATAATATGATGAATGTATGCTCTATGTTGTGCCCCTAAAAATAATGCAAATCAAGAATTAACAATAATGTTCTTATGTTTATTAGAAAAAAACTTAAAGCTTTTCACTCTTTTTTTATTCTCTTAGTATAATCATGAAATATACACATGAATTTTTTTTGCTTATGACAACATTACTAAATGCCTTGTATCGCTATCATGAGCAAAGTTTCACCATTTGGCGCCATCTGTTTTGTGAATGGAGATTGTCTTGTTTGCATCAATGAGCACACAGATACTAATTTGAGCAACCATCAATCAATGGCATGCTTGGAGCAAATCAATCTCATTTATTTATTAATGTTCTACATGCAAGTATCTTAGGTAATGCATGTACTTTTGCTATACAAAAAGATTTTGGATGTTAAGTAAACCAGACAATTCTTACTACTTCCTAATTTTAAGAAAATTTGGGAAATTTTTCACTGGGATAGGTCAATGGAGATGGACATTGAAGATACAAAAGCGTGTGTATTAAATATCCAATAATTGGGATCTGATGTCAACGGGTTTGACGGCTTCTCGGAGAGTTGAACTCTTTCCGTGGCCTTTGCAACCTGTTATAAAGAAAAAAAGAAAGAAAGAAAGAATTAATTAACTATATAAAATCTTAGAAGACATATAAACCTGACATTAAAAGGAAGTTATAGAAAACTTACTTGCTTCTCCCAGTCGGTGAAGACTGTCATGGTTAAAAGCACTAAGTCTTGAACAAAAATTGCACATACATTTCCAATCCAAAGACCCTATACATTTGATCAGCACTAGTTTGTTAACTTAAAGTTATGGTTATATTAATATTTATTGCCGAAAGGGTAAATAAATGTGAACTAATTACCTTTACTCCCAAATGGAAAACAAAACCAAGAAGAATAGAAGCTGGAATTCCAACGATGTAGTAAGAACCAAGGCAAACAAAAGCTCCAACCTTCTGTTTTCCGCTTCCTCGAATTGTGCCTGAATTTACATAAATACATCTTCACAATTTTCACAAGCATTTAATAACATTCAAAAATAATAGAACAAGCACAGAAGCAATTAATCCTTCTTTATCGTTGGTGCAGAACATTAAAATACCTAAAAGCACGCATTGGAATCCATCTATGCAATGCGATAGAGCAATCCATGGAACCATTGCAGCCACAGCATTCACAACTTCTCTCTCACTGGTATAAGCATGTCCCCACAATTGCCGTCCACCGATCATCCCAAATCCCACAACCAGACCTTCAATAATTATGCTTATCGCTGCAGATAGTACAGCGAGCACAGCAGCCCTCGGATTTTTTGCACCCAATTCATTTGATATTCGGGTGCTGAAAGAAAAATGAAGCAAAATCCGAATGATTCTTCTGGTGTTTCTTATGATTTTAAAGAATGAAAAAAAAAATGAAATAAAGTCAGCTAACCTTACTGCTCCACTGACACCAAGTGGAATTACATACACCAGTGAAGAAATATTTTGGCTGTACAAATGGAATCAATTAACCACGTTTAACACTAAATAATTTTAATTAAATAAGATTATGCTGATGAATTTTATCCATTTTAATAATTACCTGATTGACATTAACGATGTTTGGAGCTCTGGATTTGTAAGAAGTCCGGCAAGCAGCAACAATAACTCAAATTGCCAGTTTTGAAAACTGCAAACATATCTCATGTAAGGGCCAAAAGAAGTGAGTATCAAAGGTAGTGAAAAAAAAAGACGTTCATTGTACTTACCAAACCATTAAAGTTGAAGGTATGGCGAGCTTAAGGAAGCCCCATAAGCCATCAAAAGCCCCTCTAGAAAATCCAGTCCATGTTGATTTGCAGGAAGGAGAAAAAATAACATAGAGTACTAATAGCAACAAATTGAACAGATAAGATATTGATACTGAAAGTGCGGCTCCTCGATAACCAAGCCCTGTTTTAAAGGTGAAGAACCAACAATTGACGCAGTGGAAAATGGCTGTCATTCCAGCGCTAAGCATTATGGGGACCACGATTTTTTGAGCTTGCAAGAACCTGAGGATGCACTGTATAAGGCCGTAGGCGAATAGTGAAGGTATCATCAACTGAGCGTAGGATTGAGCAGCCATTGATATTTCTGAGACTTGGCGGAGCAGTGTGAGGATAGTACCAGAGAAAGCCATTGCAAAGGCAAGTGGAATGCTCACTACGACACATATCACCATCGCTCTTTGTAGATGTAAGCCTACCATCTTGTAGTTCTCTGCTCCAAACGATTGCCCACATAAGGTGTCTAATGCAGAGCTTACCCCCATCTATATAAATCACGGACAAAAGAAAGACAAATCATGAATACTCTTTTTTTTTTTTGAACAGCTAGAACTTTGGGCGTTTATAAGAAGAAAATTATCATAGACAAAGCTTTGTTAATAAGGTTGAAATCTGCTCTGCTTGGATTTATGCTTATCTAGACATTGAACAGCTCCAAGCAGGTTCAATAATTTGAGTGAAACTGCCATAAATACCAATTAAGGCGGAAGCTTTTTGCAAGCTATCAAATTTAAACTGCTGCGGCTCATCTCCGATAATTTGCTATGTTATTTTCATAAGATTTCACATCTACTAACAGAAAATTTGAGCATTAACGACCACACATCTATGCTTTAAAATAAGTAAAATAAAGGAGGAGGGCGTACGAGCACTGAGAACCCGAGGGAATTGACGAAGGAAATGGCTATGGAGGCGCCGGCGAGCTTCTGGTGACTTATATGGCCCACCAACATTATTGATACGAATTGGAGGGCAAACATAAGCAAATTTGCAATTGTAAGCGGCATTGCAAGGCGCATCTGCCTCTTTACCTCCGTCGACATTCCATCCATTTTCTCCATTGATATCTGATAATTTCTCCTTCCGTTTGACTCTCCCTGTCCCACTCTCTTTTTCTTCTATCCTTTATATAAATAAGGGAACTTTTAGTGGGAAATATAATAATAAGGAGGTAAGTTCCTTACTGCCAGGTGGAAGTTGTTCTTAATGGAGTTTCCAGTGTTGTACGCCGATGTTAAGTCTGGAAACTGCCGTTTATTGCATTTACGCATAGAGTCGGGAACCGCAATTTAAAATACCGTCATTTTTTAAACTTCAATAAGCAACTTTCCCAAAAATTTTCAATGATTGAAGAAACTGAATGGAGCTTTATGACTAAACTTCCTGCTTGCTTCATAAGCAACATCGAATGTTCGATTGCAAAATGGGCGCGGTTAATGTATCCGAAGCCCCAAATATATCCGATAGTTATTTATCGCATAAACAAATTGCGATATGATAAAAATGAAGACCCACTAATGCAACTTCGAACAAAATTGGCTTTCAGAATGTCTTAACCGCTGTTCTATAAGGGACTTATTATTTGGATAACGAAACCAAGTTGAAGCCAACTTATTTTAAGAAATAATCAAATCAAAATAATAATAATAATCATTATCTATCTCTTGTGCTCTTCTCCTTTGCCATGGCACATTCCATGGCTCTCCGCCTTGTACACATGTATGTGAGGAACGAATAGCCCTCATAATAGAGGCTTTCTCAAGTCTCCATCACTCCGACTAAGTTTCAAAATTCTCGTCCTCTCTTCCATATTCTCTTCCCTAAAGCTGTTGTAGCCAGCAAAGGTCGCTATAAGGTCACACAACCCAGTCCAAACATGTTCTCTCTCTCATCCCAATAATGAACTCAGCCCATTTCTCCTATTCACACCACTACCTCCCCTAGTATTACTCGTGCTAGACCTATCCATGCCCTAGCACTGCGTCCCAAATCTTCCTCTCGATCTGTTGTTATCGTAGCCACACACCCAACTTCTATTGCCACTATCTCACACATAAAAAGAACATGTGAAACATCTCCAACACACACGCCCCTCATCGATGGTTCTCTTTTAATAATGAATCCATAAATTGCAACCAGTTCAAGTTAGTCTGCCCCACATGCTCGCACAACCCTAGATTGAGTACACTGCATACAAAACCCTACCAAAAAAAAATACATGTATACCCAAAAAGGAAAATAAAAGTCAGAAATCTTATGAAGAAAATTTTGAAAATAATCGAGAAGAAAGTAGAACTAGCAGTTATGTGTCGAGCAGTGTAGGGCTTCAGTCATAGCATGGAAAACACCACGAATAATATGGTGGTATCACACTTAATAGCACCATCAGAATGTGTGGGTGGGGGATTAAACCCATGTATACCACCACGAGAACGTAAGATACAACCTTCAATAAAACCATCAAACCACGTGGTATCGCCCTAAATAACACCATCATAACGTGAGATACAACTTTTGATAACACCAGCATGCCATTCAAAAAGACTACCACCAAAATGCGGAATACAACAACAAATAACACCACGAAAAATGTGGTATAGACCCCCCAAAAATATCATCAAACCACAAGAAATAACTATCAACAATACCAGCAGAAACGTCAGTAATACTTCCAAGAAGGAGGATACAATCACGAATAATACCACAACTCGGGGTACAACCTTCAATAACACTCGTATACTCATCAATAACATCATCAAATATGAGTATAATATCACGAATAACACCACTAAAACACGAGGTGTAGTCATCAACAACACTACCACGCAACAAACATACAACCCTTGGTAGCGCCACGAAAGTCAGCATCCTCCATGAAGCCTCAAAAAGTTTTCTTGTAAAGAAATTGAGAGATTGACAAGATGAGAGAACTGCAAAGATCAATTGAAACCAGAGAAAACTAGGATAAAATTTATCCAAGATTATCAAGTGTAAAACCATACTAATAAAAAAATAGAAGCAACAAGCTCACCCAACAGTTCCAGAGGAAGTGAATTGAGCTTCTAATGTAAGGAATGTCCAGAAGATCACCATCTAGTAATAGTTTGAGCACCCGAACAGGATGTATGCTGACCTCCACACCGAAATGACCCTTTCTTGCTAACCAGTTGAACAAAGGAAAAAAATGTTAAGATTTTCATGCTTATTTTATACTGATTTTAAGGATATTGCACTTTAAAGAAGAGTATTTTTGGTGTTTTTCTGCATGTATGAAGATTTAAGGACAATGTAGCGAAATTATACAAAAAGGAGCGAATTTGGAGCAAAAGGACTAAATTATAAAAAATTTACCTAGGGAGCCGACAGCGGGTTTTTCTTGAGAGCCCTGAAATTAATTGCATAAGGCTCACCGACGGCGCCTTCGAGGCCGCCGACAGCGGGATCGGCGAGTGGGCAGTTTTCAAGTTCGAAATGGCGGATTTTGGCAATTTTTAGTGAATTCATCCCTTATAAACTCCCATGGACGGTTCCTAAACACTTCAAATCCCAAAAACGAATGGAAACCACTTTCAATTCCTCTCTAATGGCCTCCAATTCAGTAGATTACCCTAGATTTCAAGTATACAATCAGAGAAAGTTCGTCATTGCCGAGGCGCAGTGACTTTTCAACAAGGTGATGTCCAAGAGAAGGCTAATTAAGGAAAGAGGATTCGTCAACAGAGGATTATGTAATTCTTCATCACCAATTGAAGAAATGATTGTGCTGCAAAGATGGGAAGTTTTTTGCTATACTACTGCCGCAGTAGTCGTTCCAGTGGTTAAAGAATTCTACGCCAATTTACATGGAATCAACCAAGGAAGCGTCTATGTGCGAGGTAGGTGGATAACATTCAATTATGGAAGAATTAATGAGTTATACATGCTTGAGAATGTTCCTGTCTGCAACTATTCAAATTTCGTGCCGACGAGAGACAATATGAATGAAATATACCAATATTTGACGGACGAAACCGATGACTGGGAAGTTAGAGAAAACAGGTACGTTAATTTTTCTGCAACACTTTTAAATCCCGTTTCAAAGAATTGACACTTTTTCATATCTGCAAAATTATTGCCGACGATGAAAATTGACAAAATCACGAAAGAAAGTGTAATTTTGAACTACTGCATTCAAATGGGATAACCCATTGAAATTGGATCAATAATTGTGAAGTCTGTTTTTGGCCTGATCGTTCAAGGATCATCTCAAGGGCTTAGACATCTTTCCACAATATTTTTAATATGTAGTTTGTTTCAAGTTTCGTACGAGATTTGGGAGAAAATTCTGCTACCTTGGAAACCTTTAGACCCAACTCATATGTTCCCAGCCAATGATAAGGAGAATCACACGGGCGTGATCATGGATCAAGTATCTCAGAATTTTGTTCCTATTCAACCTCTAATAACGGAAAAGACACCGATGATCTTACACCGAATCAAGAATCTGGAGAAGTAGGTACAAAATTTAATGAGTACAGTTAATAATATGTCTGATTTCTTTGACCATATTGATTGGAGGATGAATGAGCATTTTGATCATACTGGGCAATTTGAAGCGAGTCTGATACGCTTAATGAAGAAGATGGGATGGATTGATGAAGATTCAACTGAAGAATTTCCATTTAGACCTTTTTACAACATGTTCCTCCATGTTCAAGCAATGTTTGATATCAGAGGAGAAACCAGTACAGATTCTGAAGAGTGGTAGAATTGATTTGCTTATTTGTTTATTTATGTTATGTTTGATTTGAACTTTGTTTGTGTGTTTACTTTCATAGTTTGCTTTTTAATCTCAGTATAGATGAGATAATGAATGAAATGTTTGTTCTCAGTATTTTGAGTGTTGTGGTTTGGATTGCGATGCTGATTAGATAGATTTAGGTTGAAAAATACTTTTTTATGAATGTTATGTATTGTGTGTTGTAAACACTTGGATTCAATATATAATTGTGAAGTTTTGTTTTGTGTATGTTTATTTGTATTAGTACATCATTTAATCACTAAAATATATGCTTATAATGATCGAACGGATGACGACGAGGCTTAAAATTGATCGAAATCGCAAAAATTTGAAAAATGATCAATTTTTTAGAATCTCGCCGACGGCGAGCTCAAGGCCGCTGACGGCGCAACTTTCCCGAGAAGAATGGAATTTAATTCAATAGAGCCCACCGACGGCGCACACGACCCTGCCGACGGCGAGATCGCGAAAAATACATATTTACCGCGATTTTGACCGGTCAAATGCCACTGTTCATCTTCTTCTTCGTCGTTTTACCCGAAAAGTTGACCTAGGGCTTGATAGATCTCAGATTTGGAGAGATTTCAACAAATTATAACACCGGATTTCATCTTCCCTTGGTAAAAGCTTCACTCCTATGTAAAAATTTTTTATTTCCACCATGAATTTCTTCCATATTAAGAAATTTTGAGAAATTTGAAAATGTGGAGAAAAGACTTGGAAGGAATTCAAAGAACTTGTTTTAGATTGCTTTAAACCCCATTTAGAAGTCATTGTATTATTA
Source organism: Papilionanthe hookeriana x Papilionanthe teres (assembly GCA_022702705.1). NCBI lineage: Eukaryota > Viridiplantae > Streptophyta > Magnoliopsida > Asparagales > Orchidaceae > Papilionanthe > Papilionanthe hookeriana x Papilionanthe teres. Next base: position 75,385,925 of record CM040427.1, on the reverse strand, counting down.
TTTTGAAGATTAGTTTGGATTTTTGTGATTTTGATAGATCAAACAATGGCTCCACGACAAAAGAGAAGACTCGAACACGATGAGACTCGATTCATAAATGCGAAAGAAAAATTAAGGTATACTTCAATCTTTCAAAGTAAGAAGTGTATCCAAGATAGAGTTTTCGAAAATCCTGGAGGAGAAGTGGAACGAGTTATTAAAGAGCGAGGATGTGAGAACTTTTGCTACACAACCAACAGAGCTGCTATCGAAGTGGTGAGAGAGTTCTACTCCAATCTTACTCAACTCGAGGATGAACCAGTCCAAGTAAAAGGATTCTCTGTCGACTTTAATGCTAATCGCATTAATGCTTTTTACGAGCTTCACGATTATTTTTCTAGAGAGTATGAAATATTTGGAACAATGGAAGATCCGTTGAACGATGTTATCGACTTTCTCACTGATGGGAAAGGAGTTTGGAAAATTAAAAATTGTGAATGGATTAAATTTCCATTGTCCATGATGAATGCCACTGCTAAAGCATGACATTATTTCATTTGTTCGACTTTGCTACCTACCTACCATCACAGTGAAGTCTTGAGAGATAGAGTTGTTCTGAATTTCTGTATTCAGAACAACAGAAGCATTAATGTGGGGAGAATCATTTTTAAGAACATTATGGCCACTATAAAGAGTGAGACAAGTGGATATTTGGGGCATCCTGGCCTTATTAATGTACTTTGTCAATTATCTGGAGTTGAAACAAGAGATTGTGAGGAATGGGTGTATCCGATGAAACCCATTAGTAAAGCAAATATAAAGACTTATGAATCCCATGAGGAATGGAGAACAAGGAGTAGGAGCAAGGCACCTTCTACTAGTAGAGACATTCCTTCTACTAGCTATGACCCTCCTGCCTCTAGTCCCCCTACCTTATATGATCTGATGAATGCCATGACCCTACAGAGGAAAAGTTTTGAACAGTTGGATGAAAAATTGGAAAGAATTGATCACAGGATTGAAGGGTTAGAGAGAAGACACGATCATGATAGTGAGTATCTTCAGAGGCACTCTGATTTTGAGATGGCATATTATGACGCTCAGGCCAGGTACTACAGAGGAGAGCCTGATGTCATTTTTCCAAAATGCCCCCAGTATACTCAGTATCAGCCTAATCCTCCTGCTGACTAGGGTGAAGAGGATGTTGTATGGGGTTTTAATTGATCTTTGTGATAGTGATGTGATGTGTTGTAGTTATTTGTTTTAGTTTTGTTGTTGTACTTTGATTTTTATTGTATTCTGTGGATTATGCTTGTTTCTGGGATATATGTTTGGTTTGGCAGTTTGCATTCTCATTTCTTGATGTTTGTGATATTTGTAATTGTAATTGTGAACATTTTAGTTTAAAATAGTAAATTGTTGTTCTATGTTGTGAAATGCATATGTCCTGTGTAGTGTAGTTAGTTTGTTGTTGTTAATGTTTAGTTTTATTCACTTGTTTTAAAATTTCATTACCCCAGCAAATTTTATAAACTGTTATGTGTGTAGAAAAGTTTTCTAATACAGGTCAGTTGAAGTTAGAAATTTTGAAAAAAACCTGCGAATTTCAAAAGAGACAAAAATGCCTAAAATGCAAATGTATGAATTTTTTATATTTAGAATTTTTCTTTCTACCCTGTATTATTTCAATTATAGAAAACTTTAAGTTTGGGGGAGGGGAGAAAAATATTAACTATTATATGTTCTCAAATAACATATTTTCAAAAGTTATAATATGATTTTTGTGATAAAATTTAATTCAGATAACTATGTTTAGATTTTATCTAAATATTATAGAGAATTCAAAGAAATATTTTTGGTAATGAAAATCAATTTTGTAGATTAAGATATTTATTATAAAAGGATAAGAATATAGTTAACTATTTAAAGTAAAGAAAACTATATTTTGAAATATTAATAATCTCAGAAATTTAGTTGAGAAAGAAAAGATTGGGATTCAATAATGTAAAAACTATGAAGTACATATAAGATAAAGAATGTTTGAAATTTTTAAATTTAGAAAAAGAAGAGTGAAGTTCAAAATTATTAACAGACTATCCAGATATAGTAATCCTCACTTGAAAAAGAAAAAGAAAAAGAAAGAAAAAGAAAAAAGATTGAAAAAAAATCCCTGAAAAGAAAAGAAAAATATATAGGATTGAAAAATAATCCAAAAGAAAAAAGTAAGTGAGGAAAAGCTTGAGGAAATGCCTTATCAAAAATTGGCTTCACTTGGATTAACCTAAAGAGAAAACTTAAAGCATTTCTGAACTTATATTTATGACTAGTTTCTTTACTTAATAGAATTCTCATGAATTTCCTATCTTCTGAATATTCTAAGTGAATTGATATTGCAACATATAGTCATTCTTGAAATAAATAGAGAACTATAAATCTTAAACTTGATGACTAGATAGCCTTATACCTGCAGAATTAATCTAATTACTTGAAAATTATTTCTAAGAATTTTTTCTATAATATTTATTTAAATCAAAATTATAGTACTTCTAAATTAAAACTTTACCACAATGAATTATAACTTTTATGTAGTATTAAATATTACTTGAGAACAAGTAATGGTTAAAGTTTGGGGGGATTTTGACCCAAGGAAAAAAGGTTAAGATTTTCTTGCCTATTTTATACTTATTTTGATGATATTGCATTTTAAAGAAAGGTATTTTTGGTGTTTTTCTACATGTATGAAGATTTAAGGACAAAGGAGCGAAAATATGCAAAAAGGAGTGAATTTGTAGCAAAAAGGGCTAAAATATGCTAATTTGACCTAGGGCGCCGACGACGTGATTTTCCCGAGAGTTCAGAATATATTCCAAGGGAGGCCGCCGACGGCGAGGTCAGTATAAAACACAGTTTCTAGAAGGCTGCCGACGGCGCATCTCGAGGTCGCTGACAGTTCGGCGGTTGTTTCATAATATACCTCGAATGTGGACTATTTTCGAAGGGATGCCGAAAAATTATCCTTTTGGAGTCTTCTAAAGGTCACTAAGAGTCTGTAAAAAGTACTATTAGAGTTTTCTAATTGTTACTTAGTGTCCTATAGAGAGTCCACTAGTGTCCATTGTTATTAGTAAGTGTTAAATAGTGAGTTCAAATAGAGATTGTGAGGAATTCTTCGAAGGATAGTAAAAGTGGAAGGGAAGTGAGAGATCTCTTCTGCATTGCCGTTTCGAAGGAGAATTCCGTGTACTGTAAAGAAGGAAGAGATTCAGAGGAACTTCATGGAGTTTGCTTGGGGAGGAATTTAAGATAAGTTGTGTTTATTTAATTTATTTTATAGTACTTTACTTTTATATATGAATTTCAAGTTTTATTGCATCCTCTCCATGAATTCTGAGTAGTTGTTTTATCTTTCTCTTTGTTTTGATATTTTTGTGATATGATAAATAGAATTAATGTGCCATAAAAAGATTTAAATAAGTTGTGATTATCTTTAACTTAGATCTTAATTTACCTTCAATCCGGCCAATTGAAAAGTTAAAATCTGTTGAGTTTGACAACTATAGTTAAGATTACATCTGTGATTCAGGGAGATCAAAATCCTTGGAAGCAGATTGCAAATAAATAGAGAAATAATATTCATCGGGCATAGAATTGAAGATTTTAGAGTGACAGACTAAAATCCTCAATTCGGTCCTATCGTTTGGGTGTTGAAGTGTAAATTGTTAGCCCTCAGGCGAGGGGAACGTGGGAGCTCCGAAGTGAGAGCCGGTATCCTCCCGCCGTAGTCGCGGATTCATGAACTGAGCGTATGATTAGTCAATGTTCTTTATGCCTGGACCAAAGGGTAAAAAATATATATGCTCCTATTTGGCACAATACCATTTAAAAACTAATTCTAATTATCTATTCACTTAAATATCTTAACAAAGGAGAAAGATTCTTGTTTATATATTTGAACCTAACTTTAGTAGTGTTAGTTAATTGTTAGTAGAACTAGTTTAATTTAAATTTCGTATTATTGTCGATCGCTTATTAGTGACAGATAGGCAATTTCAATTTAGTTATGATTCTGAATTGATTTCTATAATCCTAGTCTGTAGCCTCTAAAATATTTCCCGTGGGATCGATATCCATGACTTCACTAGAGCTCTGTATTACTTGAGTGATACATATACTTGCGTTTAAAGGTAACTCTGCTATTAAAAGATTATAATATATATATTTGTTACTAAAATTAAAATTACGCTCCAAGTCAAGTCAATTGGCGCTATTGCTGAGGATTTAAATCTTCTAGTAGTGGTGTTGAATTCTTATATTTTTAAGTATATTAAAAATCGTGGTCACGTTGTATCTGTTTTGACTATGTGCATGAATTCTGGAGAACAAACTAGACTGCATTGGGTTTTTATTTTGTAAGCATACTTGTTTTATTTAAAACATTTGATCTATCACAATTTCTTATGATTGTATTACTGTTGAAAGACATAATTTGATGATTTCTTATGATTCAGTTAATGTCCACCTTTATTTGTTTTATTATGCTATTGCGAGTGAAAATAATTTGATAAATTGTCAATGAATTTATTTCGCATGAAACACATTCAGAATAGTATTTTCCAAACAGTTAAACCTGAACTCTATTTATATATTCAAGACATTATTGTCATTTTTACGGTCGACAACCTTTTCAAAACTGTATTTCTCAAATGGACCAACATCTTCTGAAATACCAGCTTCTGAACAGTAGCTTTTAAAAACCAACTTTTCTACGGCTACAACCAATACAAATGCACCGCAACACATATAATTGATTGCACACATAAATCGTATAGTTCTTCGCAAATTTGTTCGTTTTCTTTTGCTTATTGAACTTGAGCAGAGCTTAATAATGACGACAACTTCAAATTTGTTCCTACTTTTATGCTTAAGTACGATGAATATGATACATACAATTTAAAATATTCTTACTATTAAAATTTTATATTTTAAGAAATACTTTGCTAACTTTAATAAATTTGTGAGTATTATTTACATGGTATAAAAATTATAGCAGTTTATTAATCTACTCATGCAACTATTCAATAAACCATTTAGAATAAAATGTTAATTAAAAAAACAAAATAAAGTCACACAATGTCTTTAGTATTGCTTTTATTAATAGATAAATACAAACAAAAAGTTAATCTCTATCTAACCATCCGCCTATTTGTTTAATACTTCCGTCGCATTTATTAAACAATTATTAATTAAACTAAGAGTTTATCAAGCTCTTGAAAGCTAGACCTTAGATAAAAACAATATTTTAACAATTTCAATGATAAAACAGCTAACAAATCAATTTCATGTATTCATATCCAGTTTTATAAATTTCATTCAACAAAGGTCCACTATCTAAACAAAGGAATGAGATCAAGCATAAAATTATTCTTTCAGCACAAAGGTTAACTTCTAGGCCTATGATAGAAAAGTCAAGTTTGAATCATTAAACTTATTTGGTTTAATTAGAACATTTTGAAATGAAAAAGGAATTGAGCATCTCCAAATGGTGAATGTAGTTGGACTCGGTAAAATAAATTCAAAAGAATGTTTCTATATTGCTTTGAAGGAGTCGACTTCACTAAACCCAAGGCTGAGAAGTTTTCATACGTTATTATCTCAAAACTCTGAACTCGAATCATGGAAGGCATATTTTTAATATAAAAAATTACCTCAAAGTAAAAATAGAATATTTGTTAGTGGGGTTGAAAAATCCATATAACAAAATGGAAGGGCTTCAATACATAATGATTTTCTGTCGACTTGGTGAAGATATACCATGAGGGAAACTTTATTGGAAGCCATATTTTTTTAATATTAAACACTATAGAAGCAAACAATTACTTCTCTAAAAGGATCTCCATATGGTAAAACTAATGTCTCTTTTAGTAGGATCGAGGAAGGCTTTGGTGAATTGCTAGCTATGGCAATGATTGTCATCTTGCGTTCAGCGGGTTGTAGTATCGAGATACATCAAAAGTAGAAATAAGATGATTATATTAACACAACAATTCAACATAATTCTCAAATAAAAAAAAATTAGTCTTCATTACCTGTTTTTTGGTGATCAAATCATCGATATTAAACTCCACTTGATTACAGATAAGTTCATCAACGATTTTAGTCACATCTAGCTGATGGGCGGCACCAACATTTTTAAGCTTGATATGGAGGAAGATAAAGAAATTTCTATCATTCTGGGGAGACATTCCTTGCCACTGGACGAGCAATGATAGATGTGCGGAATGGAGAACTAACAATGAGAGTTTATGACAAGGAAGTTACTTTTAATGTGCTTAAATCTATGAAGTAGCTAGCTAAGGGAAAGGATAAATGATATAGAATTGATATTATTGATTATATGATTGCTAAACATTATCAAGTAAGATGTGAAGTCATAACAAATCAAAAAGAAATGAAAAGTGAAAATGAAATTGATTTGCAAGTTAAATCAAATGAGATAAATACTGAGGATACAAATTATGTTCAACAAAATTTTAAAATCTTAGATACTACTGCAAATAGTAAACCTCTGATTCCATCAAAAGAGAAACCTCATGAACTTAAGATGAAAGTGCTCCCTACTCATTTAAAATATGCATTTTTAGGAAATTCATCTACATTACCAGTTATAATATATTCAAATTTGACTGAAGAACAAGAAGAAAAATTAATGGAGACATTGAAAAATCATAAGAAAACCTTTGGATGGACATTAACTGATATTAAAGGAATTAGCCCTTCAATCTGTATGCGCAGAATTTTTATGGAAGATAATCATAAATCTAAGGCTGATCCTCAAAGGAGATTGAACTCTTTAATGAATGAAGTTGTTAAAAAAGAAAATTTAAAGTTGTTGAATGTTGGAATTATGTATCATATTTCTGACAGTTCTTGGGTTAATCTTATTCGTTGTGTTCCTAAGAAAGGGGGAGTGAATGTAGTTGTTAACAAGCGAAATGAATTAATTCAAACTAGACAAGCCACTTAGTGGAGAATCTGTATTGATTATAGAAAATTAAATCTCGCCACTAGAAAAGATCGTTTTCCTCTACCATTTCTGGATCAAATGTTGGATGTAACTAACTGAGTAATATTTTTGCTTTTTGGATGGATATTCCAGACACTACCAAATTCCTATAGCTTCTGAGGATTAAGATAAGACAACATTTACTAGTCTATACGAGACTTTTGCTTGTAGAAGAATTTCATTTGGTTTATGTAATGCACCAGTAACTTTTCAAAAATGTATGATGTCTAATTTTTGTGACTTAATTGAGAAAGGAATTGAAGTTTTTATGGACAATTTTTTAGTTTTTGGAACTTCCTTCAATGCATGTTTAGATCATTTAACAAAAGTTCTCAAACGCTGCAAAGAAATAAATTTAGTTCTCAATTGGCAAAAATGTCAATTTATGGTTGCAGGAAGAATTGTGTTAGGACATAAGATTTTTGAAAATGGCATTGAAGTAGATCCAGCTAAAATTCACATTATTGCTTAATTACCACCTCCTAAGTTTGTAAGATGAGTAAGAAGTTTTCTAGGACATGTTAGTTTCTATAGGAGGTATATTAAAGACTTTTAAAAAATTACTAAGTCTCTATTGCATCTTTTATAAAAATATACTAATTTTGATTTTAATGAGGAATGTCTAAATACCTTCAATTTATTAAAGGAAAAACTTAATCACTGCACCTATATTTTTCTCACCTGGTTGGGAAAAACCTTTTGAACTAATGTGCAATGCTAGTGATTATGATATTAGAGCTGTATTATGACAGAGATATGATAAACTTTTTAAAGTTATATATTATGCCACTAACCTTTGATGAAGCTTAAATTAATTATACAACTACTTAAAAGGAACTATTGGCATATAAATTTAGACCTTATTTTATTGGGGCTAAATGTATTGTGCATACTAATCATTCTGCTATTAAATATCAGATGTTGAAGAAAGATGTCAAACCATGATTAATCAGATGGGTCCTTATGATGCAAGAATTTGATTTTCAAGTAATAAATAGAAAGGGTACTGTTAATCAAATTGTTGATCATTCGTCAAGGCTTGAAAAATAAAATTATGGTGATAATGATATTGTAATAAATGAAAATTTTATTAATGAACAACTGTATAAGATTAGGTAATGACAAATTCTGTGGTATGATGATATAGTTAAGTATTTAGTTCGTAACAATTTACCCTACGGATTAGATAGCCATCAAATGAAAAGGTTCATTCACGATATAGTATTTTATTTTTAGGACGACCCTTATTTATATAAGCAAGATAAGAATTTTGTAATTTAAAGATGTTTACCAATTGCGTAAAACCCGAGATATTATTAAAAATGTCACGAATCATATTTCAAATGATATTTTGGGTTGATAAAACTGCATTTAAGATTTTACAATCTGGATTTTATTGGTCTACTTTATTTAGGAATGCTAATAATTATATAAAAGCTTGTCATAAATGTCAAAGACTAGGCAATATTTCTAGAGAAATGAAATGCCCTTGAATTTTACTTTAGAAGTTGAATTTTTTTATGTATGGGATTTAGATTCTACGAGACCATTTCTATCATCTTCTGAATAAAATTATATTTTGAAAGTTGTGGATTATGTTTCTATATGGATTGAAGTTGTTGCTTTACCTCGCTGTGATACTAAGAGTGTTGCAAAATATTTAAGAATAAATATTTTTATTAGATTTGGAATGCTGAGAGTAATTATTACAGATGGATGAAGTCATTTTAAGAATAGAATAATTGAAACTTTAAATAAAAAATATGGGATTAAACATCGAATTACCACAGCTTATCACCCTTAAAACAGTCGTTTAGCAGAAGTATCCAATCGTGAAATTAAAAGAATATTGAAAAAATGGTTAATCCTAACAAGAATTTGGTCTGCTAGATTAAACAGTGCATTATAGCCTTATAGGGCTGCTTATAAAACTCCTATCAAAATGTTACCATATAGGCTCATATTTGGAGAAGGTTGTCGCCTACGAGTATAATTAGAACATAAAACTTATTGGGCGATAAAAGAATTTAATTATAACTTGAAAGATGCTGGTAAGCAATGATTATTGCTGTTAAATAAGGTCGAGGAAATTAGAAATGAATCTTATGAGAATACCATGATTTATTGCAGTTAACTAAGGTCGACTGCTACTTTTACTAGCACACCTAGTACCCCACCACTTCCAGCCCCAATTGCTTCGACATCTATTAAGCTTAGCCCATCGACTCCTGCTCCCTCCCCCTAAAGTACATTTACTGTCAGAGGGAGAGTGGTAAGTTATTTTTTAACATTGTATTAGGTTTATCTTTTATGATGTATGCTTCTTTGTAACTAATTATTTCTTAAGCAGATTTATTCCTCACAAGTTGCCCATTACTTACATCATAGAGACTATCGGAACTAAGTACGATCAGCCCTATCTCTCATGGAAGTAGATCCCTGTAACCACCTGAGACTTTAGGTTCAGGGAGTTTGAGGTACGATCATGTAATTTAAATCAAATTTATAAATTTGATTTAATTTTTTGTACTAACACACGAATTATTATTTACGTTGTCGTGGTCCTTCACATAACTCCCAGAGCACCACTATAAGATCCGTCGAATCTTCAAGATTCAAGGCTAGCATTGCCTTGGAGACATATTCACGATAGTCCGTCGAAGGCACGAGCAGCTTGCCTGGATCTGAGAGGGGCTCTAAGGTCAGTTGACCGCAGTCTGGGCCTCTACTGATTACTAGAGGAAGAGGCAGACGAACTAGGCTAATCGGGCGATAAGGGGGGCTAAGGGAACTGATCATCCCCCCATACGGAGAACTATAAGAGGCTTGTAAGATTCTTTTAAATATTTAAAAATTAATTCAATCTTTCAAGTAATTTTGCAGCGATAACCAATTGTGTACGCTACACAGGCCAAGGAGTTGAGGCACGCTCTCTCATTGCGGGAACTGATCATTACCCCATACGGAGAACTATAGGAGGCTTGTAAGATTCTTTTAAATATTTAAAAATTAATTCAATCTTTGAAGCAATTTTGCGGCGATAACCAATTTTGTACGCTACACAGGCCAAGAAGTCGAGTCACACTCTCTCATTGCGGAGTTGCATGTCTGAACTCATCGGTGACGAGAACTGCACGATGAGTCTCAGAGCATTCCCAACGGATTACTGTAAATAAAAAACCTTAAATTAAAAATTTATTTTGACTCTAACTGTTGAATGTGTCAATTAAACATTGGTTTGAATTTTATAGAAGAAATTTGAGCGGCCATAGGAGAGGCATTTGGCCACTCAGGGCTAGACTTCTGCCAACAGCAGTGGTAGCCAGTTTATCACTGCGCAGTCAGAGCACGAGTTTTGGACCTTGGAGATGAGAAAGAAGAAGGGGAGGTTTTATGGCATTTGAGTGAACGACATAGCCGTCAAGGCCGAGCTCTCTCGTGGTCTCATATTGAGTTCCTTGAGCTCCTCAAAGCCAGACCAAAAGGTCTTGCCAAGCAGGTGACTGCAATGAACCAAGAGGTACGCTAGTTGCAAGAGCAGATGCTAGAAGACCAACATACGTTCAAGGACTCTCTAACGGGCATGGCGGAAACTTTAGCAGATTGCTGGGGCAAGTCTCCAATGACATCTGTAGAGGAGGACGAGGAGGAGGAGGAGAGGGAGTAGTAGTTTTTTTTATATTGTATTTAATTCATAAGCATTATTTTGTACATTTGTTGTGGAATTTCTGATTAACTTCACTATTTTTATTTAGGACAATTTGTGACATTATCCTTTTTTTTCATTAATGATATTTTTAAAGCCTTGATCTTAGATATGACTGGATATAATGTGACATGCGATGTGGATTATATGTTGTGTGTAGATTGTCGAAATGTGATTGATTTTTTGACATTTTTTTTGTGGTACAGATTTACATCCTTTTTGCGCTGAAAATTTTTTATGCTAAAATGACAAAATATTTTGTTGTTCATTGATATTATCTGCCACAAATTTGATGGTAATTCGATAATATTCTTTATCATCTAATGTTTTCAGATGCAAAATTCGATGCATGTGTAGAATAAACAAATCCAACGCTATTACGATGAAAAAACCAACCCAAATTATTCTGATGCAAAATTGAAGGAGTTAACATTACTGACCCCTGATTTACTGGCGGGAAAAAATGGAACATAAATTAGTCGCAAATTCAATGATAAACCTCAAATATCATCGAATTGCCTTCAATTTGTGTTTGATTTTGCTGACTCAAATTTGTTTAATTCATGTCTTGTAAATGTGTGCAAACATGCAAGTCGACAGAGCTGAGCATCGGTGCAAATTTTGGGACATGATTTTCTTCCACCACTTCTATGGGTTTTTGCATAATTGTAGTCCATGTAAATTTATTTTTCCTTTATATATCAATAATTGGAGCTACTATGGTGTTAAAATTCGTGATCAGTCTTCTCGGGAAAGATAATATACCATAAAAGATTTAACATATTTAAATGATTTAGAGATTGACCATTTTTTTGTTGACTTAATTTTTGATGGGTTTATACAAAGTGAAAATGTACTAGAATCCATCTATAAAGCCCCTCTTTATTAAGTGTGTTTATCAAAATCCTACTAACAACATTTATATTAAACCATTTCTTAGTGAGAGCAAAAAATTTTTGATGTTTTGAAATTTAGTAACAATTTTCGAGTCTCAACTCATTGTATGAAATCGTATTATCTCAATTATTTCTAGCCAATGATTTTAACATTTTTTGGATTATTTGAATAAGCGAGTTTATAATATAAGCTGATTTAAGCATTCCATATATATATATATATATATATATATATATATATATATATATATATATATATATGTATGTATGTATGTATAGATATATGTATGTATGTATGTATAGATATATGTATATATTCATTTTAGTGATTAGAACGATATCATCAACATTTCACAACCTAATAAAGAAGAGTTAAGAGAAACGAGCGAGGGGGTCCCTCGATAGACTATCAACATTTTGATTTTTAATAAAATGAGAGGTTAATTTGATGTACACAATAATGTTAGAAGTTTTATTAATGAGAAGGCATGGCAACAACTTCATCACGTCTAAACTCACTAATACTAATGTTAGGACTTTTTTTCCAAAAAACAAAAAAAAAAAAAAAAAACTATTAGCTTATTTAAATTTTTGTCACAAATCCTATGAAGCTAATTTCTTTGTTGTTAATCATAGGAAGCTATATAGTAATTTCATTTAACAAAGCCCCTATTAAAATAAAATTAGCACCATTAGAATTCTAAGAACTAGAGTGAATCTCTAATTATTCTTTGCATTAATTAAAGAGAGAAGATCTTAAAATTATGAAATTTTTTAACCATGGTAATAGTGATATAACTTATTTATCAACAGAATGAGGTCTAAACTTTAAGGTAAGAGTGAAGATTAAAAAATTTGTAATTTGTGTGAATAAAATACATATCAATGAGATTAATATTTACTACTATTTGTGTGCATAACCTGTGGCTCATAAGTCCCATCAATTTTATATGATTTAATTTTATGTTGTTTAGCACTTGATGTCCTTAGCATGTACTAAGGAATCTTTCTCTTATACTCTCACCCTAATTGCAATTTTTATCTCATAATCCTTTCCTTCTTGTAGCTTCTTCAATCATAAGCCATTTTCAAATTATTTTTCCCATATGCAATAACTTAGTTTAAATAAGGTAGTTCCAAGAGCAGTCTCAATGATCTCCAAGCATGGAAAAAAACATGCGTACATTGTTCGGACGCTGCTGCATCCGGATAACGGCCCCGATGCATTGGTTGAAGCAGTTTTTTATTTTATTTTATTTAATTTTCAGAAGTGATCAGTTCATCGCGGTCATTGTCCGGACGTTGCTCTGCATCCAGACTACGTATGTAAGTTTTTTTCCCAAGCATGAGTATGAAAAATAGTTATCTCGGCTCATGCCTTGAAAAGGGTAGATTCTAATATGCTTAATAGAATGGACATCCTCTAAATGACAAATGTTAAATGTGTACAAAATCTATTAGGGCGGTTATGGAATTTGCAGTTTTATTAAGTTATTTGATAATTTAAATCTAATTGCAATGTTTAAATAATAATTAGACGATTAAAAGTTTACTTTCTATAGAGAATAAAACTCTTAAAATCATAGTAAAGTAAATGATAATCCATATAAAACAACATTAGATTTAATGTTTAATATATCATGTGAAGAGAGAGTAATTTACATATTAACAAGATTTAGATTGCCTCTACACACCAAAAACTTGTGATAGAAGTTTTAATTTGAAACTTCACTTTGAGAATAACGGCAAGGTCCTTGTCCTTCTTAAACTGTTTGGAAAGGTATTTTTTAGCCGATTAAGCAGCTCTTGACCGATTATGCGTTTCCAAACCTGATTGACTTGTATTCATGTCAATCAGACGCCAAATTCTAATCTTCTACGCTTCACAATGTTCTATGATATACAATTGGCTTCTACATGGATGATAATAGCAATTTTTGTAAGGGTTTTAAAATCTTAATTGAAATATTGGTCCGATTAAGTAAGGACAATAATAAAAAAACTGAATTGGAAAAATTCAAATATATTTGAAGTGTTAAAAATGATTTTTATTGTTTTTTTCAGAGTTCAGAAATATAAAATTGTATTTGTTGGTTTAGAGCATTGGCCATAGTGACTCCAAGAACTTGTTAGCATTAATGATTTTTAATTTGACGTTGAATTCTAAATTGTTAGGGAGACACGCTTAAGAAATAGAACACGAAAGAGAGGAAGAGAGGCAAGATCTTGGTAATGAGCGGTAAAATCACATAACATTTATTCATGGAATCAGCTTCTATTTATAGGAATGAATGATGTACAGTTACACTTTGTACTTCTATAAAAATAAGTGCGGCGTAAAATGTCATCCGATTGGATGGGGCTGGGTGACACCCTTGGCTCCCGGTCAGATTTTTGCACCTGGCGAGGAGCTGACCCGACCCGCAATTACACAGTAAATTAACTTCCAAAAGATGACAAAAAACTTGACCCGATTTATAAATAGCGGCTAGTGTGCAAAATCTTAAATGTTATAAAAATTAGAAAATATTTTACACACTAGGAGTACTTACGCAAGTATACGTATCGTTTCAAGTAATATAGAGTTTTCTTTAAAAACTTCGAGTATTGATCCCACGAGGAAGTGAAGTAAGAGTGTCTTTAGTCAAATTCTAATCTACTACTAATAGTCCTTAATTTGGAATGTCGATTAAAATTTTGTTTTATCTAAGCAACTACTCCTAAATACAAGAGTTAAATGTAATAGTAATTATAACTAAATGCAAATAATAATTCTAAAGATAACCCTTTTGGATGAATTGGTTTGGAGAATTTTGAGATATTAAAAACTACTATTCTTATGTAATGAAATAGATAATGTATAGGATTGAGATGCATTAAATATTGTATATGTCGAATAGGAGCAATCCTATTCTTTACCCTTCTGGTCCAGGCATAAAGAACATCGACTAATCCTATGCTTGGTTACTGAATCTGCGGCTAGGCTGGATACCGGCTCTCACTTCGGAGCTCCCACGTTCCCCTCGCCTGAGGGCTAACATCTACACTTCAGCACCCAAACGATAGGACCGAATTGAGGATTTTAGCCTGTCACTTTAAAATCTCCAATTCTACGCCCGATTAATATTATTTCCCTATTTATTTGCATTCAATTCCCATGAACTTCACCATCCATGGAATTTGAATGTGGTTCCATTTTGTTGAGAATTACATATTCTCTTTCAGGACTTAACGCAATTACAACGAATTTTAACACTACAATGGGCCTATATTGCAATGTAAATGAAGTGCAAGTAAAAACCATCACATTTGTAATTAAATTTACTTCTACCATGCATCACAAAATCCTAAACATGATTTCTACTCATTGCAAAAGAAAAGTAAAAGGAAAATAATGACATAATCTTCTCATGCCGCTATTTCCAAAGAAAAAGAAAAAATAAGAGAGTTACGTCACAAAGCACGAAGAAAACATAAAGGAAACTTCATTTAACAAAAGCAAATCCACTAAATAAATGTTTACAAAATTATAAGATAATGAAGAACAATACTTAGTTTTTTCCCTGAAAGAAAGATGAAGATCTCTCCCATAAAGTCTCCCGGCGATCCATGCAATGCTAGCGAAATCCCTTACAAATTCTCTCAAAATCTCCTCTCCAATCTTTTCAAAAGGGTAGAAATCTACATTTCTACTCTTAATCTAAGAATCCTAAACATTCCTCTAAGTTTTTCTCTCATTTCCTCTATTGTTTCTCACTCATTTCTAACATATATTCGTCATTTTAAAGAGTATGGACGAAGTTTGAAGAGTTTCTTTAAGCACCCCTTCGAAAAAGCGTCCAAATACGTCGAATATTGGCCCAAAACCACCAAATGTAGGTTCATGGTCGTCCGTGCCGCTGTCGGCGGGTTCGAGCTCTCTGGCGGCGAGCTTTTCGGCCATTTTTCGGTGGTCTCGGGAAAATCTCGCCGTCGGCGAGCAGGCTGCTGCGCGGCTCCACCGTTTTAGCTCCGTTTGGCTCCGTTTTAGCTCTGTTTCGCCCCCATTTCAGTTGCGTTGCGTTCGTAACAGATAGCCCTACAAAATAAGCATAAAAATAACCTTTCTTTAAAGTATAATCTCATTCAAAAATATGCAAGAAGTGTAAAAGAGATTAAGCATCAAAAGACTTATCGAAAGGTGTCAGGGTAGAATTTCATTTCTTGCTCGTTTTTACTTCAATTTGCACCGTTTTTGCTTCCTTTTGCTCCAATCACCATTTCTTGTACCTAAATCCAAAAAACATACAAAATACCTTCCTTTAAAGTGTAATATCATCAAAAATAAGTAAAATGATATAGCAAAAAGCGTATATATTTTAGGCGTGTCAGGAGCCTATGGGAATGACCGGCTGGCCATTTCCTGGGCAACCAAAAGGCGGATCGAGAGGCCCATACAGACTATTTTAGATTCAGGACATTTTCATCATTCTCCCAACTTGGTTTAAAAATGCCGGCAAATTCATTCGTGTGAGCTTTGTGATCACTGAAAAATTTATTAAGAAATTCATACCTATTTTTGATGAAATTGCACTTTAAAGAAGGGTATTTTCTTTATTTTATTGCAGGAATGGAGAATTTAGGTGATAAAAGCAAAAATCATAAAAAGGAGCGGATTTGGAGCAAAAAGGAAGAAAATAATGCAATTTAGTGCTCGAGTCGCCGACGGCGAGATCGAGCTCGCCGACGGCGAGGTTACGAGGAGACATTTCGAAAGATTTATAACCGTCTCGTCGACGATGAGCCCGAGCCCGCCGACAGTCGAGATAGCGCGGTTTGAAGATCTTCTAGAAGCCTCGCCGAACGCCGAGGTAGTTCGTCGCTCGACGGCGAGCTAGTTCAAATGGCACGGATACATTGAACCTGGACACTTTTTGAAGAGATACTTACACACCTCTTGGACCTTTACTTACCTCTATATATAGAGGCCGAAAATCAGTCTTTTGTGTGTTATTTTTTTGTTTTGTGTGCAATCTTTTAGTCTTTTGTCTAGTTTTGTGGCGGTTAGTGTGTCTTTAGTGAGTCTTTAGTGAGTTTAGTGAGTAATTAGTGAGTCGTCTCGTATCGGAAGGAAGAGTCGAAAGGAACTACGAGGAGTCTGTTTGGGGATAAAATCAAGATAAGTATTTGTATTTATTGTTTTTAACTTTAAATGAAATTCATGCTTAGTTTAGTTCCCATGCATTCTGAGTAGTTTATTTAGTCTTTCTCCCTATTTATGAAATTAAGTGACTTGATGAAATTAAAATAGAGATACTTTTATATATTAATAAATTGTGATAATTTTTACTTAAAACTTAATTTACTTTTCAAATCGGCCATTTGATTTGTTAAAATGTGTTGATTTACAACTATAGTAAAAATTACATCCGATATTCGGGAATTCAAAAGACTTGGAAGGAAGGTGCAAATAAATAGGGAAATAATATCACTGGGCGTAGAATCGAGCATTTTAGTGTGACGGACTAAAATATTCAATTCGGTTCATTGTTTCGAGAGCTAATGTGTAGATGTTAGCCCTCGAGCGAGGGGAACGTGGGAGCTCGAAGTGGCGGTCGGTATCCTCCCGCCCAGTCGCAGATTCGATAATCAAACATAAGATTAGTCAATATTCTTTACACCTGGACCAAAGGGTAAAGAATAGGAATGCTCCAATTTGTCACAATACCTTAAAATTTTCTATTTAAATTCATCAATCACTTAAATTTCTAAACAAGGGGAAAGATACTTTTTCTAAATAGTTAAGACTTGTTTAGTTTAATTTCCTGCACTTTTAATACGTATTAATTCTCTACTTAGTTAAGTTAGAATACTTAGTTTACTTTATTGCGCTTAAATTTAGAATTCCAAATTTTCGTATACTAGTTTTATTATTATTATTATTTTAAAATTAGTTGTTATTTAATTTTCTCTTTCCCTATGGGATCGATAACCAGGACTCCACTAGAGCCTCGTATTACTCGATACGATACGTATACTTGCGTAGCATCCACAACATAAATAATTACAATTCTATACATATAATATAGCGGGGTCAAGTTTTTGGCGTCGTTGCAATTAAATTAAAAAATATCATAATATAAAATTGTGGGTCAAATTTTTAGCGCCGTTGCCGGGGAAGCTTCGGTAAGAACTTTAGGAGAATTTTAGTTGAAGCAATTAGGCTTAGATTTGGAAAACTGTAGTGTAGTAAAAACTATTTTTGTGTGAAAAATTTTTTGTTGTATGAAACATTGTTGTGAAAAAATTGTTTGTGTGAAAAATATGGTGATCGTAAAAATATTTTGTTGTGTTGAATATATTTCGTTATTTATTTGTTTAATTGTTAATATATTATTTGTTGTGTTACGTATGCGAAACAAAGGATCCGTAGGACTTGTGCCTTATGATCCCGAGTTTGAAGAAAATAAAAAAATAAAAATTCAGAAAGGACTCAAAAAACTAGAAGTGGAAATGGAAAACTTTCAAGATAATAAATTGGAAAATCATCATAAATTATTGAGGGATTGCATAAATCCTACGACAAATGAAATTCACTTAAGTATACAATACCCTGTCATAGAAGCTGACTCATTTGAAATAAATCCTGAGATTATCCAACTGGTACAAAACAATCAATTTGGTGGAACTCCTTTAGAAGATCCTTATTTACACTTATCAAATTTTCTAGAACTTTGTGCTACATTTCGTTATAATGGCATGTCAGATGATGCTGTTAAACTAAGGCTTTTTCCTTTCTCACTAAGGGATAAGGCTAAAATATGGTTATATTCATTAGCACCTGGCTCTATTAAAAATTGGGAGGAGTTAAGTCAGAAATTCCTAGCTAAGTATTTTCCACCTTCAAGGACTACTAAACTTAGAAACGATATTATCTCATTTTGTCAGTATGAAGGGGAATCAATATACGAAGCATAAGAAAGATTTAAGGAACTCCTAAGAAAGTGTCCACACCATGCTCTGCCCGATTGGTTAATCATTCAAACTTTTTATAATGGGTTAGTAGAATCCCTTAGGTTTATAATTGATGCTGCCGCTAGTGGATCATTAATTTCAAAATCATTTGATGAAGCGTATGCATTAATTGAAGAAATGGCTACAAATGAATTTCAATGGCCTCTACGAGGGTAAATCATAAAAATGTAGCTAGTGTTCATGATACAGATATAATTACAATTCTTGCATCTCAGATTGCTGCAATATCAAGGAAATTGGACCAATTTGGAATGAACCAACCTCAATTTACTCCTGTAAGTGAGGAAAGTTCATTAGGGCCTATAATTGATTCTAAATTATCATATGAGACTTTAAATACCATAAACAACCCGTACTCAACTTTTACAACCCGAGTTGGAAGAATCATCCTAAATTTAATCGGAATACTACTACCGACGATGGAAACCAACAATGGGAAAATAATCATGCAAATCCTAATGGAAGTTGGAATAATTACGAGAACATAAACTATAGACTTTCATATCCACCAGACTCTAACAATGATCAACAATTTGAGGGTAAGAAGATGTCTGTGGAAGAAGTGGTATTGCAAATGAGAAACCAATTGCAAAGTCAAAATGCTGCGATTAGAAACATAGAGAATCAACTGGGACAAATTGCTAATTCACTTAGCAATAGACAACAAGGAACACTTCTTAGCAACAATGAGATCAACCCTAAAGAGAACACTAATGAACAAATAGAAGTCATCCAATTAAAAAATGGAAGAGAGATAGAGGACGTGGTTAGAAAAGAAAAAGATGTTGTGAGAGAAACAAAGGAAACTAAAAGGCCTGAAGAACATGTTTCTAAGGATCTGGAAAAATTAATATCTCCAACTAAAATCAATTTGGAAAAACCACCACCTCCATTTCCTTAAAGACTTAGACAACATGAATTGAATAAAAAATTTTCAGAGTTCGTGAAAGTACTTAAGAAGTTAACGATAAATATTCCTTTCACAGAAGCTTTGAAACATATGCCAAGTTATGCAAAGTTTATAAAGGATATATTAAACATGAAAAGAAAATTTGGGGATTACGAGACAGTTGCACTAAGTGAGGAGTGCAGCGCTATACTTCAGAAAAATTTTCCTTGAAAACTTAAAAATCCTTGTAGCTTTACAATTCCTTGTGCAATTGGAAAAAGATTATGTGGAAAAGCTTTATGTGATTTAGGAGTAAGCATTAATTTGATACCTCTATCTATATTTAAAAGGTTAGGTTCGATCGATATTTCTCCCACTCTTGTAACCCTTATGTTAGCTGATCGATCTATCATTTATTCCAAAGGAGTTATAGAAGACGTGCTTGTTAAAGTGGATAAATTTATCTTTCCTTTGGACTTTATTGTATTAGATATGGAGGAAGATAAAGAAATTCCAATTATTTTAGGGAGGCCTTTCCTTGTTACTTTGGACAAGCTATGATAGATGTGCAAAAAGGAGAGTTGACTATGAATATTAATGACCATGAAGTCACTTTTGATGTATTAAAGACTATGAAATTTCCAGCTGAGAGAAATGATGATGATTGTTTTTGGATGGATAAAATTGATTATCTAAGTAAAGAACATTTCCAAGAAAGTTTTGAGAGTAAGTTAACAAATGAGATTGAAATAGACTTTCATGATGAGTCAAAAATGTTATGTAAAGAAGACTGTATGTATGTTCAGGAGAGGTGTGAAATGATGGATGCTACCAAAAATAGTAAACTTTTAGTTCCATCTCTTGAAAAATCTCATGAACTTAAGATGGATGTACCCCATACAATTTTAAAGCCTATCTATTTAGGGAATTCATCTACACAACCAGTCTTAATATCTTTAGATGCGACTCAATCACAAGAAAAACCTGAATTGAATGATAAACAAGATAAAATTATTGAACTAAGACTTGGAAGAGAATTTGAGGATATATTTCTAAAGAACTTTGAGTTGAGAAAAGAGGATAAGAATATTGAAAGACCACTTGGAAGAAATTCCTAAGGAATTAAAAAAACCTATTTTCTCAGCTAAGATAGATCCTCCATCATTTAATAATTATAAAGGGGAAGAATTGGAAGATAACTTGAATCATAAGAGTGACATAGAAGAATTTGATCTTGAATCCGAATTATTTAAAAAGAATCGATCCAAAATTTGGAAGATATTGAAGTATCTTATAAAGATCCATTTCTTATCAATTTCAAGGATGATATTAATATGCAATTTCATAAAATCAATAGAAGAATATTGGATCTAGAAGGAAATATGAGGAACAATGATATAAATCCAATCGAAATTGAAGAGCTAAATGAAAAATTAAAATTTGAGGATTTTATAGGAATCCCTGGATCTGGAAATGATTGGGCGATTGATCGAGGATTACTTAAATGGAATTTTGATCAAGGAGGAATCATTTGTCGGGCTAATGACGTTAAACCAAGCGCTTTATGGGAGGCAACCCATAGTTATCAGTGTGCTTTGATTTAGTGTACTTGAGAGTCATGATTGTTAGTGATCTATTGTATTTGCTTTATAGTGGATTGATTAGTTTGATTGATGATTGGTAGATGTTTGGATTATTAGTAGTTTGATTTGATCTTTGTGTGTCATGAGGGAGGTGATTCCTTAACTTCTTATTATGGCTTGACTTGATCTCTTGTAGTAATTGGATTAACAAGTCCACTGTGACTTGGGTCTCACCCAGACTTGGGTTTTACAAGAGAAATGATGAATTTAAACATTGATAGTTCCATCTTAATTTGTTACTTCCTTTCTACAACTTTATTTTCATTAAGTATGAGTCGCGAACCTATTTGATGAAAACCATTAGGATGATCATACACTATTTTTATAACTGTTAGAGGTGCTTAATTATGAGGATTAGATGTTGCCTGAGATTAGTGCCTAGGAACCAATTTATCAGGGGTAATCTTATCCTTGGGATTATAATTTATAAAATCATTTTAAAGTGCCTAATTTACTAGTGTAGTGATTCCGTTAGAAATTGGAAGTAAATTAGTGAGATGGGATGAGTTAAAGGAAGAATTGACCTCATTTATCATTTGTGATTATATTTGAATTGTGTGTTTATGTTTGTGTTACAACTTTATTTAGGTCTTGAAGAACATTTTTATAATCCCTTGCTGATACATGCTATGCTAGTTAGACTTTAGTTTAGTTAATTTTATTCTGGCATGATTAGTTTAGATTTACTTTCTGCTGCATATTGTTCTGTCCTAATGAATAATTGTAAATGGTTTTGATAGACATTTGTGGTAGATATAATTTCTAAATTATTTTCTTCCTGCTTATATTTTCTGTACTGAATGCTATATATGTTAAAAATTAAGTTTGGAGGTAAGAATAAAAATAAAATTTTAATGTGAAAATACTTCCTTTTAGTGTAATTTTATTACAAGCATGTTTTAGGCTAGATTTACTTTCCCCTACAGTCATTCTATCCTGATTATGCATGATATGAATTTGATAGGATGTTGTAGTAGTAAGTATATTCAACCTTTACTTTTTCTTCCTGCTATATTTTATGGAATTAGTTGCAAAATATTTTACAATTTAAGTTTGGGGGGAAGAAAAATATTAACTCTTATTTGTTCTCAATTGTTATATTTTCAAAAAAATTATTAACATAACTTCTGACAATTGTACCTTGCTTGAGATAACTAAAACTTTTTATTTTAATTGAATATTATGGAAGGATTGGATGAAATTTTTTAGTAATAAAAGTTAATTTTAAAAGGGTAAGATATTTGGTAGGAAAGAATTTGATTATAGTTAACTATTTAAAGTAAAGAAAACTCGTATTTTTGAAATATTAAGAGACTTAAAGTATTATGTGTTAAGAAGAGATTGTGACTTTATGATGAATCATAAAGCTCATACATAATTATAAAGTAAGGATATGATTTAAGTTTGAACTTTAGAAAGAGGAGAGTGAAGTTCAAAATCATTACAGGCTCTCCAGATATAGTAATCCTCATATAAAAAAAAATAAAGAAAAAAAAGAGAGTGAACAAAAAGGGATTGAAAATGATCCCGAAAAAAAAAAAAAAAGAGAAAGAAAAATATTTATGAGGAGAAACTTGAGGAGATACCTAATCAAAAATTGGCTTCACTTGAGTCACTCTAAAGGGAGAACTTGATTTTATTTTTGAATTTATATTTAAAGTATTGGCCTACATTTTGATAAAGTTTGCATGAACTCCTTTTTCACATAGTCTTTCAAGGCATTCTTAATGTAACAAATTATGGTTTATCTTAAAATAAATAGAAGACTAGAACCCCAGTACTTGATCGTCGAATATTCTTATACTTGTAGTGTTAACCCGAGTTACTAAATTTCTTTCTAAAAATCTAACCATTATATTCTTTTAAATGAAAAATTTTAGTGTCTTACAGGTGAAAATTACATTGCCTCGAGTTATATTTTTATGTAGTAAAAGTGTTACTTGAGGACAAGTAACGCTTAAGTTTGGGAGTATTTCGACACGCCTAAAATATATATGTTTTTTGCTATATCATTTTACTTATTTTTTTGATGATATTACACTTTAAAGGAAGGTATTTTGTATGTTTTTTAGTTTTAGGTACAAGAAATGGCGATTGGAGCAAAAGGAAACAAAAACAGTGCAATTTGGAGCAAAAATGAGCAAAAAATGAAATTCTGCCCTGACACCTTTCGATAAGTCTTTCGATGCTTAATCTCTTTTATAATTTTTTGCATATTTTTGAATGAGATTATACTTTAAAGAAAGGTTGTTTTTATGTTTATTTTGTAGGGCTATCTCTTACGAACGCAACGCAACTGAAACGGGGCGAAACGAAGCTAAAACGGGGCCAAACGGAGCGAAACGGTGTAGCCGCGCAGCAGCCTGCTCGCCGACGGCGAGATCGATCTCGCCGACGGCGAGATTTTCCCGAGACCACCAAAAAGTGGCCGAAAAGCTCGCCGACAGCGAGCTCGAACTCGCCGACAGCGGCCCGGACGACCACGAACCGACTTTTGGCGGTTTTGGGCCAATATTCGACGTATTCGGACTCTTTTCGAAAGGGTGCGTAAGGAAACTCTTGGGAATTCGTCCAAACTCTTTAAAAATGGCGAATATAGGTTAGAAAAAGGGAGATTAAGAGAAGATTAGAGAGAAAAAATTGGAGAAAAACTTAGAGGAATGTTTAGGATTCTTAGATTAAGAGTAGAAATGTAGATTTCTACCCTTTCGAGAGATCGGAGAGGAGATTTTCGAGAGAATTTGTAAGGGATTGTACGAGCATTGCATGGATCGACGGGAGACTTTGTGGGAGAGATCTTCCTCTTTCTTTCAAAGGGAAAAAGCTAAGTATTGTTCTTCATTATCTTATGATTTTGTAAACATTTATGTAGTGGATCTGCTTTGTTTAAATGAAGTTTCCTTTGCGTTTTCTTCGTATTTTGTGACGTATCTCTCTTACTCTTTCTTCTTCTTTGGAAATAGTGACATGAGATGATTATGCCATTGTTTTCAATTTACTTTTCTTTTCTAATGAGTAGAATTCATGCTTAGGATTTTGTGATGCATGTTAGAAGTTAATTTAGATATAAATGTGATGGTTTTTACTTCGCACTTCATTTACATTGCAATTAAGGCCTCGTTGTAATGTTAAAATTTGTTGTGAAAACATACGATCCGAGAGGGCTATGCTTTCTACAACTAAGTACGAACCACATTTAAATTCCATGAATGGTGAAGTTCATAGAAGTTGAATGCAAATAAATAGGAAATAATATTAATCGGGCGCGTAATCGGAGATTTTAGAGTGACGAGCTAAAATCCTTAATTCGGTCCTATCGTTTGGGTGCTCGAAGTGTAGATGTTAGCCCTCAGAGCGAGGGAACGTGGGAGCTCGAAGTGGCGACCTGTATCCTCCCAAATTCGTACGCGATTCGCTACCAAACATAGGATTAATCAATGTTCTTTATGCCTGGACCAAAGGGTAAAGAATAGGATTGCTCCTATTTGGCACATACAATATTAAATGCATCTCAATCCTATACATTATCTATTTCATTACATAAGAATAGTAGTTTTAAATATCTCAAAATTCTCCAAACCAATTCTTCCAAAAAGGGTTATCTTTAGAATTATTATTTGCATTTAGTTATAGTTACTATTACATTTAACACTTGCATTTAGGAATAGTTACTAGATAAAACACAATTTTAATCGACATTCCAACCTAAGGAGTAATTGTAGTATGCTAGAATTTGACTAAAGACTTCTTATTTCACTTCCTCGTGGGATCGAAACTGGGGTTTTTAAAGAAAACTCTATATTACTTGAAACGATACGTATACTTGCGTAGTACCCCTAGTGTGTAAAATATTTTCTAATTTTTATATCATTTAAGAGTTTGCACACTAGCCGCTATTTATAAATCGGGTCAAGTTTTTTTGGCCATCTTTTGGAAGTTAATTTACTGCGTAATTGCGGGTCGGGTCACTTTGCGACATTAGACTTTAGGGGATGTGGCCGAATTCTGAGCGTCTTGAAATTATTTTCCTTCCGGCCTGCACAAATCAGCCGAAAAGACATGTTCCTTTGATCTATACTTGGTGGGTCCCAGATTGCCTTGTCATATTTTTTGTCGATCGTTAGATTTTTTAAGACTCATGATGAGATATATTTAATGTACACATTTAAGTTATCTGATTCTTTTGCTCTTTGATATCATCGGCTATGATAAGAACAAGTGAATCTTAATTTTCAATAAACCATTGATATTGATGATGATTAAATGCATAATAATTAAATGTTTCTCGAATTCAGTGTGAAGACCCCTATAAATTGGGGAGAATTGAAGAAAAAATGTATCTTATCTTAGTCTTCTTCGAACGAGCAATCTTTTCTTATTATTTGTCGGTGATCATGGAAAGTAGTCCCCCCCACCCCCCCCCTTCCAAGTCAGTTAACTTCAATGAGGATACCCGGGAGATGGTTTCTTAGGTGATTATGCAACGGACGAAGGCTTCTTCCAAGAGCGCGCATCTTGAAAAACTTCTTGTGGTTGAGGTGAGATTCCCTATGCTGGGCGACGAAGTAGGGTCGTCTGATTTTCTTTGTATCCACCCTGCGTAAAGGTCCCAAGTGAGGGATGGCGACGTTTTAGTGAAGAAAAGTTAGATGATGGAGATAACTGGCCTAGAGGGTCGATTGGCATAGCTGTTAACTTTGGCCCGAGATCCTTCTATGTTGAACAAAGAGAAGAGCCAAGAGCCTGAAACTA
Source organism: Papilionanthe hookeriana x Papilionanthe teres (assembly GCA_022702705.1). Classification (NCBI taxonomy): domain Eukaryota; kingdom Viridiplantae; phylum Streptophyta; class Magnoliopsida; order Asparagales; family Orchidaceae; genus Papilionanthe; species Papilionanthe hookeriana x Papilionanthe teres. The sequence goes on along the minus strand of CM040427.1, from coordinate 75,359,983 downwards.
CGCTAATGCTGCCGGAGGAATTAAGGGTGACCATTCTGGAGGCAGCCCATGATTTTGCACTGGTGGATGCTCCTGGAGCTATTGTTCATTCCCCATCATTGGAACAGAAGACCAGGGATGGAGCTTGTTCCTTTACTACTTCAGATTTACATAAGATGATGGGCCCGTCATCTGGTGTGGGGGTGAACACTCCACACGTTATGGAATGTGGTGCTGGTGGCACCATGGATTTGGAGTATATTAAGGGATCTAGAAGTTCGGCAGGACTACCAGAGGATGTCACAGCTTGTCCTACAGTTAACCCAGCTGAGGCAGCTGGCATGTCAAAGCCTCCTTGCTCGACTGGACTTCTGCTTTTGTGAGGCGGACACTCCACTAAATCAAGAGGCTCACGCTCATTCTCAAAACATGTGACAAGAAAAAAAATGGAGGAATAATTTGTCATGATGTGTGCCGAGAAGTCTATTCTTCAAGATGAATTGGCGGCACTTCAAGTCGAAGTGGTTATGATTCGGGAGACTATTTTGGTCTCCCATCTTCAATATGAAATAGAAAGTGTAGAAAGATTTACGTTAGGAGGGAAATTGTTTTATCAATGACTATCTCAATTTGGTTATGCCTCAGCTCAGGCAATGGGTGATGGTTTTGTTAGGTATTTTCTTTAGGGGTGATAAGTTATAACTAGGTGGATTCAGATGTAAAAATAAATATTTTTGCATAAATGAAATTTTAAATTTTTGTGTATCGTAATGTGTGTATGATTTGACCTTATTTCTGTAGTTCAATGTGGCAAAAAACCCTTATGTTTCTGCATCATTTTTTACTTTCGTGGTGTACTAAGGATCAATGGGCTTGGAATAACCCTACTTTGTTATCTTTCTCTTTGGATGATCCTTTTCTCCCTCAACATTTTATACTTCCTTCTTCCCTTTGGTCAAGTTGGAATTGTTCAGTGTGAACCCCTCCAGTCTAGCATCTGTGATAACCACTAAATAAATGGAATTCCTCTAAAGGTAGTCTGTCAATGGGGATTTAGTAGTTCTTAGCCAATAGGAAAATATGAAAGAGCTTCTGGCATGCTTGGAGACAGTCTGTCCCTCTACATATGCTAGTTCAAGTTTAGATTGTGGTTGTGTCTCTGACATGAGCTTTAATCATATTCAATCATTAAGGCATTATCCCAACGCAGGTGATGCGTAAATCTATGGTGATCATCATGACATTTGTTATCTTTCTTTGGCTGTTGGATCTTCTCTGGTTCATTGAGCTCTTCTCCCTCTTCTTTTATTTCAAGGTGGATAAAGATATATATGCAGCTTTCTCATCCGGCTCAAACTCCGTGAGAGCAAGACTATGGATTGCCGATCAAAGTTTGTGATTGCTACTGAAGATTCCTGCCATTTAGTTGAGGCAGTCAAGTCGGTAGGTCTTGAATCTATGTTGTGGGGGAAAGAATACACGAACCTTGTGTTGACCTCATTTTTGATGAGGTCCAGTCTTTCTTCCTTAGAAGCCTAGGTTCTAGCCATAGGACTTCCTGTTGACTATCCTAGAGGACAAGTGATGGAACCCTCCCACATACAAATTCTAAACACTTCTTGACTCTTCTTGTGAAGTCTCATATGGGTGGTCCCAAGCCCTTAGCCTTTGGCTAAGATGGCTAGGACCAACATGTGAAGACTCAAGAATGAGTTCCTATAGGATCAATGAAGCCTTAGGATGACCCTAGGTGGCATGGTTTTGGTCTCACACAAACACACAATTGAACCTATCATAATTTCCCAGATACCCTAAACCCTAAATCACTTACACATAAAGTCCAATTCCACTAAAACATCTAACTTTTGGGCCAATATTCGACGTATTTGGACTCTTTTTCAAAGGGGTGCTTATGGAAACTCTTCAAAATTCGTCCATACTCTTTTACATGGCGAATATATGTTAGAAAAGTGAGAAACAATAGAGGAGAAAAGTGGAGAATACTTGGAGGAATGTTTAGGATTCTTAGATTAAGAGTAGAAATGTAGATTTCTACCCTTTTGGAGAGATTGGAGAGGAGATTTTGAGAGAATTTGTAAGGGATTTCACTAGCATTGCATGGATCGCTGGGAGACTTTATGGGAGAGATCTTCGTCTTTCTTTCAAAGGGAAAAAGCTAAGTATTGTTCTTCATTATCTTATAATTTTGTAAACTTTTATTTAGTGGATTTTCTTTGGTTACATGAAGTTTCCGTTGAGTTTTTTTCGCGCTTCGTGACGTATCTCTCTTACTTTTTCTTTTTCTTTGGAAATAGTGGCATGAGAAGATTATGTCATTATTTTCCTTTTACTTTTCTTTTATAATGATTAGAAATCATGTTTAGGATTTTGTGATGCATGGTAGAAGTAAATTTAATTATAAATGTGATGGTGGTTTTTACTTGCACTTCATTTACATTGCAATAAGGGCCCATTATAGTGTTAAAATTCATTGTAATTACATCGACTTGAAAGGGCGGTGTAATTCTCAACAAAGTGAAACCACATTCAAATTCCATGGATGGTGAAGTTCATGGGGATTGAATGCAAATAAATAGAAAAATATAATTATCGGGCGTAGAATTGGAGATTTTAGAGTGACAGGCTAAAATCCTCAATTCGGTCTAATTGTTTGGGTGCTGAAGTGTAGATTGTTAGCTCTCGGGCGAGGGGAACGTGGGAGCTCCGAAGTGAGAGCCGGTATCCTCCCAGCCTAGCCACAGATTCAGTAACCAAGCATAGGATTAGTCGATGTTCTTTATGCCTGGACCAAAGGGTAAAGAATAGGATTGCTCCTATTTGGCACATACAGTATTTAATGCATCTCAATCCTATACATTATCTATTTCATTACATAAGAATAGTAGTTTTTAAGATCTCAAAATTCTTCAAACCAATTCATCCAAAAAGGGTTATATTTAGAATTATTATTTGCATTTAGATATAGTTACTATCTTTACATTTAACACTTGCATTAAGGAATAGTTACTAGATAAAACACAATTTTAATCGACATTCAAACTTAAGGAGTAATTGTAGTAGACTAGAATTTGACTAAAGACCTCTTACTTCACTTCCTCGTGGGATCGATACTGAGATTTTTAAAGAAAACTCTATATTACTTGAAACGATACGTATATTTGCATAATACCCCTAGTGTGTAAAATATTTTCTAATTTTTATATCATTTAAGATTTTGCACACTAGCCACTATTTATAAATAGGGTCAAGTTTTTGGCCATCTTTTGGAAGTTAATTTACTGCGTAATTGCGGGTCGGGTTAAGTTTTTGGCACCGTTGTCGGGGAAGCTTTGGTAAGAACTTTAGGAGAATTTTAGTTGAAGTAATTAGGCTTAGACTTGGAAATCTGTAGTGTCTTAAAAACTATTTTTGTGTAAAAAGTGTTTTTATATGAAAAAGTGTTGTGAAAAAAAATTGTTTAGATGAAAAATAAGGTGTTCGTGAAAATGTTTTGTTGTGTTGAATATATTTTTCATTTAATTTATTTAATTGTTAATGTATTGTTTGTTATGTTGCGTATGCGAAACAAAGGATCAGCAGGACTTGTGCCTTACGATCCCGAGTTTGAAAAAAATAAAAAAATAAAAATACAGAAAGGACTCGAAAAACTAGAAATGGAAATGGAAAACTTTCATGAAAATAACTTAGAAAATCATCATACTTCATTGAAGTATTACGTAAATCCTACGACAGATGAAATTCACTCAAGTATACAAAACCCTGTCGTAGAAGCTGACTCATTTGAAATAATGCCTGAGATTATCCAACTAGTGCAGAATAATCAGTTTGGGGGAACTCCTTTGGAGGATCCCTATTTACACTTATCAAATTTTCTAGAACTTTGTGCTACATTTCGTTATAATGGTATGTCAAACGATGCTGTTTGACTACGGTTTTTTCCTTTCTCACAAAGGGATAAGGCTAAAATGTGGTTATACTCTTTAGCACCTGGTTCTATTAAAAATTGGGAGGCGTTAACTCAAAAATTCCTAGCTAAGTATTTTCCACCTTCAAGGACTACTAAACTTAGAAACAATATTATCACATTTTTTCAATATGAAGGTGAATCAATATACGAAGCCTGGGAAAGATTTAAGGAACTCCTACGAAAGTGTACACACCATGCTCTGCCCGATTGGTTAATCATTCAAACTTTTTACAATGGGTTAATAGAATCCCTTAGGTTTATAATTGATGCTGCCGCTAGTGGATCATTAATGTCAAAACCATTTGATGAAGCATATGCATTAATTGAAAAAATGGCTACAAATGAATTTCAATGACCCTCTGCAAGGGTAAATCATAAAAATGTAGCTAGTGTTCATGATACGGATACAATTTCAATTCTTGCATCTCAGATTGTTGCAATATCAAGGAAGTTGGACCAATTTGGAATGAACCAACCTCAATTTACTCCTGTAAGTGAGGAAAGTTCATTAGAGCCTATAATTGATTCTAAATTATCATATGATGATTTAAATACCATAAATAACCCATATTCTAACTTGTACAACCCATGTTGGGAGAACCAACCTAAATTTAACTGGAATCATACTACTGATGGTGGAAACCAAAAATGAGAAAATAATCATGAAAATCATAATGGAAGTTGGAATAATCAGGGGAACACAAACTATAGACCTTCACATCCACCGGACTCTAACAATGATAAACAATTTGAGGATAAGAAGATGTTTATTGAAGAAGTGGTATTGCAAATGGGAAACCAGTTGCAAAGTCAAAATACTGTGATTAGAAATATAGAGAATCAACTGGGAGAAATTGCTAATTCACTTAGCAATAGACCCCAAGGAACACTTCCTAGCAACAATGAGATCAACCCTAAAGAGAACACTAATGAACAAATAGAAGCTGTCCAATTAAAAAGTTGAAGAGAGATAGAGGATGTGGTTAGAAAAGAGAAAGATGTTGTGAGAGAAACAAAGGAAACTAAAAGACCCGAAGAACATGTTTCTAAGGATCTGGAAAAATTAATATCTCCAACTAAAATCAGTTTGGAAAAACCACCACCTTCATTTCCTCAAAGACTTAGACAACATGAGTTGGATAAAAAATTTTTAAAGTTTATGAAAGTTCTTAAGAAGTTAACGATAAATATTCCTTTCACTGAAGCTTTGGAACATATGCCAAGTTATGCAAAGTTTATAAAGGATATATTAAACAAGAAAAGGAATTTTGGGGATTATGAGACAATTGCACTAAGTGAGGAGTGCAGTGTCATATTTCAGAAAAATTTTTCTTGGAAACTTAAAGATCCTTGTAGCTTTACAATTTCTTGTGCAATTGGAGAAAAATTATGTGGAAAAGCTTTATGTGATTTAGGAGTGAGCATTAATGTGATGCCTCTATCTATATTTAGAAGGTTAAGTTTAGTCAATATTTCTCTCACTACTGTAACCATTCTGTTAGCTGATCGATCTATCATTTATCCAAAAGGAGTTATAGAAGACGTGCTTGTTAAAGTGGATAAATTTATCTTTCCTTTGGACTATTATATTAGATATGGAGGAAGATAAAGAAATTCCAATTATTTTAGGGAGACCTTTCCTTATTACTGGACAAGCTATGATAGATGTGCAAAAAGGAGAGTTGACTATGAATATTAATGATCAGGAAGTCACTTTTGATGTATTAAAGACTATGAAATATCCAGCTGAGAGAAAAGATGATGATTGTTTTTGGATGGATAAAATTGATTATCTAAGTAAAGACCGTTTCCAAGAAATTTTTGAGAGTAAGTTAACAAATGAGATTGAAATAGACTTTCATGATGAGTCAAAAATGTTATGTAAAGAAGACTGTATGTATGTTCAGGAGAGGTGTGAAAAAATGGACGCTACCAAAAATAGTAAACTTTTAATTCCATTTGTTGAAAAATCTCATGAGCTTAAGATGGATGTACCACATACAATTTTAAAGCCTATCTATTTAGAGAATTCATCTACACAACCAGTCTTTATATCTTTAGATGCAACTCAATCACAAGAAAAAGTTGAATTAAATGATGAACAAGATAAAATTATTGAACTTGGATTTGGAAGAGAATTTGAGGATAAATTTCAAAAGAACTTTGAGTTGTGAAAAGAGGATAAGGATATTGGAAGACCATTGGAAGAAATTCCTAGAGAATTAGAAAAACTTATTTCCTCAACTAAGATAGATCCTCCATCATTTAATAATTATAAAGGGGAAGAATTGGAAGATAACTTGAATCATAAGAGTGACATAGAAGAATTTGATCTTGAATATGAATTATCTAGAGAGAATTTGATCCAAAATTTGGGAGATATTGAAGTATTTTATAAAGATCCATTTCTTATAAATTTCAAGGATGATATTAATATGAAAATTCAGAAAATTAGTAGAAGAATATTGGATCTAGAAAGAAATATGAGGAACAATGATATAAATCCAACTGAAAAGGAAGAGCTGAATAAAAAATTAAAATTTGAGAATTCTAAAGGAATCCCTAGATCTGAAAAAAATTGGGCGATTGATCGAGGATTACTTAAATGGAATTTTGATCTAGGAGGAATCATTTGTCGGGCTAATGACGTTAAACCCAACGCTTTATGGGAGGCAACCAATAGTTATCAATGTGCTTTGATTTAGTGTGCTTTAATTTAGTGTGCTTGAGAGTCATTATTGTTAGTGATCTATTGTATTTGCTTTATAGTGGATTGATCAGTTTGATTGGTGATTGGTAGATGTTTGAATTGTTTGTTGTTTTATTTGATCTTTGTGTGCATGAGGGAGGTGATTCCTTAACTTCTTATTATGGCTAGAATTGATCTCTTGTAGTAGTTGGATTAACGAGTCCACTGTGACTTGGGTCTCACCCAGACTTGAGTTTTACAAGAGAAATCATGAATTTCGAACAATGATAGTTCCATCTTAATTTGTTACTTCCTTTCTTCAACTTTATTTTCATTAGGTAGGAGTCGCAAACCTATTTGATGAATACCATTAGGATGATCTTACACTATCTTTATAACTGTTAGAGGTGCTTAATTACAGGGACTAGATGATACCTGAGATTGGTGTCCGGAAACCAATTTATTAGGGATAATCTTATCTTTGGGATTAAAATCTATAAAATCATTTGAAAGTATCTAATTTACTAGTGTAGTGATTCCGTTAGAAATTGGAGGTAAGTTAGTAAGATGTGATGAGTTAAAGGATGAATTAACTTCATTTATCTTATGTGTGTTTATGTTTGTGTTACAACTTTATTTTGGTCTTGAAGAACATTTTTATATTCCCATGTTGATACATGCTACGCTAGTTAGACTTTGGTTTAGTTAATTTCATTCTGGCATGATTAGTTTAGGTTTATTTTCTGATGCATATTGTTCTGTCCTAATGAATACTTGTAATGTGAAAATAAGAAAAAAAAATTTTAATGTGAAAATACTTCCTTTTAGTGTACTTTTATTACAAGCATGTTTTAGGTTAGCTTTACTTTCTCCTACAGTCTTTCTATCCTGATTATGCATGTATATGAATTTGATAGGATGTTGTAGTAGTAAGTATATTCAACCTTTACTTTTTCTTCCTTCTACATTTTATGGAATTAGTTGCAAAATATTTTTGAAATTTAAGTTTGGGGGGGAAGAAAAATATTAACTCTTATTTGTTCTCAATTATTATATTTTTAAAAATTACTAGCATAACTTCTGGCAATTGAACCTCGCTTGAGATAACTAAAACTTTTTATTTCAGTTGAATATTATGGAAGGATTGGATAAAAGTTTTTAGTAATAAAGGTTAATTTTATAAGGGTGAGATATTTGGTATGAAAGAATTTGATTATAGTTAACTATTTAAAGTAAAGAAAACTGTATTTTTTGAAATTTTAAGAGACTTAAAGTATTGTGTGTTAAGAAGAGATTGTGAATTTATGATGAATAATAAGGTTCATACCTAATTATAAAGTAAGGATGTGTTTCAAGTTTGAACTTTAGAAAGAGAAGAGTGAAGTTCAAAATCATTACAGGCTCTCCAGATATAGTAATCCTCATTAAAAAAAATATAAAAAGAAAAGAGAGTGAAAAAAGGGGATTGAAAATGATCCCGAAAGAAAAGAAAAAAAAAAGAAAGAAAAAAAAATTTATGAGGAGAAGCTTGAGGAGATGCCTAATCAAAAATTGGCTTCACTTGAGTCACTCTAAAGGGAAAACTTGATTTCATTTCTGAATTTATATTTAAAGTGTTGGCCTACATTCTGAAGAAGTTTACATGAACTCCTTTTTCACATAATCTTTCAAGGCACTCTTAATGTGACAAATTATGGTTTATCTTGAAATAAATAGAAGACTAGAACCCTTAGACTTGATTACTGAATATTCTTATACTTGTAGTGTTAACCTAAGTTACTGAATTTCTTTCTAAAATTATAACCAATATATTCTTTTGAATGAAAAATTTTAGTGTCTTACAGGTGAAAAGTACATTGCCTTGAGTTATATTTTTATGTAGTAAAAGTGTTACTTGAGAACAAGTAACAGTTAAGTTTGTGGGATTTTGACACTCCTAAAATATATACGCTTTTTGCTATATCATTTTACTCATTTTTTATGATATTACACTTTAAAGGAAGGTATTTTGTATGTTTTTTAGTTTTAGGTACAAGAAATGGTGATTGGAGCAAATGGAAGCAAAAACGGTGCAATTTGGAGCAAAAACGAGCAAAAAATGAAATTCTGCCCTGACACCTTTCGATAAGTTTTTTGATGCTTAATCTCTTTTATACTTCTTGCATATTTTTGAATGAGATTATACTTTAAAGAAAGGTTATTTTTATGCTAACTTTGTAGGGCTATCTGTTACGAACGTAACGCAACAGAAATGGGGCGAAACGGAGTTGAAACGGAGCCAAATGGAGCGAAACTGTGGAGCCGCGCAGCAGCTCACGCTCGCCGACGGCGGCCTCGATCTCGCCGACGGTGAGATTTACCCGAGAACACCGGAAAATGGCTAAAAAGGCCGCTGACAGCGGCCTCGTACCTGCCGACAGCGGCCCGGAGGACCATGAACCTACTTTTGGCGGTTTTGGGCCAATATACGACGAATTTGGACGCTTTTTCGAATGTGTGCTTATGGAAACTCTTCAAACTTCGTCCATACTCTTTAAAATGGCGAATATAGGTTAGAAAAGTGAGAAACAATAGAGGAGAAATGTGGAGAATACTTGGAGGAATGTTTAGAATTCTTAGATTAAGAGTAGAAATGTAGATTTCTACCCTTTTGGAGAGATTGGAGAGGAGATTTTGAGAGAATTTGTAAGGGATTTTGCTAGCGTTGCATGGATTGCTGGGAGACTTTATGGGAGAGATTTTCGTCTTTCTTTCAAAGGGAAAAAACTAAGTATTGTTCTTCATTATCTTATAATTTTGTAAACTTTTATTTAGTGGATTTGCTTTGGTTACATGAAGTTTTCGTTGAGTTTTCTTCGTGCTTTGTGACGTATTTCTCTTACTTTTTCTTCTTCTTTGGAAATAGTGGCATGAGAAGATTATTCCATTCTTTTCCTTTTACTTTTCTTTTATAATGAGTAAAAATCATGTTTAGGATTTTGTGATGCATGGTAGAAGTAAATTTAATTATAAATGTGATGGTTTTTACTTGCACTTCATTTACATTGCAATAAGGGCCCATTGTAGTGTTAAAATTTGTTGTAATTGCATCGACCCGAAAGGGCGGTGTAATTCTCAACAAAGTGAAACCACATTCAAATTCCATGGATGGTGAAGTTCATAGGGATTGAATGCGAAATAAATAGGGAAATATAATTATCGGGCGTAGAATTGGAGATTTTAGAGTGACGAAGCTAAAATCCTCGATTCGGTCCTATCGTTTGAGTCTTGAAGTGTAGATTGTTAGCCCTCGGGCGAGGGGAACGTGGGAGCTCGAAGTGAGAGCCGGTATCCTCCCAGCTCAGCCGCGATTCAGTAACCAAGCATAGGATTAGTCAATGTTCATTATGCCTAGAACAAAGGGTAAAGAATAGGATTGCTCCTATTTGACACATACAATATTTAATGCATCTTAATCCTATACATTATCTATTTCATTACATAAGAATAGTAGTTTTTAATATCTCAAAATTCTCCAAACCAATTCATCTAAAAAGGGTTATATTTAGAATTGTTATTTGCATTTAGATATAGTTACTATCTTTAGATTTAACACTTGCATTTAGGAATAGTTACTAGATAAAACACAATTTTAATCGACATTCATACCTAAGGAGTAATTGTAGAAGACTAGAATTTAACTAAAGACCTCTTACTTCACTTCCCCGTGGGATCGATACTGGGGTTTTTAAAGAAAACTCTATATTACTTAAAACGATACGTATACTTGTGTAGTACCCCTAGTGTGTAAAATATTTTCTAATTTTTATATCATTTAAGATTTTGCACACTAGCCGTTTTAATCGACATTCATACCTAAGGAGTAATTGTAGTAGACTAGAATTTGACTAAAGACCTCTTACTTCACTTCCTCGTGGGATCGATACTGGGGTTTTTAAAGAAAACTCTATATTACTTAAAACGATACGTATACTTGTGTAGTACCCCTAGTGTGTAAAATATTTTCTAATTTTTATATCATTTAAGATTTTGCACACTAGCCGCTATTTATAAATAGGGTCAAGTTTTTGCCATCTTTTGGAAGTTAATTTACTTCGTAATTGCGGGTCGGGTCAGTAGACCCTTTATTGCCTTGCTAAAAAGTGATTAACCCTCTTCATGCTTCACCTAAACCCAAAGTTAACTAAAATAATCTTGATTGTACTTAACACCATTGATCAAGTTGACCTCGTCATCAGCCTTGACTACCTTGGGAGTGACCCAAGCCACTTTGGTGAGCCTAGACCCGACTTAAACCCAAGTTGACCTAAACCCCTTTCCACTTCAATTAAGCACCTCTACTCATACATAATCCTAATTGGGTTCACGGTTGCCCGCCACTGATCATCCTCATTGGGATGGTGACATCTCCCTGACCGGTCGACCACCCTAGCTGCCTAAAAATACCATGGCCAAGAGGGACCATATGATATAATCCAAAATTTCACCATTCCAAGCTGGCTCACTCCAATTTTCCAATAAACCTTGTCATTCTTCCACTTCAATGGCCTTTTGGACACCTCTGCTTGGCCAGTTGGACCCTCCTTCCCACTTTATAAATTGGCCACCATCTCATAGCTATAGGAGGGTGTTTTAAGAATCTTAAGGAAACTCTTCCCAATTGCTCCCAATCCTAACTCCACTAGTCCTAAGCTCAATCCAACCATCCTCAGTCCCTCATCCCCACTGAGAAGCTTCAATTTTTCAATTGAAAACCAAAAATCCAAAATTGATCATTCCATAAGCTTCCCCATACCTTAAAGCCACCTCCCTAATCAAGGGCCCCCTCTCCCGAGCACTTTAACATAGTTCAAGACTTAGCTTGAGGCACCCTCCGATCTAAGTCATACATAGAACCCATTCCAGAGCAAGGTGACACCTTGAGAACGTTCCTGGGACTCTAACAAAAATTCTGCAACCATTCGATTAAAGACACACCTCTCAGAACAATGTATGGATCGAAAAACACAATTTATTGCTTTGGTTTAAGCCTTTATGAAGAAATTTTACATTTTATATGCATCTATCCGTATGGATAAGTTCGTCTCACCTAGTTGAAGGTGTAGGAACAAACCGCAAGTGATTTGGTTGAGTATGAAGTGAGATATTAGGCCTTGTCGGTCACATTTTTTTGTTTGTTGGTTGATTAGTTAATTGTGTTAAGGTTGGTACTTTAAAAAAATATGTTTTGGATGTTTTGTTTTAAAAAAGGGTTTTAATTTTATAAAAATAGAATTTGGATTTAATTTAATATATATATATATATATATATATATGAAGTTTTTATGAAATCAAACCGATCTTATATAAATAATAGTTTAAATAATCAAGCATTTTGCCACAAGTCATGTATTTATCCAGAAGAATGAATACATAGCTTGAGGTGAAGCTTGATCAAATAAACTAAAGAATTTATGATATCCGTTTGATCTATGAACCATTTTTGACCGACAATTTCCCCTATCTAATATGAAAGAATCAGATAGGGTTTATATTAATCTGGGGTCTTTAAGTCTCCTATAAGGGCAAGCCTATATAGTTAATTACATCTTAGATAAACGAAGTCACCTAAGAAAACTCTTGATATAGATCAGGAAATATTTATATTCATGACTTCCAAAGGTAAGGTTTCCCGAAAAAATGTGATAGTCGGAAATTCAATAGGTGAATGACTTGAATTTTGGAATATTTCATTTCATCAGAATTCAAAGGAGAGAAGGCTAGGGGAAGAACATAGATTCAAGAAAAATCTTGATGTCTTCGCAAACTATCCTATAGTTTGGCTTTAAATTTTAGGAAATGAATTTATTTATATTTCAATTCTGTCAATTAATTATAGGGATTACATTTGCATAATACCCGATTATGCAAACAACTTGGAGGGTCGGAGGATTTATGTTGTACTGGACGACAACCTCAGAATCCTAAAGATTATTAGGGCTTATATTGCACAGTAGGGTTGTGCAAAGGCCTAAAGAAAAAGTGAGGATTTATGTCGCACTAGGCAAGCTACCTCGAAGTCCTATGGTTTGTTGTTTAGACTAAGAAAAGGTTTTGCTGATGTAGATAAGTTTTGCTGTTAAAGACGGTCGTACTGCCCACTATGCATCCTCCAAGCTCCTCGTCATAGCAGGTTTAGTTTAAAAATGTCAATTGAAGAAAAAAGAGGAGGGTCGTGTTCTAGAAATATTAAAGTTGAGATGTCTTAACATTTTATTAGGGGGGCATTAAAGTTAATTATAACAACACTGGTTAAGATCCCACGGTTCCATCATCCCAGCACCGTTATTTTTATCGGATTCACTTAGTCCAAATGAATTTACTAAACTCAACTTAATGAGTTCCATACTTTCATTCAGACCGTAGGAAAACCCTTTTAGGAACACGTGGGTTACATCCTCCAAGGAATTCCCGATCATCCAACGAGACGTTTTAATTTTGTTGCAATTGTAGTTGTTGTTTTGTATGTGATTAAATTTTGACTTGTTTTATATTTTGAATGTTGTGGCGGTGAATTTTATCTTCGTTGTGATTTTTAGTTTAGTTTTGGTTTTAGTTTTGTGGCTATCCTAAAAGTTTCAGTTTTCATGCAGGGTGACATTGTTGTTTTAACATACAAGCTTGCAAGGAAAGGAAAGTATAGTACATCATAGGTATGTAAATTGCAATAAAATAAAAGCGTGCATGGCGGGTCTTCTCTTCATTTCTAACATTACTTAAAATGCATGTTAGGACATTTAAATATTTTAAAGAAAACACCTGGTAAAACTAAGGGAATGTCCTGGTTGTCTACCAAATCCTAGTCCTATCACTAGTCAGTTTCTAATGTGTGTTTGAGGATGATTTTCTTCATCAAGGAATAATGATGTTCAATTGTTCTTCTAAAACATCACATTGGATTGAGAAAGTGCTTAGGACGAGTCATAAACATCTTTCAATGCTTCTGGGATCATTTTTAGTCCAGATGAACTTCATTATTTGGATGAATTAATCATCCGGGTTTTAGTTGAGTTTTAACTCCTGCTTAGTGAACTTGAATGTTTGATTATCCTATAAGTAAGGTGACATTTCGTTTGACATTTTATTTAATAATTATAACGATGAATGCCTTTGGGGCAAATTAGTTCATAAGGGACTTAACCATTCTTAATGATTTTTGTTACAAAGTTTTGGCTGACTTTTAAATGTTTTAGATTTTTTTAAATTGGAAGGGTACTTAAATCTTTTAATTTAGTTAAGTTTTAACATTTTTAAATTGTACTAATTTAATTACAGTGTTTCAGATTAATTAAATTGGTTTAGTTCAATTAAGAATTATTTAACAATTTAATCTTAATATTTTAGACTTTCCTTTAAATTATTAATTTAGTTTAATTTTAAATTACTTCAAATTGGTTTTGATTTAATCTTAATGTTTTAAATTATTTTAATTTAATCTTAATGTTTTAAAATTTATTCTTTTCAATTATAAATTTTAATTATCATTTTATGATTTCATTAGCAAGAGTTAAGTAGTGTTTGATTAATTCATTGATTAGAGGTTCAATTTCAAAGAATTAGAATCCTCCTATATCACATCCCCTTAACCTTAACAATTTAAGTCGTAATTAACTTCCAAAGTTTGATAGCTTAATTAATTAGGATTTTCCCTTTTTAACATTAAAGATAATTAATGGGTTTCTACCCCTTAGTTTTTTTTGTTTCAATCATCCAAGAGGGAAATCAAGATCAAATATTAACCCTCGCCTTTGGTTAAGCCTAAATATTAATTAAGGCTAAAGTTCTTTAATTACTTTTATGCCCTCTTAAGCGTGTTCATCTCATAATTCACTAAATTAAGCTCAAATGAATTTATAATTTTTATGTCACTTTACTCATATGTCTATTAAGACATTAGAGGATAAAATGTGATTTTTCTATTTTTAATTTAATTTATATAATTATTTTAGTGGAAAATAGGGGTTTTCAATGAAAATTTAACAACAAGACCAAGCCAAAACTTCTGTCCTTATTAAAATTATGAGAGGTTCCTACTAACTAGAGGACCACTTGGACCAATTTTGGTGATTTTTTGAATTTTAATTTTTTATTAGAATTATTTTAAGTTTTTGAGTATTAATTAATTATAAAATAAAATTGAAGGGGAAAATTAGGTTTTATATTTTTCTTAAATCTCTTTAAACCCAAGGAACTCAAAGAAATAAATTTTATAATTTTTTATTTTTCTTTGAATTATTAGAATTATTTTAGTGAAAGGCTTGAAAAATCCATTTTTAATATTAAAAATTACCCTAAGCCATCAAAATTTAATATCTTTATTTAGAGACTTAGGAAGAATATTTTGTTGGTTCCTAAGTGATTAGGAGGTTAAATATGACATTTTAATGAATTTTAATATTTTTATGATTTTTATTATTTTTTAATTATTAAATATTTAAAAATAGGTTAAAAATAAAATTTTTATGAAAATTGTAATTTTAATTTCCTTAGACTCCTATGATCTCAGAGAACTCCCAAAATTGATTTGGTAAATTTTTTAGTTTTATTTTAGGTTTTATGAATTTTTTAATTTCAAATATGGTTATGTCACTTAGGTGATTCATTTAATGGGTTAAATTAACTCTAATTGACTTGAAATTTTTAAGTGGGTTCTCCTAATCTTAAAGCACAGTAAAGAATTGATTTCATGTAATTTTGATGTGTGGTTACTCCAAATTATATTAACTTCAGTTTTAAGTTTTTGGTCAAATTAAGGTTATTTTTAGTGAATTAAATTAAGCCGTAATTTTCCTAGGGTCCTCTGGTCCTAAGGTACTTCCCCTAATTTTTCTAGATTTTTATGATCAACATGCTAATTTTTATATTTAATCTTTAAGGAAATGGCCCTAAACATAGAAAATAGATAATTACCTCTAGATATAGCCTCTGACCTTGGAAAAATCAGAGAATGTTCCCAAGACCAAATAATACAAAAGCCTTATAGTCTCATGCCATGGTGAATTGTGTATGTTAATGGAGAATTGAAATACTCAGATTAGCGAATAATTAATTAAAAATTAAATACTTAACAAAATATTTTGATTTTAATTCCGCATTTTTCTCATCTGTTCAGTGAGCAAGTGAGTATTTTTAGTTTATTTTTATGATTTTTCTATGAAAAGATATGGATTTTTAAAGTTCTATGATTTAAATAAATAAGAAAAAGCCTAATTTCCGACTTATCCAGCGCGACGCTGACTAGATCCTACGGTGGATCGAAAGCACACGCGACGTAGTTTAATTCGTCGCCGCCATCTGACTTGGGAGCCACGCGTTTTCCTGTCTCGTTCCGTCTCCTGGTTCGGCGCAATCTGAGCACTCCACTGGATATACATGCGATCAGATGTTCCGACTCATCTTCTCCGTCTAGTTCAACCCGAGAGCCACACATTTTCTAGCCCTAATATCTCCCTCATTTCTCAACCAAATCAAGTGAGGTTTGTTTCTACATGCTCGTTTAGCCTAGACGAAGTTATCCATACGGTTAACATGCATTGAAATTAAGTATAATGAAATAGAGAATCCATGGAAGCTCGGGAGGAAGAGGAGTTCAATACCTTTACTTTGAGAGGTGAGGCCTCAATCAGAGATGCTCGTCACTTTTGTGGAGGTCCAAGGAGCCTATGGATTGAGTCTCTGGTCGTGGTGAATTTCCTAGACCCAAGTTTGACCAAGGTGGATTTGGAGCTCTGGCCGATAACACAGATAGGTGGCTTGGTGATGGGCTTTCCTTGGGGAGCTTCTTCTCTTGGTGTAGGGATGGTGTGGGTGAGTTTAATTTAATTTTGGTGGAGGTTCCAGGAGTTTCCTGTTTCTGGCCTGAATTTCAACTGAGAAATTGAGCTCAGGTGGTGGAATTAAGGGCAGGAGGATGGTGGGGATCTTCTTCTCTTGGCTGAAATTAAGTCTGGGAGCAATTTGGAGGAGTTTTATGGAGAAAATTTCAGCACTTCTCATTTGGCCGTGGAGGAGCCATTTTATAGGACTCGCTGGAGAGGGGAGCTGAGGGTCAACCTTTGGGTGCTTTAGGCCGCTTAGGGTGAGGGCAGTGCAGGGTCATTGATCACTGAGGTGATCCCTCACTGACAAGGCTCAATTTTGGGTTTAAAGGAGTATGGGGGCGCTCAGGCTGAGCTGTTCCGACAGCTAGGGTGGCCGACAAGGACAGGGCAGGCAGTTGGCAGGCTGAGGAGGAGTGGGGGAGTGGCTCAGTGCATTCAATTTGGCATGGAGGTTGCTTAAACAAGAGTTTAAGGATGGGACTTAAGCTTAGCCAAGTGGTTAAACCCAATGGTCCAAAGTGGTGGACCAATGGTCCATGGCTCAAGGGACTTGGGTTGGTTAGGTCAAACCAGTCCTAGGAGGTCTAGGGTTGGCTGCCATGAGGTTGTTTTGGTCAAATTGGTTCAATTAGGTTCAATTTAGGTGTCATTAGGCCATAGGTCCAATTTAGGTCGCATTGGGTTTAGGTTAGGCTAGCTTGGGTTTGAGCTTGAGTTGGGCCAAATTGATTAAGCAACATTGTGCATATGATTGTAAGAAAGATTTTTCATGAAGACTTGGAGTGGTTTTGAGTTCATTTGAGGGTTCAATTTGGTGGATTTTAGGATTTTAGCCAATTTGCGGCAAGTTGGCTAAGTTTGGGTTTAGGTTGGGCTAGAGTGGGGTTTAGGACCAATTGAAGGTTCCAAATGGTTTAGGGGAATGTGGTGAAGAGTCCTCAACATCAATTGGGTGGAGATTTTGGGAATAGGGCAATCAATTTATGAGATTTTGGGCATATGGCATGTTTGGGTCAAAATTAGGCAAACTTGATTCAAGTGAATTTGGGTGAGAATTGGGCTCAAATTGGGGGCAATTGATGATTTAATTCAGTTTAGGGGAGTATTATGAAGGGTCTAGAATTGAAATTTGGGGAAATTGATTGATATTAGGTCAATTTGGGGGATTTGGGTCATTTAGGCAAAATTGGGACTTTTTGAGTTTTAAGCAAAATTAAACTCAAATGTGGGTTAATTGAGATTGGATTTAGTTTAAATTGACATTGGGGATATTGAATTGAAGTTTGGAATTGAAATTGGGCAAGATTGGAGTCAATTAGATCAAGATTGAGTTCGATTTAGGCATTTTTGAGTTAAATGGGTCAAAATGGGGCTTTTAGTTAAATTGGGCTAAATTGGCCAAACTGGGTCATGTGATAGTTGAGAGAAATGAAATTGGGAATATTTGGGAGATTTTGGAATTTTTTGGGAATTTTTAGAATTTTAGGCCAAAAGGGGTATTTAGGGTATGTGGAGGTTATTTGGAGTGTATTGGGGTGTTTTAGTGGATTTAAGATGTGGGAACTATTTTGAAATATTTTTGAGGAAATTTGGTAATTTTGGGTAAATTTTTGGGGAATTTTGGGGAATTTTGGAGAATTTGGGGGATTTTAGGGCTTTGGAGGTATTTTAGGTATTTGGGGTATTTTGGGGCAAAGGGGTTAGAAATTGAATTTTTGGCAAAAAAATTGGATTAGTTGGAGGTGGGTAGTATGGAATTATTTAAATTGAGGCATAGACCAAGGGTCACCCTCATTTGGTCCTCTATGTGTTGGTACTAGTCAAACCCTAGCCTTGGGCTAAGAGCTTGGGAAAACAACTTGCATGAGTTTCCAAAGAGTTAGAGGATCAAAAGGTGATGTGCTTTGTCTAGGATTATAAGTATGTAGTGTGAGTGTGGTGTAAGCCCCAGGCCTCTCAGGGTAGATCCTATGGCCTGACCATCTATAGGTGACTTCCTCTGGGCTTCCTTATGCTTGGTCTCTTCCTCCCAAAACTGGAGGTTAGGCCTTAAGCATATGAAAACTCCCTGTGAATTAAGAAAAGTTTAAATTTTTATGGGGAGGGGTGCCATAACTACTCTTCTAAGAAAGTCACCAGGAGAGTCCTATTGCTAGACCCTAGGCTATTCTAAAAAGAGACTAGACCTCAACCAAAAGTGAGGTCAACAGGCCTAGAACATGGATAGTTCCCGTGTTAGGACGATCGGGGACGATGAACGGATGTCTTCCGTTTCCTTGTGTATCAAATGGACGAATCAGATCAACCCGGATAGTGAGATGATATGCGAACCGCAGCCCGATGAGATGGCTAATGTGTAAAGTTCAGTAAATGGGAGTGTGACGCATGGGCTTTCGATCGATACGAGGATGATGCGACGCTTACTCATATAAGTAGAAATATAGGGAAGTTTAGATTTTAAATAATTACAGAAGCTTTAAAATTCAAATTTTGGTGTAGAAATATCATAAAAATAAAATAAAGTTACCTCTGTGCTCAGTGAAAAGAGGATCATTTATCGAACAAAAATTAAAAATATTTATTAGGTATTTTATTTTTAATTAATAAAATATTACGAGAGTAATTAAATTATAATTAATTAAAAATAATTATCCATATTAAATGAAATTTTGAGAGCTTATTCATTTGGCAGGAATAACTTTCTCGTTTTTTCCAAGGTCAGAGAACAATTTTAGGACCAAAAGCCCTAATTTTCTAGGATCATTAGCATTATTTTAAATTGAAATAACATTAAATAAAATAAAAAGCCAAAAAATACAAAATTAGGTTTGGTAGGTTCATTGTGGTCAGAGAAATCTAGAAAAAATAAAAATTAATTTTAAAAAGTTTAGAATGTATTTTATTATTTAAAAATTACAAAAGTACCAAAAAATCAAAAAATATAAAATAATTCTAAAAATCACCAAATTACCCCAAATAAGGTATCCAAATCCTTGTGAGCAGTCGGAGATATTTTTTTAATGCCACAAATATATCATTGGGCTTGTGTAAGTCGGAGGTCTAGATGGTGAGGGCAATGATAATAATGCTAATGTATGCTAAGTGAGGAATACGAAGTGCGATTTAGAATAGTATCTTTTACCTCAAGTATTCATCGAGAGAGAGGATAAAATCACTGATAATATTCCCAAACTCTTAGTAAGATTGTTACTCCTAGTTCTCTTAGGCCGTTGGAAGATTTATTCTAACCAGGGGAATTAACTTGTGAACTACTTAATTTCCTAAAATATATTTTCAATATAATAAAAGAAAAAATTTATTTTCTCATAACTACAACACTTTTGGTTACTAAGTAAATTCTACATGCATGAAATGTTTAAAAAACTTTTGAAAATCTTATAAATTTCCACAGGTTAATCACCTTGGTTAAGATTAGAAACCGCCCTCCAATAAATTGCTCGGTTGATAATTTTTACTAAAATTAGAATTATAAAGCACACAGTAGAGCTCTGAGCCCCCCACCTTTACTAAATTCTTACGCCCAACCCCGATCTTATATATGTGACATCATGTTTTGATTTACTCGTTCGTATTTTCTTACAACGTGTTTTGTCCGTTCGTTTTTTTCTTACGACATTTTTGCTTTCCTTACATCGGATTCATTGCAAGTTATTTAAGTTTCCTATTTACTGCTATACTATGTTTATGCTACTAACCTTTTTATAACAGTAGCAGAGACCCAGGTACGTAAGCTTATTTTAAATTTATTGCATTCCTTTTACAGCTTCTACAGTTCTTTTACTTTTGAGATTTACCGGACCTATATGGTAGAGATTAATAGTTTATTTACATAGGATGGATCACTATAACATATAAACACATATCCTTTAGTAATGATAATAAGATGAATTGGCATAATAATAATCAAAACAAAAAAGAATAAGACATAAAAATATAAATCTTGGAGCTACTACAACAAGGAGCTTGGAGTCACCATCAGCAAGTAGCTCGGAGCAAACTTCGTGGATAGCATGACGAGGAGCAAGTAAAAAACATCTCCCTTCCTTAGTAATTAAACAACCCAACCCATAGGATTTCGACGTTGTCTGCCTAGTGCGACATGAACTCTCATATCATTTGTAGGCTTTCGCATAACTATGTTGTGCAATATAAGCCCTAATTCTTTTAGGATTCCGAGGTCATCATTTGGTATGACATAAATCATCTTATCTTCTAGGCTATTTGCATAATCCGATATTATGCAAATGTAAGCCCTACAATTAATAAAATTGGCAGAATTGAAATATTAAAATAACATCATCTTCAAAATCAAAGCCAAACAATATGATAGTTTGGGAAGTCATCGAGGTTTGCCTCGAGGTCTGTGACTTCTCTTACTCCTACTCCATTGGATTCCGATAATAAATGCTCCTATTTGAACCATTCCCTATTTACTTTTACGTGTCGAATCATGCAAACTAGATCCTTGAATTTCTTGAAGATGATAGCTCTGATCATTATTGAGAGTTTTTATTAAGTGACTTTGGCTATTTAGGATGTAATTAGCTATAGGAGTTTGCCTCTATAGGAAACTAAAGAACCCAGGAAAGAATAAGCCCTACTTAATCTTCAATATTAAGTAAGATAACCTGTCAGTCACAGAAAATGTTCACAGACCAAACGAATGTCATAAATCACATGGTTTATATAATTGAGTTCACTATAAAGTAGTCTGTCTATCTCATATTTTGATGGAGGGAGATCCAGGATAAATCCATCTTGATACTAAACTTTCCATATATTTTTATGGAGGGAGATCTTGGGTATATCCCCTCTTTTCATCTTATAATCCGATATTTTTTATCTCATAAGTAGAATGTCATAAACGTTTGTATACCATGTAAATTCTTATATTATAAAATCTTGAATTAATTTTGATCATTAAATTTTTTTATCATTTCATAATTATTATTTTATTTACAGAAAGATAACGAACAATCTTATTAAGAGCAAAGCTAGAGAGGACTACAGAGGGGCATTTGGTGACGCCGTGCAAGCTAGATAGTTGGGCCATATTCACTTCTAGCATTATGTTATTACAATAGTAAGTTTTTGCTTTAATATCAATGCAAAATAAAAGTTAGCTTACTTTTATTAAGAATACAATAGAGTATAGTATTGAAATTCATTACTAAGGGATTGGAGCTATTGTTTATGATTATTATTATTATTATTATAAAAGACGTGAATGTTTTGTTAAATTTGAAAAAAAATTGCTTCATGGACCATTTAGTTGAGCTTGTTTATAGGACATCAATTCCTAACCGGTACAGTAGGTCAAATGGCATGTATGTAAAAATTGAATTCTCTGTGCTAAATTTATAAATACATAAGAAACGAATGATATTTTTGTAAATATTCCTTGACATTTCTTATGAATCTTGAACTAAATCAACGCCCTTGAGACCATGGTGGCTTTTTTCTCAGTTCTAATTGACCAATAATTGTTGAAACTATATATCTGCAGAAACTGCAATCACGTAACATCATAGGACCGTGAAACATGAAAACATTCAGGCTTCTCGATATAATAAAAGATTAAAAAGAGAAAATTACAGAAGGGAAGACAAGAACTGATCCAATTTCATCCAGATCTGAGGCCTAAGACAGTCTAAAATCTTTCTAAATGGGCATTTGCATACATACCACCCAATTCTTATATATGTATAAAATTTAATCTCATTATTTATATTTGTTAAAGATTTTGAATAAATAGGTTGCTTGCCTTGTTCCTTTGATTTCATTCTAATAAATAATAGTTCATACAATCTAATTTAAGTATCCTAATAATACATAATAATTTGTAATAATATATATTCCAAATCTAACCATTCAGCTCTAAGGAAAGAATATATAAAATTAATATTCAGAATTCAATACAACAATTTAAATAATGAAACTCTTAATTTTGCCCGATTTCAGTTAATCTTGATTAATAATACCAACCAAATCTTTCATATAAGAATTTAAAAAAAGCAAAACAAACCTATTCATGCATATGTTTCGTGGTATGTATGAAAATTGAAATTTAGGAGTTAATATGTAAAATAGAACATGTGTAGTATGTATATAAATCTTCCTTGTAATAAAGCTGTACATGCTTTTAATATATTGAAAAACTGAGTAATTCTTAGTAAGAAACAACAAATAATTTCCTGTGAGCTCACAGTATTAGCAGGTGTTCAGTGCTAGAGCATGAAAGCCTTCTGAAGACTGTACCCGTTCTGATTAATCTGAATCTTTCAATTCAGTGAGATTATTTTTCCTGTGATGGGGAAAGGTTTCTAGATTGTAAGTCTATCTAATTATTCATTATTATTATTCATTTCATCATGAAAGTTAACTGTTTCTGGGCCTATAATTCATGATAAATTTCTTTGAATGTGGTATTTTATGGTTTTCTTATGTTGTTTATGAAGAGAAGAATAAGCTCTATGCTAAAATTCAGAACTTCATTCATGACCTTTACTGTCAAAAAATCTTTCAGATGAATGTCTAGATTCTCAACATTAGCAAATGCATTGCTATCGAGACTCTCGAGAGGCTAATTGTTGTTTTCTCTTTAATCACCTTTACAATCATCATTGCAATTGCTCATATGAGCCATTACAACTTTAATCACCTTTAAAATCATCATTGCAATTGCTCATATGAGCCCTTACAAGAATCATTTTACTCAACAGTTCAGCGGGTCTTCCCAAATGTCATCAAAGATAAGTAAGAACATTCTATAAATCACCAGTCACATTGACAGAAGACTTATTCGATGTTCATCAAGTGAATCCAAATGAAGCGTTTTTATTCACAAGCATTTAGGGGCATATATGTAAAACATTAATTTAGGTGTTAGAGATGCAAATACATAAGAATTGAATTCTATATATGTGAAAATGAAAGTATTGGTGTTAGAAATGTAAATAAATAGTAATTGAGTGATATGTATGTAAATTTTATTTTAAATGTAATTTCTTTTATGTCTCATTTTTAAACTTAGATTAAGTGTTTCTTATGGAACAATTAGTGGTGGTGAGGATGTTTATTCACTAGTATGTAATATAATCCCCTAATTTAGAATATCTCTAGTGTTAAACTTTCATATTTTTGTGTTTGTATTCGCTTATATATGGACATCAACTGTATTGATAATTTAATCAAAGTTCATTTGCCTCTATGAAATCAAAGGATAATGATTATTCGTTTATATCATTCATTTATTGTTGATGAAATGAAGCTGGTAAATAATTTTTCTAGAAATCAAGGCTATTATAAGATTGACATATTACAACTGGTACAGGACTGTTATTTATCCTTAGCTATCAATAAGGAGCAGCTAATTTGAGTAAGCTGATGATTAAACATTTTTTGCCTGGCCAATTAATCTGTTGAGATGCATAATCTGGTATTGTTTTATTTTATCAATGTCAATATATGTAAATTTGAGATAACGCTAATTTATTTTTTTCTTTGTGGACATATTTCTTTCTGACCTATGTAGCGCAGAAGAATTAGAAATTTTGCTAAAGCATATCTATATCAGACCAACTATTGTTTGTGGCATTAATTATGAACAAATAGCACAAAACAAACAGAGGTTTTATCTTCTTATCAATTTTTTAAAGAAAACTATTAAACTTTTCACAAAATTAAAGATAAACTGTCTAATTGAAATATCAAAACTCACATAATTCTGGGAAAAAATGTAAATTAAAATTTTTTTATTTATATGTTGCTGATTATCCAGTTCAGTCTGAGGTCACTTCTTGTGTTGCATTAAGTAGAAACAGTAATGCAAGTGACCAAATAACTAGATACTGAATCAAAATCAAGAGAAGAACCATAAAATCACAACCAATCGTAGTTATCATAGCACAATTATCAGCAATCCAATAAAAAAGCACAAAAACATATGATATAAAATAACCACACCACTAAGTAAAACTATAAATCCTTATGAGAACCAAATCTAGCGAAACAGTAAGATATTATAGTAAATCGAAGTATCGGTAAATTCTCTGGGTTGTATTGAAGAACTTCCCATGCCCAAAGATATAATTCTTAATTAGTTTTGTAGAACTAAAACTTCTATTTGCGCGCTTATTCGCGATATAGTAGTTAAGGGTATAGTTTTTCACCGTGAGGTCTTGGATTCGAATCGTGCATATTACTTTTGGGCTCATCTTTTTCATGACATTATTGAACACTTGAAGCATAATAGAGATTGAATCTCCTATGGAGAGTCAGGACATTAGGCGGTTGAGCAAAATTAGGGAAATAAAGGAGTGGCAAATGCAAAGATAGCATACCCTTTAGATTCCAGAAAACAACACCAATCCTTGCCATACTATTTTCTTTTATACTAATAGAATTAACCTCTGTATTTGGTCTAGTTTTCTTCCTCAATTGAAAATATAACCGCTAATCAAATATTGTTTCTTACAAATATGTAAGCCATTACACAATAAAGCATAAAAAATCCGTTAAATTGTTTAAAAGAGAATACATGGGCGATATTTACTTTGTAAACCGTGATATAACTCCTTTCATCACCGAGTGAAATCTATAAAAATATATGATTTTTTTCTTCATTTCATTCCAACTATAAGAACCAGAAAGTAAGAATAAAAATAGTAACAATAATAATCAGTAACATATAATATAACATAATAAAAGCGAGAAGTATAAACTATAAGAAAGAAAACTTTTAGCATCGGGTTAAGTGTCTCTCCGCGACGATTTATACAACTACAAAATTCAAAGCAACAGTTGAACAGTCCACCGTGGCTCTTTTGCACCACAAAGACCGTAAATATTTCTTTAGGTTTGTGGCGGCTTGCATATTTCCTTTTAAAACTTTATCCAAGACAGTAACAACTTAAGTTAAACCGATAAGAATCTTAATAATAAACATAAATAACTGCTCCAACCCATCAGTAATGAATATCAGTATCATACTACATTGCATTATTTAGTTAACTTCCTTCAACAGATACTTCTAAAACACTAAACGATTCTCAAACATGTAAATAACACAAACATTGATATATATTCAAGTGAAATGTTCTTACACCAATCAGTTCTCATACCAGTAAATAAAAGTTTGACATTAAAACAAATAAAAAAGAATTGTTCATACTCCAGTCATTTCGTAAACTAATAAATAAAACTCAAAACATTGAAATAATTTAAAGCGTACATAACAAATTTGACCACACGAATTTCAAAAAAATTTAACGGATCTCACTAAAAAGATATCAAAGTGCTGTATCGGGATAGTCAAAAGATAGATACATCAAATGTCATTTCATTCGATCGGAATCCAAACGAACATTATACACCTAGCGAAAGTACAGCACAATAAAAGAACATTATACACCTAGCCTAAGGGACAGCCCTTTGCAATCAGCCCACTCAAATGATTTTGGGATTCTTCACAGTGATGGCCAAAAGACACCCTATTGAGTATCTTTCACTACAGGAAACAAATCAGCTAGAGATTTTGTGACGGCATAACTATAACTTTATCCGTCTCTTTTCTAAATAATCAAAATTTCGACGAGTATTTTGAATTTACCGATGGTTTATACCATCAGTTTGAGGCTAAATGTTAATCGCCGGACATGGTTGGCTGGTTATTACGGGAACATTTCTCTGAGAAGAAACCGAAGTTCTTTCATATTAAGCGACGGCATTAACAGTCGGTTTCAATATTATTTATCGACAGCTATCAATTCATTGATACGCCATCGATTTTGAACCTAATATTTCACTATCCGCCAAAATCCTTCATCTTCTCCTCATTTCTCGCTCGTTTGCTCTCGCTCCCAATTCTTCTTCCTCCCTTAGCGAAAGTATCACATTTCTCCCTTCTTCCTCCCTCGTCGAAACCCTCGCATTTCCCTCCCCAAAGACCACTGCCTCCGTGACCTAACCCTTGACCTACAGTTGCAATCGGAGCTAGCTGGGATCGGCCGCTGGTAGGAATGCGACGACGACATTGCGGTTTTTGGAGACCCGAAACTCCCATTATTTAACAACGGATTTAGAGTCCGACAGTCATTTTGGACAAAATAAAACTACTGATTTGATAAATCTGAGTTTCACGGATTTCGGCTATAAATCCAAGATTTATTAAATTCTGCAAATCGGCAGATTTACAGGATTTATGGCCTCGGTAGGAAAGAGCAAAGATGATCACATGCAATAGGCTAAATGATGTAAAAAAAAAATTGATTAGATTTACAGGATTTAAAAAATCTGTTTACATATAGTTTTTTTGGATTTAACTCATTTAGGATTTAGTAAATTTGGATTTATAGAATTTATCCTCCTAGTAAATTCGGGATTTATATGCCAAATCAGTGAGGGGGGAAAATATTTGATCTAATTTTCACACTTCTGTTTAATATATTTGTAGGTTACAGGGAGGTTACATGTGGGTTATTTGTAAGTTACAATAGAGTATAACCGGGATATAACCCCCCAATACCCTTCCTGTAACCTCATAATGTACGCAGCTCTGTGTACGTCTTCCGCACGGAAATATTTTCCCAATGAGAGTATTTTGTAATGGATTTAGAGCAGAATTTTAACATGGATTTTACCTAAAACTGTGAATTTCATAAATCTGGATTTCACAAATTTCAGCTGTAAATCTCAAATTTAATAAATCTCAAGAACATGTGAATTTAACTTGGCTAACCTTTATTTAAGGTTCTTAGGATTTACTAAATCCATTGCTAGATGTTTTTTAAGATTTAACCCATTTAGGATTTAATAAATTCGGATTTATGGGATTTATTTCTAAATAAAAATCTATTTTTCATAGCCAAAATGAAAATTAACTTTGAACATTATGCTCTACAATTTCATGAACATAATGTTTAAGTAAATTTTCATTTTGGCAATTAAAATTATATTTCACATTGGAAGATGATGTGAAAACTCTTACATCAAATGAAGTATTTCCTTCACATAATATATTTAGAGGTGTGAAAGTTATCTAGTTAAATATTGTGTAGATGAGAATGATTAGCTTTTTGATTGATTTTACACTTTGAGAGCAAATGTGAAGAAAATATACTCGTGAAAGTGTTAGTGTAGCTATAGTAAAAGATAAGATTAGAGCCAAAATTGGAATTAATGTTCGCTGATTATCGATCTTCGACATAACTAACAACCATAATAGGCTGTTAACCTCTAGATTTGAAGTTGAATTTTGGCCAGCTCGAAAGATATTTGATCCAAAATTTTGGTGCGTAGCTTGGTTCGTTTAATTTGATCCGATCTTTATCCAAGCCAAAATTTAAATCAATCAATTTTTGAGTGATCTTGTTATTTGAGCTTTAAAAAAATTCACCCCATTCATCACCAATTGTCACAACTTTTTCATTAGATATACTACTAAAATTAAATTAAATGTATTTGGCTGAATGCACTTTATAATTTGTTGACTATTGTCAGGTTTGAAGGTACATATAGATATTCGTACATCAAGATTGTGGATGTACTACAGACTTTATCCAAATAGAAAATAGATCACCTAGGAGTTCCTGAACAGTTTTGAGGCCTTTGTGGCAGCTGCATCTCAACTTCCGATTTACTTTTCTGGTGCAAGTTTCGATGTCCATGTTAAAAACACAGAAAATTGAACACACTTAATGTCTGACGAAATGAGATATGATTTATACCATTGATCACTGAAAATTTTATTAAGAAATTCATACCTATTTTTGATGAAATTGTACTTTAAAGAAAGGTATTTTCTTTATTTTGTTGCAGGAATGTAGAATTTAGGTGATAAAAGCAAAAATCATAAAAAGGAGCGGATTTGGAGCAAAAAGGAAGAAAATAATGCAATTTGTGCTGAGTCGCCGACGGCGAGATCGAGCCGCCGACGGCGAGGGTACGAGGAAGAAATCTCGAAGGATTTATAATCATCTCAGCCGACAACGAGACCGAGCCCGCCGACAACGAGATAGCGCGGTTCGAAGACCTTCTGAAGCCTCGCCGACAGACGAGGTAGTTGCGTCGCCGACGGCGAGGTAGTTCAAATGGCGCGGATACATTGAACCCGGACACTTTTGAATGGATGCTTACACACCTCTTGGTCCTTTGCTCACCTCATATATAGAAGCCGAAATTCAGCTTTTAAGTGTGTGTTATAAGTGTGTGTCATTTAGTGTGTATCTCTGGAGTCTTAAGTGAGTTTATTTAGAGAGTCTTAGTGAATCTTTAGTGAGTTAGAAGTGTCTTGTACTGAAGCAAAAGTCAAAGGAACTTGAAAGAGTCACGTGGAGGAAATTAAGATAAGTATCTTTGTTTATTGTTTTTAACTTTAAATGAAATTCATGCTTAGTTTAGTTCCCATGCATTCTGAGTAGTTAATTTAGTCTTTCTCTCTGTTTATGAAATTAAGTGACTAGATGAACAAAAAATAGAAGTACTTTTAAATATTAATAAATTGTGATAATTTTTACTTAAAACTTAATTTACTTTCAACCTAGCTATTTGATTTGTTAAAATGTGTTGATTATCAACTATAGTAAAAATTACATCCGATATTCGGGAATTCAAAAGCCTTGGAAGGAGGGTGCAAATAAATAGGAAATAATATCAATGGGCGTAGAATAGAGCATTTTAGTGTGACGTACTAAGATATTCAATTCGATCCTATTGTTTGAGAGTCGAAGTGTAGATGTTAGCCTCTCAGGCGAGGGAAAGTGGGAGCTCAAGTGGTAGTCGGTATCCTCCCAAGCTCTAGCCGCAGATTCAGTAATCAAACATAGGATTAGTCAATATTCTTTACACTCGACTAAAGTGGTAAAGAATATGAATGCTCCTATTTGTCACAATACCTTAAAATTATCTATTTAAATTCATCAATCACTTAAATTTCTAAACAAGGGAAAGATATTTTTTTCCGAATAGTTAAGACTTATTTAGCAATTAGTTTAATTTCCGCACTTTCAATACGTATTAATTTTCTACTTAGTTAAGTTACCTAATTAAAATACTTAGTTTACTTTATTGCGCTTAAATTTAGAATTCCAAATTTTCGTATACTATTTTAAAATTATTATTATTATTATTTTAAAATTAGTTGTTATTTAATTTTCTATTTCCCCGTAGGATCGATAACCAGTGATTCCACTGTAGCTCCGTATTACTCGATACGATACGTATACTTGCGTAGCATCCACAACATAAACAATTACAATTCTATACATATAATATAGTGGGGTCAAGTTTTTGGCGTCGTTGCAATAAAATTAAAAAATATCATAATATAAAAATGTGGGTCAAGTTTTTGGCGCCGTTGTCGGGAAAGTAAGAAAAATTTACTAGAGTAACGGACTATTTTAAAATAATCATAATAAATTAATTAATATCTATTCTAAAATTGTATGCGCAAATTTGGAAACAAAAATTTAATACCTTACGATTCCGAATTAGAGCGTACAATTAAAAGAATTAGAAAACAAAAGAAACAAATTATAAATTTAACACAAATGGCGAATATTCCCGAAATTCAAAATATGAACCAACAAAGACCATTAAGAGATTATGCCAACCCTACATCGGATGAAATTCATTTAACTATTCAAAACCCCGATGTAGTCGCTAATTCATTCGAACTTAAACTCGCAATTATCCAAATGGTACAAAACAATCAATTTAGTGGTTCACCTACCGAAGATCCTAACTTACATCTTGCTAGTTTTCTAGAACTTTGTGCTACTTTTAACTATCAAGGAGTATCTGACGATGCTATAAGACTTAGACTTTTTCCTTTTTCATTAAGGGATAAGGCTAAAATGTGGTTGAATTCGTTAGCACTCTGGATCTATTAAAACTTGGGGAGAATTATCACAAAAATTTCTATCCAAATATTTTCCACCATCTAAAACTCGCTAAGTTTAGAAATGATATAACTTCTTTTTGTCGATTAGATGGAGAATCAATATATGAAGCTTGGGAGAGATTTAAGGAACTTCTTAGGAAATGCCCACATCATGCGCTACCGTATCGGTCGATTATTCAAACCTTTTATAATGGATTAGTAGGATCTTTAAGATCAATCATCGATGTCTGTCGCTGGAGGTTCATTAATGTCTAAACCATTTGATGAAGCTTATGCACTAATCAAAGAAATGACAACAAATAATTTCCAATGGCCCGTCGATAGAGTAAATCCGAAAAAGATAGCCAGCATTCATGAAAACGATGCAATATCTATGTTAGCTTCTCAAATTGCTGCTATATCTAAGAAATTAGAACATTTTGGAATGAACTACTCTCATACTTTAGAAGAAAACTCATCTGAACAAATCATAGAATCTCAATCTAATTATGAAACTTTAAATGCTATTAATAATAGAACTAATAACCCTTATTCAAACTATTATAATCCTAGGTTGGAAAACTCATCCAAATTTTAATTGGAATAACACATCTAATCAACAATGGATGAATCAACCTAATCAAGCAAATCCAAACTATAAACCTAATTACCCACCTGGATTTAATAACAATAACCCTCAATTCAAAGATAAGAAATTATCTATGGATGAATTAATTTTGAATATGGGTCATCAACTACAAAATCAAGGAAATCAACTACAAATTCAAGGAAATCAATTACAAATTCAAGGAACATCTATTAAAAATATCGAAACTCAACTTGGACATATTACATCTGCGCTAAAGAATAGAATACCCGGAACTTTTCCTAGTAATGTGGAAATAAATCCTAAAGATCAAGGAAAAGAACAAATTAAAGCAATACAACTAAGGAGTGGAAAAGAATTAGAACCTCAAATTCAAAAAGAACTTGAAAACCAAAAAGAGGAAGTGGAAATTGAAAAGGAAACACTTCAACAAGATTCAAACTTAGAACATCATTTAATACCTATGAAAATTTCTGTTGAAAAACCTCCACTACCATTTCCTCAACGACTAGCTCAACATAAAAAAGATAAACAATTTGATAAATTCCTTGAAATATTAAAGAAATTAACAATCAATATACCTTTTGTCGAAGCTTTAGATCAGATGCCAAATTATGTAAAATTTATGAAAGATATTCTAAATAAGAAAAGAAAATTCACTGATAATGAAACAGTCGCACTTAGTGAAGAGTGTAGTGCTTTTATTCGAAGAAGCTTCCCGAAAAATTGAAAGATCCTGGTAGTTTCACTATACCCCGCGCTATAGGAGAAAAATTTTATGGAAAAGCTTTGTGTGACTTAGGAGCAAGCATCAATCTAATGCCTCTATTGATTTTTAAGAGATTAGGATTAGGAAAAATTACACCTACTTCAAGTAACCCTTCAATTAGTCGATCGTTCGGTTACCTATCCTAAGGGAGTTATTGAAGATGTGTTAGTAAAAGTGGATAAATTTATCTTCCCAAGTAGATTTTATTGTTTTAGATATGGAGGAAGATAAAGAAATTCCTATCATTTTAGGAAGACCATTTTTAGCTACTTGGAAAAGCTATGATTGATGTTCAGAAAGGAGAATTAACTATGAGAGTAAATGACCAAAAAGTTACATTTAATATTGCAAAATCAATGAAATATCATGCGCTAGAAAAAGATGATGAATGTTTTCGGATGGAAATACTTGAACATTTACAACAAGAACATTTTAAGGAATATTACGAAGATAAATTAGAAAAAGAAAACACCGAATTAATTGAAGATAATAATGAAGAACTAGATTATATTCGGGAAAGATTTGAATTTTGGATAATACCGAAAACACCGACAAGAATATAGTTCCATCAATTATTAAACCTCCCGAACTCGAGCTAAAAATATTACCCGATCATTTGAAATATGCTTATTTAGGTAATTCTTCAACTTTACCAGCTATTATTTCATCCGCATTAAACGAATCTCAAGAACAAAAACTTTTAGAAACTTTAAAAAATATAAGGAAACTTTTGGTCGGACTTTAGCGGATATTAAAGGAATTAGTCCTTCAATCCGTATGCATAGAATTATTTTAGATGATGAACATAAACCTAAAGCGGATCCCCAAAGGAGATTAAACCCGATAATGAAAGAAGTAGTTAAGAAAGAAATTTTAAAATGGTTAGATAATGGTATTATATATCCTATTTACGACGATGCGTTCAGGTAAGCCCAATTCACCGTGTTCCTAAGAAGGGAGGAGTGACCGTCACTGCCAATGAAAATAAAGATCTTATTCCTATAAGACAAGTTACTGGTTGGCGTATATGTATTTATTATAGGAAATTAAATACCGCCACCAGGAAAGATCACTTCCCTTTACCATTTCTAGACCAGATGTTAGATAGATTAGCCGGACATAAGTATTTTTTTTCTAGATGGATACACCGGTTATCATCAAATACAAAATGCTCCTGAGGATCAAGAGAAAACTACATTTACTAGTCCTTATGGAACTTTCGCTTTTCGAAGAATGCCTTTTGGATTATGTAATGCACCAAAGAACATTCCGAGAGATGTATGATGTCTATATTTAGTAAGTTAATTGACAATGGAATAGAAGTATTTATGGATGATTTCTCCGTATTTGGAACATCATTTGACACATGCTTAACTCATCTTGAAAAAGTATTAGAAGTATGTGAGAAAACAAATTTAATTCTAAATTGGGAGAAATGTCAATTTATGGTTGCGGGCGGCATTGTATTAGTGCATAAAATTTCGGAAAAGGCATGGAAGTGGACCCCGCAAAAATTCAAGTTATAGCTAAATTACCACCTCCAACTACGGTAAAAGGGGTAAGAAGTTTTCTTGGACATGCTCGGATTCTACGTACGCTATGTAAAAGATTTTTCAAAAATTACTAAACCTCTATGCCAACTTCTCGAAAAGGACAAGAAATTTGAATTTACAATCGAATGCCCGAATGCTTTTGAACTCTTAAAAGAAAAATTAATTACAACACCTATAATAGTTTCACCTAACCTAGGAGAAACCATTCGAGCTTATGTGTGATGCTAGTGATTATGCTCGTAGGAGCAGCTTCTTGAGTAAAGATACGAAAAGATTTTTAAAGTTATATACTATGCTAAGTAAAACTCTAAATGATGCTCGAAATAAATTATACAATTACTGTAAAGAGAATTATTAGCGGTAGTATATGGTTTTAATAAATTTAGACCTTATCCGATTGAACAAAATGTATCGTGCATACTGATCATTCTGCTATCAAATATTTAATGCAAAAGAAAGATTCCAACCCAAGATTAATTAGATGGATGCTATTAATGCAAGAATTCGATTTTGAGATCGTTAATAAGAAAGGAATTGATAATCAAATTGCGGATCATTTATCAAGATTAGAAAATCATGAATTATCTGATATTGAAAATGAAATTATAGACAATTTTACTGATGAACAACTATATAATATCAATGAGTGGAAAATACCATGAGTATGTCGATATAAGTAAACTATATAGTTAGTAATATTTTACCACCTATGCTAACTTTGCAAAAACGAAAAAATTCATCCATGATACGAAAACCTATTTTTAGGATGAACCATATTTATATAAGCAATGTAAGGATTTAATTATTGAAGATGTGTACCTTATGAAGAAATCGAACCAATTATTCAAAAATGTCATGATTCTGATTTTGGAGGACATTTCTGGACCGATAAAACTCGCTTATAAGATTCTACAATCTGGATTTTACCGGCCTACTCTATTTAGAGATGTATACGGATATATTAAAACTTGTGATAAATGTCAAAGAGTAGGAAATATATCTAGAAAAAACGAAATGCCTTCGAATTTTATATTAGAAGTCGAGATTTTTGATGTTTGGGGATTAGATTTTATGGGACCTTTTATTCCTTCGTTTGGAAACTCATATATATTAGTAGTCATTGATTATGTTTCCAAATGGATTGAGGCACAAGCTTTACCTAGGTGTGATGCTAAGAGTGTTTCAAAATTTCTGATGAAAAATATTTTTACTAGATTTGGAATGCCGAGAGTGATTATCACTGACGGAGGAACTCATTTTAGAAATAAATACATTCGTAAACTAGTAGAAAAATACAATATTACTCATAAGATATCCACTCGCTTATCATCCACGATGACTAGCGGATTAGACGAAGTATCTAATCGTGAGATTAAACGTATTTTAGAAAAATCCGTAAACCCAAATAAGTTAGATTGGTCTATTAGATTAGACATACTCGCATTATGCGCTTATAGGATCGCTTATAAAACTCCGATTGGAATGACTCCTTACAGTGCTTATATATGGAAAAACATGTCACTTACCAGTTGAATTAGAACATAAAGCATATCGGGCGATTAAAGAATTTAATTATAATATGAAGGAAGTTCGGTGAGAAAAGATACTCGCAATTAAATGAATTGGAAGAATTAAGAAATGAATCATATGATAATGATCGAATTTATAAAGAAAAGATGAAATTATGGCATGATCGGAAGATTAATCGTGAGAAATTTTGAACCAAGACAGGAAGTTTTGCTATATAATACTAGATTGAAATTATTTCCCGGAAAATTCAAGTCTCGATGGTTAGGACCTTTCACCATAACTCAAATATTTTCATACGGAACTATAGTAAATCGAAGATCCAAAAACCGGACATAAAATTAAAGTTAATGGACATAGATTAAAACCATATTTCGAAGGTATAAGACCTAACTATAAAGAGGTTTTAATGCTTAGTCGACATCCGATTAATAATTGAAATTAGGTCGAGCCGACGACGTTAAACCAAGCGCTTTATGGGAGCAACCATATTAGTTATCTATTTTTATTGTATCTTAATAGTTAGTCTATATTATTGAAACTTTACTACTCAATTATTATTAAGAATCGTCACATATTCGAACCATTATGATGAGAAAAGAAATTATTCGATTTAGAGCGAAATTGGACATTATTTTGGAATCTCGCCGACGGCGAGGTCGATACACGCCGACAGCGAGGTTCGCGCCTAAATTAAATTCGGCTTATTTATCGAGCTCGCCGACAGCCGAGAAACGTCCCGCCGACAGCCGAGAACATGGGAGGCGCTTTATAACCGAGTCGCCGACGGCGAGAAACTTCTCGCCGACAGTCGAGAAGTTATAAAGATGAGTTATTTATAATTCGAATGCCGATTCGGACGGTTTCAACACCAATTCCTTTGTGAAAACCCATTCTTAAATCATTCTAGATCCTCCTTCTTCACTAGAATTCATTCCATTCACCATAATGGCCTCCAAATTCTTAGATTCCTCTAATTCTGGAGTGTTTAACCGGAGGAAATTTATGAGTACGGAAGCGCAGCGGATCTTCTACAAGGTTTTGGTAAAGAAAAGAGTTATCAAGGAACGGAGATTTGTCAATCGAGGATTAGAGAATTCCACTACGAAGATAGAAGAAACGATCGTGCAGCGGCACTGGGAGGTATTTTGTTACACTATGTCTGCTGTTGTTATTCCAAGCTTGTGAAAGAGTTATACTCTAACTTACATGCGATCAACAATGGAATGTCTACGTCCGAGGAAGATGGGTGACGTTTACTCCATCAAGAGTAAATGAATTATTCTCTATAGAAAACACCCCGTATGTCACTATTCAAATTTTGTGCCTTCTCGATATAATATGAATGAGATATTTCGATATCCGACCGATGAACCGGAAGATTGGGAAATGCGTGAAGACGGGTATGTTAGTTTCTCTCGCATCACTTTTGAATCCCGTCTCAAAGCACCGACACTTTTTCATCTCATCTAAATTGTTACCTACTACGAGGGTAAACAAGGTTTCGAAGGAATGCGCTATATTGAATTATTGTATGGATCGCCTATCGATGTCGGATCAATAATTGTTAAGTCCGCATCGGGTTTAATTGTGCATGGGTCAATTCACGGACTAGGACACCCATCTACTATTTTTGCATTATGCGATCGATGCTGTGTTTCTTATGAAGCTTGGGAAAAGGTTCCGTTACCTTGAAGCCGCTTGATCCTACAGATATGTTCCCTACTTTGGACAATAATGATGAAATTACATTTATCTCTCGATAGAGCTTCACGAATAATCCTATAGCAAGGACTATTTCGGATAAAACGGAGTTACTTATGAAGAAAATTAAAGGAATGGAGAAAGAACTCGCAGAAAGTGAGAGATTTAATCGACAATATATCCGATTTATTCGATCACATTGATCTGGAGGATGAAGGAACACTTTGATCGTTCTGGACACCCGAAGCTAGCTTTCTTCATTTACCGAGACGGAGAGCTTGGATCAATCGAAGAACCTGTCGGAGTTTCCCTTCAGGCATTTATATAACTTATTTGTGCATCATCGTCATATCGGAAATATCAGAGAAGATGAAGATTCTGACATTGAAGAGTAATAGTAAAGATTTCCATAGTATGTTTGTATTTATGTTATTTGATTTGATTTAGATTTTATTATGTGTGGAGTGATGATTTGAATATCTCAAATTTAATTCGAGATATGCGTCATAGTTTTGTATCAGCATTTAGTGTGTCGTGGATCGGTTTGCGATGCTCGATTAGTAGTAAGGATCGGAGAATCAAGTTTGATTATAGTAGTTTAAAATTATGTTAGTTTGTACATCTCATGGATTTCAATATTAAAGTTAATTTGTTGTGTTGTGTGAATTTGTTTGTGTATAAGTAGCTAATCTTCATATTAAATTAATAAATGATGTGATCGGAAATATAATATAAGGCAAATCAAGGACGAAAATGAGTGACGAATTTCGTAAATTAAATTTTTGGAATCTCGCCGACGGCGAGAAAATCCCGCCGACAGCCGAGATCGATCTCGCCGACAGTGAAGGTTAGAGCAAAAATTTCGCCGACAGCGGATTTTTCCCGAGAGTTTTTGGTTCCGAAAAATATTAGCTCGCTGACGGCGAGAAAAATCTCAGCTGACAGTGAGGTCGCGAAAAACACTTTAATTGACCGGTCAAAAACACTATTCATCATCCCCAACCTCTCATTTTCGCAAAAACTACCCTAGGGCTCACGAAATTTCGGATTTAGAGGCGATTTCATCACTCAAAAACACCGGATTTCATCTTCTCTTGGTAAGTGTTTCACTCCTATGCAAAAATTTTTTATTTTCACCATGTATTTTCTCCACTTTGAAAAATTTTGAAAAATCCTAAATGTGAAAGAATTACTCGGTAGAAATCCATAAAATTTGTTTTAATTTGATCTTAGATGTTGTCGGAAGCCTCCTTAGTAATATTAGGAAGTTTAGTGACGATTTTTGTGAATTTCATAGATCGATCGAAAAATGGCTCCGCGACGGTAAAAGACGAGTAGATTACGATACTGACCGATTTGTCAATGCACGAGCACAAAATCGGTATTTTCAAAACATTCAACCAAGAAAGTGCATTGCGAATCGAGTTTTTAAGAATCCGGGAGGCGAAGTTGAGCGGATCATTAAAGAACGAGGTTGGGAGAATCTCTGCTACATCACCAATAGTGCTGCTGCGAAAGTAGTAAAGGAATTTTATTCTAACTCCGATCGTCGTAGAGGACGCACCCGTAAAGGTACGTGGATTTATGGTCGACTTCGCGCATTGCTAGAATTAACGCCTTCTATGAAGTTCGGGACGGTCCAAATGAGTACGAAACATTTGGAACTATGCCGAACCTCTGAAGATGTGATAAATTTTCTTACTCGACGGACTGGAGTTTGGAAGATAAAGCAGCGGGAAAGAGTGAATTTTCCTCTTTCTAAGTTAAATGCAAATTCTAAAGCATGGCACTATTTTATTTGTTCTACTTTGTTACCTACATATCACCACAGTGAGGTAACAAGGATAGAGCAAGCTTCGAATTTTTGTATTCAGAACAATAGAAGTATAAACATTGGAAGTGTCATCTATAGAAATATGTTAGCCACTACTGGAAATGAAAGTGGAGGGGGATTGGGACATCCTGGGTTGATTTATGCAATTTGCCAACTCTCTGGAGTTGAGGCAGCAGATGATAAGAAGTGGATAGAACCCATGAACCCACTCACGACGCCAATATTAAGAAATATGAGTCTCATGAAGGGTGGAGATCGGGAGTGAGAAGTTATTTCACTCGCGTCAAGTAGAGATATACCCTCTACTAGCTATGAACCTCCCGAGCCTACCACCCCTACCCTACAAGATCCGATGAATGAGCCGACACCGCATAAGAGGAGTTTTGAAGCGGCTTGAGAGACAATGGGAGAAGATTTGATCATTTTGATCAAAGGATTGATAATCCGGAGAGGAGACATGATTATGATAGTGAGTACCGCAGAGACATTCGCAGTACGA
Organism: Papilionanthe hookeriana x Papilionanthe teres; assembly: GCA_022702705.1. Classification (NCBI taxonomy): domain Eukaryota; kingdom Viridiplantae; phylum Streptophyta; class Magnoliopsida; order Asparagales; family Orchidaceae; genus Papilionanthe; species Papilionanthe hookeriana x Papilionanthe teres. Next base: position 75,321,074 of record CM040427.1, on the reverse strand, counting down.
GATAGCATATCATGAAGCTCGAACGTCGCTACGAGGAGTGGAGATTTAGATGTCATCTTTCCGGAATGCCCTGGTATACTCGCATCATCCCTGCTCGCCTTCTCGCCTGCGATCGAGGAGGGGATGACAATATAGTTTGGGACTTCAATATGAAGATTAGGACTTTATTTGTTTTTGTTTGTTTGATGTTAAGTTATTTTGGAAACTTTTATATGTTTGTAATATTCGATACTTTATGTTGTGAGACATTGGATATTTGTTAGATTATTTGCTTCAATTGTTATAGTAGTTTAGTTTTTGTTTTTGTGTTAGTTAATTGCATTTGTTTTTATGTTAAATAGGATGTTAGTTTTCTTTAGTATGTTTTTATTTTATTTTGTATTGTTTTAAGTTGTAAAATTATTAATGTGTTAGCTTAAATTGTTTTAATATGTTAGTAATTCATATGTGTAGTGTAGAGTTAATTTTAATCGTTGTATTTAATACTTATCTCGATTTTATCCCCTGCATTTTCTTTAAATTGTTATATATATATGGAGAATACTAACAGTACAGGTTCAATGAAAAATGAAAAAGCCTGCAAAAATTTCAAAGAAAAAGAAATACCTAAACTTCAAATGTATGATTTATTTACTTTCCTTTTTTTTCATTATTTAGAGTAGATATAAAAATTTAAGTTTGGGGGAGTAAAATACAAATTTAGTTATTAACTTGTTCTCAATTTCTATTTTCAAATTATTATAAATTGATTTTTATAAGCAAATTTCTCAATTTAATTAATATGAATTAATTTATTTAATTATTATAAAAGGTTAAATGAAATATTTCTAGTGCTTTAATTAATTAAATAGAATAAAATATTTGGTTAAAGGGAATAAGAATATAGTAAACTATTTTTAGTAAGGAAAACTATATTCTAAAAATTAAAATTCTTAAGTATTCAAGTGAAAAAGAAAAGATTGAAAATCAATGAAGTAAAAAATATGAAGTATATATAAGCTAAGAAATATTCCTAAGTTTCAAATTTAGGAAGATGAAAATGAAGTTCAAAATTATTAACAAGCTCTCCAGATACGATAATCCTCATTAGTTAAAAAAAATAAAAAAATAAAAAAAATAAGGAGAAGCTTGAGAGATGCCTTATCAAAATCGACTTCATTTGAATTAACCTAAAAAGAAAAAAACTTAAATATTTCCAAACTTATGTTTATGGATCGGAATTTTACCTAATAATGTTTTCGAATTTCTTATCATATGAATATCTTAAGTAATTATTCTTTTAAATATAGTCATTCCCGAAATGAATAGTAGCTAGAAATCTTAGACTCGATAACTAAATAATTTATTTCTATAAGATTAATTAAATTACATGAATTGTTTTTATTTAACTTTATTATGATATTAATTAATCTAATTCATAGTTTATTTGAATTGAAAAATCTTACTATAGAAATCATTATTTTTATGTAAGTACTTAAAAATTACTTCGAGGACAACTAATAAGTAAGTTTGGGGATTTTGATCATCGAAAATTTTATTAAGAAATTCATACCTATTTTTGATGAAATTGCACTTTAAAGAAATGTATTTTCTTTATTTTGTTGCAGGAATGTGAATTTAGTGTGATAAAAGCAAAAATCATAAAAAGGAGCGGATTTGGAGCAAAAAGGAAGAAAATAATGCAATTTAGGCTCGAGTCGCCGACGGCGAGATCGAGCCCGCCGACGGCGAGGGTACGAGGAAGAAATTCTGAAGGATTTATAACCTGTCTCGGGCCGACGGCCGAGACCGAGCCCGCCGACAGCCGAGATAGCGCGGTTCGAAGACATCTTCTAGAAGCCTCGCCGACAACGAGGTAGTTCGTCGCCGACGGCGAGCTAGTTCAAATGGCGCGTATACATCGAACCCGGACACTTTTTGAAGGGATGCTTACACACCTCTTGGTCCTTTGCTCACCTCTATATATGTAAGCCGAAATTCAGCTTCTAAGTGTGTGTTATAAGTGTGTGTCATTTGTGTGTATCTCCGAGTCTTAAGTGAGTTTATTTAGAGAGTCTTAGTGAATCTTTAGTGAGTTAGAAGTGTGCTCGTACTAGAAGGAAAAGTCAAAGGAACTTCAAAGAGTTCGTCTGGGAGGAAATTAAGATAAGTATCTTTGTTTATTGTTTTTAACTTTAAATGAAATCCATGCTTAGTTTAGTTCCCATGCATTCACGAGTAGTTAATTTAGTCTTTCTCCTCGTTTATGAAATTAAGTGACTAGATGAACAAAAAATAGAAGTACTTTTAAATATTAATAAATTGTGATAATTTTTACTTAAAACTTAATTTACTTTCAACTGGCCATTTGATTTGTTAAAATGTGTTGATTATCAACTATAGTAAAAATTACATCCGATATTCGTAGAATTCAAAAGCCTCGAAGGAGGGTGCAAATAAATAGGGAAATAATATCAATGGCGTAGAATAGAGCATTTTAGTGTGACGGACTAAAATATTCAATTCGGTCCTATTGTTTGAGAGCCGAAGTGTAGATGTTAGCCCTCGAGCGAGGGGAACGTGGGAGCTCAAGTGGCAGTCGATATCCTCCCGACTGAGTCGCAGATTCGACAATCAAACATAGGATTAGTCAATATTCTTTACACCTGACCAAAGGGTAAAGAATAGGAATGCTCCTATTTGTCACAATACCTTAAAATTATCTATTTAAATTCATCAATCACTTAAATTTCTAAACAAGGGAAAGATATTTTTTTTCCGAATAGTTAAGACTTATTTAGCAATTAGTTTAATTTCCCGCACTTTCAATACGTATTAATTTTCTACTTAGTTAAGTTACCTAATTAAAATACTTAGTTTACTTTATTGCGCTTAAATTTAGAATTCCAAATTTTCGTATACTATTTTAAAATTATTATTATTATTATTTTAAAATTAGTTGTTATTTAATTTTCTATTTCCCCGTGGGATCGATAACCGTGACTCCACTAGAGCCCTGTATTACTTGATACGATACGTATACTTGCGTAGCATCCACAACATAAACAATTACAATTCTATACATATAATATAGCGGGGTCAAGTTTTTGGCGTCGTTGCAATTAAATTAAAAAATATCATTATATAAAAATGTGGGTCAACCATCAAGGATTTCAGCCAAATTACTAGATTCAAATTTCACATTGGGAGGTTAACTCTACAACATTCAACTCTGCTCCTTCGAAGAGTTCTGATCCTCCACCTGGATTTAACTCAAGCAGATTTGAAGAAATTAACTTTGATGAAACAAGATATCATTATACTAGCCAAGTGCATCGGGACATGGCACCAAAATCTGTGGCTCAGACATTTTATGATTTTTTGAATGTTGTTCAAAGGTCACTGTGGGAGTGTTGCACGTCTCATTCTAAATTATCTATAGCTCTCAGAATGTTGAAAACCAAGACAGAGTATAACATGCTTCGAGAGTGCTTCAACCCATTTGCAGGGCTGCTAAAAAGACAAATCCAGTTGAAAATTTAGTTCCTGAAGTCGTATATAGGATGAAAATTTTGGTCTTCAAGTAAGAGCTTAAACCTGACAAGATTGATTGCAGTGTAAACAGATGTATTATATATTACAAGGCTAGTTCAATGGAGTTTTTGGCATCAATTTTTGATGTCACAAGTATAGGGTGTCTACAATTCGTCCGTAGCATCTTGTAGCTCAAGATACCCACTCGAGACCTTCTGGTACTTGTTCGGGCAAGTAGCTAGGCTTAGTGACGATTCAACCCTACCTGGGAAAATTTTTTTCAAGGGGCTCATTCAGGATGTGAGGCGTGGTTGGTGCCTAATATAATGATTAGAAGTCACAAAACTTCCATCTGAAACCTCCCACGACCATAGGAAGTCACAGAGTCCATTTACATGCGCTGCGGGAAAATTAGGGTTCGAGACACCCTACCCGCAGTGCGACTTAGGATGACTATTGTCACCGATTTCTCCTACAAATTCCCTACCAAAAATACTCCTTTTTTAAATTTATGCAATAATATTTCACTCGCATGGAGTCTTCCATAACTTCTGGATAAAAAAAAAATCTTTCGTCGTTCATTCTAGTGAAAATTGGGGTTTCGAGCTAGACCGACGCTTCGGGGCAGTCCCGGGGGCCCACACATCCAAAATGCCTATTTGGAGCATCGATCTTGAGCCTCTAAAGGTCTAACACATCATTTAAAAATTTGGCACAGACACGGTGCCCAGACAGAAGAAACTGGCCGTCATGGCCCTCGACAAGCCAAAAATCGGGATTTTTCCGAGAGCTGAGCGCCTAGACCCTACATACCTGGCGCCATGGCCTCAAACTAACACTCTAAAGCTAACACACCGAGGCCATGGTGTCCGAAACTGGGTGCCTACTAGCCACTCTGCATCAAGGTGTCGAAGATTGTTAATTTTGAGTCGTTATTCCTGGGAACTTGAATGGTGGGTGGCTAATCTCACACTCATCTATAATGATCCAAAGATTTTTTTAGGGCATTTTGATCATTTTATGGGGGCAGGGGTTTAACTTAACTGCCTCCCCCCCCCACCTCATTTTTGCTTAGCTGTGAATTTGCCCGAGAGGGGGCTTCGGCTCCGCACCACCACCCCCCCTCCCCTCCTTCTTCTTTGACTAGGTTATGGGGGCTTGAGGGAAAGCTCTTGAGGAAGAGAATTTGGAGGCTTTGTAGAGGAGGAGATCCTTTGAGAGAAAGCAAGGAGGAGGGATTTCTCTTCTCCTCCTTCATCTTCTTTTTCCACCTCCTCACCTTCTTCTTCCTCCTCATGTCGGTCATTAAATTTGGGTGAGGTTGACATTTTTGAAAAGGGTTTTGAATATAGTTTTATAAAATAGAACTGTGATTTAATTATATATATATATATATATATATTTAAAATAATATTTTAATTTTTGACAAATACAAAATCAAACTGATTTCATACAAACGTTAGTTTAGATAATCAAGCGCTTCATCACAAGATATGTACCTATACCGAAGAATAGATACATAACATGAGATGAAGCTTGATCAAATAAACTAAAGAATTCATGATATCCGTTTGGTCTGCGAAACATTTTTGACCGACAATTTCCCCTACCTAATATGAAGGAATTAAATAAGGTTTATATTAATATGGGGTCTTTAAATTTCCTATAAGGGCAAGCCCCTATAGTTAATTACATCTTAGATGACCGAAGTCACCTAAGAAAACTCTTGATATATATCAGAAAATATTTATATTCATGACTTCCAAGGGTAAGGTCTTCAAAGAAAATATGATAGTCGGAAGTTCAGTAGGTGAATGGCTTAAATCTTGGAACATTTATTTTTATGAGAATCCAAAGGAGAGAAGTCTAGGGGGAGAACATATATTCAAGAAGGAACCCTGATGTCTTCCCAAACTATCATATGGTTTAGCTTTAAATCTTGGAAATGAAGTTATTTAAATTTCAATCATACCAATTAATTATAGGAGTTACATTTGCATAATATCATATTATTCAAATAACCTGGAAGATGGGAGGATTTATGTCGTATCAGATGACAACCTCGGAATCCTAAAGAGAATTATGGCGCTGTGCAAAGGCCTAAAGAAAAGGTGAGGATTTATGCTGCACTAGGCAAGCTACCTCAAAGTCCTATAGCTTATTGTTTTAATTTCTAAGGAATAGTTTTTGCTGGTGTAGACAAGTTTTGCTGTTGAAGATGACCGTGCTGCCCACTATGCATGCTCCAAGCTCCTCGTCGTAGCAGGTTTAGCTTAGACAAGTGACAATTGAAGAGAGGAGAGAAGAGTCATATTCTAGAAATATTTAAGATCGAGATATCTTAATATTTTATTTGGGGAAACATTAAAGTTGATTATAACAATACCTGTTAAGATCTCACGGTTCCATCATCCTAGCATTGCTATTTTCATCAGATTCACTTAGTCCAAATGAATTTACTAAACTCAACTTAATGAGTTCTATACTTTCATTTAAATCGTGGGAAAACCCTGTTAGCAACACGTAGGTTACCTCCTTCAAAGAATTCTCGATTATCCAACGAAACATTTTAATTTAGTTGCAATTGTGGTTCTAGTTTTGTTTGTGATTAAATTTTGAGTTGTTTTATATTTTTGAATGTTGTGGCGGTGGATTTTATTTTATTTTAACTTTTAATTTTAATTTTGGTCTAAGTTTTGTGGCTATCCTAAAGGTTTCAGTTTTCATACAGGGTGACATTGTTGTTTATTATGCAAACTTGCAAGGAAAGAAAAGTGCGGTAAAGAAAATATTGTAAACTTATAAAGGTGTACTTGGAGAATCTTCTCGTTCCTCCACCTGAAACTTTAGTATTCTTTGCAATAAACATTTATATTTGCAGGAAAGTAAAACCCTATGGATATGTTCGTCACAGGCCTAGCAAACTTTATATCATAATCCGGTGAACTCTTATTCAATTGTGAAATTTCTTCATTTAATAAATATAATAAGTACAATGGTCTTATAAGGTGTCCAGAAGACTTGTGAAAAGTTCAGGAGAAATCCGGATATTTCACAATACTTTTGATCTTCCTTGAGGTCCTTTTGGACTTGCTATAGTTATTAGACGATTTATCCATTTCATACCCTTATGCTCAGTGAACCAATGTTTTAATCATCTCTAAGAGTAGGGTAATTCATCATTTATTATTTAATTTAAGAATTACGTGGATGAAGTCCTTGAAAGGACAAATTAAGGTTATTAGGGTACTTAGTCAAAATTTGATTCGAGACTTGTAATGTCTCAAATATACTCTAGTTTTGATTATATTAATTTTTCTAAACCTCTTTTAATTAAATTTGATCAAGCCTAGCTCACTACGAAAATTTGATCAAGCCTAACTTGGGCTTATTGCATAAAAAATGATCTTAATTTATTAGAATTAAACAAAAATTTGACACTAAATAGGACGCAATGGAGAAAAAGGATTCATGTAGCCGACCCCACTTAGTGGGATTAAGGCTTTGTTGTTGTTGTTGTTGTTGTAAGCCTAGCTCACTACCCAGCCTCTTAAGATTTTAGGTGAGAGCATTTTATGACTTTAAGGAAAATTGAATTTTAAGTGGTAAGAATTTCCGTCAAAAGATCATAATATTACTTTGAACATTAAGTAAAGGGGTCAGGCTGGTGGTTTATTAATTTCCAAGATCATGCCCCTAACCTTAAGATTCTTGTAATTTGATTTTTCTTTTTTTCTTCCAAATTATAATAATTAAGGAAATTGATATTTAATTTTGATGCGACAAAATTGCAGTGAGTTTCTACCATTTATCCCTTAATGTTTCAATCATTAAAATGCACTTATTTAAAATCAAAATTTTCCCATTTTTCCCTCTCGAATTTAAGCCTAAATATTAATTAAGGCTAAGTGTCCAAAATTACCCTTTTGCCCTTAAAATCCTATAACTTTATAATTCATCAAATTTAATTCAAATGACTTTGGGATTTTTATCCTACCTTACTAATTGGTTGTTTAAAACATCAGAGAAGAAAATGTGATTTTTCAAAATTTAATTTAATTTATATATTTATTTTCATGCAATTCAATGAAAAATCAATAACTTGACCAAGACAAATCCTAATCCCTTGAAATTTTTATTGGAGATAGCCATAAATGAGAGAATCACTTGGACCAAATTTCATGATTTATTGAGTTTTAATTTAATTATTAGAATTATTTTAAATTCTAGAGTTTTAATTAATTACAAAATATTTTAAAAGTTGAAAATTTAATTTTATGTTTTTCAAAAATCTCTCTGAGGTCAGGAAACCAGAGAAACAAATTCTTATTTTTTTGATTTTTCTTTTAATTATTAGAATTATTTTAGTGGAAAATCAAGAAAATTCATTTTTTGCCTTTAAAAATTGATTTAAGCCTTTAAAAATTGATATTTTAATTTTGAAACTCAGGAAAATTATGGGGATAGTTCCTAAGTGATTAGGAGACCAAAAGTGACAATTTTATGATTTTTAATATTTTTTTGATTATTAGTATTATTTTTTTATTTAAATATTAAAATATAATTAAAAATGAAAATTTTATAAAAATCTCAATTTTATTTTTAAAAGAACAATCTAATCACAGAGAAATCCCAAAACCATTATTATAATTTTTTGACATGTATTTTAATTTTTAAAATTCATTTAAGTGCCAAAAAGTCCATTGGACTTAGAAAAATTATTTAACCTATTAGATTACTTCCAAATGACTTAAAAATTTTAGGGGAGTGCTTCTGTCCCTGAAGCACAATGGAGAGCAATTTTGTGTTATTTTGATTTTTATTTTGTCCTAATTAATTAAAATTTTGTTTCAGGTTAAGTGGACAATTAGACTTATTTTTACCATTTTAAATCATGACAAATTTTTCCTAGGACTCTCTGACCATAAAGAACCTATCATAATTTTTTGGGATTTTTCTAAGGAATATGCTAATTATTACATTTAATTTCTCAAACAATAGACATAATTTTGAAAAATATGATTCTCTGTTTAAGGATCTTCTCTGACTTTCAAAAAATCAAAGAAGATCCCTCATGGCAGAGGGAACAACATACCAAAATTTCAAGCTATGGTGAAACTCCTACATGCATGGAGAATTAAAAGACTGAAAATGGTATGTAAATTATTAAAAATAAAATATACATAAAAAATATTTTAAATCATTTCCACATTGTTCTCATCTGTTCACTGAGCATTAGAATATTTTTCTTTTATTTTTATGATTTTTCTAGGCCAAGATATGGATTTTTAAAATTCAGGTGATTTAAATAAATAAAAAAAAATCTGATTTTTCTACTTAAGTGACTCAGCGCCACTTCAAACTATGGCGGATGGAACTCCCCACGCGGCGCGCTCCCATTCGACGTCGCCAGCTGATTGGGATGCCACGCGGCCCGCGGTCTATTTTCATCTCCCCATCCGGTGCGATCAGAGCCGTCAAACAAAAACACACGCAATCCAACAGCTACCCGTCTTCGTCCTCGCCTGGTGTGATCCCGTAACCGTCCACACTAAAACCTTAATTTCTCAGCCTAGACTCAACCAAATACTTCGGGTTTGATCCTAGAGACTCATCTAAGCATGGTGAACATATCCATACAACTAAGCATGGTTTAAATTAACCCTAATTACATGGAGAATCCAGAGAAGCTCGGGAAGAAGAAGGGGTCAATACCTTAGCTCTGAGAAGTAAAGCTTCGATCAGAGATGCTCTACACCTTCGTTGGAGTCTCAGGAGCTCAGGGATGAAGCCGCTTGCCCTGGTGAATTGCCTAGGTATGAAAGTGACCAAGCCCGATTTCGAGCTTTGATGGAAGTCTGGTGCAGAGGCTCTCTGTCATGAGGCTTTGATGAGGGTTTTTCTTCTTTCACTGCTGGAAAGGTGTGGGCACAGTTAATTGCAATTTGGTTCACTGTGGAGTTATGAAGAATTATGTCATGGTTTCCGGCCAAATTTCAGTGATGAAATTGCTCTCAGACAGTGGGGATCCGTGGATAAAGACAGTGGGCTCACTCTTAGGACCTCTCAGGGAAGCTCTGGAAGCAATTTGGTGGATTATCCTTGAGAAAAGTTTCAGCACTTGGTTTTGTCCATGAAGAGGTCTTTTTATGGCCATGGCCATTGGGCTGAGCTTAGGGGCTGGTAATGGGTGGATTCAACTACTTAGGTGGAGGGCAGATGAACCTCAATGACAATTCAAAGCTGAGCTGGCCATAAGGTGGAGTTTGAGTTCAATTTGAGAGGGGGTGGCTCTCGATTTTGGTGTTTTCCAGCTACTAGGGTGGCCGGCAGGGCCAGGACTGGTGGCCAGGGGGTTCAGGTGAGCCAGGGGAGGATTAATGATGCTTTACCCCCAATGGCAAGTGATGATGGTGAAGACATTTTGATTAAAGCCAAATGTGGGGTGAAATCCCTTAATTCAAGGGACCTTTGGTCCATGGCTCCATTAGGGTGGGCTAGGTTGGTCTAGGGTGGTTCCTAGGGGTCACTTGGTGGCTGTGGAAGAGTTGGCTTAGTCACATTTGGTTCAATTTGATTAAGTTAGGTCATGGGTTCAATTTTGGGTCACATGGGTCAATGTTGGGCTAGGTTGGGTTTGGGCTTGGGTTAGACCCAAATGATTGAGCAATATTGTGTGTATGATTGTCATGAAGTGTTTAGAAAAGTTTTGGAGAGGTTTTGGATTGGTTTGGTAGATTAATTTGGCTTGGTTTGGGTTTTTGGTCAATTTGGCCAAGTTGGGTTAACTTGGGTTTAGGTTGGGCTAGGGTTGGGTCCAAGGCCAACTGAAGGTTCCAAATGGTCTAGGGGGGTGTCATAAAGGGTTCCCAACATCAATTGGGTGGAATTTTTAGGAGTAGAGCAATCAATTTGGTGAGATTTGGTCATGTGTTCAATTTGGGTTAAAATTGGGTAAGCTTTATCCAAGTGGATTTGAATGGGGCTAAGATCCAAATTGGGGTTTATTGAATGTTGCATGTGATTCATAGGAGTGTTATGAAGGGTTTAGGATTGAAATTTATGGGAGGGGGGGTGAATTGGTTGAAATTGGGTCAATTTGGGGATTTTGGGTCACTTAAGTAAAATTGGGGCTTTTGGATTTTAAGTGAAATTGAACTCAAATGTGGATCAAATTGGGCTTGGATTTTGTTTAGATTGTTATTGGAGATGTTGAATTAAAGTTTGGAATTGATATTGGACAAGATTGGGATCAATTGGGTAGACATTAGGTTTAATTTGGGCACTTTTGGGTTAAATGTGTCAAATTGGAGCTTTTGGTTAAATTGGGTTAAATTGGCCAAATTGGGTGATGTGGCAGTTGAGAGAAATGAAATTGGGAGTATTTAATATGTTTTAGGATTTTATAGGAATTTTTGAATTTTGAGCTAAGAGGGGCATTTTGGTCATTTTGGGGATTTTTGGGGGAAATTTGGCAATTTTGGGTAATTTTAGTTAATTTAGTGGTAGGGAGTATCTTGTCATGATTTTTTAAGAATTATGGGTAATTTGAGTAATTTTGGATATTTTGGGGAATTTTAGGGTTTTGGGGGCATTTTAGATATTTTGGGTACTTTGGGTATTTTGGGTATTTTGGGGTAAATGGGTTAGAAATTTGAAATGTTTGGGAAAATTGAGGTTGGTTGAAGGTGAGTAGTATGGAATTGTTTAGATTGAGTCATGGAATAAGGGTCGCCCTCATTTGGTCCTATATGTGTTGGTACTAGCCAAACCCTAGCTTATGGCTAAGAGCTTGGGAAAACAACTTACATGAGTTTCCAAAGAGTTAGGGGATCAAAAGGTGGTGTGCTTTGTTTAAGGTTGTGAGTGTGTAGTGTGAGTGTGGTGTAAGCTCCAGACCTCCCAGGGTATATCCTAAGGTCTAACCACCTATAGGAGACTCCCCCTGGGCTTCTTTATGCTTGGTCTCTTCCTCCCAAAAACTGGAGGTTAGGCCTTAAGCATATGAAAACTCCCAGTGAAGTGAGAAAAATTTGAATTTCTATGGGAATGTTCCATGACTAGTCTTCTAAGAAAGTCACCAGGAGAGTCCTATGGCTAGACCTTAGGCTATTCTAAAGAGATACTAGACCTCAACCAAAAGTGAGGTCAACACCTCAGTCTCTTCATCTTCTTCCACATTTTGAGAAGGTGTGAGGAGATTTTCTTGAGGAGGAGCTTGGAACGAGGTGACTGCTCTCCTACGCCAGAAGAGATCTTCAACCTAGCATGGGGAAGATTCACCGGAAGCTTGCTAGAGCACCACAAGAGTTCGTCAAAACGTGGGTTTCTCTCCTACTAATGTGAGAACTTCTTCCTACGTGAAGACACGTATTTGCAACCATCACTGTGGTGAGGTTTTTCCAACTCTTAGCCGACCCTAGGGTTAGTCTATTCTAAATGCGTGGGTTTCATCGTCCACGTGGGGTGGGTGTGTAGGCCGACATGTGACGGCTTCCCGCGCTGCCTATGTGATGGATCGTTGATTTCCTAGAGGAAAGCTCTAGGTCAGAAATCCCTTGCATCGGCCATTCCTATTAAGAGCCAAGTGATTCCTTATTTTGTGAGCCTTAGGTCTTAATCCCACCAAATAAAATCCTAATTTTCCACGACTTCGGCACTCCCAACTTTCCAGAGAAGTTAGTTGAATTCGCTCTTAGAGAATGAAAAAAGCTTTGTAGCTATTCCATCCTACAAGATTGTGGGTGTTCGTAGAGCGGAAAGCTTTATAGCTAGTCTGTCCTACGAACGGTGAAGAGTTTTGCCTTCGAGAAATTGAAGTGGGAAGCCCTCCACATTGTCAAGCCTAAGCCAGAGGCAGCGATGCCGCAAAACAATATGTTGAATCCTAGGTACCTACGCAAGGTCGCTATGTCGATTTCGACTTACTGTCGAGTGTTTGGGTTTCATTTCATGTGCATGGTCTATCTTGTTACATTTTTGCATGTGGCCATTTATTGCATATCATATGCATGAATGTGTGAGCACTTCAGGTTGATGGACCGTCCAATGACAATTCTCGATCCTCCGTTGGGTTTGATCGGCCGTTCCGAGATGATCACCCTATCTTTTGGGTTTGATCGACTGTTATGTGACGATTACCCGTCTTGGGTTCGATCGACCATCCCGAGCCAATCACCGTACCTTTTGGGTTCGATCAACTATCCCCGACCGATCACCTTATCATTTGGGTTCGACCGGCTGTCCTAAGCCAATCACCCACTCCTTTGGGTCGGATCGATCCACCAGCCTCTTCGGTCCAACTGGCCGCCACGGCCCGATCGACCAATGACTTGCATGTTTGTATGCTTTAGCGTCATATTATATGTTGTGCAGTGCATGTGAATGTTGGCATGCTTGCGTGATGCATCGTATCATGTGTGTTTGCTTGCATGATCATTATTATTTGCTTGAGCTACACTTCTCCTCTAGTCACTGCCTCCTCGACATACCCATTTATTCGGGCCACTGCCACCATGGCATGCCCATCTTCGGGTCACTGCCTCCTCGACATGCCCTTTTGTTTGGTCCACTGCCACAACGACATTCTCACCTCCGAGTCACTACCTTAGGCACCGATGGCAACGTTTAGGCATTCATGAGGTGGTGCAACCTTTCTGTTCTCTTAGGATTTTACATCATTTGGGAAGGAACTAGCACCTAGGTGCCAATGGCCAGGCGCCGAGATGCCTAGTGACCAAATTTTATTCCATTCTCAAATTCAATCTAATTTGATTCATGCTCGTCTTCTTTCTACTATGACCTACAAAACGATATAAAACCTTCTCAAAGTGCAACATTATCATATAAAATACAAAAAAAAGTATCAACAAATGCAAAATTATAAACATATCAGTAGGAAATGAACCCTATAAAGTACCAACTCATCTATGTTCGTCGTATTTGTCCGGTCCTCTAGATATATCACTTTCTAATACTTGACCTTCTGTAAACGACTCCTGACACTCTGCCTTATGTACTTGACCCTTGCTACTCAGCCGTTTATACATATCCCTCGATATTTAGCGATCCAAACTCAAATTTTGCTGCTTGACCATCTATACTCAGCCTTTGGTACTCGACCTGCGAATTGATCTTCAATTCCCAAATGACTTTTGTCAGGACATTCTTTGCTCCGGAGTCATTTTCTTCATTTTCAACTTGTAGACTCATCCTTTTTATGATTGAAACTAGGGCAAGAAATGACAAAGTTCACTTGTGCCTTGCGGATCTGAATATCTATTTTTGGTTGTACAATAAATGTTGTAGTTCATACTAGTTTTGTGTTCTCGTGGTAGGATTATTTTAGTTATATCAGCTTAAGATTCATGTTGATTCCTTACTAGCTAGCATTGAGAGTTAAACAATACTTGGTGAGAGTTCTTGTGCATGTATATTTACAATGAGCTACATTTTAAGCTTAGCAAGGCTATTCATAATGTGGACATTTATGATTCTTGGGACTAAATTTCGATCTTAATTATCACATCATCAAGTGAGTTAGCTGGACTAGTTGATAGAGATACTATGTTCAAAACTGCTCTTGATAGCTATTGGATTTATTGCATCCAAAGATTGCACAACAATCAATTGTATCATGAATGGAAAGGGCCCCATCCCAGTTAAAAGAAGATGATGATGATGATGTGTAGTATAACTCATTATGATGCAGCTGCATTTGATTTAAATGTATTTGAATTATATGTTTATGCACAATTATATGAAAGAATATAAGCATTAAAGCTCTTATGGTATTTACAATTTTATAACTGGATACCAAAGTCATGTTAAGTTTAAGTAATACATTTACAATAGTACTTTAATGTTATTCATTTGCTTTATAATTAATGAATTATTGTGTATGTGTTATTGCTATAATTGTTACATATGTTTTATCAGGGTTATGTGTCTTGTTAAAGGTATGCAAAATATTAAAGTGAGTCTATTTCATTTTTGCTTATCTTTCACAATTTTATGGCATGCATACATGTTAGCAAGAGAAACTTGAAAGATTGGTTATCAAATTTGTATATCCTTCAAAAATTGCAAGCAACTTTCACTGCATTTGGAACGATTATATAGAGACATTAAGCTGATTATCTATTTATATTACTGCACTATAAATTGGTTGCAAATTTTTCCAACCATTTATATTGAAAGTTCATCGAATTAGATTGCAACGAAATATCCATTATAAATTTCTTAATCATCTTTCTTCCTAAAATAATAATAATAATAATAATAATAAATAATAAAATTAAAATTACTGCTGCATGCTACTTCCACATTGCATGGAACGTACATTTCAAATTTGAGACATCAAATTTTTCTCAAAATTAACATAACATCTACGGTTAAATATCCTCAATTCCTAACTCATTAGAGAGATGACAAACTATGATGTCGAAACAAATTTGTTTTTAGAACATTTGAGATTATTTTTAGAAGATAAGTTTGGAAACAAATTTGTTGCATAATGATATATAGTGCATAAATATAACGCTAGTATAGCCTAAATCTCCTCAATTCCAAACTCGGGATAACACGTGATGATGATGACACCCGCCAGCAACATTCCACCTATCAGGCCACCGGTCATCAGGAAAATTATTCTACTCAAATTTTTCGTCTGGAGTCCAGTAAACACTTGCCACGTGGCAAGTGAGCCCCGCCCCTCTAAAAAAAAATGAAAAAAAATTACGTACATAAACCGTACGCAGGAGCTGCGTGCGGAATGAGTTGCACGGAGGTTACAAGGGGGTTACAAGAGTGCTATAACCTCCTTGTACCCTTCGTATAACTCCCGTTTAATCTCCATGTAATCTTGTAACCTCTGTAACCTACAACTAGATGATGCAGGTTACAAGTGAGTTACACGGAGGGTACAAGGGGGTTATAGCACGCCTGTAACCCCCTTGTAACCTCTGTGTAACCCCCGTGTAACCCATTTCGCACGCAGCTCTTGCGTATGGTTTATGTACGCAATTTTTTTCCCTTAAAAAGAATCAGTGTATTGCAGTGGGGCCCACTTGTCACGTGGTAAGTGCTCACAAGACTCCGGACACAAATTTACTTTCTGTCCTGATGGAAAAAAAATGCTCCCGATCATCAACGGGCTTTTTATTTTTCTTTTAATCATTTTCTCGCATTCTTAAATATTCTACATATCCCTCTCTTTTAAACCCAAACGTACATATGACTGAAAACCATACGCTTCATGACTTTTACAATAGCATAATTAAATTTTAACTAATTATTTCGGACAAAATTAAGCACATTACTGAGCGGTAACAACGAACTATGCGACTTTTAACACACAAGAATAAATAGCCAATCCAACGAATGAGAGCATTTTTTGCATGTTTCTCACCTTTTACACTAAAGGACGTAAGACTTGCGATCTACCTATAATGAGGCATTTCAAAGTGAATAAGTTTAGATTTTACGTGAGAATGGCATTTGGTTTTACTATGCTAAATCTGTCCTTACCAAAATAATTTTTTAATCCATTTTAATTGAATGTTTGCCAAAATTCATTTCAAAAAAATTATTTAGAAATCGAATACTTCACCTCAGTGCAATTTGGGCAATGACAATTAGGGCTGTAAAAAAAGCTCGTTGTTCGCGAACAGTTCGTGTCGGTTCGCCAAGAAGTTCGTGTTCGATTCGTTCAATAAGCAAACGAAACGAACACGAACAATTTTTTTTGTTCGATTTGTTAAATGAACCAAACACAAACAATGATGTGTTCGTTCGTTTTCGGTTCGTTATTGTTCGAAATATAAAATAATTTTAAAATAACTATATATAAAAAAATTATGATATTTTAAAAATAATTATATATTATAAAAATTTATCATATTTTAAATAATTAAACTTATATAAATTATAATATATGATAAATTATTAATAACAATAATAATATTAATAGTATTAATTATATTAATATAAATATTATAGTAGTATAATTAATATTCTATACTATATATTAAAATAAAACCCTAAACAAAACCCTAAAAGCCTTATTCAATTTGCTTCATTTTGAGGAATTATGGATTACCTGATGTGTACGGAATGCCTGATCAATTTGCTTCATTTTGAGGAAGTATGCTATCAAAGCTAGGGCTATCACAAAAGCTCGTTCGCGAACAGTTCGTGTTCGGTTTGCTAGAAAATTCGTGTTCGATTCGTTCGATAAGAAAACGAGACGAACACGAACAATTTTTTTTCGTTCAGTTTGTTAAACGAACCAAACACGAACAGTGATGTGTTCGAACATTTTGAACACGAACACTAACTCTGTTTGTTCGTGTTCGGTTCATTTACACCCCTAATGACAATTAAAATTTCATGCACTTGATTTCATACTGGTGCTTAAATATAGGCAAAACAACTTGACAAAAATTAGCTTCTTAGCCAAGATGCCAACACAAAAAAAAAAAGAAAAGGATCCACAGCACCCTAAAGATGGCTCTACGTTTACGCTATTTGTACGTTTCTCTGAAGTCTATTTCTCCTTTTCCATTGCCTCCCCGCTAATTCTTCTCCCCTAGACAAAAATGTCCTTTAATAAAATAAATTTTATTGAAAGAATAAAGGTAAACCTAAAGCAATCATATAGCATGCATGTGCAACTAAACTATATATATATATATATATATATATATATATATATATATATATATATATATATATATATTTTTTTTTTTTTTTTTGGGAAAGAGCACTGTGGCTCCCTACTTGTTAATAGGGTAAAAACATTACAAAAAAGGGGGGAGACAGATCCCCAACTAAAAGAAAAGAAAAAGTACAAGACCCACTCACCCCTAGGGGTTCCGTCTCCCTCGATACAACGCACGCAAAAAAACCCCACCAAAAAGAGCCAAAAAGGCCAAAACAGAAAAGTGAGAGTAAAAACCGTCCAGTAAAACATAGATAAAAAAGTAACAGCAAAAGAAAGACAAAAGAGTTCTGATGAGTGTGTACGAACATCAAAACGAGCAAGATAAAGCGCGCGATAAAAAGGAAGTGTACTCATGTGACCAAAATAGCGAGTCTGTGAGGGAAACCGGAGAAAACTTGAGACAATCCAGAAAATGATGAGACTAGCAGGCAAGCATCCGAATTTGAGTGTAACGGCATCGGCAAAAAGTCATCCATGATTAGCATAAACTTGACACGAGCCGAATTTGAAGGAGAGTGCAGCGAGTAGAGAAGGTAGGTTGGTATCCTTTGATATCCATTGTGGGTCCGGTAATGACCATATCCGTAGAAAACAAGCAGGGAACTTCCAAACCATTGTCAGATCATTCAACAGAAAAGAAAATGGTGTTTAATTCTAACATAGGGCAGATCTAAATTATCACTATTAAGTAAGATACAGAGCTACCTTGGAGGAATGATTCCAACCAGTGGAGCCGTGACTTTGAGTTTAGCCAACCAATCAGCAGGAGCATTGTCTTCTCTGTATATAAAGCTATAATCAACCTGTAAGTTTTGTTGGGTAATAAGATTCCTTGCTCTTTTAAAAAGTTGGGTAAGATTCCATGGGATGTGGGATGAAGCAGTTAGCATTTCATAAAGCAAAGATGAATCTGTTTCAATAATTATCCTAGACATAGAGAAAGAGACAGCAATAGATAAGGCACGAGAAAAAAGCCCAAAATTCGCCTCAATGAGAGTCGTCTGCAATGACGAGTGAGTGGAAAAAGCTGGATAATTTTCCTTTATAGTTTCTCAAAACTCCCCAATGCTAGCATGAGACAAGGACCAACCGCCATCGATGTTAAACTTAATCCAACCCTTAGGAGGGGGCTGCCATTTAACAAGGATAGGAAGTTGACGTCTAAAAGGGATGGGGGTCACAGCAAAAACTCTAGTAATTGTAGCATAGTAGGATAAAATATTAGAAAATGTAATAGTAGGTGAGACCACACCATCACCAAATTTATGATTATTTCTGGCCATCCAGAGGAACAAAAAAACCAGCAGTGGGAAAGATTTGAACTTTTTCCCCAAAGTGTTAAATTGATTCCAGCAACTTAGTATTTCATTGATAGAGGCCTCACCGCCCCAACGTAAGCCAAAATGAGAACCCAAATTTTGCCATACATTCCTTATAAAAGTGCAATTGAAAAACAGATGCTCAAAAGTTTCCTCCTCCTGATTACATAAGTGGCAAATAGAGGCCCAATTTTAATCCTTTAAGTTTAAGGATATCATCTAAAGGAAGAAGTGAGTGAAAAAGTCTCCAAAGGAAAAAGGAAATGGATGGGGTGAAAACTGGTTGCCAAATAAGATTACTCCAGCACCATCTAGGATAGGGGTGCAAGTGATTATAAAGCATTTCTGTTGGAAGAACAAAGTAGTGATTTCTTCCACATAGGTAAATCTTTTTGATTTTGTAACGAGATGGTATGGATTCTCATTGCATAGTCTTCCCCCACAATTTCTTTCAGCTTAGGAACATTCCAGGTTCCATTTATAAAAAAATCAGAAACTAGAAGAGAATCCAAATCCTGATGGTGCTGTATGTCATTAATGTTTTCAACCCCCCAATCCTCCTTCCAAAAAGAAACATTCCCATCACCTAAATCCCAAAAAATGAAACTATTAGCAATATTACGAGCTTTGATAATGACTTTCCAGATTTTAGAATCCCCTTTCTTCCAATCCACTATGGAAGCATGAGAATTAGAACAGTATTTGTGATGCATGAAAATCGCCCAAAGTGAATTACCCATACGAAATTTATACCAAAGCTTACACATATTAATATCCACAACATGCTGAAGAGCTTTGAAACCCAAACCACCAGAATGTTTAGGTTTACACTTCTTATGCCAACTAAGCCAATGCTTTTTATTCCCAGCATTCTCCCAAAGAAATTTATTAAATAACTTTTCTAGAGAATCAAGAGAAGATTTTTTGCATTGAAAACCTGTATGGCATATAGAGGAATACTTAGTAAAACACTATTTAATAAAGTTAATCTGCCCCTATTTGAAAGGTAGGCATTTCTCCAGTCTACAATCCTATTCTTAATTTTTTGAATCACCTCATCCATTTGAATTTGTTTCCTCCTTCCTCTCAAAAGATTAACACCTAAATACTTG
Source organism: Papilionanthe hookeriana x Papilionanthe teres (assembly GCA_022702705.1). NCBI lineage: Eukaryota > Viridiplantae > Streptophyta > Magnoliopsida > Asparagales > Orchidaceae > Papilionanthe > Papilionanthe hookeriana x Papilionanthe teres. Next base: position 75,301,407 of record CM040427.1, on the reverse strand, counting down.
AGAGGCAAGTGAGAGAGCTTAAAACCAGTAAAATCAGTGGCCCAAGTGGTAATATGAGTTTTAACCTGCTTACCAAAGAATAATTGTCAATATTAAAAGAAAGGCCAGAAGCACTCTCGAATTCATCCAGAACATTAATCATAGCCTTGATGGCAGGTTTGGTGGCTTTGGTAAAAATAATTGCATCATCAGCATAAGCAAGATGTGATATCAAATTTGCCTTATGCATATAATTTGTGTGTCTATGTATGCTTTGGTAATTTTGAAGAAGTCTAGAAAGATAATCAAAAGCAATTATGAAAACAATGGGGGAGAGTGGATCCCCTTGCTTAATACCTCTTTTTGCAGTGAAAAAACCATAGGCATTTCCATTAACAAGCACACTATAGCCATTGCAGCATAACCATCTTTTAATTAAGAGACAAAAGTCAGCGAGAAAACCCTTTAGCAGCAAAAACATTTAGAATAAAATCCCAATTAATCGTATCAAAAGCCTTTTTGATGTCCAGTTTGATAACCAGGTTGCCACCTCTACATTTTCTATCAAGATCTTCAATCAGTTCTTGGGCCAACAAAATATTGTCAGTAATCTCTCTGCCTTTTATAAAAGCTGATTGATGTGGAGATATTAAAAGAGAGAGGTGTGGTTGCAGCCTAGCTACAAGAATCTTACTAATGATTTTGGAGATAACTGTTGTGAGAGAAATTGGTCTAAAATTGTGCCAGTGTATTTTATTAGTATTCTTAGGAATAAGAACAATCATAGCAGCCAAGAAATACTTACAGGGATTTTCTCCCAGGAAAAAGCTTTGAATAGCAAAAATAACTTCAACCTTAATGATGTCCCAGCAATGAATGTAAAAAGTGGAGGAGAAACCATCCGGGCCAGGGGCCTTGTTTGGATTTATATCTTGGAGTGCTCTATAAATCTCCTCTCCAGTGGGTACATCAGCCAGATTTAGATAGGCCACCTGCAAAAGATCCTCAGCAAAAAGGGAAGTATTTATAGCAGAAACTTGAGTTGTATCAGTGTAAATATTAGTAAAATATTCAACAGCATTAGTTCCTATTTGATCAGGTTCAGTTAAAATGATCCCATCAGAGGTTAAGATCTTAAGGATAGTATTGGCATTAATTCTGTTTCTAATAGTAGCATGAAAATAACGGGTGTTTTTGTCTCCAGGTAAAAAGTGTGTATCATGAGCTTTTTGTTTCATAAGCTCATCCTCCAAACTGATATCAATGAGCAGCTGCTGATGAGCTTGAGTGAGAGAGTTGAGAAGATCAGGATTAGAGTGTATGTTTGCCTCTAACTCATCCACCACACATTGGGAGTGCTTCACCTTAGAATGTATATTACCAAAAACATCAAAATTCCATCTCCTTAGACCTGCAACAACAGATTTGTGAAGATTCCATAAAATGTGCCAAGCATTACCACATCTAATGGGCTGCCAGAGTTGCTTGATTAAATTAAGAAAGGTATCATGCTGAGTCCAGACGTTGAGGAATTTAAAAGAGGTCTTAGCAGGTTTGTTCTGAAAAGCTAAAGTAAGTAAGATGGGGTTATGATCAGAAGAGGCATAACTCAAATGCTGAACTCTAGTGATGTGAAAATAATTAAGGAAACAAAGATTTCCAAAATATCTATCAAGCCTTTGATATAAGAAACCTCTTCTCCAGGTGAAAGGAGAGCCCGTGTAACCTAAATCATGGAGGCCCGCCAGGGACATGCAATCAGAGAAACGGCTGGAGAGTGTAGTGTCCCATCTGGCTCCTCCTTTACGTTCAGTGGGGAACATAATCATATTAAAATCACCTCCTGTAATCCAATTATCTTTTATTTGTTCCCTCAAGGTGATAAGTTTGTTCCACAGTTGTGTCTTATCAGGAAGAGTAGTACTAGCATAGATAAAAGTAATCCAACTAGTGTAATCCTCTCTAGAGAAATGAGCAAGAATGAATTGTCTGTCATCCTCCACTATATTGAACTGAATGCTCCTTCTACATAATACCCAAATCTTATTGTTGCTGTTACTATAATGCATAAATTTTTTGAAAGAAGATATGATTTTGTCTTTGTGGATTGTGACCATGGGCTCCAAAATAGCAAAAATCTCAACTTTATAGACCCTGCAAAGATGCTTGAGACGTTTAAGGGAGGCAGGGTCACCAACTCCCCTAATGTTCCAAGTTAGGATGTTAAACATGGTGCCTTAGCCCTCCTCTCCTAGTTGACCTAGAGGGAGGGGGTAAGAGATCTCCATCAGAGAAAGAAGGTTCAAATAAGAAGGAATCAATTGTAGTAGTTGGTTTCACAAGTGATTTTTTTTGTTTTTTCTTAGTGGATTTTTGAATTTGCCATTCAATTATAAGATTGTCAGTAGCATGGGCCATTGAATTATTGTCAATGATTCCAGAAAATCCCGGAGGAATGGAAGAACCGCCGTCTGATGGAACCAACTGAGGGGATGTAGGAATAGGGAAAGGGTCACCAGCAGGTGGAGATAATCCTGTAGTAAGTAAAGGTTCAGTGTTCATCCTGATATTTGTATTTTGGCAATCAGCTTCCAAAACAGTGGTGCTATTAAATTTAGTGCAGGGTTCCACATCAGAATTATTGTCACCATGAGAAGATTGTGTGCTTGAAATGTCCTGTGCAGTTTTAGCAGCAAAGGTATTTGGTTCGAAGGGGGTTGGCTCGATGGGAGTAGCTAAAGCAAATTCAATATCAAAGGATCGAATGGGGGAAAGGGAGGAATTGTAGTATGAGGAGAAGTGGGACCTGGATGAGGGGAGTTGTCTGCAACAGAATTTAAGTCAGTAGTTTCCAATGAAGAAGGCTTAATGGTAGGCAATATTAAATGAAAGTTTTGATCTTCAACCACGTTTAAAGATAGCTCATTAGTAGAGCTATGATTAGATCTGACATCATCATCCTTGAGTAGTAACGAAATATTCTCAGTAAAGGGTAGAATGGGAGCGACAACAACAGTGCCAGAAGGATCCACTGGGACAGTATCATCTTGAATATATTGAGTGTGGATTTCAAGTGGGGGAATAACAGGTGATCGGGGAGAAGTGAGGGGTTCGATGGGGTTTAAACGAGTCTAAAAAGGGGGATCTGGAGGATGAGAGGGTAAAGCGATGCTTACGGGAAGGGATGGGGGTTTGAGATGGGGGTGTAATCTATAACATATGGAGTTGGAGTGGCCAAACATGGCACAATGAGAGCAATAAGGTGGGTGAGGGCCCATAACCACCTTCTGCTAGTACCCATTGTGAGAAGAGCCTATCCATACCTCGTCAAGGTAGGGCTGGGTGATATCCCTTTGGACTAGAAAACAAGCATCAGCAGGTTTAGATCGTTCAACAGTAGGATTATCAACACGCAGAGGGTTACCAAAGCCTTTCGCCAAAGAGTAAAGAATTTCATGATTGAAAAGGTGGTATTTGTATTCGGGGAATTTGACCCAAACAGGGATTATAGGTGATTCTGATCGGGGATTAAAATCAACACTCCATTTGAGTATTTTCATGAGTCTGTTTTCGATTTTCATTACCTTGCGCACAAAGACGTTAGTATAATCGACATCAGTAGTGAGCTCGATAAGAATATGCCGACCATCTAAAGAACCAATCTTCCATGATCCACTAAGCTTTAGTGAATCAAAATCTTTACGAATTAGATCAAGCTTGGGGTGTTCATAAAGGAACTTACCAATCAAAACGTAGCGATAGGCAGAAGCCAAGATATTGGTTTCTTCATCAGTGAGATATAGTGCAGGCTTACCATTTTTTCTGCCAAGTTTTCTGATGAAACTATAGTCACCACCGCCTAACTCCCAAGCATCGTGAAAATATTGAGGAAAGTAACAAGAATGCTTCCTATTCGGTGGAGAGTTTCCTCCATTTACCGCATCCGCGTAGGATCTAGCCATTACAAGGAAAAGAAGAGCATAAAGGAAAAGGAAAAGAGCAGGGGAAGATATCACCAGAGCCGGAAAACGCCGATCGCCCAGACGACGCCATAGGAGAGGCAAAACCTAGCCGTTACCATCGAGTAGAATTCTTATATATATATATATATATATATATATATATATATATATATATATATATATATATATATATATATATATATATATATATATATATATATATATATAGCGTGGGGGAGAGAGAGAGAGAGAGAGAGAGATAGAATTAACTTTAAGACGTCGTGTCTAACCTCTCTGTTCTCATAAAATAATCTCTCCATATATAGGGGAGAGAGTACAATATTGTGATGTTATATTTTTTTCTATGCTTTAATGGGGTCGAACAAGATATTTTAGGCATTTTACAGATATGAAACAATCACTTGGCTACTCGATGGCTTGGTCGGCTAAGTTTGTTTGGCTTTAGCTTGGTATGGCAGGTTTGGTCGGCTAGGCGGAGTTGTTGTTGCCGGTGGGCTAAACTTCATTGGCTTTAAGTCAGAATGATTGATTCAATCAATTAGGTCTTGTTAATTGGTTAATTTAGCTTTATTGTCATCCCTCTATCCCTAGATGAAGAGCTACTTTTGGCAGAGTGAGACTAAACTATCAGGCAGATGATGAATACCTTAACCCGATAGGTAGATCATTCTTTAATGATGAAAGCCTGTGAGATGACCATAAAAATCTATTTTATTGTCGATCCTGATCTATGAAGAGAAGCCTCAAGGAACTAAGCCTTTTCTTAGGTCTAATCTAACGGAAAGTTGGTAGCTGTCTTTAGTTAACTTTCTTGTTGTCATTGCTTCAGATGTTTATATATCTTATTTTAGTTTGATTAGTTTGAATTCAAATCAATCAGTCATCCTTTAGTCCTTATGCTCACACATTCAGCTTTCTACTTTGGCTTAGATGGCTACCTTTGATTAGCCTTTAGCTTAGGCTTGTGTGGCTGCTTCTAGTTGGATAACTGGGCCTGTTGGCCTTCTGTTAGTGGGTCCTTCTTTGTTGTACTTTCTTTATTTTAGAATGTTAGATCACTTTAGGATCTACGCTCACATTTTTTTTAACGTTTAAGTTTTAGTTTTTCAATTCTCACTTATTAAAAGTGAAGATGTGATATGAATAAAAGAATTTAATGCAAAAATTAGATTTCATTTATTCCTAATCAATAATTGAACTCTCTAGATTTTATTGCTCCCTTGGTTCTTATAAATAAGGTGTGACGTGACTCATATATTCTCCCTCTTAGCAAGTCAAGGTCGTGGCTGCTCACTTCAGATTTTGTGTGTCCTTATCTGTCAACCGAATGATAAAGGAAAAGCTTGTCCGAATATCTCCCTTTTGGCATTTTGCTGATCTTTGATAATTTTAGATGGCCTGATATCTTCTATATTTTTTCATGCTCTAATGATACATTTGCCCATTTTGCATCTCTGCAATTATGTAATTTACAAAATTTAGGCTTTAATGGTACAACCCAACAACTGTTACCATTTGACATATTACATTCACTTGTGATAATTTCGATATTAGAAGGCATCATTTGGCTTTAACAGAATCTCATATCATCAAATAGGTCATTTATAAAATCATTTTGTGATTTCTGAGTTTGCTCGTTCACTTATTACTAATAACTGAGTTCAAATTCTCTTCATGCATCGGGCTCAGTAGTTTCTAAAAAATGTCAATCTTATTAGATTGAAATGGTGTAATGTTATTTTTTTTTTCTATATACTCTTTGCTTAGATTTTTGAACTCATTTCAGTAAATGGGCAATACAAGAGATGATGTATCATCTAACAATCTTTTTTTAAGATATATATATATATATATATATATATATATATATATATATATATATATATATGCATGAGAGAGTTTGAATTAAGAAATAGGCCGATAATATAGTTCAACAAACTAGGTTGGCATAACATTACAAATAATTTTCAAGAGAAAATCAGAAGGGAATATAAATGAACTCAATTAAAGAATAAATGGGAAAAATTAAAAAAGGACTAGAATATTTGGAAAGGGCTCAAAAGAGGATCTGATAGCCTTGGTTGGGATGCAATTAAAAACATGATAGAAGCGTTAACAGATTTGTTGAAGGAGAAATTAGAGGTCAAATCTATTTTAAGACATATATTTAAATTTTCGTGGCATGCACACTTGTTATACATAAATTCTTCCTTCTAATTATATGAATGATATGTTGTACCAAGTGCTATGAAATTTAAGTTTGGTTGAATTGAACCAGAGCTAAAGGTGAAGCTAGATGTTTTGTTTGGTGGGGTTTGTTGCGATCGATGAATATTATTGGACAACTCAGGGTTCAAAAGAGCCTAAAGATAGCCTGATCCATCCAATTGAAAGATCAGAGCATGAAAGAAATGGAATTAGTGAATCTAGCAATGCAAGGATACAGTCTTCTTTAAAAGCAAGGACAAGTTGTACTAAAAAAAATGCTCCTGTGTACCTAAGAAGTCAAATATTACAGCTAGTTACAATATGCATGAACTTATCTTCTGAGGCCAACACTGCACAAAAATCTTCATCTATTACTGAAGCATATGAATATCACTTGATCGAATCGAAGATGATAATGAATCAGTGCCTTTTAAAGCATGTGAATATCACTTGGGTGGATCAATTATGGAAACTAATGATGATATCAACAACACTTGTGTTGATAATGGAGAAGGTGCAAATGAGATGGTCGAGTTAAGAAAGCATATCATTGATCTCTGAGTTGTGATAGCCTATCACCAATGCTTTAGTTAATTCTTTATTTAAATTGTACAAATGATTGTTATGCTCGTCGTATTACGTAGTGTATCTCAAGAATGTTATAATTTTTTCGACAGCATTATTCACTGTTGTAACCAGTCTGGCCGATCAGGTTGATTGATTGTTGATTTTATAAGAGATTTGAGTGGCATGGTGGGGTTTTAAAAAATTTCCCATGTTCCCTTGTCTCGAATATTCTGTTTGGCGTGAACAATTACATTTATTTTGGTTCGGGGGTGCAACAATTTTTGGTTGGGGTAACTCGTTTGTATGTATGCAAGTAGTTTAAGCACAAAACCTTTCTCATAATGACCATTTTAAAGTTATAAGAGGCTTGTATAACCCCTCAGAATTGTTAGCTCTGAAACTGGCTGCTGTTAGATATGAAAATTAAAAGTTGTTTGATATGCCAATTGCTGGTTTTTCTTTTCTTTTTTTTTTTCATAAAAGGTGAACATTTGAGAAAAGCATTTGATTGTGTCACCACTTGGTTCTTAAGCATATTCATATAAAAAACTGAGATTTTAATTGAGGAGTGCATGTTTAATTAAATATGCAACTTTATGTTGTTAGTTATGAAAATAAAAGTTGTAGGAATCAAAATCTATTTACTTTTATTCTTGCTAGCGTTAGATGTGTAACTTTAAGATGTTAGATATGAAAAAAAAAAGTTGCAAAAATCAAAATCTGCTTACTTTGCATTTTGTTTGCTGCCTCTTTAGAGGGTTATGATGAGTCATTTGACCCATGGGGTTCTTCTGGATGGCCTTCTCCATTTTATTGGAAACCAGGATCCCATAAATTAATGGTATAGTGCTCTTGTCTGATGATAGATATTTCAGCTCCATGTGTTGACTTTGAATCCAGAGATTAGCCTTTGGCCTTCTCCATTTTAACAAATTATGACAGGTGTTAGGTATGTAACTCTCCTTCTTATAACTTCTTTCTTTCTGAACATATCGGAAGTGGTATTTCTAGCTTATTTTGATGATATAGTGTTTTTTTAAGTAGGGAATATATTGTGTTCTTTGCTCTGAACTCCTTTATTTTACTTATTGTCAATGCATTGCATTGTTTACTACTCATGGAGGAAAGCATTGATAAACAATTTGGTGGAATAAGCATTAACACTTCAACATCGAATGGAAACAACTCTGATTGCTATGACCTATAGTTCTATGCCTCCAATTGGTTGGTATGCGTAGTAAGTGGTATTTTAATGTTGTTGTTTAGTGGGAATGACATTGTTTGTATTTTGATAATTATTCAAAACATAAAAATTCTTTGCTAGGTATCTAAATTCTTCTTGTTGTTCTATGCACAGGATTACAATAACTCAAGCAATAAAACAACCTCTTAGGGGATCAAACATTGCTTGATTTTTTGTGATTACAATCTATTATGAGTTGTTTTTACTACTGAGAGAGGTGACAATGCAAAATAAAAATTTTATAGATGTCCAAAAAATTTAACAAACATAGATTATAAAATTTTTCAATGCGTTAATGTACTGAAAGATACAATAGAGGAGCTAGTTGATGAAAGATATATCTATATGATGTTACAGTTAAAAATGATGTCAAAGAGTTGAAGTTTCCTTTGAAGACTTTACTTTTGTTTGATTTTGTAATTGTGGCAATTTTTTTATTGTTGTTGTTATTGTATCTGTTTTGATGATGTTTATGTATTTTGGAGGACAAACTATAATCCATTAGGTTTTTATTGTGTAAGCAAACTTCTCTTTTTGGCAGATATTATATAAATTATGAATTTCAGTCTTTAATTATTCAACCAAGCAACTGAGACTGTTTGATCTATCACAATCTCTAGTCATTATGAATTTCAACATAATTTGATGATTTCTCATTATTCAGTTAATGTTCACTTTAATTTACCTTATGCTATTGTGAAGGTAAATAACTTGATAAAATGTGATTGGATTTATTCCACAGACAACACATTCAGAACAGTGTTTTTCAAACAGTTTAAACTAAACAGTGTTTATATACTTAGGGCATTACAATCGTTATGCAAGTTGGCAATGTTTTCAGAACTATATATTTCAGACCAACTACTTCATAAACACTAGCCTTTGAACAACAGGTTTTCAACAGCGGCTTCTCAAACCAGCATTTCTACAGTCACATCCGAAACAAAAGCACCCTTAGTCTTGTTAGCTGTCACTCAGATTATTTAATCGTCCTTTAGTAGTTCAATTGGCTCGGATGGCCTTCAACTTTAGCTCATACGGCTACATCCGAACGGCCTTTATATTTTTGACTTGGGTGGCTACATTTGGTCGAATAAGCAGACCTCTTGGTCTTCTGTCGGTGGGTTCTTCTTTATAGTACTTTCTTCCTTCTACACTTGGAACACCTCTTGCATTAGTGCACCGACAGTTTTTTCAATTTATATATATATATATATATATATATATATATATATATATATATATATATATATATATATATATATATATCCTTATGTGGTGTTTTGGTTCATTTGGAGTGCTAGGAACTCTTTTAAACACTCGGATAGTTATCCATCACCTGAAGTTACTTTCTCTAAAATTATGGCCTATTATAACAGAGCATCTAGGATGTTACATACAGTTATCACACAATCCAGGAGGCCTTTTATTGTAAAGTGGCTGCCACCACTGATGGGTCTCATCAAAGCTAATATTGATGGTAGCTGGTCCCTCTCACACTCTGGTGCGGGGGGTCTTTTCAGGGACCACCAGGGGAACCTGATTTCCTTCTTCTGCTCCCCAGTGGTGGGCGATTCTCCTCTCTCGAGCGAGGCTTGGGCACTCTTCTTAACTTTAAAATCTGCTATAACTTTCAATTTCAAATTCTTACAGGTGGAAACTGATTCTAGAATGCTTATAAATTTGTTTCTTAAGCTTGCTGATACTTCATGGAATCTGCTATTTCTGTTTAGGCGTATTTGGGATCTCATTGCCTCATTTGATTTGCAAGTACATTTAACTTTCATTTATAGGGAAGGAAATAGGCCAGCTGATTGGCTAGCAAAAAATGCTGGGATTTCTCCCTTTGTTGGTACTATACCATCTCAACAGCTTGCCCTGCTTTTGCATGGGGATCGGATGAATCTGCCTTACATTAGATATAGTTAGTTTATGTGTTTCTGACTTGGGTTTTTTGCTATATTTTTCTAGTATTGTTTACAGCTTCTCCCCTTCTAACACAATGAATGTATGTGCACTTGGTTGGATGATATCACTTTTGGCCTGTGTTTTGTTTGGGGCTGCTTTTGTTTCATGTTTTACAGGTGCCTCCGCCTGGTCTGTGGATTGCCTGTCCCCTCCTGTAGAGGTCCCATATATCCAAGACCTATTTTTGTTACTTTTGCTGATGGATACCATTTTTGGTCCATCTGATTTTGGGCGAATGTTTTATGATCCTTACTTTTATGCACACTATCTTTATTTTGGAGTTTTTATTTTGCGTGAGTTGTATCGTGGGAGGCGGGACCCCTAGGAGTGCGTGGGTATTGTATTTTTTTTGGTTTTTATAGTTGGGGATCTGCCTCCCCAACCCCTATTTTGTAACCTTTTTGAAAATTAACACGTAGGGAGCCCAAAGTGCTCTTTCCCAAAAAAAAAAAATATATATATATATATATATATATATATATATATATATATATATATATATATATATATATATTTATATCATGTGCATAAATCACTAAAAAAAAATACTGACTCGCATCTTTGAATATAATAATGTTTACACATACTGAACATACAATTTATAACACTAACATGTAGTCTTTAGTGCATTTCAGTAAGACTAACATATAAATATCTAGCAGCGACAGATCAAATATATTAAAAATTTGTATGATTTTCTTAATTTATAATATTAACAAATTCAAACTTAAAATATATTTCTCCTTATTTTTAGAGTTAAAATAATTAAATTAATATAGCCTTAATCTCCCTCACAATGATAGTTTTGAATAGACTTCCCTAATATTGAGTTTATTTTATATGTGATAATATCTTTGACTTAATTAAATATTAGGTGTGCTTGACACACGTCCAGACTACGATCTAAATGGGCTATTTCACGGCGTCGCAGTGGTTGTATCCGAACCGTCGTCCGAACGTAAGGGGGCACTAAAAAATATGAACTTGGCAAAGCAACGTATAAATTTGTAAAAATAGACATTTCTTATCATGTCAACTTTTATTCCATGCTTTTCATTTTATTTTAAAATTTTTAATGGCTTTAAGCGTAAACTCATATATATATATATATATATATATATATATATATATATATATATATATATATTTATATTTATATATATACACACATATATATGCTAAAAATATAAGGTACGAAATTTGCTTACATGCAAACTTGTACCGCAGAGTTATTTTCTGTTCAAATGTATAGGACATACAAGACCTCAAATTCTCAACATTTTCATAAAAAAACATTAAAAAAAAATATATTCAATCAATAAACTAAGAGGGGCTGCACTTCACTGTACCCTTGGAATCTACTATATATAGAGCATCAAAATGAAGGTGCTGCAGCAGAGAGAGTTGGATCAAGTGATCAAAGTGAAAGGAGAGCATGGTTTCAATAGAGGCGCTAGCGGTGCTGCTCTTTCTCTTCACAGGAGTAAATGGCAGTGGGTTGAAGGATCTGAAACAGCCACTTTCTGCTGCAACACAAATCAAATGCTTATTGGTGTTTGGGGATTCTACTGTAGATCCTGGCAACAACAACCACCTTAATACTACTTTGAAGGCCAATTTTAAGCCTTATGGGATTCATTTCTTCGGAGGCCGCCCAACTGGGAGACACTCTGATGGCTTCCTTTCTCCTGACTTTATTGGTAATTAATTAAGTATTCTCTTTCTCCTTCTCGGAAAAGCTAAGGTGGTGTTGAATAATTCATTGGAAATTTTTCCTCTCTTTCTCTAGCCCCCAGGTATGAACGAACATATTACATAGTTCTTTTGTTCCAAATCTCTTTCATCAAAAAGTTCTTATTATTATATATTTATGCTATATTAATATATATATGTTAACATGCAGATCTAGTATATAAGATAAAACTCATACAATATGGTTAATATTATTCGAAGGCCAATCTTAACTTGAAAAGCACATTTTCTTACACAACAGTTGAAAGAAACAGATCCATCAATTGTCTCGTTATATTTTTTCTGGCGCAGAACACATGTTTTTAATTATGTATGATAAAAGCCACAGTAAGTATTATTTACTGATTCAATTATTAAATTAAATTGTCTCATTACAGTGAAAAGATCTGGCGTCATTCTCGATAACAAACAAATAATTAGTATCTCTCTTATAATCAAAATAGAATGACATCATTTTCAAAGACTACACTCTGCTGATAAAACAAAAGGAAATGGCCATTCAATGTACTGTCAGCTTTCACTCTTTCAATAATGATAAATTATTGGAATCAATATTTTTACCTTTCCAAGATAATAATTTTAAAGTTTTATTAATACTAAATAGTCTAAATATAAGAAAAAATTTATGAAGCTGCGTTCTAAATTTATGAAAGATAAAAAAAAAAAAACAATCAACAACATGCCTGTTTAAGAAATGAATATGCTGAACTTAATTTAGTTATATAGTTGAACAAAATTGTAAAACTAATTAACTTTCTTTTTACTTTCACATGTTCACATGGCTGCAGCTAATTACCTTGGGATTGCAAAGTTCATCCCAGCTTACTTGGACCCTAAACTCACCCACAAACAACTAAGACGTGGAGTCAGCTTTGCTTCAGCTGGTGCTGGTTTCGATATACTTACCGACGCAGCATCTGTAAAATTTTCTTCTCTAACCATTTTTTTTTGTTAAGCTTTGCTTAAGAAAACTTACTGATGAGGCCATGCGTAGTCACATCAATAGAAATATAGCATTTCTAATATTTTCTTCTTCAATTTAAATGCAGAATGTGCTTACATTCCCCAAGCAGATTGGTCTTTTTAAAGAGTACAAGTTGAGGCTACAAAGAAATATAGGCCCACATAAAACAGAGAGAACCATAGCGCATTCTCTTGTAATAATTAGCGCCGGTACAAATGACTTCATTCAAAATTACTTCACCACCACGACTCGATCGAAGCAGTTCACAGTAGAGCAGTATGTTGATTTCCTGATCGCTCAGCTATCAAATGATGTTGAAGAAATACATAAGAACGGGCCGAGGGCTTTTGCTGTAAGCGAACTTGGCCCGATTGGTTGTTTGCCCATTATTAGAAAGTTTTTGGGTGGAGGTTCTTGCTATGCTCCCATTAATGATGCAGCTCTCTATTTTAACTCCAAGCTAGAGGTAGCTGTCTCCGAATTGAAGCGAAAATTGGGTATAACTATAACCATCAGTGCTTCGTATAAAATCTTGTATGAAGCAATCACCAGCCCTGCAAAATTTGGTAATTCGTTGCTTTTTTTTTGTTGTTCTTGGAAAATATTCTTCTTCTTTTATGTAAATGCTACACAATTCTTAAGAATTTACATATCTAATAGCGTATTTATATGCATAACACTTGAATTTTTAATATCAGATCAAAAATATATTAATATGATTTTTTAGTGTAAAAAGACATTTTTTCATGCAGGATTTTATAATACTAACATATTATGAATGTAAATATGGAAGTTTAGATGATAAATCTGTAAATAGGTAAAATTATTTGGTGAGTTACTTTTAATTCATGGTATGACTTTCAATTAAAAAAAAAACGGGCGGAGGCTATTATAGGAGCCCCCAACCACTCTCATGTCCTAATTGTTCGAGGACGGCCCTCATTACCAACAAACTGGTCAGAGGGGAATTCAAACCCGTGACCTAAGGAGACTTACGACCTTCAAAAGGTTGCTCTGACAACAGATCATGGATGACAACACACATACATACATGCATACATATATATATACGCACACACAAACACACACACACATATATATACATAAATAGATGCTATACTTATATATATATATATATATATATATATATATATATATATATATATATATATATATGTATATATGTATGTATGTCAGAGTATTTAAAAATTTTATTAAGTATTTTATTTCATATACTTCTTAAAGTTCAATTAAATCTCTATTATTGATCTGCGAACTCTTATTTAAGATATTAAGTTAGCTATCATTTATAAGAATTTTTTATTTTTTCAGATAATTTACCTTATTTTAAGAAAACGTTATATATATATATATATATATATATATATATATATATATATATATATATATATATATATATATATATATATATATATGTATAATAATATTTCTTGACTAAAATCCATATTAGTTTACTTCAAATAACAATAAATAACTATTTTGGCATATAAACATTTTATTAATGATGTAGAAATAATTAGTGATTGAATGCAGGATTTACCGATGGTGAGAAGGGCTGTTGTGGCACTGGGTTTTTTGAATACGGGGAAACATGCAAAGGTCAGAAATTATGTAGCAATATTTGGTCGCATGTATTTTTTGATGCAGTTCATCCAACTCAAAAAATGTACCAGCTCATCCTAACCAACAGCACTTTCTCCTAAATCGGGAACGGATGGCCTGATCATAATTGATTTGAAAAAGATGGACTCACTGTTGATTGCAGACTATGTATGCAATATTTCTTCCTGCTTGTTATTTTAGTAAATGAATAGTGGGACAGCTCAATAACTTGAATAAGAGCAAGTAATATTGAAATAAAAATTAATTATAAAGATTATTTAGGCAGCGTTTTTGTTCTCTATTTTTTACTTGATAATGCTTTTTTCTAAGAGTTTATAGGTTGTCTAAATTAATGTTGTGCAGACACTCAAGTCTATGTCAGAAATAAACTTATTTTGTGTTAGAAATTAACTTGTTTTGAATAACATTTTAACCTATTGAAAAGTTGATATGTTGAAATCAATGTTACGTTATACATGTGATGTATGTGTATGTGATAGGTGTGGTAGGTGAAGAATGAAGGGGTGATATAAGTTTGGTTGGTGGACTATATGTGGTGTTGATTATGTCTAAAATTGTATAAATACCTCATATATTTATGGGCTATGAATCAAGTCTCAAGAAAAGGTTTGTGGGCTTATAAATAGAGTTTGCGTGAGTTTGAGAGTTGTATTTTGCAATTTTGAGCTTATAAAAATTTTAATTCTTCCCAATAAAGTTGTTTCAGCACGATGACGAATGGAGGAATGATTCCTTTCCATGTTTTGATACTTACAAAGACGAATAACAATAATTGAAACATCAAGATGACGACTCTTCTAGAAGAACAAGATGTGTGGGATATAATTGAGAAGGCTTATATAGATCAAGATGTTATTGCTATATCTCAAACTCGAAGATAGGTTTTGCAAGATTCAAGAAAGAGGGACAATAAGACTTTCTGTCTCATCTATCAGGCCATTGATGAAGATTAATTCGAGAATATCTCAAATGCAACCACAACAAAATAAATATGAAAGAAACCTTAAACTGGTAACAAAAGAGGGGAGCAAGTTAGAAATACTTGCCTTCAAAATTTTGGAAGTGAGTTTGAACTCTTATTCATGGAGGAATATGAATTAATTTCCGGTTAATTCTCTATACTGTTGACTATTATAAATCAATTAAAGCAAATTTGTAAAAATGAGAGTGAAGTAATAATTATATAAAAAATTCTTCACTCTCTTAATCCAAACTTTGAGTATATTATAACAGCTATTGAAGAAACTAAGAATTTAGAAATAATGAGTGTAAAAATATTATTGGATTCTTTGCATGCTTATGAAAAGAAGAAGAGAAAGGACAAACAACAAGAAATAATGGTAAAACTTCGACTCATTTTGAAAGTAGAAAAATTTCAAATGATAAATAAAAAAGAGAAAGAGGACATGGACAATAATGAGGTCATATAGAAGAAAGAAGAGCATACAATAATTCCAATAACTTCAATAATGGACACAGAAGTGGAAATTAACAAAAACAAAGGGTCATGAAAGAGGAAATTCATGGCCAATATTTGATAAATAAAAAATTAAATGCTATAATGTTCAAAAATTTGGCCATTATGTTGTCAAATGACGATGTTCGAACATAATAGAGGAGAAACCAACCTTATAAAAGATAATAGTAAATAAGAAGAAACTTTATTGTTTACATCCAAAGACAAATATAAAGAACAAACAAATAGGTGGTACCTTGACGTCATTACAAGCAATCTTATGTGTAGAGAAAGAAATATGTTCATGGCGCTTGATGAAATGATAAGGGGTAATTTCTCATATGGAGATGAATAAAAATTTCAGTAGAAGGTAAGGTAAAATTGGAATATGCTTGAAGAATGGAAACCATCAATTCATCTCAAATGTTTACCATGCACACAATATGAATAATATTTTGAGTTTTGGTCAATTATTAGAGAAGAAGATATGATATTCACTTAACTGAATATATGCTTTTTTTAAGAGATCATAGAAACAATTTGATTGCTAGGTACCTATGTTGAAAAATAGAATGCTTATTCTTGTCATTTAGTGTGATGTTGCAAAAAGATTTAAATTTTGATATAATGATTCATCATGACTATGTCATCTACAATTTGGACTTCTCAACATTGGTAGCCCTGAACTTCTATGATGGAAGGAGATGGAGAGAGGCTTACCTTAAGTCAATCAATCAAATCTCCAAATCTTACAAAATCTTTCAAAAGGAGTCAACTTCAAGATCTACCAAGCTGCATGAGCTCATGTACATCGATGTTAGTAAACATCTTAAATTAATATCTTTTGTTGAGAGTATTTTTCTTATTTTTAATGTTTTTTGAAAAAAATATGGGTCTATTTTTTGAAAGAGAAATCAGATAAAAGTAGCCTTAACATCAAGGCCATTAGATCTGATCATGGAGAAGAGTTTACATTCTTTGAATTCAAAAGGTACTGTAAGGATTGTGGAATTCATCATCATTTAGGAATGCCAATATCCCCCAACAGAATGGAGTAGGAGAGCAAAAAAATAAAAAAAAATTCAACATGGCTTGAAGCGTGCACAAAAACAAAGGAATGCTAACAAAATTTTGAGTAGAGGTGGTCGATTATGCAATTTACCTAACAATCACTCTCCTAGAAGATGTGTACATGAAAAGACCCCCTTAAAAAGTATGGAGTGGAAGGACACTATGAATCTCTTGCCTTAAAGTCCCAGGATTGTGTTCACATTTCATGCAAGTAATGAATAAAACCTGATAATAAAAGAGTAAGGTGTGTGCTCATTGACTATGAATCAAATTCTAAAGGTTACAAACTCTATATTCCAATTAGTGACAATAGTCTCATTTTTTGTGATGTGGAGTTTGATGAAAAAGAAAATTGATATTGGAGAACATAAGAACTTTAATATAACTTTCTTCCTTATTTTAAAAAGGAAGAAGAAAATGAGCAACCAAGAATCGAAGAGATTGTACAAGAAGAATCATAAGATCCCATCACTCCATTGATTTCAACAAGCACATATGAATGATCAACATCAACAACATAATTAAGTGAAAGATTAAATGAGAAGACACTATGTTTTTGAAGTTTATAAATTTTTATTGAAGTATATGATAACCAAGATGACATTACTCCTTTTATTTTCAATGAAAGTGAATCATTAGAATATCAAGAAGCATTCGAAAATATAAAATAAGTAGAAGTTATGGAGGAAGAAATTAAAGCAATCAAAAAGAGAGAAACATGAGAGCTTGTTGGACTTCCATAAGAACACAAGGCAATTGAAGTTAAATTGTTATATAAGGTGAATAATAATTCTAAAGGAGATTTAGGCAAATATGAAGCATGATTAACAGCTAAAGGAGAAAATACAAAATATGGCATTGATTATAATGAGATATTTACTCTTGCCACTTGGCTTGAAAGCATTAGACTAATATTTTCTTTAACATCCCATCTTGGATAAAAAATCTATCAAATGGATGTAAAGTCTTCTTTCTTAAATGGTGATCCAGAAAGTGAAAGGAAATCCATAGTCACATATGGAAGACCAAGACTAGATATAAGACATTAGTAAAGGTGGGGGATCAGAGCTAGATTGTGTGCTTTCCAAACTTGAACAAGAGCTACCAACCCGACAACCTACTTAGGGTAGTCTTAACCTCGGTCCAAATGACTAACCATGGACCTTTATAAGTTTTCATCAAAATTCTTTAATTTTTCATGCAAAAGTTGTTGTTTAAATTTTCATGCGGAGTTCAGTATAATAAGCAGATGAAATTTTTATTTTATTTTTGTAAATATATTATAAAGTAGTGTAGTCCACAGGCCAATCACTCTAATGAAGCTACTATCAACAACATAAGAGCGTCATGGTAACAATCCCACAACTAGTCGGCGAATAATATCATTGGTCCTTGTCCTCTCCCCTCATTGAAGATCCTTAAGGTAGAGGATATCATTCTTAAATTCGGTAGAAGATATCATTCTTAAATTCCCACATCGTATCCATCATTTAGCCCACATTAGCATTATAGTATTGCCCTAGCCACCTAGACCTCAGACTTACACAAGTGCGATGATCCATATGTAGCAAAAAAAAATGTCCCTAGTTGTTCACAAGGATTTAAATACCTTAGAGAAGACTCAAATCCTCGAGCTTTGGGTTATGAATATTGGGTAAGTAGTTTAAGGAATTTTATTGATTTAGGCAAATTAATGGGTTCCGTGGCATAATTTGATGGGTCCCTAATGTTTTAAGGATGATTTTCCTCATCAAAGCATAATAAGTTCAATTATCTTTCAAAACATCCAAAAGACTGCAAAAGTGTTTGGGGTATAGCCCGAAACAACTTTTAAAATGTTCTGCATTATTTCAAGTTCATCTGAACCTACTATACCGTCGAATCATTCATCCCAAATTAGGTTAGGACTTAGTGATGATATTTTAACCTGTGCTCAATGAACCTTAATGTTTTAATCATCCCATGAGAAGGGTAACTAAGCATTCACTTAATGTTCTATTTAAAAATTATGTGAGCGGACGACCTTATGGGGAATCTGAATTATTAAGGATCTTTGCTCTATCAATTTAGGTTGGGCTTGTAGTGTTTTAATGGTATTTGTAATTCACTATACTTATTTACTTAAACCTCATTAAACAAATTCAGATTAAGCCTAATTCACTGCTAAGCCCTTAAGATCTCGTGGGTAAATTTGTAATAATTAACAATGTTGAATTAAATGGACTTAACTCTCATTAAATGATTCTAATGTTTGTTCAATCATCAATTAGGGGCTTCAAAATAATGTGTTATTATCTTTCTAACCCAAACCCACAACACTAGGATCATCCGATTAAATTGACTTCCGGATTTTAATAATTTAAGAAACTACAATTTTATCCTTGTTTTAGAAAAGCAATGGATTGGTTTCTACCCTTTTAATCCCTTGCATTTCAATTATCTAAGAGAGTTAATTAGGATTGACATTACTCATTTCCCCTTTGGTTTATTGATCCATGAAAAAATACCCATTTTTATGCCATTATTTTTATCAAATTTTTAAGGATATTATGCTTTAATGAAAGATATTTTTGTTTTTTTGGATATAGGTGATGAAAAAATGTTCAAGAAGAAAAAAAAGTGAAAAAGGAGCAAAATGGAGCAAAAATAGAGCCAAAATGCAAGATTGTTAAAATTATTGGTTTGGCGCCTAGGCGCCAGAATCCGGGGCCTAAGCGCCAGGTCGATACGGGATCTGTCAAGATTTTTGACGACTTTTGGACAGTTCTTTTGACGGTGTTAGCGGTTATTGGACCTTCTAGAAGACTGGCAGTTGTTCCTGGTTTATAGGACACGTGATACAATGTATTAGAACGCTTGGAAACAGTTTTAATCGTTAAGAGGTGCGATCCAAAGTGAAGAGGTGAGAAGAACTGGACGCAGAGTCCGGCGCCTAGGTGTCAGACACACCTTCTAGAAGATTCATTGAATTTGGACACATTTTGAAGAGGTGCCTTGAGGCAACCCTCGAAGCCTATAAATAGGAGGCTACTCCTTCAGAGAAAAACGCCCAACTTAGCCCCCTTATCTAGAGCCCCATCTAGAGAGAGAATTAGAGAGATACTTTAGGGCCACTTTTTACTATCCTTCATAAATTAGTTAGTTATTTTATTTGGAGTTTGTATTGAGAGTTTAAAGAGTTGGTGCTTTTGAAGTTTATTTGCTTTGGAGTCAGAATAATTCAGAGTTTCAGTAGGAGAAACACTTGAGATAAGTATTTGTAATTTTATTCAAAGTTTTATTATCATTTTTTGTTATTTAAATTCAATGTGTTTTGAGTAGTTAGTTTACTTTCTCCTTTCAATTATGAAAAGATAAATAAGATAATATAAAATTCGTTGGAGAATTAAAAATTATTTATATTTTAAAACATTGTGATGATATTAATACCAGATCTTAATTTACTATTTAAATTGGCCATTTGAAATGTTAAAATATGTTGAAGAGTTTTGATACCTAGAAGGAAATGAATTCTTAACTAGTAGATATCACAAGAATCCTTGGGTAGTCAAAGGCCTTGTGCGGGTTATTCAAGGTGAAGTGCAAATAAATAGGAAGATATTATATAATGGGCGTAGAATTGATAAGTTTTTAGAGTGACAGACTAAATTCTTGTGATTTGGTTTATAGAGAAGGAAAGGGTCACTAGTAGGGCCGACCATAGCCACCCTTGGACATCTAGTAGTGTGAGCCTAGATTAACCCATTCTACTAACAATACATCCGGACTCGATCTATAGGCTAGCCAATGTTCTTTACACCTGGATCAAAGGGTAAAGAATATGAATGCTTCTATTTGGCACAATACCATAAATTTATATTCTCCACGAATACTATCATTATCTTAGAAAATCTTGAATTAATTGAAAAGAAGAAAGTTGTTTTCTTATTGCTATTTACATTAATCATTTCATTACTGCTTTATTATTACATCTAGTAAATTAAAAATATCAAATTTATAACTATAAAAGAAATACTTAAAAATAAAATTAAAATATTTAAAAATCCATAACTCACTCCTCGTGGGATCGATACTGGGGTCTTTGTTTCAAAGCCCTATATTATTTGATATGATACATATACTTGCGTAGTACCCCTAGTGTGTAAAATATTTTCGATAATATTATATTTCTATACACTAGCTGCTATTATTATCTATTACATATATTTGAAAGCATTAATTATTATATTTGTCATCAGCGGATTGCTTGTCAAGTTTTTGGTGTCGTTGCCCGGGGAGGAGCGGAGGCAAATTTTTAGATTTTAAATATTTTTATTTTATTTTATTCATTTTCTTTTATTGCCAAAAATATAAAATACCAAAAAAATAAAAAATAAAAAAAAATATATAAAATAATTTTTTTTTAATAAGTAGAGTTTTTATTTCTTGTTAATTTAATTTTTATGCGTAGTACTGGATCTGAAGGATTATTACCTTTAGATTCTGAATTAGAAAGAACTGTTAAAAGAATTAAAAAGGAAAACAAACTTAAAAAATCCAAGAGATGGCTAATTTACATAACAATTTACAAAATCCAATTGAAATTAATGAACAAAATGTTTACAAACCATTAAGGGATTATGCTAACCCTGCAGTTGATGAACTTCATAGTAGTAATCAAATACCTACTGTAGATGCTAATTCTTTTGAGCTTAAACCATCTATCATTCAAATGGTTCAAAATAATCAATTTGGAGGAACACCAAATTAAGATCCAAATTTACACCTTGCTAGTTTTTTAGAACTTTGTGCTTCCTTTAAATATAACAATGTTTCTGATGATGCTATTAGACTTAGACTCTTTCCTTTTTCTTTAAGAGATAAAGCAAAGATGTGGTTGAACTCATTAG
This sequence comes from Papilionanthe hookeriana x Papilionanthe teres, assembly GCA_022702705.1. Taxonomy (NCBI): domain Eukaryota; kingdom Viridiplantae; phylum Streptophyta; class Magnoliopsida; order Asparagales; family Orchidaceae; genus Papilionanthe; species Papilionanthe hookeriana x Papilionanthe teres. The sequence goes on along the minus strand of CM040427.1, from coordinate 75,279,683 downwards.
CAACAGTTTCTATTAAAACATGGGCTGAAATGGCACAAAAATTCCTTGCTAAATATTTTCCTCCTTCTAAAACTGCTAAATTAAGAAATGATATTACTTCATTTAGTCGATTTGACGGGGAGACAATTTATGAAACTTGGGAAAGATTTAAAGAACTATTAAGAAAATGTCCTCATCATGCTTTACATGATTGGTTAATTATTCAAACATTATATAATTGTTTAATTGGATCACTAAAATCAATTATTGATGTTGCTGCTGGAGGTTCTTTAATGTCTAAATCATTTGAAGAAGCTTATACTTTAATTGAAGAAATGACTAACAATAATTTTCATTGGCCTTCTGAAATTATTAATCCTAAAAGAATGTCAAGTATTCAAGATAACGAAGCCTTTTCTATCTTAGCTTCACAAGTAGCTGCAAAATCTAAGTAATTAGATAAATTTGCTATCAACATATCACATAACAACTCATCTAATATTGAAGATTCTCAAACTATTGAAACTTTACAAGCTATTGCTAGTAAAAATAATCCGTATTTAAATTATTATTATCCTGGATGGAAAAATCACCCTAATTTTAACTGGAATAATCAACAACAAGAATGGGGTAATAATCAATCCCATCCAACTGGAAATTAGAATAATCAAGTAAATTTAAATTATAAACCACCTGGATTTAATAATCAACAGAAAAAGTTATCAATAGAAGAATTAATTTTACAAATGAGTAATCAATTACAAAATCAAAATACTGTTATTCGTAATATTGAGAATCAAATGGGACAAATCGCTAATTTAATTAATTACAGACCTTTAGGAACACTTCCTAGTTATGTTGAAATTAATCCAAAAGAAACTAGAAAAGAACATTGACCCGACCCGCAATTACGCAGTAAATTAACTTCCAGAAGATGGCCACAAACTTGACCCGATTTATAAATAGCGGCTAGTGTGCAAAATCTTAAATGTATAAAAATTAGAATATATTTTACACACTAGGGGTACTACGCAAGTATACGTATCGTTTCAAGTAATATAGAGTTTTCTTTAAAAACCCCAGTATCGATCCCACGAGAAAGTGAAGTAAGAGGTCTTTAGTCAAATTCTAGTTTACTACTAATAGTCCTTAGTTTGGAATGTCGATTAAAATTGTGTTTTATATAGCAACTATTCCTAAATGCAAGTGTTAAATTTAAAGATAGTAACTATATCTAAATGCAAATAACAATTCTAAAGATAACCCTTTTTGGATGAATTGGATTGGAGAATTTTGAGATATTAAAAACTACTATTCTTATGTAATGAAATAGATAATGTATAGGATTGAGATGCATTAAATATTGTATGTGCCAAATAGGAGCAATCTTATTCTTTACCCTTTGGTCCAGACATAAAGAACATTGACTAATCCTATGCTTAGTTACTGAATCTGTGGCTAGGCTGGGAGGATACCGACTCTCACTTCGGAGCTCCCACGTTCCCCTCACCTGAGGGCTAACATCTCCGCTTCAGCACCCAAACGATAGGACCGAATTGAGGATTTTAGCCTGTCACTCTAAAATCTCAAATTCTACGCCCGATTAATATTATATCCCTATTTATTTGCATTTAATTCCCATGAACTTCACCATCCATGGAATTTGAATGTGGTTTCACTTTGTTGAGAATTACACCGCCCTTTCGGGTCGATGCAATTACAACTAATTTTAACACTACAATGGGCCCTTATTGCAATGTAAATGAAGTGCAAGTAAAAACCATCACATTTATAATTAAATTTACTTCTACCATGCATCACAAAATCCTAAACATGATTTCTACTCATTGCAAAAGAAAAGTAAAATGAAACAATGGCATAATCTTCTTATGCCACTATTTTCAAAGAAGAAGAAAGAGTAAGAGAGATACGTCACAAAGCATGAAGAAAACACAAAGGAAACTTCATTTAACCAAAGCAAATCCACTACGCAAATGTTTACAAAATCATAAGATAATGAAGAACAATACTTAGCTTTTTTCCCTTGAAAGAAAGATGAAGATCTCTCCCATAAAGTCTCCCGGTGGTCCATGCAATGCTAGCAAAATCCCTTACAAATTCTCTCAAAATCTCCTCTCCAATCTCTCCAAAAGGGTAGAAATCTACATTTCTACTCTTAATCTAAGAATCCTAAACATTCCTCTAAGTTTTTCTCTCCTTTCCTCTATTGTTTCTCTCTAAAATTTCTCCTTTTCTAACCTATATTCGCCCTTTTAAAGAGTATGGATGAAGTTTGAAGAGTTTCCATAAGCACCCCTTCGAAAAAGCGTCCAAATACGTCGAATATTGGCCCAAAACCGCCAAAAGTCGGTTCATGGTCGTCTGGGCTGCTGTCGGCGGGCTCGAGCTCGCTGTCGACGAGCTTTTCGGCCATTTTTTAGTGGTCTCGGGAAAATCTCACCGTCGGAGAGATCGATCTCGCCGTCGGCAAGCAGGCTGCTGTGCGGCTCCACCGTTTCGCTCCGTTTGGCTCCGTTTTAGCTCCGTTTCGCCCCATTTCAATTGCATTGCGTTCGTAACAGATAGCCCTACAAAATAAACATAAAAACAACCTTTCTTTAAAGTGTAATCTCATTCAAAAATATGCAAGAAGTATAAAAGAGATTAAGCATCAAAAGACTAATCGAAAGGTGTCACGGAAGAATTTCATTTCTTACTCGTTTTTGCTCCAAATTGCACCGTTTTTTCTTCCTTTTGCTCCAATCACCATTTCTTGTACTTAAAACCAAAAAAATATACAAAATATCTTCCTTTAAAGTGTAATATCATCAAAAATAAGTAAAATGATATAGCAAAAAACGTATATATTTTAGGCGTGTCAAACATGAACATGTTAAAGCTGTACAACTTAGAAGTGGAAAGGAATTAAATAAAAGAATGCATAATGAAATTGGAAAAGAGATTGAGGTTGAAGAGATTGAAAAACCTAAAGAAACTCCTTCTCCTAATCAAGATCAAACTAATATTTCTAATAATGTGGAAATTGAGAAACCACTACCACCTTTTCCTCAAAGATTAAAACAACAAAAGCTTGATCATCAATTTTCTAAGTTCTTTGAAATTTTTAAGAAACTTACTATAAACATACCTTTTGCTGAAGCTTTGGAACAGATGCTAACCTATGCAAAATTTATGAAGGATATATTAAGTAAGAAACGAAAATTTGAAGCTTTTGAAACTCTTGCATTAAGTGAAGAATGTAGTGCAATAATTCAAAAGAAATTACCTCAGAAATTTAAAGATCCAGGAAGTTTTACTATACCATGTGCTATTGGAGAAAAATTTTGTGGAAAAGCTTTATGTGATTTAGGAGCAAGTATTAATCTCATGCCATTTTCTATTTATCGAAGGTTGAATTTAGGAGAGATTACTCCCACCACTGTAACCCTTCAGTTAGCTGATAGATCTATCACTTACCCTAAAGGAGTTATAAAGGATGTACTTGTTAAAGTAGATAAATTTATCTTCCCTGTGGATTTCATTGTACTTGATATGGAAGAAGATAAAGAAATACCAATTATTTTAGGGAAACCTTTTCTAGCTACCAGACGAGCTATGGTTGATGTGCAAAAAGGAGAATTAACTATGAGAGTTAATGATCAAGAGATTAAATTCAATGTTCTTAAATCGATGAAGTACCATGACAAAGAAAAATGCTATCGAATGGACATTTTTGATTTTATAATTGAAAAACACCATCGAGAAAAATGTAAAATCATTCCTGAATAAGAAATTGAATTTTTAACTGATGAAAATGAAGAACTAAAAGAAGAAGAATTACTTAAAGAAACTCATTATATTAAAGATAACTGGGAAACTTTAGACATAACTAAAAATGACATACTTTTACCCTCAATTAAAAAAGCCCCTGAACCGGAATTAAAAATGTTACCTTCACATTTAAAGTATGCATTTCTTAGAAATTTATTAACTTTACCTGTTATTATTTCTTCTGAGCTAAGTTTAGATCAAGAAGAAAAATTAGTAGGAGTGTTAAAGAATTATAATAAAGCTTTAGGTTGGACTATTGCTGATATAAGAGGAATCAACCCTTCCATTTGTATGCATAGAATTTTAATGAAAGAAAATCTTAAACCTACTATTGAACCGCAAAGAAGATTAAATCCTATCATGAAAGAGGTTGTTAAAAAAGAAATTTTAAAATGGTTAGATGCTGGAATTATTTATCCTATTTCGGATAGCCAATGGGTAAGTCCTATTCATTGTGTTCCAAAGAAAGAAGGAGTAACTGTCACTGTCAATGATAAAAATGAACTATTTCCTACAAGACAAGTTACTGAATGACGAATTGCATTGATTATCAGAAGTTAAATGAAGCCACTGGAAATGATCATTTTCCTTTACCTTTCTTGGATCAAATGCTTGACAAATTAGCTGGATACTCATATTTCTGTTTTCTAGATGGATATTATGGTTATCATCAATTACTTATCGCTCCTGAGGACCAAGAGAAAACAACATTTACAAGCCCTTATGGAACATTTGCCTTTAGAAGAATGTCTTTTGGTTTATGTAATGCACCTGCAACTTTCCAAAGATGTATGATGTCAATATTTTGTGATTTGATTGACAAATGAATTGAAGTATTCATGGACGATTTTTCAGTTTTTGGAACTTCTTTTGAGTCTTGTTTGGAAAATATTTCCAAAGTTCTGAAAAGATGTGAAGAAACAAATTTAGTTCTTAACTGGAAAAAATGTTAATTTATGGTCACAAAAGGCATTGTACTTGGTCACAAAGTTTCACAAAAAGGTATGGAAGTTGATCAAGCAAAAGTGAAAATTATTGCTGAACTGCAACCCCCTACTAATGTTACTGATGTGAGAAGTTTTCTGGGTCATGCTGGATTTAATAGAAGATATATAAAGGATTTTTCTAAAATTGCTAATCCTCTTTGTCATTTATTGGAAAAAGAAGCTAAATTTGAATTTAATGAAGACTGTGTTAAAACTTTCAATATTTAAAAGAAAAATTAATAACTGCACTTATAATTATTGCACCTAATTGGAATAAACTTTTTGAATTAATGTGCGATGCAAGTGATTTTGCAATTGGAGCTGTATTGGGACAAAAATATAAGAAAATTTTCAAAGTTATATGTTATGCTAGTAAAACTCTTACTGAAACTCAAAGAAATTACACTATTACTGAGAAAGAGCTTTTAGCTATAGTATATGCCTTTGATAAATTTAGACCTTATCTTTTTGGTACCTAATGCATAGTTCATACTGATCATTCCGCTATTAAATATTTAATATTAAAAAAAGATGCTAAACCCAGACTGATAAGATGGGTTTTTACTTCTACAAGAATTTGATTTTCAAATAGTGGATATAAAAGGAACAGACAACCAAATTGCTGATCATTTATCTAGAATTAAGAATGATGTTATTACTGAAGAAAATATAAATGAGAAATTTCCCGATGAACATTTGTATGTTATTCGAGGATGTCAAACACCTTGGTATACGGATATAGTTAACTATTTAGTTAGCAATATTTTACCTTATGGATTGGATAACAAATTTATTAAGAAATTTAAAAATGATGTTAAATCTTATATTTGGGAAGATCCTCATTTATTTAAATTAGGAAGAGATTCTGTAATTCGTAGATGCGTACCTTATGAAGAAACTTATGCTATTATTCAAAAATGTCATGATTCTGAATTTCGAGGACACTTTAGAATAGATAAAACTGCATTTAAAATTTTAAATTAAGTATTTTATTGGCCAACCTTATTGAAAGATGTGAGACATTATGTGAAAATATGTGATCGATGTCAAAGGATGAGAAATATATCCAAGAAATATGAAATGCCTTTAAACTAAATATTGGAAGTTGAAATTTTTGATATATGGGGTTTAGACTTTATGGGACCATTTGTACCATCATCTGAAAAAAATTTATATTTTATTAGCGGTTGATTCGTTTCAAAGTGGATTGAAGCTGTAGCTTTACCTAGCTGTGATTCCAAAAGTATTTCAAAATTTTTAAAGAAGATGATTTTTTCAAGATTTGGAATGCCTAAGGTAATTATCACAGATGGTGGAAGCCATTTTAGAAATATAAGAATTCAATCATTACTGGAAAAATTTAGAATCAAACACAGAATTGCAACCGCATATCACCACAAACAAGTGGAATGGTCGAAGTATCAAACAGAGAAATTAAAAGAATTTTAGAGAAGACCGTTAATCCTAAAAGAACCGATCGGGTTGATAGACATGATTCTCGCATTATGGGCTTATAGTAACGACTTATAAGACACCAATCGGAATGTCACCTTACCGGTTAGTTTATGGTAAACATTGTCACTTACCTGTTCAACTTGAGCATAAAGCTTATTGGGCAATAAAAGAGTTTAATTTTGATTTGAATACTGCAGGAGAAAAATGATTATTACAATTAAATAAGATAGATGAAATAAGAAATGAATCATATGAAAATGCAAAGATTTATAAAGAGAAAATGAAAATATTACATGATAAAAAGATTTCAGGAAAAATATTTGAGCCTGGATAAGAAGTATTATTATTTAATACTCATTTAAGACTTTTTCCTGGAAAATTAAGATCAAAATGGATAGGACCGTATATAATTGAAAAAGTATACCATTATGGAGTCGTGGATATTAAAGATCCCAAAACGGGAAAATTTTTTAAAGTTAATGGATTAAGACTCGAAGCCTTATTTGGGAGATATTAAAAAAATTTATAAAGATGCTTATGAGCCGAGTCTACTCGATTAAAAACTTAATTAGGTCGAGTCGACGACGTTAAACCAAGCGCTTTGTGGGAGGCAACCCATAGTTATTCGTTGTTTTGTGTGTTTTTACATTTTTAATGTAAGGTTATGCCTCGGTCTTGTTTAATTTTATATTACTTTAGAAAATTTGATGCTAACAAGTTTCTATTGACTTAAGCTGAAAATTATCTCGAAGTATATAAAGTTTAGACATTAGATCACTCTATTTCATATATGAGTAAAAAGGAGATCAAGTTAACCTTCATTATGATTGCTTATAATTTGTGTTACTGAGTCTGTATTAATCTTACAATTCTAAATTACCTATTTTGGAGAACGAAACTTTGAAATTTGACGTTAGGCGAAACAGAGTCGAACATGGTTCCGGAGCCTAGACGCCAGATTTGGCGCCTAAGCGCCAGAGTAAACTATGTGTCGATGGGTCCGGTGCCTAGGCGCCAGATTTGGCGCCTAAGCGCCACAGTTACTGGATCGTGTCAAAACAAAAAATCTTCAGTTTTTCACACGATTTTCTCTTATATATTACCCTATCTTCGTCCCCAATCCCTATGCAATCATTATTTTGAAGCATACACTCCATTCTTGAGAGATTAGAGAGGATTTTTAAAGAAATTGAGAGGAGAAATCTTGGAGAAGAGGCTAAAGACAAGGTCTCAAAGGATCCTCAACCCTACTTAAATGGTTTCATCGCTGTAAGTTTGGAGAAAATTTCTAGTCGTCTAGATAAGTTTGAAGCAGAATTGAAAAGCATTGAAGATCGCCTCCATGAGATGTATCATCAAATTGAACATCTGGAATGGCAGGCGAAACTTCAATTTGATCTTCTAGCGGCTTATCATGATGCTCAAGTGGAAATGTATGCGAAAAAAAATTGGATCGACGAGAAAATGGCTACGGATTTTCCGAGAGCGTTAGCATTCTTTCCAAGTGGGCTGAATAGTTTTCCTTGTGAAGATAATGGGAATTAGATAGTAATATGGTGAGATTGTGATTTATCTAGTGTGTCGTTGTATCGATTTAGTGAATTGATTGTGTTTGTTTGTGTGTTTGCTTTCATGTTCAATGTGTGTTGTATTTGCATTCAAATTTGTGTTGTTTGATCGTTGTTAGAACTTGAATCATGTTATGATACTTATCTGAATTGTATTGAGCCCGAAATTGAAAATCATGAATGGAATTAGAAGAGTTTGATTTAAACTTGTGTTTAATTGGTGGATTTAATTTTTAATTTTTAAAATTTTTGGAAAATATTTTGGAAGATGGAAACTGAAGCAATACTCTTATATGAGTAATTAGAAGTTTAAATTATGAATTTTGGTGGAAAATAAAATTTTGAAAGTGATTTTTTTTGAAAGGCGAGTCTGGCGCCTAGGCGCCAGAATTCGGCACCTAGGCGCCGGTTCGGTCTGCTTACCCGAAAATCACCATTTAAACCTCCATTAGCCATTTTTGACGCCTAAGCTTCATCCCCTTCCTCTTTCTCGTGAAAGCCCGCCTTCTAAATCCATTTTGAGGGCAAAACATCAAGATTTTGAGCCCCAAATCACTTGATTTCTTCATCTCAATGTCAGATCTACACTCTAATCCATTTATTTTTGATTTTCACCATAGTTTTTCCTATTTTTGGCTAAAAACCGAAAATTTGAGGAAAATTTGATTTTTAATGTTCCTCCATGAATTTCTAAACTCATTTTAAGTTTCTTAAGCTTAAAAAGAGTTTAAATCTTTGATTCCTTAATTTAATTGTGTTTTTCTTTCACGTTTAGATGGCATCGAACTCTAAACGAGGAAAGGCATGAGAAAATTTTGACAGTAGCAAGTTCGCGACTGTGGCAGGGCATTTTCGATATCACGAATTTTTGACGTCCAGCAAATTTATCTCAGAGAGAAGCTTTTACAATCTCGGTGAAATGATCGAGAACATGATCGTTGCACACAACTAGCAACGATTCTGTTATTTCACCGCTGTTGCTGTTATTCCAGTCGTGTACGAATTTTATGCTAACTTTTTGGATGCGGAAGACTACGAAGTCTTCGTCAGAGGTGTTGGAGTAGGATTTACACCGGAAAGGATCAATGTTTTTTATGGACTGCCACCTACCATCGAGTGCCACTATTATGGATTATCTCCATCCGAGGGAGATCTTCGAGATGATTATTGCTTATTCGATCGACGACACTGGAGCTTGGAAGATCCAGAACGATAAACGGGTAAATTTCAAATCTTCTAAGTTAAATAGTATTTTAAAGCCATGGCATTACTTTATTTCTGCAAGACTTATACCTTCCAACCACCTGAGCGAAGTGACTAGAGATCGAGCTATCTTAAACTACTGCATTCAGAAGAGGAAGCCGATAGATGTCGGCAGTATTATTTATGATTCCGTGGAGTCTACTGCTAGATCTAGTACTTCTGTAGGACTCGCATTCCCATCCCTGATTTATACTTTATGTGTGAACAATGGAGTCACTGCTGATATTTCTGAAGAGAAGCTGAAGTCTACCAAGCCAATTGGGCAGGAGAGTGTTAGTATCTATGATCGTCTTCGTGGGAAGAGATCTACGGCCCTTCTACTTCTGCACCTACTCCAGGTAGAGCTTCCACCTCCAGACCTTCTACTTCTACTGCTGAGCCACCGTCTAGTTTTTGGGAATCGATGCATGATCAATTTGTGGAGCAACAGAATGAGTTATTTCTAACTCACTGCAGAGGTGATACTATGGATAAGAAGATTGATCACCTATCTGATTACACCCAGAGGAAGAGTGAGTATGATGCTGAGTATTCAAAGTCTTTGGTTAGATTCTTGAAGGGTGAGCATGATATTCAGTTTCCCACCTGTCCAAGATTTTCACCATATATTGATCCTAAGGATGTGGAGTTTTCTTTTGGTGATGACGATGACGAGGCTACAGACAGTGATTAGTAGCCTGATTTACCTATGAGATGTGCTGAGTTTGTTGTTAGTTTAGTTTTTGTTTGCTAGTACTGATTGTTGTTTGATGTTTGCTAGTTTAGATTTGTTTATGAGACTTTGTATGAATTGTTTGATGTTGAGACTGTTTTAGATATTTAGTTGCAGATTGAAATTTGAATGAATTTGTGTTTATTTTTTGTTTCAGCCTACTGTTTAGTATTCTAGAATAGTTAGTAATGTTATTCTATTTCTGTTAGTAATATAGTTATTTAATTCAATTACTGCTATATAAAATTTTGAGCCTGCTTACTTTTATATGCTTCATTATTTATGTAATATTCATAAAAAGCATGTGTAGAAGTAGATTATATTTCTTTCTAGAATTTTTTTTTACATGCTTATAAAATTCCTTTTTAAATTATACTTTTCTTTCTCTCATACTTTATTTTTTTATGATATACTAAAACTTAAGTTTGGGGGAAGGGAAAATACATACAAATTTAAATTTTATTTGTCCTTAATAAACAAATATTTTCTAAAAAAATCTTAACATAACATAAGGAATGAAGAATCTATTTAAGATCACTTAAGTTTCTGAAATTATAAATAATTTAGTAGACTTAACCAAAATTTTAATAACTTTGATTGATTTTAAGAATAGAATTATTTAACTTAAAGAAGAATAAGATTAAGAAATTTTTCTATTCATAATATAAATAATTGAATTTTAGAAGTATTAAGAAATCAAAAATTATAACTTGAAAAAGAAAAGATTGAAAGTCTTTTTGAAATTCTATTCATGTTATAATAATTAAGTGAAAATGTAAAAGTTTGAAAATATAAGTTAAGGATAGTGAAGTTCAAAATCATTAACAGGCTATTCAGATACAGTAATCCTCACTGTGAAAAAAAAAGAAGATAAGAAGCTTGAGGATATGCCTAATCAAAAATTAGCTTCACTTGAATTATCTTATATGAAGAAAACTAGTTACATACTTTACTTAATTTTTATGCATGAATCTTTATTTAGGAAAGATTTTTCATGAAAGTCTTTTTCTTGTAAATAATCTATGTGATCTTAATATAATAAACTTCTATTATTTTCGAAATGAATGAAAAATTTTTGAAGTCGTATGATTTGGTAGTTGAATATTCTTTAAATTCTTAAAATTAAACTTAGTTAGTGAAATTTGGTTAATGATTTACTAAGCCTTTATAAGATAAAAAAATTACAAGGAGTCTTAAACATTTATCTTTCATTCCAAATGTTATACATTTTATATAGTAAAAAGGGTTACTTGAGGACAAGTAACGTTTAAGTTTGGGGGATTTTGATCCATAAAAAAATACCCATTTTTATGCCTTGATTTTTATCAAATTTTTAAGGATATTATGCTTTAATGAAAAGTATTTTTGTGTTTTTGGATACAAGTGATGAAAAAATGTTCAAGAAGAAAAAAAAGTGAAAAAGGAGCAAAAAGGACAAAAAAGGACAAAAAATGGAGCCAAAATGCAAAATTGTCAAAATTATTGGTCTGGCGCCTAGGAGCCAGATCCGGCGCCTAGGCGCCAGGTCGATACGGGATCTGTCAAGATTTTTGATGACTTTTGGACGGTTATTTTGATGGTGTTAGCGGTTATCGGACCTTCTAGAAGACTAGCAGTTATTCCTGGTTTATAGGACATGTGATACAATGTATTTGGACGCTTGGAAACAATTTTAATCGCGAAGAGGTGCGATCCAAAGTGAAGAGGTACGAAGAACTGGACGCAGAGTCTGGCGCCTAGTTCTAGAAGATTCATTGAATTTGGACACATTTTGAAGAGGTGCCTTGAGGCAACCCTTGAAGCCTATAAATAGGAGGCTACTCCTTCAGAGAAAAACGTCCAACTTAGCCCCCTTATTTAGAGCCCCATCTAGAGAGAGAATTAGAGAGATACTTTATGGCCACTTTTTACTATCCTTCATAAATTAGTTAGTTATTTTATTTAGAGTTTGTATTGAGAGTTTAAAGAGTTGGTGCTTTTGAAGTTCATTTGCTTTGGAGTCAAAAGAATTCAAAGGTTCAGTAGGAGAAACACTTGAGATAAGTATTTGTAATTTTATTCAAAGTTTTATTATCATATTTTGTTGTTTAAATTCAATGTGTTATGAGTAGTTAGTTTACTTTCTCCTTTCAATTATGAAAAGATAAATTAGATAATATAAAATTCGTTGGAGAATTAAAAACTATTTATATTTTAAAACATTGTGATGATATTAACGCCAGATCTTAATTTACTATTTAAATTGGCCATTTAAATTGTTAAAATCTATTGAAGAGTTTTGATACCTAGAAGGAAATGAATTCTTAACTAGTAGATATCACATGAATCCTTGGGTAATCGAAGGCCTTGTGCGGGTTATTCAAGGTGAAGTGCAAATAAATAGGAAGATATTATATAATGGGCGTAGAATTGATAAGTTTTTAGAGTGACGGACTAAATTCTTGTGATTTGGTTTATAGAGAAGGAAAGGGTCACTAGTAGGGCTGACTATATCCACCCTTAGACATCTAGTAATGTGAGCTTAGATTAACCCATTCTACTAACAATATATCCGGACCTGATCTATAGGCTACCCAATGTTCTTTACACCTGGATCAAAGGATAAAAAATATGAATGCTTCTATTTGACACAATACCATAAATTTATATTCTCCACGAATACTATCATTATCTTAGAAAATATTTGATTAATTGAAAGGAAGAAAGTTGTTTTCTTACTGCTATTTACATTAATCATTTCATTACTACTTTATTATTGCATCTAGTAAATTAAAAATATCAAATTTATAACTATAAAAGAAATACTTAAAAATAAAATTAAAATATTTAAAAATCCATAACTCACTCCTCGTGGGATCGATACGAGGGTCTTTGTTTCAAAGCCCTATATTACTTGATACGATACGTATACTTGCGTAGTACCCTCAGTGTGTAAAATATTTTCGATAAAATTATATTTATATACACTAATTCGCTATTATTATCTATTACATATATTTGAAAGCATTAATTATTATATTTTTCATCAGCGGATTGCGGGTCAGGTTTTTTGGCGCCGTTGCCCGGGAAGGAGGGGAGGCAAATTTTTAGATTTTAAATATTTTTTATTTTATTTTATTCATTTTCTTTTATTGTTAAAAATATAAAATACCAAAAAAATAAAAAAATAAAAAAATATATATAAAATATTTTTTTTTAATAAGCAGAGATTTTATTTCTTGTTAATTTACTTTTTATGCGTAGTACTGGATCTGAAGGATTATTACCTTTAGATTCTGAATTAGAAAGAATTGTTAAAAGAATTAAAAAAGGAAAACAAACTAAAAAAATCCAAGAGATGGCTAATTTACATAATAATTTACAAAATCCAATTGAAATTAGTGAACAAAATGTTTACAAACCATTAAGGGATTATGCTAACCCTACAGTTGATGAACTTCATAGTAGTATTCAATATTTAGGAAAATAGTGGAATATGAACTTTTTATCCAAAACTTGATTTTATTTTTCATGAGTGCCACTAGTCATAAGGATCACTTCAAATCACTTTTCATAATTTTCTGAATTATATTTTATTTATTATATTTATTTTAGTGCAAAATCCTAGTTTGTTAGAAAATAGACTTTGATATTGAAACCAATTTAAATGGGTTTTAAATTTTTACAGAAACTTAATAAACTTATTGATGCACTGAAAATATATACGGTTTTTGCTATCTAATTTTACCCATTTTTGGTGATAATGCACTTTAAAGAAATGTATTTTTCATGATTTACTGCAGGTATGATGATTTTAGGTGATTGAAGTGAATAGAAGCAAAAAGGAAAGAATCCGGAGCAAAAAGGAGAAAAAATTAGCAAAATAGTGAAAAAGTGTTTTGGCGCCGCCGCCGCCCAAATCCAGAGAGCAAAGCAATTAAATGGCACGATAGAGCGCCGCCGGCGCCCAAAGTCGATGGAGTTTAAATTTGAATAGTTTTGGCGACTTTTTGAAGGGATGCCTATGGAAACTCTTGGGATTTCATCCCTATCTTATAAGTAACTACTTTTGGACGAAAAGTGGTGTGGAAAAAGTGTTTAGAGAGTGTCTTGTGTCTTCTAGAGTGTTAGGGTTTAGGAGTAGAGGGTGTAGAGTGAAGATTTGAGAGAGATTCTTCTCTAAAGAGGGGAGGAGAAGAGGTAAAGTGAGAGATTGCTTCTTTCTTTTCATTCTAAGGACAGAATCAAGTGTTGTAAAGAAGAGAGAAGAGGATTCAAAGGAAGTTCAAGGGAATTGCATTGGGGAAGAGAAAGAGATAAGTTGTATTTTATTTTGTGATTTGTATAACTTTTCTTTTATATATAAAATCCATGTTTTATTGTATCTTCTCCATGAATTCTGAGTAGTCTCCTTTATCTTTCTTCTTGCATAGAGATGTGATGATGGATTGATGTAGATTTGATGTGCTTTTAATGTAATGAAGAAGTTGTGACGGTTTTTCATTTAGAACTTAGTTTACTTTTGATTTGGCCAATTGAAATGTTAAAATATGTTGTTGAAAATTAAATTTGAAAGAATTTAATGACCTACAACAATAATGAAAGATCCATTCAATTCCTATGGATGAATTGCGTAGTTCAAGGGAATTGAGTGCAAATGAATAGGGAAATGTGTTTTGATGGACTTCAATGTGGAGATTTCAGGGTGACAGGTTGAAATCCCCAAATTGGTTCTAAGATTAGTAATTAATATCAAAGGTTAGCCTTCGGGTGAAGGGTGATTGGTAGCTCCGAAGTGAGAGCTGGTGTCCTCTCAGCCTAGCCTTAGAGTTAGTAACTAAACTTAGAATATGTCAATGTTCTTTTCTTACTTAGAAGAGGGGGTACTCTTTTAAGGGTAAAGAATCATCTATGCTCTTATTTGGCCTAATAAAATAGATAATTATTTCATATCAATCCACACATCATATTCTCATTGCAAGAGAAAAGATACTTTTCTCATATATCAAAAACCTTTCAAATACTTAATTTAGGGTGTCTGTTAGTTATTTCTTGTTCTAGGTAATTGTAGTTAGTTAATCGTAACTGTTTCGTTGTTCTTACTGTTTCCTACATAGTAGTAGTAAGTAGTAAACTTTAACTTCAGTGCTTATTACACATTGTGTAACGCTTTCTTAAAACTTCATATTTCCTAATGGAATTGATTAGCAGAACTCCGTTAGAGCCCTGTATTACTTAATATGATACGTATACTTGCGTTGAATGCTTGGAATTAACAAAATTATTATAAATCTATAAATCTGAGTTCATAAATTCTTACAAATTATAAAGTCTAGCAACAAGTTTTTGGCGTCGTTGCGGGGAAAGTAACAGAGTTAAGAAAGCAAAAGTTAAGTAATGAAGTAAGTTTATTTTGTAGTGTGTAATTGTGCTTGTTTATTTTTATTAAAGTATTTGTGTTTGTATATGTGTAGTAGCAGATCTATAGTTTTAGTGCCTTACGATTCAGAGTTAGAGCGTACTGTCAAAAAAGTTAGAAAACAACAAAAACAAATTGAAAATCCTTGCAATATGGCGAACATTCAAGATAATCAAAGAAATGAAGTTGGAATTTTCCATGACCTTTAAGAGAATATGCTAACCCAACAGTAGATGAAATTCATATAACAATTCAAAATCTTGATGTTGCTGCTAATTTATTTGAACTTAAACCTGCTATTATCCAAATGGTACAAAACAATCAATTTGCTGGAATACCTAATGAGGATCCAAATTTACATCTCGCTAGTTTCTTAGAGCTGTGTGTTACTTTTAAATATGTTGGAGTGTCTAGTGATGCTGTCAGACTTAGACTTTTTCCTTTTTCATTAAGGGATAAGGCTAAGGCGTGGTTAAATTTGTTAGCACCTGGATCTATTAGAACTTGGGGAGAATTATCTCAAAAGTTTCTATCAAAATATTTACCTCCATCTAAGAAATTATATTACATCTTTTTGTCAATTTGAAGGAGAGTCGATATATGAAGCTTGCGAGAGATTTAAAGATCTTGTTAGGAAGTGCCCACATCATGCTTTACCAGATTGGTTAATAATTCAAACATTTTATAATGGATTAGTGGGATCATTGAGATCTATTATAGATGTTGCTGCTGGTGGATAATTAATGTGAAAACCTTTTGAAGAAGTATACGCATTAATTGGAGAAATGTCTACTAATAATTTTCAATAGCCCTCTGAATGGGTAAATCCTAAGAGAGTAGCTAGCATTCATGATTCAGATATGATGACTATGGTAGTTTTTCAAATTGCAGCCCTTTCAAAGAAAATAGATCAATATGGAATGAATTATTCTCAACCACCTCCAGTGTTAGAGGAAAATTCATTTGGACATATAACAGAATCTCAAACACCTTACGAGACCTTAAATGCTATTAATAAACCTAACAATCCTTATTCAAATTATTATAATTCCGGTTGGAAGAATCACCCAAACTTCAATTGGAATAATAATAATGCTAATGTTAACCCGCATTGGGCTAACAATTCTATGAATCCAATTGGAAATTCAAACAATCAAGGAAATTCTAATTTTAGACCATCTTATCCCCCTGGAATTAATAAGAACCCACAATTTAAGGATAAGAAGTTGTCTACTGAAGAAATTATTCTGAATATGGAAAATCAATTACAAGCTCAAGGTGTTGCTATGAAGAATATTGAAAATAAATTAGGACATATTTTCACTTCACTTAATAATAGACCTTCGGGAACACTTCCAAGTAATGTGGAGATTAATCCAAAAGATCAAAACAAGGAACAACTTATGGCTATTCAATTAAGGAGTGGAAAAGAATTGGAAACTAGAGTGCAAAAAGAAGTTGAAATAGAAAATGAGAAGGTGAAAATTGAAAAAGCTTTAAACAAGATTTATCCAGACTTGGATTATCCTCTTGAACCAATGAAGATAACAGTTGAAAAGCCACCACTTCCATTTCCTCAAAGATTAAAGAAACAAAACAGGGATAACAGATTTGGAAACTTTTTGGAGATCCTTAAGAAATTAACGATTATTATTCCTTTTGTTGAAGCATTAGAAAAGATGTCTGACTATGCTAAGTTTATGAAGGATATTCTGATAATGAAAAGAAAGTTTACAGACCATGAAACTGTTGCACTTAGCGGAGAGTGTAGTGCAATTATTCAGAAGAAGCTTCCAGAAAAAATTAAAGATCCTGATAGTTTCACTATTCCGTGTGCTATAAGTGAAAATTTTTTCGGAAAAGCTTTATGTGATCTGGGAGCGAGTATTAATCTAATGCCTTTATCAACTTTCAAAAGGTTGGGAATAGGAGAAATTTCTCCTACATCTGTGACTCTTCAGTTGACTGATCGTTCCATTACCTATCCTAAGGAGTGGTGGAAGATGTGTTAGTGAAAGTGGATAAATTTATCTTTCCTGTGGATTTTATTGTACTTGATATGGAGGAAGATAAAGAAATTTCAATCATTTTAGGAAGACCATTCCTTGCTACTGGAAGAGCAGTAACTGATGTCTAAAAAGGAGAACTAACTATGAGAGTTAATGATCAAGAGGTGACCTTTAATATTTTAAAATCTATGAAGTATCCCTCAATGGAAAAAAGATAATGAATGTTTTAGAATGGAGGTTTGTGATTACTTGAGAAACGATCATTTTGAAAATATATTTGAAAAAGAAGAAGAATATAAAAATATGTTTGAAGAAGAAAGTGAAGATGAAGAAAATTCAGATAATGAGAAGAATGAAAATTTGGAGTATGTTCAGAAGAGATTCAAAATATTAGACACTATGGAAGGTGAAGATAAAAGCTTAATTCCATCTATCATAAAATCTCCTGAACTTGAAATGAAAATTCTCCCTAATTATTTAAAGTATATGTTTTTAGGAGAATCATCTACTTTGCCTGTTATTGTATCTTCAGAGCTAAACAAATACCTAGAACATAAGTTGTTGGAAACTTTAAAAAGATACAAGAAAGCTTTTGGATGGACTTTGGCAGATATTAAAGGAGTTAGTCCTTCGATTTGTATGCACAAAATTTTATTAAATGAAGAATATAAACCAAGAGTTGATCCGCAAAGGAGACAGATTCCTATAATAAAAGAAGTAGTTAAGAAAGAGATTTTAAAATGGCTAGATGTTGGAATTATTTATCCTATTTCGAATAGTGCTTGGGTAAGTCCCATAAATTGTGTACCAAAAAAGGGAGGAGTGACTGTTGAAGAGAATGAATGTAATGAAATTATACCCACGAGACAAATTAATGGATGGAGAATTTGTATTGACTATAAGAAATTAAATGGCGCCACCAGAAAAGATCACTTTCCTCTTCCTTTTCTCGATCAAATGCTAGATAGACTTGCTTGACACAAGTACTACTGTTTTCTGGATGGATATACTGCTTACCATCAAATACCTATTGCTCTCGAGGATCAAGAAAAGACAACATTTACTAGCCCTTATGGAACCTTTGCTTTTTGAAAAATGTCTTTTGGACTGTGTAATGCACCTGCAACATCAGAGATGTATGATGTCTATCTTCAGTAGTATGATAGATAATGAAATAGAAGTTTTTATGGATGATTTCTCTGTATTCGGGACTTCATTTAAAATTTCCTAGAAAACTTAGCAAAAGTTTTGGAGCTTTGTGAAAAAACAAATCTAGTTCTGAATTGGGAGAAATGTCAATTTATGATTGCAGGAGGAATTGTGCTTGGGCATAAAATTTCTGAACATGGTATGGAGATTGACCCTGCTAAAATTAGAGTGTTTGAGAGATTATCGCCACCCACTACTGGTGAGAAGTTTCTTAGGATACGCTGGATTTTACAGGCAATATATTAAAGATTTTTCTAAAATTACCAAACCTTTGTACCAACTTTTAGAAAATGATAGAAAGTTTGATTTTAATGATGAATTCTTAAAAGCTTTTGAATTATTAAAAGAAAAATTAATCAATGCACCTATAATTGTTTCACCCAATTGGGAGAAACCATTTGACCTTATGTGTGATGCTAGTGATTATGCGATCAGAGTAGCATTGGGGCAAAGGCATGATAAAGTATTCAAAGTCATTGACTATGCTAGTAAAACTCTTAATGATGCTCAAATTAATTATACCACAACTGAAAGAGAATTATTAGCTATAGTGTTTACTTTTGAAAAATTTAGATCTTATTTAATTGGAACTAAAAGTATTGTGCATACAGACCATTCGACTCTTAAATATCTAATGTAAAAAAAGGATGCGAAACCTAGACTCATTAGATGAATACTTCTTCTGCAATAATTTGATTTTATGATAGTTGATAGGAAGGGAGTTGATAATCAAATAGCTGATCATCTATCCAGAATAGGCTATGATAAATTATCTGAATTTGAAAAAGAAATTACTTAAATTTTCCCTGATGAGCAACTCTATACTATTGTGGGAAATAATTTGTCTTGGTATGTTGATATTGTGAATTATATTGTAAGTGGTATTGTACCACCTGATTTAACAAGGCAACAACAAAAAAAGTTTAAATATGATGCAAAATTCTATTTTTGGGATGAGCTCTATCTATATAAACAGTGTAAGGATCTTATTATTAGGAAATGTGTGCCATAAGAAGAAACAAATTTGATTATTCAACGATCTCACGATTTTGAATTTGGATGTCATTTTGGTGTTGATAAAACTGCTTTTAAGATTTTACAATCTGAATTTTATTGGCCCACTCTTTTTAGAGATGTTTATAGATATATTAAATCATATGATCGGTGTTAGAGAGTAGGTAATATCTCTAGAAGAAATGAAATGTCCTAAATTATAATTTGGAAGTTGAAATTTTTGATGCTTGGGGATTAGATTTTATGGGACCATTTACTCCTTCATTTGGAAATCTATATATTTTGGTTGCTGTTGATTATGACTCAAAATGGATTGAAGCTGTTGTTTTACCCAGATGTGATGCTCGGAGTGTTTCAAAATTTTTAAAGAAAAACATATTTACAAGATATGAAATGCCGAGAGTAATCATAACTGATGGTGGATCCCATTTCAGAAATAATTGAATTAAGAGATTTAATGAGAAATATAATATCATTTATAGAATCTCTACTGCTTATCATCCCCAGACTAGTGGTTCAGCAGAAGTGTCTAATCATGAAATTAAAAGAATTTTGGAGAAAACTGTGGATAATCATAAATTGGATTTGTCTACTCGGTTTGATACTGATTTATGGGCTTATAGAACTGCTTTAAAACCCTTATTCGAATGTCTCCTTATAGACTAGTGTTTGATAAGACTTGCCATTTACCAGTTAAATTGGAGCAAAAAGCATATTGGGTGATAAAAGAGTTAATTTTTAATTTGAAAAATGCTGGAGAGAAAAGATTTATGCAATTGAATGAATTGGAAGAGATTAGAAATGTATCTTATCATAATGATAGGATCTATAAACATAAAAGGAAATTATGGCATAATTGGAAGATATTGAAAAAGAACTTGGAAAATGGACAAAAAGTTTTATTATACAACGCAAGATTGAAGTTATTTCCTGGAAAGTTCAAGTTTAGATAATTAGGACCTTTTATAGTTGTAAAAGTTCATTCTTTTGGAGCTGTTGATATTAAAGATCCTAATACTAGAAACATTTTCAAAGTTAATGGGCATCGATTAAAGCCTTACTTTGACGAGTTTCAACCTGACTTCAAAGAGGTTTTAATGTTGAGTCATCTCGATTAACTGAATGGGTTGTCAGGCCAACGACGTTAAACCAAGCACTTTATGGGAGGCAACTTATATGTATCTTTATGGTGTGTTTGCTTGTTTGTTGTAGTTGTGTTTTTAGATAGTTTTCTTTAAATCCTAATTACTTCTAAATACTTTAAAAATTGATAAATGATGGATCAAATCAAGATATTGGAATATTTTGGATCAAACGATGTTCGGTGAGACTTTTTTACCACTGGCGCTGCCGGCGCCAGAATGGGCGCCGTCGGCGCCCTATCGTTTTCCTACAACTGAACTTGACTGTTTGAGTGCCGCTGGCACCCAAAATATGCTTGACGGTTTTTAAGTTTCAAAATGAGAGTTTAGGCGGAATCTTCGTCCTTATAACTCCCTAAACTCCATTTCTGACTTCTTAACTCCAGAAAAATGAAAACCACCTATTCTAATTCGTATCCTATGGATTCCTTTCCCATTGAAACCCCTCGATTTCGTGCAGCGTTTGTTCAATAAAGTGATGATGAAAAGAAGGATTATCAAGGAAAGAGGCTTCATAAACTGAGGTATGGATAATCCTACTACTAGAATTGAAGAAATTATTAAAGAGAGACATTAGGAAGTGCTTTGCTACACTACCACTGCCGTTGTTGTTCCCGCCATGAAAGAGTTTTATGCAAATCTTCACGGGATCAACCAAGGGTTCGTATTTGTGCGTGGTAGATTTGTTCAATTCACTCCTGCACGAATCAATGATCTCTTTATGATCGAGAACATATCTATTTGCCATTATTCTAATTTCAATGCCACAACGGATAATATGAATGATGTATATCGATATCTGACGGATGAGAATGAAGAATGGGAAGTTAAAGAGAATGGATACATGAGTTTACCATCTTCATCTCTCAATCCAGTATCGAAGCAGTGGCATTACTTTATTTTGGCAAAGTTATTTCCAACATTGAAGATTAGCAAGGTAACCAAGGAAAGTGTCATTTTGAATTTCTGTATTCAAACTGGAAGGCCGGTTGATATTGGTAATATTATTGTGAAATCAGTACTTGGATTAATTATGCATGGCTCTAAATATGGGCTTGGACACCCGTCCACCATAATTCAGTTATGTAGTCAGTCATGCGATTCCTTATTAAAGTTGGGAAAATGTTCTTCTTACATGGATGCCTATTGATCCAACTAACCCCTATGACTACCAGACAGTTGGAGATGAAGATGACATGAATTTGCTTGCAGATCAACCAACACAGCATTCACAGCCGATTCAACCTTATTTTCCTGAAGATTCCAGAATGATACTATAAAGGATCAAACAATTGGAGAAAGAGGTACGGAAAGTTATGAATGCGATCAACAAAATTTCTGAATTATTGGATCATATAGATTGGAGAATGAAAGAGCAATTCGATCACACTGGTCAAATTGAGATGGTCTTGATCAATCTTATGAATAAGAACGCGGTGATTGCTGTATAATCATCTGACGAATTTCCATTTCGTCCATTATATAAATTGTTTGTGCATCAGCAATCAATTGGAGACATTAGAGGAGATGATAGTTCTGAAACAGATGTGGAGTAATTGATGGATTCTACTTATGTTTGTTGCATGTTTAGTTTGCTTTGCTTAGTCATGTTTGGTTTGTGTAGTATTTGCTTTGAGATTTGAACTTGGATTTGGATGTGTTTACTTTTATTTTGTGTTTAGATCTTAGTGCTTGCCTACCGTAGAGTACTTGCTGCATTAAACATCTAAGAATAGTTGGTTTGAATGAACATATTTAGTGTCTATGATGTAACTTGGATTTTATATATATAAGTTTGTTGTGTATTGTTTGTGTGAAAAATTGTGTTAATTATTGCTTATGGGATGATGTAAATGCCTATTGAAGTGTTAAACACCATTGTGGACGTCGAAACGATCGAAATTACGAAAAAATTTTCGGACCTAGAAAATAATTTGGACTGGCGCCCAAATCCAGAGAGTTGGCTAATATTAGGGCGCCGCTGGCGCTTGAACCTAGAAAAAGCCTAAAACCCTCAATTTCGTGATTTTTGCCCTGGGACCCGCAAAATTTTTCCATTTCCTTCATCTTCCTCCTCTATTTTCGCGATTTTGAAGATTTAGGGCTTGTTAGATCTCGGATTTAAGGAGATTTCAAGGCTTTTCAACACCAGATTCGCACTTCTCTTGGTAAGAGCTTCACTTTAATTTAAAATATTTGAATTTCACCATGGAAATCTCTTACATTGCCTATAGTGGAAATTTTTGGAGTTTTAATGAAATTTTAAGATTTCCATGATGAAATTTGCTCTTACTTGTTTAGAATAGTGTTTGGAGTTTACTGTATTATGAATTTGGGATTTATTATAATTTTCTTGCAAATTTTAGAAATTCACATGGCTCCAAGAGGGAAGAGGAAATTGGATTTTGATGAGGAGAGGTTTGTTAACATCAAAGCCCAATTTCGCTATAACTTTATCCTTCACAATAAGAAGTGTATCAAGGATCGAGCTTTTGATAGTCCTGGCAGATCTGTAGAACAATTAATTGCAGAGCGAAACTGGGAGCGATTCTGTTATTTCACTGTGAATGCTGTTATGGGAGTTGTTAGAGAATTCTATTCTAACATACCATGGACTGAGACTGAGTATGTGTTTGTTAGAGGGAAGATGGTTGAGTTTACTCCTCAGCGTATCAATGCTTTTTATCAAACTCGGGAACCATTCGTGTGTGAATACGAGAACTTTGACACTGGGAGGGAGAATATGAGAGAAGTTATTGCTTTTCTGACCGACGAGTGAGGAGAATGGAAAGTAAGTAAAAAACAGTTGATAAATTTCCCCGCCTCCACTTTGAATGTTGCTTCAAAAGTTTGGCATTATTTCATTTCTACAAGACTGTTATCATCTTATCACCACATCGAAGTTACTAGAGATAGAGCGATTCTAAACTACTGTATTCAGAAGATGAAAAAGATTGATATTGGAGCTATTATTTACAATAATATTCAGACGATTGCTAGAGGCAAGACCACCGGAGGATTAGGACATCCTGCTTTAGTTCATGCTCTCTGTGTTAAGTCTGGAGTGGAGTTCAGTAGTTCTGAGGAAGTGGCTATTCCAAAGAATATTATCCGTACTTATGAGTCTCATGTAGGAGCCAGAGCTGAGCATAGGAGTACTGATATTTCTACTACTAGTTATGATGTTCCATCTACTTCTAAGCCGCCTAACTTATCTGATATTATGGAGCAGCTAAGACTATAGAGTTCTAGTATGGATAGACTCCATGGTCGGGTGGATGTATTTGAGACGAGGAGTGATGTGAATGAAGATTATCTGCAGAGAAGTGTTGAGTTCAATATTTCTTATTATGATGCTCAGATCAGATTTATGAGGGGGGAGTCCGATGTGGTATTTCCTACTTGCCCCAGCTACACTATATGCACTCGACCTCGCCGATGACCCCGCTCGCTTATCCTGGTGATGGAGACTGGTAGATTGTTTGTTTTATTTCTGTTGTTCATAGTTTGTTGTATTGTACTGATGTGATGTAGTGGATATTTACTTTTCATATGATGTGTAACCCTGTGTTCTACTGTTGTGATGAAGTGTTATTTACTTTTTATGTTGTACTATTATGTTGTACTGAGACATACTGTTGGTTGTACTGTTAGTAGTGTGATAGTTTGTTTCATGTTATAGAGTTCTGTTGGATGTTTAAATGTTTAATGTTAATTTCTCTTTACCCATGCAGATAATTAAAATTGTTATATCACTGCTACTAAATGTTTCATGCCTGCTAGTTGTAAATTTTGATTAATACCAGATAGCGGTTGAAGATTTCAAGATCCCAGCATAGAGAGGTTATTTCTTCTAATCTGAACTGTTTCAATTTACTGAAAAATTTAAGTTTGGGGGAGGGTAGAGAAATACTAACTTTTATTTGTTCTCAATTATTATATTTTCAAAAATTATTAGCATAACTTCTGGCAGTTGAACCTCATTATAAGATAACTAAAACTTTTTATTTCAATTGAATATTAAGGATGGATAAGATGAAAAATTTCTAGTGATAAAGGTTGATTTTATAGAAGTAAGATATTTGGTATAAAGGGATTTCATTATAGTCAACTATTTAAAGTAAAGAAAACTGTCTTTTTGAAATGTTAAGGGACTTAAAGTATTGTGTATTAAGAAGAGATTGTAACTTTTTGATGAATAATAAAGCTTATACTTAACTATAAAGTAAGGAGATATTTCAAGTTTGAACTTTAGAAATAGGAGAGTGAAGTTCAAAATCATTAAAGAGCTATCCAGATATAGTAATCCTCAATAAAAAAAAAAAGAAAAGAAAAGATGGATTGAAAAACAATCCTTAATAAAAAAAAAGAGAAAGAAAGAGAGAAAAAGAAAATAAAAGAAAAAGAAAGAAAAATGTTTATGAGGAAAAGCTTGAGGAGATGCCTAATCAAAAATTAGTTTCACTTGAATCACCCTAAAGGGAGAACTTGATTTTATTTCTGAATTTATGTCTTAAGTACTGGCCTACATTCTAATTAAGTTTACATGAACTCCTTTCTCACATAATCTTCTGAGGCACTCTTAATGTCACAAATTATAGTTCATCTTGAAATAAATAGAAGACTAGAACTCTTAGATTTAATTACTGAATATCCTTATACCTGTAGTGTTGACCTAAGTTACTAAATTTCTTTATAAAAATCTAACCAATATATTCTTTTGAATAAAAAATTTTAGTGTCTTACAGTTGAAAAGTACATTGCCTCGAGTTATATTTTATGTAGTAAAAAGATTACTTGAGGACAAGTAATAGTTAAAGTTTGGGGGATTCTGATGCACTGAAAATATAAACGATTTTTGCTATCTAATTTTACCCATTTTTGGTGATATTGCACTTTAAAGAAAGGTATTTTTCATGATTTACTGCATGTATGATGATTTTAGGTGATTGGAGTGAAAAGAAGCAAAAAGGAACGAATCCGGAGCAAAAAAGAGCAAAAAGGAGCAAAATGGTGAAAAAGTGTTCTGGCTGCCGGAGCCCAAAGTCTGTGGAGTTCAAATTTGAATAGTTTTGGCTACTTTTTGAAGGGATGCCTATGGAAACTCTTGGGATTTCTTCCTTATCTTATAAGTAACTACTTTTGGACGAAAAGTGGTGTGGAAAAAGTGTCTAGAGAGTGTCTTGTGTCTTCTAGAGTGTTAGGGTTTAGGAATAGAGAGTGTAGAATGAAAATTTGAGAGAGATTCTTCTCTAAGGAGGGGAGGAGAAGAGGTAAAGTGAGAGATTGCTTCTTCCTTTCCATTCTAAGGAGAGAATCAAGTGTTGTAAAGAAGAGAGAAGATTATTCAAAGGAACTTCAAGGGAATTGCATTGGGAAAGAGAAAGAGATAAGTTGTAATTTCTTTTGTGGTTTGTATGACTTTTCTTTTATATATAAAATCCATGTTTTATTGTATCTTCTCCATGAATTCTGAGTAGTCTTCTTTATCTTTCTTCTTGCATAGAGATGTGATGATGGATTGATGTGGATTTGATGTGCTTTTAATGTAATGAAGAAGTTGTGACGGTTTTTTATCTAGAACTTAATTTACTTTCGATTTGGCCAGTTGAAATGTTAATATATGTTGTTGAACATTAAGTTTGAAAGGATTTAATGTCATACAACAATAATGAAAGATCCACTCAATTTCTATGGATGAATTGCGTAGTTCATGGGAATTGAGTGCAAATGAATAGGAAAATATGTTTTGATGGACTTCAATGTGGAGATTTCAGGGTCACAGGCTGAAATCCCCAAATTGGTTCTAAGATTAGTAATTAATATCAAAGGTTAGCCTTCGGGTGAAGGGTGAGTGGGAGCTCCGAAGTGAGAGCCGGTATCCTCATAGCCTAGCCTTAGAGTTAGTAACTAAACTTAGAATATGTCAATGTTCTTTTCTTACTTAGAAGATGGGGTTCTCTTTTAAGGGTAAAGAATCATCTATGCTCCTATTTGACACAATAAAATAGATAATTATTACATATTAATCCACACATCATATTCTCATTGCAAGAGGAAAGATACTTTTCTCATATATAAAAAACCTTTCAAATACTTAATTTAGTGTGTCTGTTAGTTAATTCCTATTCTTAAAGTTGTTAGAAGTAATTGTAGTTAGTTAATCGTAACTGTTTCATTGTTCTTACTGTTTCCTGCATAGTAGTAGTAAGTAGTAAACTTTAACTTCAGTGCTTATTACACATTGTGTAACGCTATCTTAAAACTTTGTATTTCCCTGTGGGATAGATAAACAGGACTCCATTAAAGCCCTGTATTAATTGATACGATACGTATATTTGCGTTGAATGCTTGGACTTAACAAAATTATGATAAATCTATAAATCTGAGTTCATAAATTCTTGCAAATTATAAAGTGGAGCATCACTTATTATTTCCATTGTGAACTAGATTTTATGATTTTTTTGTGTTATATTTTCCTAATTATTTATGAGTTTTTAATGAATTAAATATATACAATTATAAATTTAATTATTTAAACCAATCTTACATTTTTCATAAGGTCCTCTCACCAAAGTGAACTTATTATAGTAAGTCTTGTATTTTTTTGGTTTATATTTTAATTGTTATGATTTATTTGATTGAAATAAAGGCACCTATCATAGAAAATTAGGGCTTTTCGGGTTAGAGGTGTTCTTTAGCTCTGAAAAAATCAGAGAACACTCTAACCACATGATGAACATGTGGTAAATACTTAAATATTTTTAACTAAAATAAGTTATAGAGTATTTAGTTAATTAAAATAAAAAACAAAGTAATTTTTTTTTGTATTTTGTCCATATTATTCTTCTCTATTCATTGAGCACATGAGTATTTTATTTTATTTTTATGATTTTTCTATACCTAGTTATGATTTTTTAATGTTTCAAAATCATTTTAAATAAAAAATGCCCTAACTTACTACTTATCCACGTGACGTCGCTCCTCGACAGCTACGAAGCCTCCACTTGTTGCACTCCCATTCGAAGCAACCATCTGTGTCAATAGCTATGCATCCAACCTTTATTGCTTCATCTCCTCATTCAGCTCCATCTGATCCATCCGTTCTATACACTCACGATCCATTGGTCCCTAGTCTTCTTCCCCAAGTGGTATAACTAGAGAAGCGTCCGCACTCTAGACTTAATTTCTCGCTCGATACTCAACCAAATCGCATGAGGTTTGATCCTACACCTTCATCAAAGTGAGATGAACCATCTATAGGGTTGATCAAAGATGAAATTAAAAATTTCTTTGCACAAGCCCAATCTGAGCTTGGATTATTGGGAAATCGTGTATACCTTAGCCTAAGAGGTGAGGCCTCAATTGAGTTTATTCTTGAGCTTCGACTTCAGTCACGAACGACCTCCAAGCATTGGTTTGAGCAGAGGTTGAAGCTGTGTAAGAGTTCTACCTGAGGGTGGTGCGGTCTATGTGGAAGTATGATGCAGAGGGCTCGGAGATGAGGGCTTTTGATTAGGAAAGTGTTCTTAAGATTTTGGGAAGCTTAAAAGCACTTCAATTTGAATTTTGGTGGAGTTTGGTGTGATTGCCGTGAAACTGCCTTGTTTTTTCAGCTTTAAAATTGACCTCAAAGAGGGGGGGTGGTGGAGGCTGGAATATGGAGGGGATGAGCTTGGCAAGGTTGCTAGAGTTTCTGGGAAAAATTTAGCAGGGCTTCGCCAAGTTCTCAGTGTGTCTCTTTATTTGGCCTTGAGGTGGTGCTCAATTTCTAGTCATGGGATTAGGGCTCAATTATCCAAGCTAGAGGAGCAAGTGGTTTTTTAGGTGGAGGGCTGAGCGGTGCAATTGACCAATTAGAGTGAACCATATTGGATGGGTGCAATTTTGGTTTAATCCATTGGGTTGCCTTCTCAATTTTGGATTTTCCTGCGACTAGGCCAGCCGGCCTAGCCAGGCGGGTGGCTAGCTTGGTTAGGGAAGGTTTAATGGTGATTAGCTTTGATGTTTGATGACTGATGGCATGGGTTAGAGGGTTTAACCAAATTTGGGTGAAAGGTTCCATAATTTGGAGGACCTTGGTCCATGGCTCAACCAGGGCTGGCTAGGTGATTTAATTAGCATCCTAGAAGGTTAACCAAGGCAAAAAATGACCAAGCATGTGTTAATTCCAATGGCTTAGGTTATTTTAGATTTTAGGCTCAAAATTAGGGTTTGGGCTTGACTTGTGCTTCAATCCAAAACCAATTGAGGGCTCAAATTAGTCTAAGAGAAAGTCATGAAGAATTTAAAAAATAAATTCATGGAATTAGATTGATTGCAAGGCTTAATTTAATAGAATTTTGGCTTATGATCAATTTGGAGGATTTAATTTGAGCTTGGATTCTAGGTTTGAAATTGAGCTCAATTGGGTTTAAATTTTTTTCAAATGCAATTTCGATGTGATAAAATTTGATTTGGATGAGATGAGAATTGGGGGAGATTGAAATGGAATTGGAGAGAATTGGGGGGATTTGGGGATTTTAGGCATTTGGGAGAAAATTCAGAATTTTGGCCAATTTTGGTGGATTTGGGCACAATTAGAGACAATGGGTGGTTGAAATTGATTTTGAGGACATTTAGAGTGAATTTGGAGATTTTGGAAATTGTTAGAATATGAGGGGCATTTTAGTTTTTTTGGGTGCTGTAGGGCTATTTTGTGAATTTTGAGGAAAATGGGGTATTTTGGTCAACTTGAATGTTTTGGAATGGTTTGATATTATTTTTGGAGAGAATTTGAGAATTTGGACAATCTTAAGAAAATTCGGGTTTCTGGGGTATTTTGGTAATTTTGGCAAGGTTTAGGGGTAGGATGTCAAATTTGGTGGTTTTGGTAAAATTGAGATTTATTGAAGATGCTAATCATGAAATTACCCTTTCTGAGCCATGAGACCAATTGGAAGCCCATTTTGGATCCTCCATATGCTAGTCCTAGCCAACCTAGCCAAAGACTAAAGGCTTGGGGGACCACCCACATGAGTTTCTAAGAGAGTGGGAAGAAAAGTCAAGTGTGTAAGATTTTAGGTTTTGGGATAGGATGTGACAGTGATGGGTTTAGGTGTGCATGTGTGTGACCAAGTCCAGACCACCTAAGGCTAACTTTAAGGCCTGATAATCCTATGAGGACTTCTCTTGAGCTCTCTTATGTTGGTTTCATCCATCTAAGTGCTAGAGGTCAAAATCATACATGTGGAACTCCAAGAAGAGTAAAGAGGTGTTTAGAAATTCTAATGGAAGGGTTCAATTATTATTCCTCTAGGATAGTTAACAGGAAAGTCCTATGGCTAGATCCTAGGCTTATAAGGAAGATAGATTAGACCTCAAGAAAAGTGAGGTCAACAAGCCTCTTCAACTTTCTTTTTACTAATGCACCTGTAAAAATAAAATTATTATTATTATTAACGTTATTAAAAATCATTAGGATCAATTATATTTTCATAAACTTCCTCGAAAGTTTATCAAAATAGCACACTCACCCATGTTAATATCTTCCTCCAAGAAAAACCTTTTTTATTTTCATCTTTAACATGTTTTAGTTGAATTGAATTTTTAGTTTTATTTTCTCATTGTTTTGCTAATTTATACATATATTATTCACCCTTTTTAGTATCTAATCTATTATAAAGAAAGTTAAAAACTGAATTCTTAGAATCATAAATTATTCTTTTAGGCTCCATAAAGTCCAGTTTATATTTTTCTCAGTTCTATGAACTTTTTACATTTAAACCAATTTTTATACCACAACTTCTTATATTTTATGTTTTCCTGTATATTATTATTCGACCACTATCTATTAATAACTATAAAATCTTTTTCTCTTGCTTCTCGAGTACATTTTTTTGTTACTATTTAATAATATGTGTTAGTTATCTCACACAGAGTTAGCTTCTTTGTGAACATCTGAATGTTGTTGAATTTAGAAAAGTTGTTTGGTAGTTTTGAAAATAATATATATATATATATATATATATGGAAATTAGCATTTTAATTTTTCGAAAATAATAGACCGAACTGATCTCTTATATTTAATAGTTTAAATGATTGAGTACAAATCGCAAATGATGTACTTATCCTTAGGAATAGACACATCATTTGGTAGTGAAGCTCAATTAAATAAATTATAGAATTTATGACATTTGTTTTAGTCTACAAAACCATTTTATTTGACAAAAAAATTCCTCTATTTAATATAAAAGATTAAATTGGGTTTATATTAAGCTGGGTTCTAAAGTTTCGTATAGAGGCATGCCTCTATAGTTAATTACATCTTAAGTGACAGAAGCCGATTAAGAATACTCTAGATTCATATTAGTATTTTTGCCTTCAGAAATTTCAAAGTTTAATTTTTCAAGAATAGACAAAGGAATATCAAATGGGAAACATCAGATAGGAACATATGTTTTCAGAATCCAAAGGGAGCAAACTAGGGGAAGTCACGGATTCTAAGGAGAACCTCTGTGAAATCCTAAACTATCCTATGTTTCAGCTTGAATTTTGAAGATATTATTATTTGATGTTTCATTCCACCAATTATAGGGCTTACACATGCATGAAATGGTCATACAAACAGCCTGGATGATAGGATAGTTTACATCGTAACGAACAACCTAGAAATCCTACGACGAGTTAGGACTTAAATTACACATCATGATTGTACAAAAGCCTGAAAGATAAGTTAAGTATTTAAGTTGAGCTAGACGAACAACCTCAAAGTTTTATGGCTTGTTTTTTAAACTAAAAGAGGAATTGTACTGCTGTAGACTTGTTTTCTCTCTTGAAGATGTCCTTCTACAGATCCTCGTCGTGCTGCCCATGGTATTTTCTCCGAGATCCTCATTAAAGTAGAATCCAAAAATCGAAGGTTAAAAAGGTTTTACCGTTTATATTTCAATGTTCTGGTATTGTTTTTGTTGTTATTCAAGTGTAATATTTGGGGAAATTTTAATTTAATTAGAGCGACGCCGATTAGGATCCCACAGTTTCCTCATTACGGCACCACTATTTTCTTTTTGATTTACTTAGTCCAAACAAGTTGTTAAGCTCATTTAAAGAAGAGAATTCTTGTTAGCAACTGTAGGTTACCTCATCTGAGGGATTCCCTTAATCCAAAAGGAGTGATTTAAGGGCGTTCACTAATTTTAAAAGTGTATGCTTAATTTTGAAAACGTGTTTTGTTATTTGTTGTTTTGAAAATGTTTAAGTTTAATTTTGAAAAAGGGTTTATCTTAATTTTGGAAATTTTCATTTTGGTTTTTTTTTTCTTTTTTTTTTTTGAAAAGTATTTCAACTAAGCATGCATAATGTATTAAAGCAGTTGTAAATTGCAAGAATAAAATGACAAAAAACAAACTGTAAATGCGTACTTGTCATTTCTCATTGCTCCCGCTGAAATGTTAGCATTTGTAATCATGTATATATTACAAAATTAAAGCAACTACTAAATAGTAGTGAAGCCCTAATGGTTTAAGCAGAAAAGAGAGCATAATTCATAACATGATGGGACCCTAAAGGTCTTAAGGGTAATCTTCTTTAACAAAGCATAATAAGTTCAATTACTCCTTAACAATATTCAGAAGATTATAATAGTGTTCAAGGTATAACCCTGAACAACTTTTAAGGATCCTATGAACCATTTTGAGTTAACTCGATTTTATTATGTTGTTGAATAGTTCACCCCGAGGTTCATTGAGTTTAACTTGTGCTCAGTTTTTATATTTCAATTAACCCACGAGAGGGGGATAGGAAAGTTTGAGCTTGTAGTGTTTGAAGAGAAATAATCATGGTTTATCTTCCAACTAACCCCCCTCAAGTATCTTTAGATTAAACTTAGCTTACTACAAAACTCTTAAGATATTGAAGTAAATGTGTAATTTAAGAAAAGTCATATTAAGAAGAGTTAATTAGAAGATTAACTTATGATTCAACCATTAGTCTGGGACTTTAGATTAGTGGGTTATTCACTTCTTAACTTATGTCCCAAATATTTAAATCATTCAAGTCAATTTGATCTTTCAGTTTTCAACAATTTGAATAATTACATGTTGCCCCTCTTTTTTAAAAAGGAGATGAATCGGTTTCTAATTCTTGTCCTCACGTTTCAATCACATTAGAACATTTCTTAGGCTCAAATATTACCATTTAAAACCTTTGTTTTTCCTAAATTTTAACTAAGGGGTGAAAATGTAGAAATTACAATTTTGCCCTTAAAGCTCTTATCTTCATAAATATTTTAAATTAATTCCTATAAGCTTGAAATTTTGTTGACCTATCTCTTATGGATTAATTAAAACATCAGATAAGAAATCACATTTTTCTAAATTTTATTTTATTTTATAATTTTTTTAATCCAAAAATAAGAATTTCCAAAGTTAATTCATTTTATCAAATAAGGTAAAGCTTCTATTCTTAGGAAAATTATTGGAGGTTCACCTAGGTAAGGGGACCACTTTGGATAAATTTCATGAATTTTTTAGTTATATTTTAATTTTTATAATTATTTGTTTATTTTTCGAATTAATTAAATAGAAATTACACTTTATTTTTAAAAATCAATTTTAAATTTTCAATTGATCACTTTAACCTCAAGAAACCCAGAGAACTTTATTGTGCATTTTTCTGATATCTATTTTATTTTTATAAATAATTTAGTGAAAAATTAGAAAAATACATATTAGGCATTTAAAAATTCACAACTTTATTTAGAAAAATAGGAAAAATATTATAATTGGTCCCAAGTGGTTAAGGAATAATTAGAAACATTTTAATGCATCTTTGTATTTTTGTGACTTTTAATTATATTTCATTATTTTAATTTTCAATAATAAGTTAAAAATGAAATTTTTATTTTAACATAAATTTTTTTTCTAGGGTGCCCCTGGTGACAAGGATCACTCCAAATCACTTTTTACAATTTTCTTAAATAAATTTTATTTATTATAATTATTTTAGTGTGAAAATCTCATTTTCCTTGAAAAGTAGATCTTGATGGGTAAACCAATGCATATTAATTTTAGTTTTTTTTACAAAGGGTTAATATGTTAGTTTTATTCACTCTGAACTAATTTTTGTGATTTTTTATATTTTATTTTATTTATTTATTTTTATGGGTTTTTAATGACTTAAATTAAGAAATTACACTTTAAAACCATTTAAACTGAAGTTTTATTTTACTTACACTCCTCTAACCACAGTGAACCTATCAAAGCAAACCTTATATTAATTTGATCTTTATTTTAATTTATATAGTTATTTTAATAAGATGATAACTTAACTTTGGAAATTAGGGTTTATCATGTAAGAAATGCTCTATTTGTTTGGAAAAATCAGAGAACAACCCTAAGGACAGAGAGAACAAACCATCAAAATTTCATATTATTTTGATTAACATTTAATTAGTTATGAATTAAAGAAAGTTTAGGGCATTTAATTAATTGAAAAAAAATACAAGTCAAATAATTTTATTTTTTGATCCACATGATTCACCTCTATTTACTGAGCATATGAATATTTTTATTTTATCTTTATAATTTTTCCACACTAAGTTATGAATTTTTGAATTTTTCTGAATTTTTTAAATAAAAATAGGCTAATTTCATACTTATCCACGTCGGCAGCACATCCCTCCTCGGAAGCTCTGAAAGACCATGCGACACACTCCAATTTGACTACGTCATCTGAGTCAGCTGTATGTGTCCCGAGGTTCACGAACAGATCTCCCATTCCGCGCAATATGGTCTGTCTGTTTGATCATGCACGATCAAACGGCTCCTGGTCTTCGTCTCCAAATGACCTAACTTGTAAACTGCAAAATTTTCTAAACCTAATTTCTCCATAGATTCTCAACCAAATCATGCAGGGTATGTTCCTACGACATCATCCACTCAAGACGAACATATTATACGGTTGATTAGGTATGAAATACAAGTTTAATTTACAAAGGTTCAAAGTAAGCCCAAAATTGAGGAAAATGGTCCATACCTTTGTCCAAGAGGTGTGGCCTCAATTGAAATTGTTCTACACATTTGTTATGGTATGGAAAACCTCCTCTAATTGTTACTTTGAGCTGGGGTTGGAGCTATGTAGGAATTCCTTCAGTAGGTGGCACATCTTAGGCAGAAGTTTGGTACATAGAGCTCAATTGATGGGGATTTTAATGGGGTACTTCCTCTCTTGCTCTGGTGAAGCTCAAGAGTCAATCAATTTGGGGAATTGATTGAGTTCCAGGGATGTCAGTGAAAAATCCCTAGATTGTAGGTTTAAAATTAGTGCTAACTAGTGGGAATTAGGGCAGGAGGATGGTGAGGATTAACTTCTCTGGACTACTAGAGGGTCTGAAGAAGTTTTGGCAAAGTTTGGTTAAATTTTTTTGCACTCTTCTTATTTGGACGCGGGGGTGGTCTTATTTATAACCATTGCCATGGTGGCCAACAAAGCAAGCCAGGGTGGCAGAGAGGTTGCTTAGGTGGAGGGAAGAAGAGTTCCAGTGGCCAATTGGCCGATTGGGACCTCTCGGGAATGGTGTTTTCTGGCATGTGTGGTGGCTGGTTAGCCAGGTTTAGGTCACCTCCAAGTTTAGGGAGGTCATGGAGATTTAGTGGTCAAGCCAATTTGGTCCCTAGCTGGCTCCATGGTGAAAATCCAAAGTGGAGATGAGGTTTGGGTTAGGTTATCTAGGCTTGGGTTCAACCCCTTCGTCCAATGGTTAGGTCTGGTCTCAAAGTGATTAGGGTGGTTGGACTGGCCTAAGGAAGGTTTGGGTGGTTATGATGGTTGGTTTGAGCATGAGGAAGAGGGCTTAGATGTTTCATAAAGGGGGGAAGACTTATGTGAGGAGGAAATGGGGAGAGCCCTACTTTTTCCATTTTTGAAAGGTTGAGCCATATGGAGCCCTTGGATGGCTTCATGGGTCATGCCATGCCATGCATGATGCCATGAGTGAATTTCATGAGAAAGGAATTTTTGTATTTTTATGAATTTTTGAGGAGAATGTCATGATGCACAACTTTGAATGAGAATTCAAATGCATGTATTACATGATGCCATGAAGTATAGTACTATTAAAGGAATGATAAGGAAAGTAAA
The DNA here is from genome assembly GCA_022702705.1 of Papilionanthe hookeriana x Papilionanthe teres. Lineage (NCBI taxonomy): Eukaryota > Viridiplantae > Streptophyta > Magnoliopsida > Asparagales > Orchidaceae > Papilionanthe > Papilionanthe hookeriana x Papilionanthe teres. The sequence goes on along the minus strand of CM040427.1, from coordinate 75,243,997 downwards.
TTTTTCATGTGAGTGTTGATTTGGGCTTCTCAAATCGAAGAAATGGGCTTTTAAAAGGGCATATGAAAAAAGGGGCTTTCAAACGCATATGTAGATGGGTCATCATGAAAATTGGTTTTTAAATTAGTCACAAACTAAATTAAACGGGCTTGAATTTGATCTCAATTGGTCTTATACATGATGAAATTTAGCGTGGATTTAAAATTGGAGAAATTTGAAATGAATTTGGTGGAAATTAGGCGTAATCTGAGGACTTTTTGGCTTTTAGGGGAAAAATTGGGATTTTGGTCAAAATTGGTCAATTTGGTCAAATTGGGCTCATTGGGTGGTTTGGATTGTTTTATGGGAGATTTGTAATCTTTTGGGAGGTTTTGGGATTTTTGGAGTATGAAGAGCATTTCGGTAATTTTTATAAAATTAGGGGTATTTTGGGAATTTTTAGGAAATTGTGGTGTTTTGACCAATTTGGGTAGTTTGAAATGGTTTGTCATGATTTTTTGAGTGAATGTGAGGATTTGGGCCACTTTTGGAAATTTGGGGTTCTAGGTGCATTTTGGTAAATTTAGTAAATTTGAGCACAGTTGGGTATTTTAGGTGCATTTAGGGATTGGGGGTATTTGGCCATTGATCTTAACCATACTTAACCACCTTGGACCAAGCATAGCGAAATGGTAACCCCTTTATCAACATTCACATATTGATCCTAGACATGTAAATCAAAGACTAGAGGCTTGGGACTATGTGAGTTTCTTAAAGGGTAAAGGAGGTTGGTCTAATGGGTTTGATTTAGGGTTTTGGGCCTAGTGGAGAATTGTAATGTGCTTGAGTGTGTGAGAGGCCAAACCCTAGCCACCCAGGGTCGTCATGAGTCCAACAGTCCTACGGGGACTCATCGTCGAACCCTCACATGTTGGTCCCGACCTTCCAAGTGTGGAATTTCATGATCATTCATGTGGGTTCCGAAGAGAGCAAGGAAGTGGTTTGAATTTCTATGTAGGTGGGCTTCATCTCTAGTTTTCTAGGATAGTCACAAAGAAATTTCTATGGCTAGATCCTATGCACTAAGAGGAAGAAAATACTTCATAAAACCTGAGGTCAACAGTACTCATAAAAATAATTCTATTTTTGTCTTTTAGGTGCCCCCATCTAACTTTATGATAATATTTTATTGTATTCATTATTTTTCAACTTTTCATCTTAAAATTTCAAACTAAAAATTGATGTTAAGTACATAAATTTCATTCAAAATGACCTTACAATATTTAGTTTTCAACAATATCTTTATCTCATAAGAAAGTAATAAATTTGTGCTTTTTAAAATCTATTTTTATAATTAATTATATGTTCATCTCTTTTCTTAAATAAAAAATTAGCAATAACAAAATCATAACTTAAAAAAAAAAATCTAATATGAGTCTACCTTTTGATTAATCACTCCAAAACCTTTGCCATACTGAAGATTTTCAAAATCTTGTACCACTCTACTAAAATGCCCATTTAAGTCTTTTCTAATAAATATTCTTTCTTCAAGAGGTATCATTTATTTTAATTCTTTTAGATTATTCCAATTTCTTTGTGAACTTATATCTATACTTGAGGAGTAAAAGCAATTCTAAAATTAAAAATCTTAGTATCAGCAACAATCTTTTGTGATACAATTATATCTATTATTATATTAATTTTTACACCATTATAATTTAAACTCTTGTTAATTATTAGACTTACAACATTTCTAGTGCGACTCCTACCTGAATACCATAGTTTAAAACCTAAGCTATCAATCATTTTTGTGTTATCTCCAACCCATTTAGTTTCATGAATGCATAATATAATGATCTTTCGAAGAACCATACTATCTATTAACTTTATTAAATAACTAGTGAGAGTGCATATATTCCAAGATCATATCCTAATAATAGTTACATGGACTAACTTCTTTGCTTGCATTCATCGATAATGTGGGAACCCTTGCTTATTTGACACTACACCTGAGGTGCCGATGTAGCGACCCTTGAACACTTTTCGCTTTATTCAGGCCATATAACGTGTTACATCCATGTGACTCCCTGGCATTTATACAACGATTCAAAGGATTCATGTAAGGATTTTTTGAAAAAAAAATTATGTTGGTCGAACCCTCTAAATTTTACATTTGGAGCTTGTGATACTAGTACAATTGACTATTAAATGAAAAAAATAATCAATATTAGGATGCAAAAACCAATTTTCTTTTTTATATAAATGATTTTAGAATCAAGCACACATATGTTCACCACATCTTTTCATTTGATGCAACTCATGCTTTTATTCCATTGTTTATTTTTCACTAACTTAAACATTACATCCTTACGTCTTTTTATTGAAAGGTGAAGTTTTAGAATAAAGAATGTCATAAAAAATTTAGCTACATTAAGTAATTCTCATACATTTAGCTAAGAATAAAAATGTAGAGGAAGTTTATGCAATTATTTAGCCATATGACTCTTGGCATAGCTTAGTCTTATGAAATCCAGCAATACGTATATTTGTGAGAAAAAATATCCAACTTTGCTTTACATTATGCGTCATGCCACCAAATGCTGTAATCAGTATTTCATAAAAGTCTCATTAGATGTATAACCAAGCTTAATTTGTGTCATATGATATTTAACAATGCTTAAATATATGGCATATCAGCTTAAAATTATGTATCATATAATCCCCAACATAGTTAAAAATTGTGCTTTAAGATGCCATACAACGACTAAATTTATGACATATGAAACCTACCATGAATTAAAGTTTTTTACTTTTCTTGCCCAATATGGCTTAAAGTAAAGTACAATTGCACCCAAGCTAAGTTAAAATGTGGCATATGATGCCTCTCATGGTTAAAACTACAACATTGTATACATTGTGTGTTTCAACATGGCCTCCTTGATCCAATTAATTAGGATGGAGCTTCCATTAAGGTTTAAAATTTTAATGACCTTAATAGTTTAATATTATTATGCCCCTCAAAATAATATGTTCACCAGTTCATAAAAATACAATGCCCTTCATGGCAAAACATTTTGACACCGCAAGTAGTTTAAAATTATAATGCCCCATAAGAGTAATTGCTATAATACCTTTAAGGTTTAAAATTATAATACCTTTCTTAACTTTAAATTGTTATATAACTTATGAATTTAGATTGTGATGTGTCACATTGCATTAAAAACTTATAGCCCAATTCTTTGGTTTTTTATAGGCACAATAATTGACACCTTTCTTTCTTAATAAAATTAGTACCATTTAGACTTAAATCTCATACCATTTTTGGCCTTAAGTTATACTTATTATGAATTAATTAAGATCAACGTATAGGATGTTTGGAATGCTACACTAATTAAGGTTTATTTCAAATTTAAGAAATTCATACTAGGCCCTAAATTACTTCACATTACTCTAGGTAGTCTTGATGGCCTTGAAAGTTTGATGTCCCCTGCCTTATACACTTAAACACATCTTATATATACTTTACTTATGTCTCTTAGCAGCAAACTGATGGATTCACACTACCTCTCTTGGCTACTCCTTTAAATGTTTTTTAGCACACTCAACCATAATTGCTCTCTACTTATAAGTGTGTTGTTAGTCATCATTCTAATATCATGGCTAATTTCAATAATTTCCATGCTAAAACTTTTTAGCGCAATGACTAACTTCTCTAATCACTATGCCTACATATTGTTATCATCATGGTCAACTTCCATCATTTATTTATTTTGATTTAAATTACTCTTTTATTCTTATTAGAGAGGAGACCAAGGGCCTGTGGACAGAAGGCTAAAGGTCCGCCAGCAAAAGTCTAAGGGTCCAACCTTTGAAGACTAAGCATACACCGACAAGATACCAACATAGTTATATAATTAGATCCAACCCCTTGAAACTGAAGTTGAAGATCGGCCGACTGAATGTCATCTGAGACAAAGACCAAAACATATTAAATCGAGCGAAATCATCGATTTATTTTAGTTCATAATCATACTAAAAGGAATAACTCAACTTCACTGATCATTCCACAAACACCCATTTAGTTCTTCGACCGGGACCAAGAATTGGCCACAACGTACTCAATAGATCATTCCAAGGGATCCTTATTATCGAGGAATGAGCTATTGAATTAAGGTGATTTACTCTATCTGATAGTTTAGTCTCATTCGAAAGGAGTTTTACATCATGGGATCAATTATTGATAGATGTATTAATAAGGCCAACCGAGTCAAGTTTAACTGAACTAAATAACATTGATGGTCAGCCGATAATACAATTCAATTCAAGTTCAGATGAACCAAGATCGACTAAGTTCGACTAATCGAGTCAGAGGAAGGCTAAACCAAATGCTCTTATATGAAAAATACTTATAATAACTTGCATAGTCCCCATTAAAGGAATGACATAAATATAACTTCATATATTGTACCCCTTTTCTCTATAATAGAGGATGATTTTATGAATAAAATTTTACACATCTCTAAAATCATTGTTCATTACCGTGCATCTCTCTCTCTCTCTATCTTGTCTCATGCTCTCTTCCTTGGGCGTAATTCACCGACAAATTATGATACAACACTAATATTTAAATTGGGATACTTTATTAAAATAAGAGCTTTGAGTAAGAATGACCCCCTTTGAAATTAAAAGAAATAGTGTCATAGTATTTGGATGTGCTCTTTGTGGTCATGATAAATAATGGGTTTGCCACTCTAAAACCAATAAAGGTGTCTCTTGTATGGCACGACAAAATGGGGTAGTTAGATACATTTAAAAATATATTTGGACTAATTAAACTTAAAAAAGTCAGAAAAATAAATAATAAAATGAAGTGAAACATAAGCTACACAAAAATTAACTTGCAGAAAAAGAAGTAATATAATTATAATTTAGGCATTATCTAAAAATTCTGTAAGGGAATTGTTGTCTTGTTCAGTGATATCCATTCCTTACTAGCTCGATCTGAACTGTCAATAATTTACATCGATCTTACTATAACAAGATCATTAAGTCCTGTTAAAGTGTTTTCCAAAACTTTGTATGGAAAGTGTGTTCTCTTTGCTACATTACATGAGATCCTCAATCCATGAAATAACTTAAGAGTTTCTCATCATCAAGTTGAGGATGAATATTGATATATCACTGCTAGCATTACCTATGAGCATGCTATATATCTCCATATTTCTTGGTAGCTACTTGTCACGCTCCCAAAAGAGCTCTTAAGAGAGGTGGGCAGCCCACGACTTATATACTGCTTTTCGGCCCTACAACTAGTCTATGTGACTAAATATCTCTGACATTCTCCTCCACCCAATCACGTGACCAATCACGTGACGCACTCGTCACGGATCGGCTCCACCGAGGGCTTTACACCATGGAGAGTCCCCACACCGGTAGACGGTATCTGGCTCTGATACCACTTATCACACTCCCAAAAGAGTTTTTTTGAGAGCGTGACATACTGCTATAATATTTGTGCAATGCAACTCTACTCGAAGCTCGTTTTCCATGCTCTCATTAAACATTGCAATAGAAAATTATTATATTCAAAAACAAATTCAAATAGCAAGCCTTCACCATTGATCATGCGCTTGCAAATGCACTGACATAGTTACCACCACAGATCCCAATTATCTACATTAAATGATCAACAATGGCATATTCCATTGTGTTACATCATGAGGTGGTATATTAGAAAACATGTTAGTTTATTCTCATGTAATATTTTTATTTGTTCTTAATGAAGTTTGAATCTTATTACAAGTAAAAGCACCACCGTCTCTAGTCTTACGAACTTATATTTAAAATTACCTTCCTCCCTACTATAGTATTCTTCCTTCAGTGTTGAGTTATGTCAGTAGGTTAATACTCGTTTTAATGCAGCTTTAAAGGAGTTTAAGTCAATGATGGGATATAATATATTTTGGACTTATTGGTAATCGAAGCTCATGCATGTGTTCTCTTTGTTTTAGATCCGTAACTCAAGCTTGTCTACAGAGACATCATTTATTTAAAATTTTTTCTATGATTTGGTTTTTTGCTTGGGATATTGGGGTTGACTTAATAAAGGCCTACTCACGTGCTATATTTTTGCGAGCATTGAGAGCGTATGCTATATAGTCTGGTAAACATTATTTATCAGTTTTAGGAATTCAGGCTGGCTAATTCAGTGCATTTGTGTGCTTTAGTTCTATTCTTTCATTGCTTCTCTCATAATTGTAGAGAATGCTAGCTGGCTACAAAGAGGCATTTACATTCATACCACTAAATTTTTATGTAATTTCATAACATCTATGCCACCAAAATTTTTCATCACAACAAAAATACCACAATTTTAAGAATTAGAATATGAAATATAACTTTTCAAGCGTAGGTAAGGTGGTATATATGTAAAAATTGAAATTTAGGTGTTAGATATGTAAATAAATAGAAATTAAGTGGTATGTATATGTAAATTTTCCTAAAAATATTTGAAGTTGACTTTTTACAGATGTCCATGGTTGTAGAATTTGATCAAAAGCGTGTGTGGAAATAGGTGGAACTACTATCAGCATGACGTATGTTGGGATGATCTTAATAAAATTATCACATTGTAATGATTAATCATCCAAATTATCTTGTCTTACATAAATCCTTTTTTTTTTTAGGCAAGCTTTGATTTGCTACTGATTAATATTTATTGAAAGCATGTGTAGAGCTTCAAAGTACACCCACTCAAATTAATAATTGTGTTACATTCAATGATTATAACTAATTTGTCAAAGGTCATAACTACTAAATTCTTAATCCAATGTAGGAACCAAACCAAGTTTGTGGTTTACTAGTATACAAATCTCCTTTTCCTTTAGTAATCTACATCATTGTTAGGATAATAATTGGTCAATATCATGAGATATTTTGCAATGATAATTTTCTTCTATTCTCATATAATAGCTTAAGTTAAGAAAGGTTGAGAAACAACTAACCAGATTCACACTTTGGAACTTGCTTACAACCTACTTGATTTTTGTTTATATGAAAGACGGAAAAAAACTCAACCTTTTGATGACCTTATATAGAAAGTGATGAAAGCCTAATATAACATTTTAGGTGGCAATCTCAATTCATTTAATCTAAGGATGATTAACCTATATTTAATGTTCTTTAAACTCTTTTTTAATCTACATCTTCAAACTATAAGGTGATATGTTTTGTAAGTGGATTTTCAAACAAATCTTTTAGTTGTACTCACTGTAGTTACTAGAAGAATATTTTTTGATTCTCTATGAAATACACTAGCTCCCCCATGAATGAATGTTGTTTTGGGGTTTGGGTGGATGGGGAAGAAAACTCAAAGAATGGTGAAGCCTATACAATTAACACTAATGAAATTTTGGAACTAACTAGCTTATGGTCCTAATTCAGGATTAACATTTCTTTAGAAAGTACTTATTGGAAAGCTTATAGGACTTAAAAAAGAGAAACACTAATTTGATAAAAAATTGATAACTTTTTTTTTTTTCTCGATTTACTTGATACAAACTCAAATTCATTGCCATTATTTGTAATAGTGACACTAGCATAGGATTTTATTAGCATATTTAATTGAGTGATTATAATTACTCATGAGTTAATAATTACAATTCTAGTTTATATCAAAGACTAACTCAAGAATATGTTTCTAAAATTTTAAAAAAAAATTATAATAAAAAATTAGCTCATATTTAGAAGTTTAACAAAAACTTAAACAAATTCAATGAAAAAACATTATATTTAATTTCTAACTCTCTCTCTCTCTCTCTATCTCTATCTCTCTCCCTCTCTTCAATTTGATCTTTTTAGCTAATATATAACTCTGCATTGTAATAAAACTTTTTTATTTGAGTGGTTTATTGAAAATATCCACAATTGGTTTTAAGATTCAGTATTCCACTTGCACCTCCTTCTATATAATAGAAAATCAAATATATTAATAGCGTGTATTAATGTACTTGCATCTATCATGAAAAGATTAATCCTTAATTAGTGTCATCCCATATTTGTTATAATTATGAATTATAGTTATTTTTTCTTGTTCTAAATTTGTCTCCTTCAACAGTGTTTGAAGTCAAAATCTGTGAACTGTATCCATGTGCTCTACTTAGCAAGTAGAATGGTGAAAATTGGATATTTCTTTGGCATCATAGTGAAATCAATATATCTTATGAATAATATAAAAAGTATTATATTCTTTATATAATTAATGCATCTAACTTAATAATTTTCACAGTATACCTTATGCTTAAAATTTTTAAAAATCGAATAAAAAAATTAGTTTGTTGGTAGTTAGATTATATATATATATTAATTGATATGTTTAATAACATAGTGAACATTAAGCTTTGTCAATGTCAAGTAGCAAAAACTCTCCACTAAACACTTTAAAATTCTTAGATTAGTTTTGTCCTTTATAATAAGACTCCATATCTTACATGAGTCTTGATGGGCTTACTTATGTATGTCATGAATTTCTTTCATATCTCCCCTATATAAACTTCTAGTAAGATGAAATCATCTTCAATCTAATTAAGTTTAATGTCTAGGTAGTATGTCATAAGGCCATTATTAATAATCTCTATTTATTTAGGCATTACTTGTTTGAGCTATTCAAACATAGTTTGATTATAACAAGTGAAGATTCTCATAACATAAGAACAATTAATGAAAACAACTCCATTCATGATATTGAAGTAAAGAGTGTATTCATAATGATATTTAATGAAGCCTTTATTTTCAAGGAATTGTTTATTTAGATATTATATGTTTTTGCTATATGCCTCAACCAGTAAAGAGTATTCCTTAACCTTAGAACTTTATCTTGTTGTCCTATGATATCAAAACCCAGTGGTTGTTTAGTATAAACTATTGTTTCTAACTTTTCATTCATGCTTGTCATTTTACAACCATTTAATATATTTTGTACTTATTTGAACCGCAAATAAAATTTCTAGTCACAAATATCACATCATGTTGACCTCAGCTTTTTAACTATAACTTTTTGCCACTAATCTAGCTTCATATAATTTAATTTCATTAGAATTTTTCATTAAACACCAACTTCGTACCAATTACATTTTTTGTTCATAATGTTATTTAATGAAGCCTTTAATGGGCATGTGAATTTTATCTATGAATGGGTTAGCATACTCCCAAAGGGGTTTCTGATTTTTTCCTAAGATTTTCCCTCACTAAGTGATTACCTATTAGGTTTTGGATTTTTTTTGAGTTTTTCTAAGGGCTTCTTTCGATTTCAGGGGTCAAAGGATACCTAAACAGCACATACACATGAAACAAAGATTTTTCCGCAAGTGACCCTAATATTTTGAAAACAAACACAAAGAAAACACACTACCTACAATGATAATATGCAACACATAAGAAAAGAAAAACATGAAACATTTTTTTGGAATTTTGAATTTTATAAATAAAAAAAACCCACTGTACAAATAATAGAAATAAACATAAGAATAGGAAAAAGTTCAAACATAAACTCTAAGTGTTTGGATTAAAAATTTTCTATAATCAGAAAATTTGACTAGTTTTCACGACAATGACATCAAAAATTTGATGTCAGAAACAACTACAAAGTAATTGATCGATCACACAAATTTATGTGTCGACCAAGTAATATGTTGAAATAAAGTCTATGTATTGATCCCATGCATGAGGAAAATTATCAACTTTTATAACAAGTGAAGTTCTAGTTAATTAAACTACTGTGTTTATTTGAAGTGTTCAAGGAACATAATGAAAGGTTTCTAAGTCGTGTTGTGAAAATAAGAAAAACAAAGCTAAAATATTTGGGAGAACTTAAATGTGGAAGGTTCAAACTCTTGTGAAATTAGTCTAGCGATTCCTCGTTGTTCTCCATACGAGATCCCCCCCCCCTCCCCAATCTTGTTTTTCACAACTAGGAAAAATTCTTCCTTAGCCTATATCTACGTCATTTGAAGCATTAGAAAACCTTACAGTTAAGGGAGCTTAATGATGCAAATATTCTCAGGATCGCTCTGGTCCCCTACCTTGGTTGTACTCTGTTACTGACAATATGTCTTCCACTAGTTGAACGTGTATTAACCTACCTTTTCTTTCAGCCAACAGTTAGAAGTCATGGATCAAAATGTATTTTAACCTTCTAGTTGGTCAGATCACGAGCAAACTATGATAGGAAGTGAACACCTTAAAATATGAAATCCAATGCATATGAACCACTTGGGGAAATCTCCGAGGAAAAATATGAAGAATCACATGTTTTACATCAAAGGAGCATGAAAAGAGAATTAGCTACTATGCATGAGGGAGGGAAACACGGAGATTTTCAACAAAAAAAAATTGATATAAACAATCTAAATAATACAGAAAACTCATATCCAAGTCACTCATCCTATGAAATAACAAATAATTCTCTCTGTATAATGACAACTCTCCGTAGAACTCCCTCGTAGAAATTCATACAAGCTTCTCTCTCTATCGATCTCTCTATCTATCTCTCTCTCTCTCACTCATAACTCTCACAGCTCTTCAAAAAAAAAAACTCCTTAGAAGTCTTCCGTCAAAATGTAACTAATAGAGGAAACCCTAGTGCAAGACACTACTTCCTCACAACCCTAGATGGAGCAACCCCTAGCAGCTAAGAAGTGCCCTAAATCATCTCCCAGGTGGCCTTAAAAAGCTTATATTAAAATCGCCTCAATTCCTGGCCAAATTAGACTTTTAGTGGAACTCGGTGTATGTAGGCCGGATTGTGGCATATCTATGATGGCTAGTGGCATAATTACGCCCCAAACTGGTGCTATTACACCACCTCTTCTGTCTCTCAATTGTACTAGATTGCTTTTGAAACAAACAACCTGGTGTAATTATGCCCGGTGTGACGTTGGTATGCTGAGTTTTCTTTTTTTTTTTCCCTTTTTTTTTTTTTTTTTTTGGTCCAACTTCATATTTTTGCTCTTGAAGCGCACTGAGCACTAGTATCCTACAAAACATGAAAAAAACAACTTCCACAAGCTAATGCAAAATCAAAATAATAAAGCAAAATCAACATAACAAGATATTAGAGCATGGGATTTATGTAGAAAAATAATACAAATTTGATTCACATCATATAACCAAAGCTAATGCCAAATCTAATTCAATTTAAAATAAACTGTATTTTGAATTAACAAATCTAAAGAAGAAATTAGAAGATCAAATGCTTAATGCAAATATAATGTATAATAAAAAAAAACCAGCTAAATATTTAACAAAATTAGAACTAGTATTCAAAATTTCAGACAATTCAAATGACAATATCCAATGAAAGAATTGAGTGACTAGGGTGAAGCAGTCAACATTAATTGAGAGAGAGATGCATGAGAGAAAAAAGACGACGGCTTAAGATGTTGGTTTCGATACACAGTAGGTATTTTGCGGTTCTGTCTGCAAAGAACTTTAGGACTGAAAATACTATCGACTGATTTGTCGTTGATTTTTAAGCTGTGAAATTTTAGAGGAAATTCAATCCTAAAATTAATCGAGAACATCCGATAAATTAATTCAACTAATAAGAGCCAGTTTACATCGTTCTTCTTCTTTGAAAAAAAATATTAAGTCCGAACGTCGGTACGTCCGGATGACCAATCGCCGGGCATCACGTCGCCTGACGCCGGCGTGTATGACTACGTGATGTCAGGCGATTTGCCGTCCGGACATGCGGTGTCCTCCTGACATTTCTCCTTCTTGGGTTATCTTCATTTGGCTACATTTTTTTTGCTTTGTTTTTTAGAAATTTTTGTTCTAAGAAAATTGTTATTTAACTTATTTGAGAAATAAAATATTTATAGTACTACTAAAAATATTGTGCATTGGTACAACATTTTTATAATTACATTTTTAAAAGCTCCAGCAACCCAAAATACATCGCTCAATTTAAATTATTTGGCTCGGTTCAACGAAGGTAGAATTAAAAAAAATATATAATATAAATATAATTTGAAATTATCATCAAGTAATAATTAATTATAAAGTTCAAAGTCGGCTCATCTTTGATCGTTTTCGAGGAAAAAATGGGCTGAACTTGACTAGATCCGCCGTATTTATTTGACCGGTGCAAAGGAAGCTTCAGGTGTAATTAATACTGTTAATATACTTTATAAGTTATTTTTATTATTAAAAAATTATATATATGAACATCTTAATATTGTATGAATATCCAACAAATACATAGATAATTGAAAAGTAGCAAGATGAGACACGGTAACTTTCTAGTGGAAAAATCCAAAATTAAAGATCACGGGACCTAGCTCACTTAAGGAAATCCATTTTAAATGTGTAAGTACAATTATACAAAAATTTTTCACAACTGGGTGAGTAGGGATACAACTTTATATCAAATACATGCTTATCCATATTCAGTGTAGGGAAGACTTCGGGAGTCACCGCTAGGGCGAGCAAAGGCGGCTAGCAGTAGGCAACGACAATCGAGGAGCGGTGGTATATAGTAGTTGACGACCACAAATTTTGGAAGTTATCATTGGATCTTTTAATCCAAGAACAAAACTAGAATATGAGCAAATCTCTCCTCTCTCAAGTAAAGAGAGAGTTTGAACCTAGAGGAGGGACATTTTGGTCATTTGACAGATAACCCTTGTAACCACCTGATTAGATGACCCATATTGATTATCTTTGATTAAAGGATTTTTTCATTGATTTGAGGGCATAGACCTCAAAATTAAATGAGCTTGGGCTCGTTGGATTCCTCTTGTCGAGTCGGATATTTTAAATATAAATATGTCGAAATTGAAGTTCATTTGATCATCAAATTGACGATCCAAAATCTCTGTAAGTGTTTTAATGGCTTGATATGGACTTGATTAGACCAATTTTGATATCATTTAGTTTGTCTTCTCGAGATGGTCAGTTTGACTATAGACTTCCTAAGATTGGAGCCATGGATGGTACTTAATTTGAATATTAAATATTTTTTATTTAAAAAATGTCTTCTGATTCGGAAAGGATAAAAATTTCTATATATATATATATATATATATATATATATATATATATATATATATATATATATATATATATATATATATATATATATATATATATATATTGATGCCAATTACAGGATTAAAAACAAAATATAAATATATAATAAGAACAATAAGAACAATAAAACTTACAGAGCAGCCAAATGAAAGTAAACACCAAAGAGAGACTTTTATTTTTATAACAGAAGGCTTCTCATAAATTTTTTCACACTGATACAGAATACAACGACCTTATTTATAAGCGATGGCGGATTACAAACTTCAGATAAGATAACATAACATATTGATATGACATAAAGTAAGTAGCAAATTAAACTACACCGACCAGGATTATTCTATTCATTATTCTGCTGACTTGTGACATAAAGCAAGTAGCAAATTATTTTATGCCGACCATAATTATTTAATCTATTATCCTGCCGACTCTTACTGTTTCAACCACCATTATTATCACCTGATTTTCTTCTGAGGTGACCCTTGTGGGGTCCCTTTATGCTGGCTTTTTCATTATTTTGACCCAAGGTGGGTCACCATTCTTTCCCATATTTCTTCGTCTTCATCTGATCATTGATTGGATATTGGCATATCGTCTTCTGATTCAAATATTTTTTTCATTTATTTCTGATAAATTTCTTGGATTCTTTTTTTAATTTGACCTGGAGATTCACGAGGATATTTTCTTTTGATTTGATCATGGATCTCTTTTAAAGAAAATTCCCGAGCTTTTTGTTCTTGAACATTTTTGCCATTAGATGCGATGACTTTATTAATTTGAGTTACCTTGTCATCTATAATGATTGCGGACCACCATTTGATGAAGAAAGTTCTCCATAAGCATTTACTGTTGAGCTCGTCTGATTGTGTACATAAATTCCAGGCAAAGATCCAAGGAATTTGTGCTTGGCAGAAGAATAATAATTCGCACATTCCTTCGGCTAAGAATTCATTCTTTATTTTGCCGATTAATGGAGAAGAGTTTACCCATGCCGGATAAAGATTGTTGATAGATTCCGGAAGAATTTCATTGGTGGCTCCAAATTTATCCCACCATGTTAAAAACCAATTTGGTATTTCTTTATTTAAGATTTTCAGGCATTAACACAAATAGCCAGGAGTGGCTATGCCTTAGATTAATGAGTAAAAATGCACGATTCATGGCTTGGACATAGGTCCAATAATTGCAAAGAAACATTTTCTTTTGTTTAGTTATTGGATGTATAAATTCAATCTGTTTAGATTGGAAAGGAGTCAAACCCCAATCTTTGTGATGCAAGATGCGATTTATTGTCGTCTTGCTATATGCAATAGATTTATTAGGTTCATTATAATTGTGTTGAATTTCAACACATTTATTGAAATGAGGATTGCCTCATATGATTCTCGATCAAGATATTCTTGAACGTAGGCAATTGTGCCCAGATATCTCTCCTGAATTTTTCAGGGATCAATGATTTCATAATCTTCTAGATTAATTTCAAGGATTTTCTCTTTTGAAGATTTCTGCATGAATTCTGTGATTTCTTGAATTTGTAAATCCGAAGATTATTCTTTTGAGGTGGTAGTCATTGGGCTTCCATATAAATATTGCTTTAAATCAATAAATCTTCATAGGGCCACATTAGGTTGACCCCTCCCTCTCCCCCCTCTAAAGGTGGGGCCACCCCTTTAGGGTATTATTCTTCCACGTGGGTGAGGGGTGATCCACCCCTCCTTGTTTTTCTCCCTGCAAAAATTCACGAGTGAGAAAGTCAGGCAAAGAATTATTATTACCTGGAATATATTCTATATCAAATTCAAAGCAAGATAACTGTGCTTACCAATTGGCAAATATTTGTTTAGAGACAAGATTTTTTACGTCTCTTTGCAGTATATACTTGATTGAACTACAATCAATTCTTAACAAGATTTTTTTATTTAATAAATCATCTTGAAATTTGGTAATGCATTTAACAACCAAAAGCATTTCTTTTTTAATGGTCGAATATTTTTCTTGAGCGGTATTCCACTTACCAGATGTAAAACGAACTAATTGTTCATTATTCAAGGCCTTTTGCTTTAATATTCCTCCATAGCCAATATTAGAAGCATCAGTCTCTACAATTTTAGGAAGAGACGAATCTGCAATATGTAAGCAAGGTAACATTTTTACCTTTTGCTTAATTAATTGGACGGCTTTAGTATGATTTTCAGTCCATGGATTATGTTGTTTCTTTAATCTATTATAAAGAATGGCAGCATCTAAAGCAAGATTTTTATAATAATCTGCTACATAATTAAGCGAACCCAGAAATCTCTGTAATTGACGGAGATCAGTGATTTCATCTGGGAATTTAGAAGCAAATTCTATGCTTCTTTCGATTGGAATAATTGTATTCCGGACAATATTATGTCCCAAAAATCGTATTTCTGTTTGAAATAATTTGATTTTGGGCACAGAGATTACTAGCCCATTATTTTTGACAAGCCATTGAAATGTCTGTAGATGTCTAAAATGTTTCTCTATTGTTTTAGAGAAAACTAGTACATCATCAATATATACTAATATATAATCAGAATATGGATTAAAGATTTCATTCATAATTTTTTGAAATTCAGAAGGAGCATTTTTTAGACCAAACGGCATAACATTCCATTCATAATGACCAAACGGAACAGTAAAAGCCGTTTTATACTTGTCAGATTCACTGATTTGAATTTGCCAGTATCCAGATTTTAAATTAAAATTTGAAAATATTAGAGATTTACTTAAGCAATTAAGTAAGTCTCTTTTACTCGTTATAGGATACCGAATCCATTTTAAAACTTCATTTAAAGGTTTATAATTAATAACTAATCTAGGTTTATTCCTTTCTTTTTCTGCATTATTCATAACATAAAATGCAAGATGCGACTTCGAGGGAGCTAGATTTTCTAATTAATTTCCTATTAAGGAGTTCATTAATTTCTTCTTTATAAATTTTTAAATATTCTTGATTCATTTGACAATGTCGTGCCTTTGTCTTGATATTTCTTTCATCGAAATTATTGATATATGGTAAAGCAATACAGTGCTTCTTTCTATCCCAAAAAGCAGCTGGATTTTCACCACAATTTTTCTTAACATATTTTTAAGTAAAGTAGAATTTTTTTCTTTTATGAAATTATTTTTCAATTTCTCTTCTATAGATAACAAAGTAATTACTTATTGTAAAAAATTAATTTGATTTTGTTTTAACTTAAATTTATTTATTTCATTTAAAATAATTTCTGTAGGATTAGTAATGAATTCAAAAATTATTGTTTTTCCAAAGTTATTAGAATATATACCAGTATTATCAATTTTATTATTTGGCATAATTTTATAAAGAAATGAAGTTCCTAAAATAATATGTTGAGTTAAATTTTTAACCAATAAAAATGGGGTATTTATGCAAATATCATTTTTGCAAATATTAGCAAAATAAATTTTATATTTAATTTTCATCTTATTTCCAGACGCAGAAGTTAGCTGTTGCGTAGTTTTTTCAAAATATCTAGAAGGTATAATTCCTTCTTGAATACAATTCATATCTGCTCTGCTATCAACAAGAGTAGTAAGATTAGATAAAGTATATTCTCGATTTATATTTAAGGTAATGGTTATAAACCATTTATGCATAATAACTTTTTTTAAAGAATTTAAAAAAGATATTTCTAAATTGTTATCTTTTTCTACTGATATTTCAGTAGGTGTATTATTTTTTAATTCTAATTTATTAATCTAGTATTTATTTTTTCTTGAGTTTTTTGAAAAATATTTATCTCAGATTTTAAAATATTAACTTCATTTTTTAAATCATTTATAGTAGTAGGTCTACTATCAGTGCTTAAAATTAAAGCCTTATTTAAAGCTTCTTTCATTGAAAAACCCTGAAAAGGAATTGTATTAGAAGATGAGGATTCTTCTTTAGACTCGATAATTATCTTAAGCATTTTATTTCGAGTTTTTTCAATTTCAATTTGGGATGCTATTTTAAGTATCTCGTCTTTCATAGAAGAAGATAAAGTAAATAAGCCATTCATTTCAATTATAGATTTGTAATAATTTTTATTATTACATTTGCACTTAGATTCTGTGCAATTATTTTCATCAAATTCTGATGAATAAGAGGAATTGTCCTCTATTTCGTCCGAATTGTCAGACGTCTCTGAATTTTCAGGAGATGAATTTAATATAATTTTGAAAATAGATTGTTTAATATTTTCATCAATATTAAGCTCATTTATTTTCTTTTTTACTATGCATTTATTTGCATAGTGGTCAGTTTTGCCACATTTGTAGCATTTTATTTCTCTGATTTCTCTATTCTTTTTCTTGTGAGAAATTTTTGGCCTTTTCTCTGAATAATATTTTTCAGAGTGTCGCTTATAATGTTTCTTCTTTTTATGAAAAGATTTTTCTTTTTCTTTTGGAAATTTAGGAACATCGTAAGCAAATTGTTCACAGAAAGCACCTAATTGCTTTCTTTCTGTCAATCTTTCTTTTTTAATTTGATATCTCAATTTGTGATCTGTACATAAGGCTCAGCCTTCTTGTACACATGTATTTATAAGTTGTCCATATGTCAGATTTTCATATGGAATTCGTTTGAAATTATTATCTTGTAATTGTCTTTTTACTTTATCAGCAAAAAGATTTGGTAATCCTTCAATAAATTTTTGCTTCCAGTGCGTACTATCTGCATCAGGTAGAAATTACTCTAATTAAAAAGACATCTTTATACTAACAAAAATGTGTCAAAGTATGGCATCTTAATTTTTGTAAGAGAGAACAAATTTGCTCTCTATTATCCGCTACTATACCAGTAAAATGCTGTAAAATATTAATTATTAATTTATAAACAGCATCAGTATTTTCTTGATTAGGATTTCCTATTATTGTAGGACTTAAAAATTCTTCTCATTGTTGTTTAGTTAAATAATTGTCCCACCAGCCTTTGAGAAGGCCAGTTAACCCACATGTTAACTAGGTTACTATTTGATGGGCTCGATTATTATGACTCTGGGCTGCAGAAGCGTAGATCATCATTCTTTGTAATACAATTTGTATTTGACGATCAGTCATGCCGTCAATATCCCATTCATAAATATTTGATGGGTTATAATCATTTTGGTATTTATTATTATCTTCTTTATAAAGAACATCTGCAGGAGTAGGTCGAGGATAGTAGTATCTACCTGTCTGCCTAGTCTGATATGAAGATGAGGCTTTATTGCCTTTTAATTTATGTATTTTAAGTAATTCTAATTCTGAATTATTTTCTTGGAATTGATCCTCAATTTTTTCAATTTTAATTTTATCATTATCAGAATTTTCTGATTGATCTGTTAATTGATCATCTTTATTTAAGGTTGTAATTTTAGTACATTTTATATTTTTAATTAATTCTTCAAAATCCTGAGTTGATGGTCCTAGATAGAAATTAGGACTGGGAGGTGGCTGTATAGCAGGAGCTGAAGAGATAATTATGGTACTTACCTTTTCTTCTTTTTGATTTAAAGATAAAATAAGTTGACCAATTTTATTTTCCAATTTTATTAAGTGATTTGAGATTAAAGATATATTAGTATTTGTAAAATTTATTTGTTTTATAATACCAATAAAGTCTTTAGTGGCATTTATTTCTAGAGTTTTTCCAAAAGCATTTAACTCAAAATTCAGGTTTCTATTATCTAAATCTAATACTGTAGGAACAGTAGGAGGATAAATAGTTTCAATTATTTCTCCAGAATTAGTTTTCCATTTCCTAGTTAACATGTCTAATTCATCTTCTAATTTTTTAGCTATATGATTACTAAATCATGTTAAAAATGAAAGAAAAGCTTTTCCTTTAGAAAATCTTTTTTCATTTTCTTCAAAATATATTTCAGAAAATTTTCTTCTATCATTTTCCGTAGTATAGTTACGATACCATTCTCTAAATGATTCATATTTAGGTTGTAGATAATCATTGATTAAAGTTTGTCTTATTTGTTTTTTAGCGATTTGTTTTAACTTAGTCATTATGGAAATTAAAACTGGCTTCTGATTGCGGAGATAGGTTTTCTACCCTATTCGGGTGTAATAAATTATTACTTGATAAATTTATTCTATTTATTGGTTGATTTAGCACTGAGAATTTATCTGAATCATTTTGAGATAATTTGAAGAAGGATAAGATATTCGTGGAAGAGTCATGGATCTTCTCGAATTACATCTTATTTCTACATCGCCATTAGAATCTTGACTAATTTGTTCAATATCATGATTTATTACAGGATGAGGATTAGTAGCAGTCTGTAATTGTCATGATTCAGGGAAACTTACTTCGTTCCATTTTATAGTCCTATTAGTAGCTATATTAGAAACTAGTAAATTAGTTTCTACAATTGTAGATCTATCTGTCGGTCTCATGTTATTTTTAATATTTGGACATAAAGTGTTCATAACTTTAAAATGAATTCGATAGATTATTGCTATTGTTTCAGATCCAGGTAAAAATTCATATCCATGTAATTTAATTTGGATTTTAGCTGCTTCAAAGAGATTTATGTCTGTGAGTGACAGACTTAAATTTGGGAAAGTGTTAAAGAAGACTGGCCCATGGCATAGGCTAGTTTCCATAACCCCCATTAACGATTGTGCCCAATTTAGGCATCTTGCATCTCTTAAGCAAGCTAGAATTGAAGTGTTTAATCCTCATAAAGTAAGAGATTTAAATGCTACTTGAATTAAGCCAATGTGAATATATTTATAATTTTCTAAATAACTATTTAGATCTTCTTGATTTAAGAGATAAATTATCTTTTCTTGGTCATCTATTGTTAATGATTGTTCAACGAATATTTTCCTTTAAAATCAAAAGTTCTAATTTTATAAATTAAGGTTTTTTTCTATTTTTGGAATAGTCCATTTATTTAGATCTTCTTCGTTTACAGGATATTCTTGTAATTCTGCATTTTTAATATTATTATTTCTAGATTGATTTCTTCGTAATTTTGTAGATATGTTGGTACTATTATATCGAAATGAAGTACTCATAAAAGACAATCAGATCAACATCTAGAACTTCTTTTTCCTTAAATAAGTTTAATATGGTAACCTAACAACAGCTAGATGAAAATATTATCGTTCTACTAAATTTTAATCCAAATAGGCCGAGTCAACAAGAACCAGGCAACAAAGCGTCCATCTCGGACATAAAAACGCCCACATGCGACGATGGCCTCTGGATTAAATTTAGCTTAGATCGATAATATTATCAGACCAGAAGGTCAAATTCGGTATATTATGTATGTCAGTCAAGGATATTAAGTTGCCTAACAACACTCGACTTTACTATACAGGATATACTTCTCCTGATAAAGTTAGATTATTGACCCACTTTTTAATGTTTACAAAAATAGCAACGGCACCAAAAACTTGATCCCGCTTAATATATATTTAATTTTATGATGGAATGTATAATGTGGATTCTACGCAAGTATACGTATCGTATCAAGTAATGCGGGGCTACTAGTGGAGTCTCGGTTATCGATCCCACGGGGAAGTTTTAAAAGATTTGTAACAGCTAAATTTAAAGGATTTACTTACTAATATAGTATACAGAATTTAGAATACTTAACTAAAGTGATCTAAAGTAAACTAATGCTTTAAATAAAGTTGATTTAAAATAGATTTGGTATCCTATACCGAATAAAAGAGACTTACTTAATCGCTTAAGTAAATCTCTAATATTTTTAAAATTTAATTTAAAATTTGGATACTGGCAAATTCAAATCAGTGAATCTGGCAATTATAAAACGGCTTTTACTGTTCTGTTTGGTCATTATGAATGGAATGTTATGCTGTTTGGTCTAAAAAATGCTCCTTCTGAATTTCAAAATATTATGAATGAAATATTTAATCCATATTCTGATTATATATTAGTATATATTGATGATGTACTAGTTTTCTCTAAAACAATAGAGGAACATTTTAGACATCTACAGACATTTCAATGGCTTGTCAAAAATAATGCGCTAGTAATCTCTGCGCCCAAAATCAAATTATTTTAAACAGAAATACGATTTTTGGGACATAATATTGTCCGGAATACAATTATTCCAATCGAAAAAAGCATAGCATTTGCTTCTAAATTCCCAGATGAAATCACTGATCTCCGTCAATTACAGAGATTTCTAGGTTCGCTTAATTATGTAGCAGATTATTATAAAAATCTTTCTTTAGATGCTGTCATTCTTTATAATAGATTAAAGAAACAGCATAATCCATGGACTGAAAATCATACTAAAGCCGTCCAATTAATTAAGCAAAAGGTAAAAAGGTTACCTTGCTTACATATTGCAAATTTGTCTCTTCTTAAAATTGTAGAGACTGATGCTTCTAATATTGGCTATGGAGGAATATTAAAGCAATATGCCTTGAATAATGAACAATTAGTTCGTTTTACATGTGGCAAGTGGAATACCACTCAAGAAAAATATTCTACCATTAAAAAAGAAATGCTTTCGGTCGTTAAATGCATTACCAAATTTCAAGATGATTTATTAAATCAAAAATTCTTGTTAAGAATTGATTGTAGTTCAATCAAGTATATACTGCAAAGAGACGTAAAAAATCTTGTCTCTAAACAAATATTTGCCAATTGGCAAGCACAGTTATCTTGCTTTGAATTTGATATAGAATATATTCCAGGTAATAATAATTCTTTGCCTGACTTTCTCACTCGTGAATTTTTGCAGGGAGAAAAACAAGGAGGGGTGGATCACCCCTCACCCACGTGGAAGAATAATACCCCAAAGGGGTGGCCCCACCTTTAGAGGGGGGAGAGGGAGGGGTCAACCTAATGTGGCCCCACGAAGATTTATTGATTTAAAGCAATATTTATATGAAAGCCCAATGGCTACCACCTCAAAAGAACAATCTTCAGATTTACAAATTCAAGAAATCACAGAATTCATGCAGAAATCCTCAAAAGAGAAAATCCTTGAAATTAATCTAGAGGATTATGAAATCAATGATCCCTGGAAAATCCAGGAGAGATATCTGGGCACAATTGCCTACGTTCAAGAATATCTTGATCGAGAATCATATGAGACAATCCTCATTTCATTACAATGTGTTGAAATTCAACACAATTATAATGAACCTAATAAATCTATTGCATATAGCAAGGCGACAATAAATCACATCTTGCATCACAAAGATTGGGGTTTGACTCCTTTCCAATCTAAACATATTGAATTTATACATCCAATAACAAAAAAAATGTTTCTTTGCAATTATTGGACCTATGTCCAAGCCATGAATCGTGCATTTTGACTCATTAATCTAAGGCATAGCCACTACTGGCTATTTGTGTTAATGCCTGAAATCTTAAATAAAGAAATATCAAATTGGTTTTTAACATGGTGGGATAAATTTGGAGTCACCAATGAAATTCTTCCAGAATCTACCAACAATCTTTATCCGGCATGGGTAAACTCTTCTCTATTAGTCGGAAAAATAAAGAATTAATTCTGAGCCGAAGGAATGTGCGAATTATTATTCTTCTGCCAAGCAAAAATTTCTTGGATCTTTGCATGGAATTTATGTCACTAGCCTTCTCTCCCTTTGGATTCCTACAATAACTGTTTCAAACTTGAGCCACTCACCTATTGGATTTCTTTTTACCACATTTTCTTGAAGTTCCTACCTTTTTGGAAGTCATGAAAAGAATATCTCCTGATCTAATTCAAGAGTTTTCTTAGATAACCACATTATCTAAGATGTAATTAACTATAGGAGTTTGCCCTTATAGGATACTTAAAGACCCCAGATTAATATAAACTCTATCTAATTGCTTCATATTAGGTAGGGGAAGTTATCGGTCAACATAAATGGTCGCAGACCAAACGGATGTCATGGATTCATTAGTTTATTTAATCCAGCCTAACCACCAAGCAATGCATCTACTCTGTGAATTAGATACATGGCTTGCGTGAAGTGTTCGATTATTTAAACTATTGTTTGTATGAGATCGGTTTGATTTTATATCTTTATTAAAATTAGAAATGATAATTTCCAAAAATCTATATATATTTACATAAACTAAACCAAACCATCTTTTCTCGGCCGACAAGACTATGTCTACCATTTGTCCTCAAAGTGTCATTCTAGTGAGAACAGTATCCACTACTAGCCTTCAACAGAGACTACCTCATGGGTGTATCTTCCAGGGATATAAGTGGAAAATGTGTCAGCCACTTGCCCTCAATTAGTCTTATAATAGATATTATCATTTATAAATATGGTCACTGGTAATAAAAAAAATTCATTGATAAAAATTAACTTGAATGGCAATTTTTGTTACAAACACTAAAAACAATAGAAAAATTCTTATAAGAAATAGAAATAGAAATATTCATACAAAGATAAAAGAAAAAAATCTTTGTAGAGGTAAAATAGGTTGTAGTTATATTCTTCATTCAGTAAGTAATGAATGAGGTGATCTTGATGTATCAAACGTTAAATTTCTTCCTTTAAGTGAAAATATCTTTCTTTTAGACGCCCTTCTGAATGATGACAATGATAATATGAAGGTTTATTTCAATGGTTTAAATTTTTTATTAGTTTTGTCCACATAAAATATTCATAATTAGAATCTTCATTAAAATATTACTTCTGGATGTTATTAGTTGATCTTGATTGGATGACTCAACTTTATAGTTTTTTTTCATCTGTTGATGTTTTTTACTTCCTTCCATGAGAGGTTTATGCAACTGTTCCAAGATAGTGTTGGCATTTGCTAAAGATTGTTCAAACTACATTTGATGTTTGTTAATAGCTTCATTAGTATTGATTTGAGCTTAAACATGACAAATGAGGTCAGTATAAGAGTGGATTATTTTTCGCATTAATGATTAGTATAAACTAGAATTGTTACCCTCATAGAAAAATGCTCAATAGTAACTCTAGATCCACTCCTGGAATTTGATGTGACTCGGCATAGAATCTTTAAAAATATTTTTTAACAAAATTTCCTTCATTTTGATGAATTCCAAAAAAATGAGAAGGGCCTTTGATTTTTTTTTCGATTTGCTATAAATTGCTCCACAAAAGTTCCGACGAGTTCATCAAAACTATGAAGTGTTCACCTTAGAAATGACTAAAATCAAGTATGAGCTTGTCCTTTAATGGTCGTTGAAAAATTATGAAAACAGAATGTAATAGCATCTAATTGTACATGAATGATGGTTCTAATGAATAATGTATTTATATGAGTCTGAGTTCTCATTATAAGAGGTAAAGCCTAGAAGCTTAAATCTTGCTAGAATAGGATGTTGGATAACCATATCGACCAGAGACAAAGACTACTAAAAACTATGGCATGTAAGAAAATAACTTTTGACTCTTAAAAAAAAGTTCTTCTTGAATCTTAAGTCATAGTACTTCGTGAATTACATAATGTGGTTGAGTTTAGTTCTCTAAGATTGTTAAAGAATTACAATTTGGTTTAGCTACACAAGTTGAAGACTTGAAATTAGCAAAATCATGGAAATTAATATCCTAACCTGGTTGAAGATGAAATCCTACATGATGAGGGGTTCTGGCGGAGAATCCTCTATCTAGGGATATTTGATTTACGGTTGATCTTAGGGTAGAGGAACCTCACCCACCGATGCTACTATTATTTGTTAAGTTTCACATAGAAGCTAAAGAATCTTATTTTGTGATTCCTCTTTTCACCACATGTGAACCTCGAGGGGTGAAGAAGAGACATATTAACTAGAAGGGTGATGCTTGTTTTTAGGAGACGGAGCAAAGGCATGGCATCTCAAACTTTGAGATTGTATCCTAAAATGATGGGTGCTATACCTAGAAGCTCATGTTTTATGTTTGTTAGCCATTGAGGAAATGTAAAATTTCATGAAGACTTCATTTCCCACAAACGGTGATAAATATTGCATTCTGGCAAATTTACAATGATAGGGTGACAATTTAAGGTCTTAGTGTTGCACAAAGATCAAACACACACACAAATAATTGTAAAGTAGAATGAGGAGACACCATAATTTTGTATGTGAAAAAACTTGGGAAAGAAAGAAAATCGTAGGGCCTAGCTAGCCAAGATAATGTAATCCACTATAAATGTCGAAGTACAAAGATACAATAATTTCTCACAACTGAAAGAGCAGGATTATAACTTTATATCAAATTATAATACTTTTATGTATACAACGTAGAGAAAACTTCATGAGTTCGGAGAAACGTGTCGTATCGCGAGTACGACATCTGCAAAAAATTATTGTTGGGAGTTATCATTGAATATTAATACAACATTTTCATTACATCGTATTTAGGCTATGACGGTAGTAAGCAATGTTCATCAACGGCGGTGAACAGGGACGGCTGGTGATGGTCAATGACAGGAAACAGGCGTTGATCGATTGTAAATGGCAGTAAGGGCAAAATTTTTTGTTCCAAGGCAACAATGAAATTCAACTCATTCTCTCCTTTATCAAGTGAAGAGAGATGGTTAGTTTATAGCCCCTAAATGAGGGACATTTTGGTCATTCGCTGAATAACTCCCATTATCACTTAATCAGATAATCCATATTGATCCCCCTTAATTATACAGTATTTTTTAATGATTTGAAGACCTTAATGACCTAAAAATTAAGAGGGATTAAGCTCATTGTATTCTTCTCATCGAGACCCGTAATATGAATACAAATATGTCAAATTTAGAGTTTATTTGACTTTCCAATTGATAATCTAAAATCTCTAAAAGTGTTTTAATGGCTTCATCTATACTTGATTTGACTTAGATTAGACCAGTTTTGGTATTATTAGGTTCGTCTTATCGAAATGATCAGTTTGACTATAAAGCCGCTGAAGTCGAAGCCCTGAATGATATTTTATTTGAATGTGACATATTTCTTATTAAAAAAATCTCTATACTCATGCGGGATAATAAAAATTTATTCATGATGTATCGTACTTAATATATGAAATAGTTTTTTATTTCATAATAAATCTGAGTAAAATACATTAGAATTAGAAAAACGAAAATATAAATTCGTTCCAAATGAGTCCTGAATGCTTCTCCACAGTACGCTCCTAAGAAAATAGCAGCAGTATTGACAAATGAATTGTTTCCATGCTCAGTTAATTCAATTTTATTTCAGAAGTATTATTGCATTAAATTAATAAATAAGCTAATAATCTGTCTTGAAACTTGTTTGTTATACTGTAAGGTTTCATGATTAACAAAATTACTTCATTTTCTAAAATCTTCCATGATAGAAATGCGGAATTAAGGCTTTTGTTTTTGGATGATGCTAAAATCTGAATGATCTAAATTTTAATAACCTGAAAAAAAAAAGTACATTATTTTATTGTCATGTATTAGCATTTTTTACTTTTTTTTTTCTAATTATTTTAAAATTAGAAAATTGTATGACTAGAATGCATTTTCGTGTTTAGAACTATATATTTTTCACTACGCTAGGTGCTAATTACACTTTCTCGATCACTAGTCACCACCAATGCAGTGCTTTCCAACATAGGTCACAAACATTGTGATAAGATTGATGATATTTCTTCAAGATTTTAGAATGTTTGTTCTATATATTACTAAGTAGAAGAGAATAACATAGAATAATCTAGAATAATTAGATAGAAAGAATTTATGGTATGTTTTTCTAGAAATAATTGTAAGAGTTTAGAAGATTCTAGATATTGTCTCTCATGCCTTGGATGAACATAACTAGTTGTTGCCATGCAAGTGAAAACTACTCAGCAAAACTTAGTAATAAAAATCTCTTTCTTCTCTTTAACCATTTCCAACAATCCAAATTTCCCTCTTCTCTCAAAAAATTTTCAACAATTAGTATCAGAGCTTCGTTCAATTATTTATTGGGCATTCTACAATTTCAATATCTCTACAATGGTTGACTTAACCACTAATATGTTCCAATTTCAATCTTCAATGGAGAAATTTATGATTTTTTTTGTCCACGAAAATGAAGACCTATTTTCGCTCTTAAAATTTGTGGAAAATCGTTGAAGAAGGATTCAATACTCCGGAAGATAATTCAACTCTTTTAACATATTAAAAGAAGGCACTTGAAGAGAATCAACAAACGGACTCAAGCATTAATTATTTTACAGCAAAAAAATGGTTGCTGCCATCTTTCCTTGAATCATAGGCGTAACAACTCCAATGCAAGCGCGACACGTGATTGGAGGAGTTTCATAGAATTAATTAGGTGTGCTACATCAAATTAAAAAATCTTCAATGATATTTTTCAGAATCTTAAAATGAAAGATAAAGAGACCGCAAAAGATTACCATTCCAAGATAAACGAAATGGTTAATCAATTGAGAGCCTATAGAGGAACCATTTCTGACAAGAAAATAATAGAAAAGATACTAATTTCTTTTACAGAAAAATATGATATAATAACTTATGCAACCGAAGGATCAATGGATCTAGAAAATATATCACCAATTGAATTAATTGGCTCTCTTGAAGCAATTGAAAAAATATTGAATATGTGAAGTGAGAATACTTCAGAAAATGACATTTAATCTAAAACAAAATTACAATCTCATAAATAAAAAGGAAAAATTTTTGACATAAAAAATTATCAAGAAAAATGTGACAAATATCCTCCATGTGGCATTTGTAAAATAAAAAGTCATTTGGAGAAAGATTGTTGGTTTAAAGGAATACCAAAATTGTAAAAAATTTGTGCACACAGAAAATATTTGTTGATTGAAAAACATCAACAAGACAAATTCTCGGAAGAGAATAGTGAAGATAAATATCTCTTTTATGCTCGTCTTTTATGCTTGTTAAGTTGCACGATAAGAGAATAAATATACATGGTATCCAGATAGTGGTTGTAGTAATCATATGACAAAAAATAAAAAAATTATTTTCTAGTCTTGAAAAAATTAAGACAAAAATAAAAATAGGAAATGGCACCATAGCCATTGACACTAGAAAAAGGAAGAGATATATCAATTATGTACACTTAGTCCTAAATATTGATCAAGATCTACTCAGTGTGGGTTAAATGATTGAGGAACAATACTCTTTGAATTTTGAGGGAGATGCTTGCACCATATACTACAAACAAGACAAATCTCTTAAAATTCCAAATATCGAGATGAAAGAGAATAGATGCTTTTCTATTCAGTGGTGATACATAAATATTATGACAATGAAGAAACAAATAGGTGGATCATAGTTTTGGTACAACCTACTTGCATACTTTAACTTCCATGGACTGAAGATTCTCCCCTAATGAGACATCATAAAAGATCTTCCTTTAATAAAAGAAATCAATGATAATTGTGAAGGATGCTTTCTTGTTAAATAACATCGATAGCCATTTCCATCAAGAAAAGCATGGAGAGCTAAGGAGTCATTAGAGCATGTTCAAACAGACTTGGACCAATTTATATTCCATCATTAGAGCAAGATAGATACTACATCATTTTCATTGACGACTACACAAGACTGACATGGCTTTATTTTTTGCAAGGACGATCTCAAGTATTTGAGATTTAAAAAAAAATTCAGTACTTATGTTGAATGGTTACTACTTGAAGACACTAAGAAGTGATAGAGGTAAGGAGTATACCTCAAAATTACTTCAATTAGTTTTGTGAAGAAGATAGCTTCGAACGACAACTCACAGTTGGGTATGCGCCACAACAAAATAGAGTCTTTGAAAGAAAGAATAGAACTATAATGGATACAGCAAAAGTCATGCTAATGGATTAGGTTTTTGAAAAACTTTTTAGTCTGAAGCTATATATACTACAGTCTATTTACTAAATAGATGTCCAACTAAAGCCGTGAAAGACAAAAACACCAATTGAATCTTAGAATGGGAGGAAACCTTCTATAAACTTATAAGGGTCTTCAATTGTATTTTTTTATGTTCACATTCCACAATAAAAAATGTATAAATTAGATGAAAATATAAAAAGGGTATTTTCTTAGACTATATTACTCTATCTAAAGGATATCAAGTCTATAGCTTAAGAACAAAGAAGTTTATCATTAGTCGAGATGTGGAATTTGATGAAGATGTTACATACAACTGAAAGACAGAAAAGGTTAAAAGGAGTGTTAACATAATGCCAATAATACATCAACAAGTTGAAAAAGTCAATAATCAACCGCGATCATCAACACAAGCACCTATGAAAGAGCCAGATCAAGATGGAGACTCATCTCTAGAATCACCACCTAGAAGATCAAAATCTCTAGCAAGAGTCTATGAATATTTTAACTTTATAATCATGCAGCCAAAAAGCTTTAAAGAAACCTCAAAATATGGAAAAAATCTATGGAAAAAGAAATAAAGATGATTGAGAAAAATAAGAAATAGGAACTAGTGGACTCTCCAAAAGAAAAGGAGGTAATTTGAGTTAAGAGTTTCTACAGGACATAACTCAATCTTAATAAATCGTTTCAAAAATTTAAAGCAAGACTAGTTGCTAAGGGATACTCACAACAATTTGGAGTTTACTACAATGAGACATTTGCTCCAACTGCTCGATATGATAAAATAAGAACGTTAGTACTACCTGCAACACAAAACAAGTGGAATATATATCAACTAGATGTCAAATCTGTATTTCTTGTCTACTTGGAAGAAGAAATCTATGTGGAACACCCTCCATGGGATTTAGCACATGGTCAAGAAGACAAATTTCTCAAGTTATATAAAGCTTTATATGGATTAAAGCACACCCCAAAAATGTGGTATAGTTGAATTAAAAACTACTTCATAGAGCAAGGCTTCAAGAGGAGCAAAAGTAAGTCAGCATTATACATCAAGACTCATAGTATGAACTACACTCTCATTGTCTTCCTCAGTGTAGATGATCTTATTTATGTAGGAAATAATGAGAAGATGATCAAAGATTTTAAAAAAGACATGATGAACACATTTTTCATGACTGAATTACGTTTAAAGCTTTATTTTCTTAGGATAGAAGAATTCAAAATGAAAGAGAGATCGTCATCTCACAAAAGAAATATACAGAAAATATTTTAAAGAAAATTAAGATGAACGATTACAATATAGTAGCAACTTCACTAGGCAACAAGACACTTATGAACGATGATAAAGCACCAAAGGTTGATAATAAATTCTATCAAAATCTCATTCGAAGCTTACTCTATCTAATAATGAACAGACTAGACATCTTGTATACAACATGTCTACTCTCAAGATTTATGCGAAGTCCAAGCCAAGTTCATCAAGGAGCAGCTAAGTGAGTTCTTAGATATCTACAAGGGACGAGGAACTATGGTATCTGGTATGAATATATTCCTAACTGATGACTAATTGGATATATTAACAGTGATTAGGCTGGATCAATGGATGACATGAAGAGCAAGCAACTGTTGCACAATCATTAGCTGAAGAAGAATATATTGTAGCTACCACAACTATAAGTTGTGGCTATATGGATAAATACATACTAAATGATATGGGCGAGCCACGAAAAGGAGCTACAGAAATATTTAATCTATTGTGATTGCAAATTAGCTATAGGATTGGTGGAAAGTCCTGTATTCATGGAAGAACTAAACATATTGGTATCAAATATCATTTCATTCGAGAAGCTAATACCAATCAAGAAATTAAGCTCAAGCACTGCAAGACTGAAAAATAACTAGCAGACATATTAAAAAAGGCACTCCCAAGATGAAAGATTGAATCGTTACACAAAATGATTGAAGTAAACAAAATTTGCATCTAAGAGGAGTGATAAGATTAATGTTATTTCTCCAATATTCTAGAATATTTTATTAAATCAAAATAATCTATAATATTTAAATTGGAGGAATCTAGAGGATATTTCTCTACAATAAATTGTAAGAATTTATACGATTCTAGATTTTGTCTTTCATGCCTATAAATAGACATAACTTGTTGTTGTCGTGTAAGCTAAAAACCACTAAGCAAAGATTAGAAATAAAATTCTCTTTCTTATTTTCAGTCATTTCCAACAATCCAAATCTCTCGCTTCACTCCAAAAATTTCCAACACATTGCAAACAAATCTTTGGTGGAGCTCACCACTATTGTCGACACTACAACACCCAACGCCACCCTCGATGAGATCTTCCTTAGGTGCTACCTCTTGTTCTAGCCACAACATTCTCACTAAAGTACCCACTCATCCAGCTAGATGACCTTCTAGCTACTTCCTCTGCATCACTTGTTGCCTCTGCGTCAACATCTTTGCCAAGCTTTTCTTTTTTACTTATGTCCTCTATACTTACATGATGCCTCCTTCATGTTTTATCCATAATGTCATGATTTCTATATCTGTACCCTAATATCTACGACCTCCGTCATCTCGCCAAGGCAAATTATGCATGGTATTGTTTGTTTAATATTATCAAATCAATTGCAATTGTCTGTGATGGAAAAATTTTGCTGCTCATCTTCTTCAATTTATTAGATTTTTTATCATAACTATTCCTATACATATTGTATTAATTTTTTATGCATACTAGAAAATTCGTGGTGATAGAGTAACAAATTATCGTCTTAGCGTTGTACAAGAATTCAGCACGCACACAGATGAAAAGTGAACAAGCAATGACTCCAGAAGTTTTTACGTGGAAAACCCGTAAAGGGAAAAACCACGGGACTTGGCCCAGTTGTGAAAATCCACTATTGATTGACGTTTATAGAAATCCCTAGTCCCACATACGGGAAAGGACAATTATATGATGTAGATTACAACGTCGACTGACGGTATATGGATGATAGTAGTTGACGACAATCGACGGTGGTCCAGGGCGATCGGCGATGATGCAGAGCTGCTTCTTCTCCTCAACACTTCAAACTCTCTCCTTTGGCTCCCCTTCTCATGTGAGAGTTGGGGTCTATTTATAGGGTTCTAGGTGCAATTAATGCAGCAATTTCGATCTGACAGTTCAGAAGGCTTCCCTCGATTAGACGACGTTTAAGAGGCATTTGATGGCCTTAACGATGTCGGAATTGAGTGTTCTTGGACTCGTTGGATTCGTCTTGTCAAGATGCTCGATTCGAGTATGAGCTTGCTAGTGTCGGCATCCATTTGACTTTCCAATATGTCTGAAAAGTTTTCAAAAGTGGTTTAATAACTTGATTCGGGCTTGATTTGACTCGGATTAGTTTAATTTTTATATCATCAGGCCCGTCTCATTGAGCCGGCCAGTTTGACTATAAGTTTGCCGAAATCGGAGCTCTGGATGACTTTTCATCAATATTTAAATATTTCTTGCTCAAAAGATTACATCGAGATTCGTGCCAGATGATGAAATTTGTTAGTGGCATATCAATTTTTATTTGAATTCGGGATTATAATGCTATGTATATGTTGCTTATTTCTTTTGCGATATAGTTCTTCAAAAGAACTAATGATTTTTTATTCTCTAATTAAATTTGTAGTATTCAAATTCGAATTTCATTTCATATCTAAACGTATTATTTCTTAGAAAATCCATTTCATTTTCGTAGGTCTCTCTATTTGGAAACACTTCTAGTAGAGCACTCCCTTCTTCTTCAGTATCCAAGCCAATAGGTCCTAAACTCTTAACAGAGACTAATGTACCCCAAAATTATTTAGTCATCATATGGATTGGATCTTAAGAAAGAGATTTTTCTACCAAAAATGATGTTTTAGACTTAACCAGGCCTTAGCCTTCAAAATCTATTACTTGGGTAAGACATCTATATTCGTACAATATAATTCATAGAAAATGCTCTGCTTCAACATCAGACTTCCAACAATACTAAAGTGACTCCCACATTATAAATAAATCCTCCACCATATATCCAAATTTATGAGGAAGCGTCTTTATATTTCCATCCACTCCATTAATTTTCGATTTTATTCTAATAACAAAAATAATGTGCGTAATACACAAGATGAATTTTGTTATTTTCCAGCCTCAAAAATACTTCTCAACTTCAAATTTTCAATATGGAATTTAGGACATTCTACCATTCTCCAATGGTGCCTAATTTAATTTACATGTGACTGCTAGTGTTACTTTTTCTACTAATAATGTTGCTCTAGAAGTCGTCTCTCGCCTCTTCAATGAGCCCAATTAATCCCCAGCATCACTTATGATGTTCATTTCCCATTAAAATTTAATGTCATATCACCATCCTCATTGCTTCCCCAAGATATCTTGGATATTGTTTTC
Source organism: Papilionanthe hookeriana x Papilionanthe teres (assembly GCA_022702705.1). Taxonomy (NCBI): domain Eukaryota; kingdom Viridiplantae; phylum Streptophyta; class Magnoliopsida; order Asparagales; family Orchidaceae; genus Papilionanthe; species Papilionanthe hookeriana x Papilionanthe teres. Next base: position 75,210,706 of record CM040427.1, on the reverse strand, counting down.
ATTTGAGGCCACTATTACATGAGAAACCCTTAGGTTTATTCGTATTAAAAAGCATGACATGTACTTCAACATGAACCTTCTTAACATGCTGAAAGCTAAATGTCCACTCCAATGATCTCTTCTAGAATTGTGATTTGAATGGACTGCATACACATTTGCATGTGCCATTGAAATAATCAATTTGTTAAGTATGATAACAATCTCGCAAGGATCGAGATCAAATTTTAAATAGTGTTGAGCACAAGTTCTACTTACAGTAAAATTTTATCTAATCGCACCATTACAATTTTGAATGTTTAAGAGAAGTAAAAGAAAAAAAGTTATTAGAGTATTCAGATGAGTGAAAATTCTCTAAATTAGTGAATAACTATAGTTTTTATAAGTCTATATTGGACTTATTTAAATATATTTATCAATAGATGACAACTCTATTCCTTAATCTCCGACAATATTTAAAAAATAGCAAGTATTCATATTGGTTTATCGAAAGCTTGCAAATGACTCAGAAATATATTAACTTTTCTTAAAATAGAAGTAAAAATAGAATACAATATAATAATTAGAAGAATTAGAACCCTAGGTCTGAAAGATTCCATGTGCCCATGATCTCCTCCAATTACACAGTAAGCAACTTTCTTCTGACGCTCACCTACACTCACTCACAATCTCATGCACACTTACTCCCCTTTGTCTCCACACTCACACATATACCTCAGTGTGTTCAAAATTTTTCTTAATGATGTGAATCTTTTCTATACTTCCCCAAGCCTACTCCATACCAATGCAAAAAAATTATTATCAGGTCATGGTATTACAGTGCTACAGCATCAGGAAGTAGCATTGCAGCGCTCATGACGCTCAGAAGTTGATCACATTGTGGCTCTGTGCTTTCAGATTGTTGACTCTAACTAGTTCTTCCATTGGTGCTAAGGATTTTGCACTTTGGTGCTGCTTAAATGGAAGCATATTCCCCCTAAATAGTTATGTTGTAATGCATTGATCTCAGATTCAGTCTTCTATTTAAACTACTTCAACAATGGTGCACATCTAACTTAGTACTATGGTCCTAAAACTATGGTTTTGTAAGGCTAAAACTCAGTACTACAGTATCACAAAAAATTATTCTGTCCGGAGTCCAGACGTAGATTTGCGTCCGGACTCCAATAAAATAATGACACGTCATGTTTCGGCCCCATCCTCAAAACAAAAAAAAAGTTAATTTAATCACGAGGCACGGCCCGATTTTATCAGAATATTCTTCAGTTTTATTATGGTAGTATTTTGATATTATTGCAGGGTTTTTCAAAATTATTTTGGATAGAGATTCTTTTTTATATTAGGGTATTATTATGGTACTATTTCGAATGCAAATAAATCCGCGGTTGTATAAGAATATTTTGCTGTGTTATTAAAATATTCCACGATTTTATTGGGGTAGTTTTCCGGAATTATTTCGGATAGAATAAATAATGTCACGGTTGTATTCGAATATTTCGCGGCTTTATTGGAATATTCTCTTGTTTTATTGTGGTAGTATTCCGGTATTACTGCAGAATACTACCATAATAAAACAGGAAAATATTCCAACAAAAACGCAGAATATTCGAATACAACCACAGTTTTAATCGTTGAAAAAATTGAGTCGGGCCGGACCGCATGATTAAATTAACCTTCGTTTTTGTTTTGAGGGACAGAATAATTTTTCCAGTATCGAGATCTCTAAAACATGCCATGCATTTAAGATTTCGGGTGTTACGGTGATGCTTGATTGGCGCCACGATGCTGTTAAGTTTTTCCCACTTTTCTCCGTCTTGTGATTTTTGTTAATTTTATGCAATAACACATTGAAAAAACACCATTAATATATAAAATGACATAAAATTTGCATAAAATTACACAAATGGTTCTTTCTATTTTGAATACTTGACAGATTTCACAAAACATTACCTATTTGATTTCCCCAAGTAATCATAACTACTATATATTTATTTCCCCAAAGTTATTTGATAAAAAAATTTTCATAGAATTTAATTTAATTAAAAATTATTTTAACAGATTCTAAGTCATTCAGACTAAATCATAAATGATGAATACTAAGAAACCCAATTATTGTCAAATGTTATTTACATTGAAGCATATTTTCTTAGTTCTCCATGTGAAGTAATCCATTTCTATTGATTTTAGTTAATTGAAGATCACAAAATCCTTTAACTTAATCCTTTAAAATGAGTGTAGAATATGTCTTTTTCACTGAATATAAATGTGTAATGAAATCATGATAATATTTAATAATTCAATTGTTTTGAAGTAGAGGAAAGTCATGAGTGTCAAAATTTGAAAGCAAGCCTTAAACATTTTTTTTTTCCTCTTTGCTTCCTTTGTAGTTCTTCTTGACTTGATTTTTCTTCTTAATGCTTTTTTTTTTTTCATTTTAGTATTCAAGCTCTAGAAGATTATATTTATTGGCTAAGAAATTTTCACTACAAATTTAAATCTAATTTCTTTCATGTTAATGTGAACATAACATTATTTAAACTAAATTTATTACATGCACTATATTTAGTTTATACTAATCCTTTACAATGTCACCAAAATTGATTTATCATTTGAATCATATGTTATTCTAATTGATTAAATCCATTTTGAATCAATTATGTGATATGTATTTTTTTTTATAGAAATTATTTTATTTGGATTTATTAAGTCCAGTAAAAAGTTTAATAATATTTAGAGATTAGCATATGTATTTATCTATTTAATGATTTTTAACTAAATATATTAATTAATAAATTACTATTTCAAGTCTTTTTAATTTCTAAGAATTTTTTACTAATAAAAAGTACATAAGTTGTAAATCAAAGTTTTGATTGTTCTATGAACAAAGTTAAAGGGGTTTGCAAACTAGAAATATAACTTATTAATTATAAAGGACCAACATTATGATACTAAAAAAATAGAGTTATTCACTGACCAATACAAAACATACACAAAATGTTTACTTGATTTAGTTTGAGATTACATCAACGAGTACAAAATTTAAAATTTGACAGCAGTAAATAAAAAAATACAAGTACGAAAAAAGGATAGGGGAGAGGAGAAATGAAATTTAGGCATGTTGTTTGAGTTTATTAGGTCATTTATGTCAGATTTCTGCGTAATTTGCGTTAAAATAGTTCAAAGTTGATTTGTCTTTTATTCGGACTCTAATTCAATGCAAAATATGTTGCAACACCAAAACAATTTCCACCATTTTTAGAATATCTGTCGAATTGTTGGACACACAGTGGACACAAAATCCAACAAAAATACTAAATTTATTATTCGTCTTGAAAATTTATTATTCAACATAAATCTTGTGGTAGAGAATTTATTTTGTTATGATGTTGATTTGTCATTACAGATCATAAAAGATTTCTATCTAAAAGATTGTTTTTATCATTTAAATAATAATATATCAGCTTAAGAGGTAGAATATTGTCTTAAAATGAATCTAATCAGTATGATGAATAAACAATTTAAGATTTATGGGTCTGTGTTAACTAAAATTTTTCCCCCTATCATATAGGTGTAAGATAGGGTTAATTTTATTTTGGGGGTGTCTACAAGGGCAAGCCCTTACCGTTCATTACATTCCATAAGTTGTGAACTCATAAGAAAACTCTTGATTAAATTTTTGTCTTATGGCATGTAAGATTTCAAGGTTGGTTATTTCAAATATGCAAATGGATTTTTAAATGAGGTAGTTTCAGGAATGGAAAATATTTTCTTGGAATTCAAAGTTTAGGACTTATAGTCTAATGATGATATGGCAAGAAAAGGCCTAACAAAGGGATTAACTATTCTCGAAAGATGGTTTATCGCTGGCTTGAGATTATAAAATATTAAAGAGCTGGATTTGATTTGAATTGTTTAAACTCAAAAGGTTTGATTTTAAAATGTTTCAATTTGAAATTTTGATTTGAAGTTGATCTGAATGATTTGACTTCAATTTGAAGTTGATCTGAATGATTTGACTTCAAGGGTTTGATTTGCTTGATTTGAAAGATTAAGTTGGACTTGAAAGTTGAGTTGAGAAGATTTGAAAGTTTGTTTAAAGGTTGGTTTGAAGTTCTGATTAGAATGGTTAAAAAATATATTTTTTTAATGAAAAATATAATGCATAACCCTAAGAAAAATTTAGACTATATGGAGGATAAAGAAGTGGACTAAATTAAATTCTGAGTATGATGCCCCCAGTGATGATGCTAACAGCCTTCCATCATCTCAGGTTTCATTGATTAATTACCTTATATTATTAAACAATTAGATAAAGTTAGATCTTCAATGTTAACAAATTGATGGTGAACATAAATGTTCTTAGCAATTAGGTGGTTAGAGGTGCTTCATCACTAATATGGGTTACTTCATCCTAAGCCAAATTTCATTCATTTCAGTAATGAGAGTTAGGACTTAGGATTTAATTTTGATTAAATGAATGATGGGAGGAGGATTTGTCATGTGGGCTTTGGATTTCAAAAAGAATTAAAGGGAATTGGGCTTAGCTTGATGGGCTTGATGAGATTCATGTGGATAAGCTTCATAAGATTCATGTGAATGGGCTTGATGAGATTTGGAAATTGGTTTGAAGAATTGATTTTGGGTTTGATTAATTTGAATTGGCATGTAGGCTCATTTTAGTGGATTTTTGGACTTGGGGGAAGTTTGGTGTGAATTTGGACAATTGATTTAAAATTGGAGAATTTGGCCTTAGGCTTGAAATTTAAATTTGGATTTAAAATTTAGTGGAATTGGGTTTGAATTTGAGGTTGGGATTTGAAGGGTTTGAATTTGGGGTTAAATTAGAAATTTTGGTGGAATTTTGGGAATTTTGAAAATTTAGGAATTTTTGGGCAACTAGGTAATTTGGGGATTTTATTCAATTTTGGGAGATTTGGGGAATTTTAAGTCAATTGGATAATTTAGAGGGGCTTTAAATGATTTTGGTGGAAAAATGGGCATTTGGGTAATTTTTGGGCAATTTGACACGTTTTGAGAATTTTAATAAATTTGGGTGAACTTGGTGGCTAGGATTGGTTTTGATGAAATTTTGACTGAAATTGGGGTTTCTTGGATAATTTTGAGAATTTTGGCAATTCTGGCAATTTTGGGTATTTTAGTGGATTTTGGGTAAATTTGGTGAATTTAGGGCAAGTTGGAGATTTTTGGAAATTCTGATAAATTTGGTAAGGTTTGGGGTAAATTTAGGGTTGTGAAGGTGTAGAAAGGGTATGAGGGTGTGCATGGCCAAGCCGTTTAGGGTTGCCCTAAAGCCTCATGATCCTATGGGAGCTCACTTTTGAGACTCTACAAGTTAGTCTCAGCCAAAAGTCAAAGGTTTTTACCACCCTTGCAGGACTTCTCAAATGAGCTAGGAAGTGGTTTGAGCTTCTAAGGGGTGAGTCTTATCACCAGTCCTCTAGGATAGTCAATAGGAAAGACCTGACTAGATCCTAAATTTTATGAAGGAAACCAGACCTCACAAAAAATTAGGTCAATAGTATGTTGGTTTGTGTGGATGGCCAAAAATAATATTAAGCATGGTAAGGTTGATAACTGGGAGGGCCAAACACTACCTTTTACGTTCTTCTTTTCTATTTACAAAAGCTATTCAACTATGGTGGATTCAAGGCAAATTTTCTACTTATGTTTGATCCTCTTTGTCTTTCTTCTATCATTCTTACTCCAGTTTTTATAAAACCTATGACAATTTTTCAAAAGAGAACTACGAGAGGTTGGTTCAATGTTAATATTGATGGGAGCTTCACTTATGACCATGTTAGGATTGGTGGTGTTTTCATATATCACAATGGTATTGTTTTTCTTATGTATTCTACACCTATTGTTGTTGTTTCTCTTATTCAAGCCAAGGTTGAGGTGCTACTGATTACTCTTAGGATTGCTTCAAATCTACATTGGCATAATCTTATCTTGGAGATGGAATCTTTAATAATATGGAAGACTTGCACCTCTCTTTCTTTTGCTCATTGGCATGTCAAGTTCAACTCAAGTAAGTTGTTATATTGGTCCAAGGCTTAAATATTCAATGGTCATTTATACCTAGGGAGGTAAACATGTTAGATGACTGGCTTACTAAATCTGCTACTTCCTCTCAACTTGTTTTTATTAATAAAATGCCTCCTATTTCTCTTTGTTTTTTGCTTAAGGGGGATTTACTCAAACTTTTTTACATTCGTTCTCCCTATTATAACTTCTTTTATTAGTGTTATTTTCCTTTCAAAAAAATGGATTTAAATGTTTTACACATGTAAATAAATCTTTAATTACTAAGCAAATAAAGTAAACCAATCATGGGCTAAGAAAGTGACTTATTAATCAAGCCAAAAGAAGGGGTGGGATGGAGGTGATTTTCGACCAAGGAAACAAAGAGGACGGGATGAGTTAGGTTTAACGTTTCATCCATGGTAAGTAAAGGATCTACACATGGTGAAGACTTACACATATATAGATAAATTATACATTGAAGTTTTACACATGAAAGAAAACTACTCTAGGGCCTACTGATCCGTGAAAAAAAAACCTATTTTTAAGCCTTGATTTTTATCAATTTCTAAGGATATTATGCTTTAATGAAAGGTATTTTTGTGTTTTTGGATGTAGGTGATGTAAAAAGGTCTAAAAAAGGAAAAATGGTGAAAAAAGCAAAAAGGAGCAAAAATGGAGCAAAATACAAGAATTATCAAAAATTATGGCCTGGTGCCTACGCGCCAGAAGTTGGCGCCTACGCGCTAGAAGTTGGAAGATTTGCTATGGTCGGCCTAACACTTTATAATTATAAAATATTTTCCTTTAAAATTATATTTTGCTATATAAACATATATTTAAAAAGTATTAATCACTAACGGCCTAACATTCAGTAGCAATCAAGTTTTATTTAATGATATTGCCGTAAATTAAAATTTGGTACACATCTATATAGCAAGTTATTCCGGGTCAAGTGTTTCGCGCCTTTGCCAGAAATTAAATTTTCTAGCAGTGGTAACAAATTCTTGTATTTGGAAATACAAAAATCGGTTCAAGTTTTTGGCGCCGTCACCGGGGATCGAAGGTACAATTTATAGATTTTTAAATATTATATTTCCAAAAATATAAAAAATATAATAATATAAAAATATAAAATATAAAAATAAAATAAAATAAAATAAAAATTTTTATTCCTTGCTTTATTTTTTTATGCGTAGTTTTGGTTCTAAAGGATTAATACCTTTAGATTCTGAACTAGAAAGAACAATTAGAAAAATTTAAAAGGGAAAACGAATTCAAAAATTTCAAGAAATGGCTACTTTACAAAATCCAATTGAACTTAATGATCAAAATGTTTATAAACCATTAAGGGATTATGCTAACCCTACAGTTGATGAACTTCATAGTAGTATTCAAATACCCACTGTAGATGCTTAATTCTTTTGAACTTAAACCGTCTATTATTCAAATGGTGCAAAACAATCAATTTGGTGGAACACCAAATGAGGATCCAAATTTACACCTTGTTAGTTTTTTAGAACTTTGTGCTACCTTTAAATATAACAATGTTCTGATGATGCTATTAGACTTAGACTCTTTCCTTTTTCCTTAAGAGATAAAGCAAAGATGCGGTTAAACTCATTAGCGAGTCGGTTCTATTAAAACATGGACTGAAATGGCACAAAAATTCCTTGCTAAATATTTTCGTCCTTCTAAAACTGCTAAATTAAGAAATGATATTACTTTGTTTAGTCAATTTGACGGGGAGACAATATATGAAACTTGGGAAAGATTTAAAGAACTATTAAGAAAATGTCCTCATCATGCTTTACCTGATTGGTTAATTATTCAAATATTTTACAATGGATTAATTGGATCTTTAAAATCAATTATTGATGGTCTGTCTTTGGAGGTTCTTTAATGTCTAAATCATTTGAAGAAGCTTACACTTTAATTGAAGAAATGACTAATAACAATTTTCAATGGCCTTCCGAAAGGATTAATCCTAAAAAGATGGCAAGTATTCACAATAATGAAGCCTTTTCTATCCTAGCTTCACAAGTAGCAGCAATGTCTAAAAAATTAGATAATTTTGCAATTAATATTTCACATAATAACTCTGCTAATATTGAAAATTCTCAAACTTTTGAAACTTTACAAGCTATTGCAAGTAAAAATAATCCTTATTCAAATTATTATAATCCTGGGTGGAAAAATCATCCTAATTTTAACTGAAATAATTCACAACAACAATGGGGTAATAATCAATCTCATCCCACTAGAAATTGGAATAATCAAGTTAATCCAAATTATAAACCTCCTGGATTTAATAATCAACAAAAAAGTTATCAATAGAAGAATTAATTTTACAAATGAATAATCAATTACAAAATCAAAATACTGCTATTCGTAATATCGAAAGTCAAATGGGGTAAATTGCTACTTTAATTAATAACAGACCTGTAAGAACACTTCCTAGTAATGTTGAAATTAATCCAAAGGAAACTGGAAAAGAACATGAACATGTTAAGGCTGTGCAACTTAGAAGTGGAAAGGAATTAAAAGAAAGAATGCAGAATGAAATTAAAAAAGAGATTGAGGTTGAAGAGATCGAAAAACCTAAAGAAACTCTCTCTCCTAGTCAAGATCAGACTGTTATACCTATTAATGTGGAAGTTGAAAAACCACCAACAGCTTTTCCTCAAAGACTTAAACGACAGAAACTTGATCATCAATTTTCTAAGTTCTTTGAAATTTTTAAGAAACTTACTATTAACATACCTTTTGCTGAAGCTTTGGAACAAATGTCAACTTATACAAAATTTATGAAGGATATTTTAAGCAAGAAACAAAAATTTGAAGCTTTTGAAACTGTTGCATTAAGTGAAGAATGCAGTGAACAATTCAAAAGAAATTACCTGAAAAGCTTAAGGATCCTGGAAGTTTCACTATACCCTGTGCTATTGGAGAAAAATTTTGTGAAAAAGCTTTATGTGATTTAGGAGCAAGTATTAATCTCATGCCATTTTCTATTTTTCGAAGATTGAATTTAGGAGAGATTACTCCCACCACCGTAACCCTTCGGTTAGGCGATAGATCTATCACTTATCCTAAAGGAGTTATAGAGGATGTCCTTGTTAAAGTGGATAAATTTATCTTCCCTGTAGATTTCACCGTACTTGATATGGAAGAAGATAAAGAGATACCTATTATTTTAGGGAGACCTTTTCTAGCTACCGGACGAGCTATGATTGATGTGCAAAAGGGAGAATTAACCATGAGAGTTAATGATCAAGAGATTAAATTCAATTTTCTTAAATCAATGAAGTACCCTGATAAAGAGAAATGTTATCGAATGGATATAATTGATTATTTAATTGAGAAACATTATCAAGAAAAATGTAAAGTCATTTCTGAAGAAAATTTTGAATTTTTAATTGATGAAAATGAAGAAGTACAAGAAGAAGAGACTCATTTTATTAAAGATAACTGGGAAACTTTAGACATAACTCAAAATGATATACTTTTACCATCAATTAAAAAAGCCCCTGAACTGGAATTAAAAATATTACCTTCACATTTAAAATATGTGTTTCTTGGAAATTCGTTAACTTTACCGGTTATTATTTCTTCTGAACTGAGTAAAGATCAAGAAGAAAAATTACTAGGTGTGTTAAAGAATTATAAGAAAGCTTTTGGTTGGACTATTACTGATATAAGAGGAATAAGCCCTTCCATTTGTATGCATAGAATTTTAATGGAAGAAAATTTTAAACCTACTATTGAACCGCAAAGAAGATTAAATCATATCATGAAAGAGGTTGTTAAAAAAGAAATTGTTTAAGTGGTTAGATGCTAGTATTATTTATCTTTTTCGGATAGTCAATGAGTAAGTCCTATTCATTGTGTTCTGAAGAAAGGAGGTGTAACTGTCATTGTCAATGATAAAAATGAACTAATTCCTACAAGACAAGTTACTGGATGGCGAATTTGTATTGATTATAGGAAATTAAATGACGCCACTAGAAAGGATCATTTTCCTTTACCTTTCTTGGATCAAATGCTCGATAAACTAGCTGGACACCCATATTTCGTTTTACGGATGGATATTCGGAGTTATCATCGATTACTTATTGCTCCCGAGGACCAAGAGAAAACAACATTTACAAGTCCTTATGGAACCTTTGCTTTTAGAAGAATGCCTTTTGGTTTATGTAATGCACCTGCAACTTTTCAAAGATGTATGATGTCAATATTTTGTGATTTGATTGACAAAGGAATTGAAATATTCATGGACGATTTTTCCGTTTTTGGAACTTCTTTTGAATCTTGTTTGGAAAATATTTCCAAAGTTCTGAAAAGATGTGAAGAAACAAACTTAGTTCTTAACTGGGAAAAATGTCAATTCATGGTCACAAAAGGCATTGTACTTTGTTGACCTCATTTTTGGTGAGGTCTTTTCTCTCCTTAGTACTTCTTAGGATCTAGCCATAAGGTTTTCTCCTTAACTATCCTAGAGGACTAGAATTGGGACCCACCCTTTAGCAATTTAGCTACTTCTTGACTCCACTTGGGACCCCACTTGGATGGTTGCAAACCTCTAAATCACCTTATAAGGTTAATACCACCATATGGGGAACCAATAGTGAGCTCCTATAAGGTTGTTCAAGCCTTAGGACTACCCTGGGTGGTCTGATCCTGGTGAGGTCTGGCTTACACACACTGCACTCTCACACACACCATCCTTACCCATTTCTCCCCCTAGTTCATTTGAGCACTCATGTGGCTAAGTCCAAACCCCTAGCTCTTTGGCTAAGAGGGTTGGAAACAACCCATGAGATGTTCAAGGTGGACATTTCTTGGTCCAAGGCTCACTTTAAGCTTCATCATAATCAAAATTCAACTTTTGCCAAATGCCTAGTTGTGACATTGGGTCCTTCAAACCTACCAAAAATTACCTAATTGCCCCAAATTTTCCAAAATTCCCCAAAAATTACCCAAAATTACCAAAAATAATAAAAATCATTTTGAAACAACCCCCACCTTTTAAATTTACCAAAATACCCCAATACCCTCCAAATAACCTCTTGATACCCTAAAATACCCTTTTGGCACAAAATTCCAAAAATTCCCAAAAAATTTCAGAAAATCCCAAATATTCCTAATTTCATTTTGTTCAATTACACCATAGCTCAATTTTGCCAAAATAAACCACTTTTATCAAAATCCCCAAATTGACCCATTTTTAACCTAAATGGACCCAATGTCACACTAAACCAACCCATTTAACCTCAATTTTGCCAAATTTCAATTCTAAACTTTAATTCAACATCATTACTATCATTATAAACCAAATCCAAGTCCAAATTGATTCATATTTGAGTTCAATTCCATTTGAAATCCAATACCCCCATTTTAGCCTAAAGTGAACCCATGTCCTAAACCTACCAAATTGATTAGCCAAACCCTAAAATTTCTTCCCAATTCATGTTGGGAACTCTTCAATACATTCCCCTAGACCAGTTGAAACTTTCAATTGCGTCTAAACCCCACCTTAACCCAACTTGGACCCAAGTTGATTCAACCCTCCCCAAATTAACCATAATACCAAAATCCACCAAATTGACCTTCCAATTGAACTCAAAACCTCCCCATGTCTTCATGAAACTTCTTCATGGCAATCACCTCTTCAAAATTGCTCAAGAAATTTGGACCCAAATCAAGACCTAACTCAAGTTAGCCCAACCCAAACCCAAATGAGTTAATTTGAACCCATGACCAAACCAAACCAAATTGAACCAAATGTGGCTAAACCAACCTATCCACAGCCACTAAGTGAGCCCTAGGAACCACCCTAGATCCACCTATCCCAAGCTAAGTGAGCCAAGGACCAAGGGTTCCCCATTTTAAGGGATCTCTTCCCTTACATGGACAAATCCACCTTTTGCCTCACCCCAAAATCTCCCCTTGCCTGGTTTATCACCATTAAACCCTACTCCTTGGTTGACCTGACCCATGGCCAGCTCCCTTGTCCTTGCCGGCCAGCCTAGCCGCCGGAGGGAGTCAAAACCGAGAGCCACCACCAAGTGAAACAAACCCAAACTCACCCAATTGGCCACCTGAGCAAAATCAAACCTTGGAGCTCCTTTGCCCTCCACCTGAGCAGTGGAATCCACCCACCAATTGAGCCCTAGCTCAGCCCAATGGCCCTGGCCATTTAAACACCTCTTCTCGGCCATGAGAAAGGTGCTGAAGGGTGTTGAAATTTTTCTCAACAAAACCTCGCCAAATCACTCCCGCAGCTTCTCCGACTCGAGAAGAAGAACCCCACCGTTCTCCCCGCCCCGAATCTCCCAGCTCGAGCTCAATTTCTCGACTGAAAATCAGGCCAGAAACAGGACACTCTCTGAAACTTCACCAAATCCAAATTAACTCTTCCCACACCTTCACCAGCGATAGAGAAGGAGTTCCCCAGTGAAAGCCCCCTCTCCAGACCACCCAGTTGTTCCAGCCTCGAAGATTTGTGATCGGGCCTGGTGGAATTCAAGCCTAGACATTTCACCACAGCTCCAGGCTTCATCCCTAGCCTCCTTGGACTCCAACGAACATGCCTAGCCTATCTGATAGAAGCTTCACTTCTCAGAGCCAAGGTATTACCCTCTTCTTTCTCCCGAGCTTCCAGTGATTCTTCATTTTATTTAAGTCAATTTCAATGCATGTTTACGGTATGGATGTGTTCGTCTTCTCAAGACGAATCCATAGAGCATAAGAACTCAAAAATCCGTTGAGAATCGAGGGAGATATTAGGGTTAGAAGGTCGACGGCTCACGGGACGCACCAGTCGTAGACGATGACCAGGAGCCGTCCGATCGATTGTGTATCGGTTGAACGGCGGAGATCAAGTCGGACCAGAAGACGGAGCGGGACCGCAGGACGCGTGGCAGCTGACTCAGGTGGGGGCGTCGAATGGGAGTGCGACACGTAGATCTTCGGAGCCGCCGAGGTTGACGCGGCGCTGACTAGTTTAAATAGGAAAATCCGATTTTTCTTATTTATTTAAATACCTCAAACTTCAAAAATTGATATCTTTCCGTAGAAAAATCATAAAAATAAAAGAAAAATACCCTCTTACTCAGTGAACAGAGGAGAATAATGTGGAAAAGGAATTGATCTATTTAGTTAAGTATTTTATTTTTAATTAATTTAATACTATTTTGAGCATTTTAATTCTCCATGCATGTATACATTTCACCATGGCATGAGACCATATGGCTTTTGAAGCCTCTGATCTTGGGAACATTCTCTGAATTTTTCAAGGTCAGAGTCCATCCCTATGGTAAGTTATGTATTTTTCAAGTTTATGTCACTATTTTTGACATTTTAATTCCAGAAATTAGCATGTTGTTCAGAAAATTCCAGAAAAATTTGGTGAAGTCCCTTAAGACCAGAGAACCCGAGGATAATTATGGTTTGAGTCAATTCATTAAAAATAATCTTAATTGGCCTAATCACTCAAAATTAAACTTTAATTAATTAGAGTTAATCGCACATTAAAATAACTTGAAAATAATTCTCCACTGATCTTTAGGATCAGGGGACCCTCACATAAAAATTTAAAGTCAATTGGAAATGTTAAACCCCACTAAATGGATCAATTAAGACACATAATCAAAATTAAACTTTAAAAAATCATAACTCCAAATATACATTTCAAAAATTCACCAAATTGATTTTGGGACTTCTCTGATATCAGAGGAGTCTAAGAAAAATAAAATTGAAATTTTCTAAAAATTTTTATTTTTAAGCATAGTTTAATATTTTTAATAATTAAAAAATAATAAAAATCATAAAAATGTCTTATTTGGTCCCCTAATCACTTAGGAACGAATCAAATATTTTTCCTAAGTCTCTAGGTTAAGTTATTTAATTTTGAAAGCCTTAAACCTTTTTTTTTTAATTAAAAAAATGTATTTTCTAGCCTTTCCACTAAATTAATTCTAATAAATCAAAAAAAAATCATAAAAAATATAAAATTTGTTTCTCTGACTTTCTTGAGGTAAGAGGTATTTTTTAAAAATATAAAATTCATTTTTCAACTTTTATTTTATTTTATAATTAATTAACACTCCAAAACTTAAAATAATTCTAATAAATAAAATATAATTCAAAAAATCACCAAAATTGGTCCAAGAAGTCCTCTGGTCATTAGGAATGTCTCATAATTTTCTTATGGACAGAAACTTTACCTTGGTCATGTTGGTGAATTTTCTTTGAAAACCCTATTTTCCATTAAAAATAATTATAAAAATAAATTAAATTCAGAAAAATCACATTTTCTCCTCTAATGTCTTAATTGACATGTGAGTGGAGTGGAATAAAAATTTTAAGTTCATTTAAGCTTAATTTAATGAGTTATAAAATGAATAAGCTTAAAGGGGCATAAAGGTAATAAAAGATTTTAACCCCTAACTAAAAGTTTAGGTTTAATCAACATGGGGGTAAAATATGTGATTTTAATCTTCTCTTAATTGATTGAAACTTTGGGAAATTGAAGGGTAGGAACCCATTAATCACTTTAATAAACCCAAAATATGAAACCTTAATTAATTAAATAATTCAAATTTTGGAAGATTAATTAAAATTGGATTATTAAAATAGGGATATAACTTAAGAGGACATTAATTCCTTAATTTAAAAATCCCTAAATAAATCACTTAATAATATTTAACTCTTAAACTTAAGAGGATAAGTGGAATTAATAATTAAATGATTAAAAGTAAATAATTTTTTTTAATTTGATTAAAACCTACATCATTAAATAATCTAACAATCGATTAAAGCCTAAAATGTTAAATAATTAAAAGTAAATTAAAAATATTTGGAACTAATTAAAAAAAAACATTTCAAAACAAACTTAAATCAAATTGCAAATTTTAAATAATTTTTAAGATAACTTACCTTAAAACATAATGTAAAAATTAAATTAATTAATGTAATTAATCCAAATTAAATCAGCCAAATTTAATAAATAATTTGAACACCTCTTTTGACCTTTATTAATCTAAAATTTTAAATTAACATAAGATTTTGATATCATTTATAAAAGGTTTAACTTAAATGAATCAAACACCATTCTAAACTTAAAATCATTGATTAAAATTTCATAATTAAATCACATTAAGATAAATCATCAACTTTAACTTCAAATAATCATTAAAAATCTTTAATAAATTAACTTGTCCCTGAAAGCTTTAAATTATTATAACTAATAAATGAAGCGTTAAGTGAAATGTCACCTCACTCATGGGATAATCAAACATCCTAGTTCACTGAGCAAAGGAACAAAACTTAACTAAACCCTTGGATGATCAATTCACAAGTACAATGAAGTTCATTTGGAATTAAAATAATCTCAACAGTATTGAAAAGATGTTTAGAATTCGTTCTAAGCACTTCCTCGATAAGGTGAGATGTTTTAAAGAACAATTGAACTTAATTGTTCTTTGATGAAGAAAATCATCCTTAACTAAAAAAATCAAAAACCTAGACGTCATAGGAAATGACTAGCTATAGGATTAGGATTCTGGTAGACAACCAAAACCATTCCTTTAGTCTTTACCTAGGTGCTTGTTGAAATATCTAAATGCCTTAACATGTGTTTTAAAAGTGTAGCTTGGAATGACGAGAAGAATCTCGAGGTACACTTCTATGTTATTGCAATTTACTTTATTGCGCTGCGCTTTACTTTTATTGTATGTTAAACAAGACTGTTGCATGAGAACCAAAACCTTTAGGATAGCCACAAAATCGAAACCAAAACTAAATTGAAAGTCACTACAAGATAAAATCCACCGCCACAACATTTCAAAATATAAAACAACTCAAAATTTAATCACAAACAGAACAACAAAACCACAACTTAACTAAATTAAAACGTCTCGTTGAATGATCGGGAATACCTCAGATGATGTAACCCACGTGTTGCTAACGGGATTTCCCACGGTCTTAATGAAAGTGCGGAACTCATTCAGTCGAGTTTAGCAAATTCATCTGGACTAAGTGAATTCGATGAAAATAATGGTGTCGGGATGACGGAACCGTGTGATCTTAATCGGTTCTGTTTAAACAACTTTAAGATTTATTTTAATTAAAATATTAAAAATATTGGGATTTTAAGATTTCTAAACCAAAACACTTTTCTCATCTCTTGATTTTTACCTTCTACAACTAAACCTCTGCAACAACAAGGAGCTTGGAGCATAGTGGACAACACGGCCATCGTCGTCAGCAAAACTTGAATCTACATCAGCTAAACCTTTCTTAGAATTAAATAATCAAGCCATAGGACTTCGAGGTAGTTTGCCTAGTGCAACATAATTCCTCAACTTTTTGTTAGGCATTTGCATGTTCATTTCATGTAAATTAAGCCCTAACCGGTCTTAGGATTCCGAGGTAGTCGTTCGGTACGACATAACCCTCACATCTTCGAGGCTATTTGTGTGAATATGTCATACAAATATAAGTCCTAATTAATTAAAAATGGAAGGATTGCAATATTAAATAAATTCTCAAATTGAAACCAAACCATAGGATAGTTTGGGAAGTTGCCAAGATTCTTCTTGGATCCTCAGCTTCTCCTACTTCTCTTCCTTTGGACTCCTGAAATTAACTGTTCCAAATTTGATCCATTCCCAATTGAAATCTCCAAAATTCAATCCTTTGAAAACCTTAAACTTTGAAATTCTTGAGAGCAAAATCACTGATAATTATCGAGAGTTTTCTTAAATGATTCCTGTCATTTAAGATGTAATTAACTATAGGGGCTTGCCCTTATAGGGAACTTTAAGAACCCAGGTAATATAAACCCTGCTTAATTTCTTTATATTAAGCAGGGGAATTTATCGGCTTATAAAATTGGTTCGCAGACCAAAAGGATGTTACAAATCTTCTAGTTTATTTAACCGAGTCCCATCATTAAGAAGTATGTATATTCTGCGGGATAGAGACACGGTTTGTGATGCGGTGCTTGTTTATATAAACTATTTGGGATTTGAGATCGACATTCAAAGTATAAATAACTCATCTTTATAACTTCCTCGCTGTCGGCGAGGACGTTTCTCGCCGTCGGCGACTTAGTTATAAAAACTGCCTTTCCGGTTCTCGCTGTCGGCGAGGACGTTTCTCGCCGTCGCCGAGCTCGATAAATAAACTGAATCTAATTTAGGCGCGAACCTCGCTGTCGGCGAGTATCGCCCTCGCCGTCGGCGAGATTCCAAAATAATGTCCAATTTTGCTCTAAATTGAATAATTTCTTTTCTCATCATAATGGTTCGAATATGAGATGATTCTTAATAATAATTGAGTAGTAAAGCTTCAATAATATAGATTAACTATTAAGATACAATAAAAATAGATAACTAATATGGGTTGCCTCCCATAAAGTGCTTGGTTTAACGTCGTCAGCCCGACCTAATTTCAATTATTAATCAAGTCGACTAAGCATTAAAACCTCTTTATAGTTAGGTCTTATACCTTCGAAATATGGTTTTAATCTATGTCCATTAACTTTAAATTTATGTCCAGCTTTTGGATCTTCGATTTCTATAGTTCCGTATGAAAATATTTGAGTTATGGTGAAAGGTCCTAACCATCGAGACTTCAATTTTCCAGGAAATAATTTCAATCTAGTATTATATAGCAAAACTTCCCGTCCCGGTTCAAAATTTCTCCGATTAATCTTCCGATCATGCCATAATTTCATCTTTTCTTTATAAATCCGATCATTATCATACGATTCATTTCTTAATTCTTCCAATTCATTTAATTGCAACAATCTTTTCTCACCAAACTTCGTTCATATTATAATTAAATTCTTTAATCGCCCAATATGCTTTATGTTCTAATTCAACTCGGTAAGTGGCATGTTTTTTCATATATAAGCTCGTAAGGAGTCATTCCAATCGGAGTTTTATAAGCAGATTCTATAAGCCCATAATGCAGTTGTCTAATCTAATAGACCAATCTAACCTATTTGGGTTTACGATTTTTCTAAAATACGTTTAATGTCACGATTAGATACTTCGACTAATCCGCTAGTCCGTGGATGATAAGCGAGTGGATATCTTATGAGTAATATTGTATTTTTCTACTAGTTTGTGAATGTATTTATTTCTAAAATGAGTTCCTCCGTCGGTGATAATCACTTTCGGCATTCCAAATCTAGTAAAAATGTTTTTCATCGAAATTTTGAAACACTCTTAAGCATCACACCTAGGTAAAGCTTGTGCCTCAATCCATTTGGAAACATAATCAACAAGCTATTAATATATATGAGTTTCCAAACGAAGGAATAAAAGGTCCCATAAAATCTAATCCCCAAACATCAAAAATTTCAACTTCTAATATAAAGTTTAGAGGCATTTCGTTTCTTCTAGATATATTTCCTACTCTTTAAGCATTTATCGCAAGTTTTAATATATCTATATACATCTCTAAATAGAGTAGGCCAAGAAAATCCAGATTGTAGAATCTTATAAGCGAGCTTTATCGATCCCAAAATGTCCTCCAAAATTAGAATCATGACATTTTTGAATAATTGGTTCAGTTTCTTCATAAGGTACACATCTTCTAATAATTAAATCCTTACATTGCTTATATAAATATGGTTCATCCCAAAAATAAGTTTTCATATCATGGATGAATTTTTTTTGTTGTTGCAAAGTTAGCATAGATGGTAAAATATTACTAACTATATAGTTTACTATATCAACATACCATGGTATTTTCCACTCATTGATATTATATAGTTGTTCATCAGGAAAACTGTCTATAATTTCATTTTTCAATATCAGATAATTCATGATTTTCTAATCTTGATAAATGATCCGCAATTTGATTATCAGTTTCTTTCTTATTAACGATCTCAAAATCGAATTCTTGCATTAATAGCATCCATCTAATTAATCTTGGTTTGGAATCTTTCTTTTACATTAAATATTTGATAGTAGAATGATCGAGTATGCACGATACATTTTGTTCCAATCGGATAAGGTCTAAATTTATTAAAACCATATACTACCGCTAATAGTTCTCTTTACATAATCGTATAATTTATTTCAAGCATCATTTAGAGTTTTACTAAGCATAAGTATATAACTTTAAAAATCTTTTCATATCTTTGCCCAAGAATCGCTCCTACAAGCATAATCACTAGCATCACACATAAGCTCAAATGGTTTCTCCCAGCTAGGTGAAACTATTATAGAGTCTTGTAATTAATTTTTCTTTTAAGAGTTCAAAAGCATTCGAGCATTCGATTGTAAATTCAAATTTCTTGTCCTTTTCGAGAAGTTGGCATAGAGGTTTAGTAATTTTTGAAAAATCTTTTATATAGCGTCCGTAGAATCCAAGCATGTCCAAGAAAACTTCTTACCCCTTTTACCGTAGTTCGAGGTGGTAATTTAGCTATAACTTGAATTTTTGCGAGGTCCACTTCCATGCCTTTTTCCGAAATTTTATGCCCTAATACAATGCCGCCCGCAACCATAAATCGACATTTCTCCCAATTTAGAACTAAATTTGTTTTCTCACATACTTCTAATACTTTTTCAAGATGAGTTAAGCATGTGTCAAATGATGTTCCAAATACGGAGAAATCATCCATAAATACTTCTATTCCATTGTCAATTAACTTACTAAATATAGACATCATACATCTTTGGAATGTTGCTTGGTGCATTACATAATCCAAAAGGCATTCTTCGAAAAGCGAAAGTTCCATAAGGACTAGTAAATGTAGTTTTCTCTTGATCCTCGTGAGCAATTTGTATTTGATGATAATCGGTGTATCCATCTAGAAAACAAAAATACTTATGTCCAGCTAATCTATCTAACATCCGGTCTAGAAATGGTAAAGGGAAGTGATCTTTCCCGGTGGCGGTATTTAATTTCCTATAATCAATACATATACGCCAACCAAGTAACTTGTCTTATAGGAATAAGATCGTTATTTTCATTGGCAGTCGACGATCACTCCTCCCTTCTTAGGAACACAATGAATTGGGCTTACCCAAGCACCGTCGTAAATAGGATATATAATATCATTATCTAACCATTTTAAAATTTCTTTCTTAACTACTTCTTTCATTATCGGGTTTAATCTCCTTTGGGGATCCGCTTTAGGTTTATGTTCATCATCTAAAATAATTCTATGCATACGGATTGAAGGACTAATTCCTTTAATATCCGCTAAAGTCCAACCAAAAGTTTTTTTATATTTTTTTAAAGTTTCTAAAAGTTTTTGTTCTTGAGATTCGTTTAATGCGGATGAAATAATAACTCGGTAAAGTTGAAGAATTACCTAAATAAGCATATTTCAAATGATCGTGTAATATTTTTAGCTCAAGTTCGGGAGGTTTAATAATTGATGGAACTATATTCTTGTCGATATTTTCAGTATTATCCAAAAATTCAAATCTTTCCTGAATAAAATCTAGTTCTTCATGAATATCTTCAATTAATTCAGTGTTTTCTTTTTCTAATTTATCCTCGTAATATTCCTTAAAATGTTCTTGTTGTAAATATTCAAGTATTTCCATCCGAAAACATTCATCATCTTTTTCTAGCGCAGGATATTTCATTGATTTTGCAATATTAAATGTAACTTTTTGGTCATTTACTCTCATAGTTAATTCTCCTTTCGAACATCAATCATAGCTTTTCCAAGTAGCTAAAAATGGTCTTCCTAAAATGATAGGAATTTCTTTATCTTCCTCCATATCTAAAACAATAAAATCTACTCGGGAAGATAAATTTATCCACCTTTACTAACACGTCTTCAATAACTCCCTTAGGATAGGTAACCGAACGATCGCCTAATTGAAGGGTTACCGAAGTAGGTGTAATTTTTCCTAATCCTAATCTCTTAAAAATCGATAGAGGCATTAGATTGATGCTTGCTCCTAAGTCACACAAAGCTTTTCCATAAAATTTTTCTCCTATAGCGCGAGGTATAGTGAAACTACCGGGATCTTTCAATTTTTCGGAAGCTTCTTCGAATAATAAGACTACACTCTTCACTAAGTGCGACTCGTTTCATTATCGGTGAATTTTCTTTTCTTATTTAGAATATCTTTCATAAATTTTACATAATTTGGCATCTGATCTAAAGCTTCAACAAAAGGTATATTAATTGTTAATTTCTTTAGTATTTCAAGGAATTTAGAAAATTGTTTATCTTTTTATGTTGAGCTAGTCGTTGAGGAAATGGTGGTGGAGGTTTTTCAACAGAAATTTTCATAGGTATTAAAGGATGTTCCAAGTTTGAATCTTGTTGAATTGTTTCCTTTTCAATTTCCACTTCCTCTTTTGGCTTTCAAGTTCTTTTTGAATTTGAGGTTCTAATTCTTTTCCACTCCTTAGTTGTATTGCTTTAATTTGTTCTTTTCCATGATCTTTAGGATTTATTTCCACATTACTAGGAAAAGTTCTAGGTATTCTATTATTTAGCGCAGTAGCAATATGTCCAAGTTGAGTTTCGATATTTTTAATAGATGTTCCTTGAATTTGTAATTGATTTCCTTGAATTTGTAGTTGATTTCCTTGATTTTGTAGCTGATGACCCATATTCAAAATTAATTCATCCATGGATAATTTCTTATCCTCGAATTGAGGGTTATTGTTATTAAATCCAGAGTGGGTAATTAGGTTTATAGTTTGGATTTGCTTGATTAGGTTGATTCATCCATTGTTGATTAGAGGTGTTATTCCAATTAAAATTTGGATGAGTTTTCCAACCAGGATTATAATAGTTTGAATAAGGGTTATTAGTTCTATTATTAATAGCATTTAAAGTTTCATAATTAGTTTGAGATTCTATGATTTGTCCAGTATGAGTTTTCTTCTAAAATAGGAGAGTAGTTCATTCCAAAATGATCTAATTTCTTAGATATAGGAGCAATTTGAGAAGCTAACATAGATATTGCATCGTTTTCATGAATGCTCGGCTATTTTTTTAGGATTTACTCTATCAGCGAGCCATTGGAAATTATTTGTTGCCATTTCTTCGATTAGTGCATAAGCTTCATCAAATGGTTTAGACATTAATGAACCTCCAAGAAGCAAGCATCGATGATTGATCTTAAAGATCCTACTAATCCATTATAAAAGGTTTGAATAATCAGCCAATCCGGTAGCGCATGATGTGGGCATTTCCTAAGAAGTTCCTTAAATCTCTCCCAAGCTTCATATATTGATTCTCCATCTAACCGACAAAAAGAAGTTATATCATTTCTAAACTTAGCGAGCTTTAGATGGTGGAAAATATTTGGATAGAAATTTTTGTGATAATTCTCCCCAAGTTTTAATAGATCCGAGTGCTAACGAATTCAACCACATTTTAGCTTTATCCCTTAATGAAAAAGGAAAAAGTCTAAGTCTTATAAGCATCGTCGGATACTCCTTGATATTTAAAAGTAGCACAAAGTTCTAGAAAACTAGCAAGATGTAAGTTAGGATCTTCAGTAGGTGAACCACTAAATTGATTGTTTTGTACCATTTGGATAATTGCAGGTTTAAGTTCAAATGAATTAACAGCTACATCAGGGTTTTGAATATTTAAATGAATTTCATCTAATGTAAGGTTGGCATAATCTCTTAATGGTCTTTGTTGGTTCATATTTTGAATTTCAGGAATATTCGCCATTTGTGTTAAATTTATAATTTGTTTCTTTTGTTTTCTAATTCTTTTAATTGTACGCTCTAATTCGAATCGTAAGGTATTAAATTTTTGTTTCCAAATTTGCGCATACAATTTCGGAATAGATATTAATTTATTTATTATGATTATTTTAAAATAATCAGTTACTTTAGTAAATTTTTCTTACTCTCCCGGCAACGGCGCCAAAAACTCGACCCACAATTTTATATTATGATATTTTTAATTTAATTGCAACGACGCCAAAAACTTGACCCCGTTATTTATATGTATAGAATTGTAATTGTATATGTTGTGGATGCTACGCAAGTATACGTATCGTATCAAGTAATACGAGGCTCTAGTGGAGTCCTCGGTTATCGATCCCACGAGGAAAGAGAAAATTAAATAACAACTAATTTAAAATAATAATAATAATTTTTAAAATAAGTATACGAAAATTTGGAATTCTAAATTTGAGCGCAATAAAGTAAACTAAGTATTTTAATTAGGTAACTTAACTAAGTAGAAAATTAATACGTATTGAAAGTGCGGAAATTAAACTAATTGCTAAATAAGTCTTATCTATTCGTAAAAAGTATATTTCCCTTGTTTAGAAATTTAAGTGATTGATGAATTTAAATAGATAATTTTAAGGTATTGTGACAAATAGGAGCATTCCTATTCTTTACCCTTTGGTCCGAGTGTAAAGAATATCGACTAATCCTATGTTTGATTACCGAATCCGCGGCTAGGTTGGGAGGATACCGATCGCCACTTCGTAGCTCCCACGTTCCCCTCGCCCGAGGGCTAACATCTACACTTCAGCTCTCGAAACAATAGGACCGAATTGAATATTTTAGTCCGTCACACTAAAATGCTCAATTCTACGCCCGATGATATTATTTCCTATTTATTTGCACCCTCCTTCCAAGGCTTTTGAATTCCCGAATATCAGATGTAATTTTTACTATAGTTGATAATCAACATATTTTAACAAATCAAATGGCCAGTTTGAAAGTAAATTAAGTTTTAAGTAAAAATTATCACAATTTATTAATATATATAAGTATCTCTATTTTAATTTCATCAAGTCACTTAATTTCATAAACGAGGAGAAAGATTAATAAACTACTCGTAATGCATGGGAACTAAACTAAGCATGGATTTCATTTAAAGTTAAAAACAATAAATACAAATACTTATCTCGATTTATCCCCAAACAGACTCCTCGTAGTTCCTTTGACTCTTCCTTCCAGTACAGCACGACTCACTAATTACTCACTAAACTCACTAAAGACTCACTAAAGACACACAACTGCACAAAAATTAACACCCAAGAGACTGAATTTCGGCCTCTATATATAGAGGTAAGCAAAGGTCCAAGAGGTGTGTAAGCATCTCTTCAAAAAGTGTCCAGGTTCAATGTATCTGTGCCATTTGAACTAGCTCGCCGTCGGTGACGAACTACCTCGCTGTCGGCGAGGCTTCTAGAAGATCTTCAAACCGCGCTATCTCGCCGTCGGCGGGCTCGGGCTCGTTGTCGGCGAGACGATTATAAATCCTTCGAAATGTCTCCTCGTAACCTCGCCGTCGGCGGCTCGATCTCGCCGTCGGCGACTCGAGACTAAATTGCATTATTTTCTTCCTTTTTGCTCCAAATCCGCTCCTTTTTATGATTTTTGCTTTTATCACCTAAATTCTCCATTCCCGCAATAAAATAAAGAAAATACCCTTCTTTAAAGTGCAATTTCATCAAAAATAGAGTATGAATTTCTTAATAAATTTTTCAACGATCAAAATCCTCCAAACTTACTTATTACTTGTCCTCAAGTAATTTTAGTACTACATAAAAATAATGAGTTCTATAATAAGATTTTTCAATTTAAATAAACTATGAATTAGATTAATTAATATCATAATAAAGTTAAATAAAAATAATTCATGTAATTTAATTAATTTTATAGAAATAAATTATTTAGTTATCGAGTCTAAGATTTCTAGCTTACTTATTCATTTCGGGAATGATCTATATTTAAAAGAATAACTACTTAAGATATTCATATGATAAGAAATTCAAGAAAACACTATTAGGTAAAATTCTAATCCATAAACATAAGTTTGGAAATATCTAAGTTTTTCCCTTTAGGTTAATTCAAATGAAGCCAATTTTTGATAAGTCATCTCTTCAAGCTTCTCCTCATTTTTCTTTTTCTTTTTTCTTTTTTTTTTTCTTTTTCTTTTTCTTTTGAGGATTACTGTATCTGGAGAGTCTGTTAATAATTTTGAACTTCATTTTCATCTTCCTAAATTTGAAACTTAGGAATATTTCTTTGCTTATATATACTTCATAGTTTTTACTTTATTGATTTTCAATCTTTTCTTTTTCACTTGAATACTTAAGAATTTTAATTTTAGAATATAGTTTTCCTTACCAAAAATAGTTTACTATATTCTTATTCCCTTTAACCAAATATTTTATTCTATTTAATTAATTAAAGTACTAGAAATAATTCATTTAACCTTTTATAATAATAAAATAATTCATATTAATTAAATTGAAAAATTTGTTATAAAAATCATTTTATACTAATTTGAAAATAGAAATTGAGAACAAGTTAATAACTAAATTTGTATTTTACTCTCCCCCAAACTTAAATTTTTATATCTATTCTAAATAATGAAAAAGGAAAGTAAATAAATCATACCTTTGAAGTTTAGGTATTTCTTTTCTTTGAAATTTTTGCGAGCTTTTTTTTCATTTTTCATTGAACTCGTATCTTGTTAGTATTCTCCATATATATATATAACAATTTAAAGAAAATGCAGGGATAAATCTAAGATAAGTATTAACTATAACAATTAAAATTAACTCTACACTACACATATGAATTACTAACATATTAAAAACAATTTAACTAACAGATTAACAATTTTACAATTTAAAACAATACAGAATAAAATAAAAAGATATTAAAGAAAACTAACATCCTATTTAACATAAAAACAAATGTAATTAACTAACACAAAAACAAAAACTAAACTACTACAACAATTCAAGCAAATTAATTTAACTAACATCCAATGTCTCACAACATAAAGTACTGAATATTATAAACATATAAAAGTTTCCAAAATAACTTAACATCAAACAAACAAAACAAATAAAGTCCTAATCTTCAGCATCAAAGTCCCAGGCTATATCATCTCCTCCCTGATCTGTAGGCTGAGAAGACTGAGCAGGCTGGTACTGTGAATATCGGGGGCACTCAGGAAAGACAACATCTAAATCACCACTCCTATAGCGACGCTCGCCTTCATAGTATGCAATCTCGTATTCCGAATGTCGCTGGAGATATTCGCTATCATAATCATGTCTCCTCTCCGGATTATCAATTCTTTGATCAAAATGATCAAATCTTCTCCCCATTGTATCTCCAACCGCTCAAAACTTCTTCTATGCAAGTGTCAATTCATTCATCGGATCTTGTAGGGTAGGGGTGGTAGACTCGGGAGGTTCATAGCTAGTAGAGGGTATATCTCTACTGGACTGAGTGAAATAACTTCTCACTCCTGATCTCCAACTTTCGTGGGATTCATACTTCTTAATATTGGCAGCTGTGAGTGGTTTCATTGGTTCTACCCATTCTTCATTATCTCTAGCCTCAACTCTAGAGAGTTGGCAGAGTGAAAAAATTAATCCAGGGTGTCCCAATCCAACTCCACTCTCATTTCGAGGAGCGGCCAGGATGTTTCGATAAATAATTCTCCCGATGTTGATGCTTCTATTATTCTGAATACGAAATTCGGAATTGCTCTATCTCGTGTTACCTCACCGTGGTGATAGGTGGGTAACGAGTAGAACAAATAAAGTAATGCCGAGCTTTGAGATCGCATTTAATTTAGAAAGAGGAAAATTCACTCTTTCCTGCTCGCTTAATTTTCCAAACTCCGGTCCCATCGGTGAGAAAGTTAATGACTTCCTCCAGGTGGTCCTTCCATCGTTCCAAAAGTTTCATACTCGCTAAAGGGCGAGTCATGAACTTCATAGAACGCGTTTATTCTTGCGACATCGAATTCTACAAAAAACCCTCGTACCTTTATCGATGCATCTTCAGCGCGGTTAAATTGGCATAAAATTCTTTAACCACTTCCACAGTTGCTCTATATTGAACGTAATGTAAATTCTCCCAACCTCGTTCCTTAATAATCCGCTCTACTTCTCCTCCCGGATTTTTGAAAACCCGATCTCGCAATGCACTTTCTTCCTCGAATATTTTCAAAATATTTAGTCTGTGCTCGTGCATTGATGAATCGGTCTTCGTCGAATTCTACTCGACGTTTTTGTCGTGGAGCCATTTTTCGATCTGTGAAATTTACAAAATTTTAACTAAACTCCAAAATTACTAATAAGGCTTCCCACAACAACTAAAATCCATTTAAATCGATTTCTATGAAATTCTTCCAAGTATTTTCTTCACATTTCAAAATTTTTCAAAATATCCCAATGTAGAAGAAATCAATGGTGAAAATCAAAAATTTTTGCATAGGAGTGAAGCTCTTACCAAGGGGAGATGAAATCCGGTGTCAAAAAGTGTTGAAATCGCTTCAAATCCAAGATCTCTCAAGCCCTAGGTCGGTTTTTTTGAAAATTTTAGGAAGGGGATGATGAATAGTGTCGGTTGACCGGTCAAATATAGGTCTTTTTACGTTCTCGCTGTCAGCGAGATTTTTCTCGCCGTCAGCGAGCTAATTAATTCCATAAGGCAAAAGTTTCGGGAAAAATCCGCCATCGGCGAGAAATTCTTTGCTGTCAGCGAGATCGATCTCGCTGTCGGCGGGATTTTTCTCGTCGTCGGCGAGGTCCTAAAAATTTCAATTTTTGAATTTCGTCAATCATTTTCAACCTCGATTTGCCTTATATTATATTTCGATCATATCATTTATTAATTTAATATGAAGATTAGCTACTTATACACAAACAAATTCACACAACACAACAAATTAACTTTAATATTGAAATCCATGAGACATACAAACTAACATAATTTAAAACTCTATAATCAAACTTCAAACTTCAATCCTTACTACCAATCGAGCATCGCAAACCAATCCACGACACACTAAATGCTGATACAAAACTATGACGCATATCTCAACTAAGTTTGAGATATTCAAGTCATCACTCCACACATAATAAAATCTAAATCAAATCAAATAACATAAATACAAACATACTATGAAAATCTTTACTACTACTCTTCAAGGTCAGAATCTTCATCTTCTCTGATATTTCCTATATGACGATGATGCACAAATAAGTTATAGAAAGGCCTGAAGGGAATTCCGGCAGCATTCTTCGATGATCCAACCCTTCGTCTCGCAAATGAAGAAAGCTAGCATCCAAGTGTCCATAATGATCGAAGTGTTCCTTCATCCTCCGACTCAATGTGATCAAATAAATCGGATATATTGTCGATTAAATCTCTCACATTCCGTAGTTCTTTCTCCATTCCATTAATTTTCTTCATAAGTAACTCCGTTTTATCCGAAATAGGCCTTGCTATAGGATTATTCCGTGAAGCTCTATCGTAGATAAATGTAATGTCTTCATTATTGTCCAAAGTAGGGAACATATCCGTAGGATCAAGCGGCTTCCAAGGTAACGAACCTTTTCCCAAGCTTCATAAGAAACTCGGTATTGATCGCATAATGCAAAAATAAGTAGATGGGTGTCCTAGTCCGTGAACCGACCCATGCACAATTAAACTCAACGTGACTTAACAATTATTGATCCAACATCAATAGGCAATCCACTTTGAATACAATAATTCAATATAGCGCATTCCTTTGAAACTTTGTTTACCCTCATTGTAGGTAACAATTTAGATGAGATGAAAAAGTGCCAGTGCATTGAGACAGGATTCAAAAGTGATGCAGAGAAGCTAACATACCCGTCTTCACGCATTTCCCAATCTTCCGGTTCATCAGTTAGATATCGAAATATCTCATTCATATTATATCGAGAAGGCACAAAATTTGAATAGTGACATACCGGGGTGTTTTCTATAGAGAATAATTCATTTACTCTTGATGGAGTAAACGTCATCCATCTTCCTCGGACGTAGACATTCCCATTGTTGATCGCATGTAAGTTAGAGTAGAACTCTTTCACAACTGGAATAACAACATCAGACGTAGTGTAACAAAATACCTCCCAGTGCCGTTGTGCGATCGTTTCTTCTATCATAGTAGTGGAATTCTCTAATCCTCGATTGACAAATCCCCGTTCCTTGATAACTCTTTTCTTTATCAAAACCTTGTTGAAGATCCGCTGCGCTTCCGCACTCACAAATTTCCTCCGGTTCAACACTCCAGATTTAGAGGAATCTAAGAATTTGGAGGCCATTATGGTGAATGGAATGAATTCTAGTGAAGAAGGAAGACTTAGAATGGTTTAAGAATGGGTTTTCACAAAGGAATTGGTGTTGAAACCGTCCAAATCGGCATTCAAAGTATAAATAACTCATCTTTATAACTTCCTCGCTGTCGGCGAGGACGTTTCTCACTGTCGGCGACTTAGTTATAAAAACCGCCTTTCCGGTTCTCGCTGTCGGCGAGGACGTTTCTCGCTGTCAGCGAGCTCGATAAATAAACTGAATCTAATTTAGGCGCAAACCTCGCTGTCGGCGAGTATCGACCTCGCCGTCGGCGAGATTCCAAAATAATGTCCAATTTCGCTCTAAATCGAATAATTTCTTTTCTCATTATAATGGTTCGAATATGTGATGATTCTTAATAATAATTGAGTAGTAAAGTTTCAATAATATAAACTAACTATTAAGATACAATAAAAATAGATAACTAATATGGGTTGCCTCCCATAAAGCGCTTGGTTTAACGTCGTCAGCCCGACCTAATTTCAATTATTAATCGAGTCGACTAAGCATTAAAACCTCTTTATAGTTAGGTCTTATACCTTCGAAATATGGTTTTAATCTATGTCCATTAACTTTAAATTTATGTCCAGTTTTTTGATCTTCGAATTCTATAGTTCCGTATGAAAATATTTGAGTTATGGTGAAAGGTCCTAACCATCGAGACTTCAATTTTCCAGGCAATAATTTCAATCTAGTATTATATAGCAAAACTTCCCGTCCCGGTTCAAAATTTCTCCGATTAATCTTCCGATCATGCCATAATTTCATCTTTTCTTTATAAATCCGATCATTATCATACGATTCATTTCTTAATTCTTCCAATTCATTTAATTGCAACAATCTTTTCTCACCAGACTTCCTTCATATTATAATTAAATTCTTTAATCGCCCAATATGCTTTATGTTCTAATTCAACGAGTAAGTGGCATGTTTTTCCATATATAAACTCGTAAGGAGTCATTCCAATCGGAGTTTTATAAGCAGATCCTATAAGCCCATAATGCAGTGTCTAATCTAATAGACCAATCTAACCTATTTGGGTTTACGGATTTTTCTAAAATACGTTTAATCTCACGATTAGATACTTCAGCTAATCCGCTAGTCTGTGGATGATAAGCAGTGGATATCTTATGAGTAATATTGTATTTTTCTACTAGTTTGTGAATGTATTTATTTCTAAAATTAGTTCTTGCGTCAGTGATAATCACTCTCGGCATTCCAAATCTAGTAAAAATATTTTTCATCAGAAATTTTGAAACACTCTTAGCATCACACCTAGGTAAAGCTTGTGCCTCAATCCATTTGGAAACATAATCAACGACTACTAATATATATGAGTTTCCAAACGAAGGAATAAAAGGTCCCATAAAATCTAATCCCCAAACATCAAAAATTTCAACTTCTAATATAAAGTTTAGAGGCATTTCGTTTCTTCTAGATATATTTCCTACTCTTTGGCATTTATCGCAAGTTTTAATATATCTATATACATCTCTAAATAGAGCAGGCCAGTAAAATCCAGATTGTAGAATCTTATAAGCAGTTTTATCAGTCTCAAAATGTCCTCCAAAATTAGAATCATGACATTTTTGAATAATTGGTTCAGTTTCTTCATAAGGTACACATCTTCTAATAATTAAATCCTTACATTGCTTATATAAATATGGTTCATCCCAAAAATAAGTTTTCGTATCATGGATGAATTTTTTTCGTTGTTGCAAAGTTAGCATAGGTGGTAAAATATTACTAACTATATAGTTTACTATATCAGCATACCATGGTATTTTCCACTCATTGATATTATATAGTTGTTCATCGTGAAAAGCTGTCTATAATTTCATTTTCAATATCGGATAATTCATGATTTTCTAATCTTGATAAATGATCCGCAATTTGATTATCAGTTCCTTTCTTATTAACGATCTCAAAATCAAATTCTTGCATTAATAGCATCCATCTAATTAATCTTGGTTTGGAATCTTTCTTTTGCATTAAATATTTGATAGCAGAATGATCAGTATGCACGATACATTTTGTTCCAATCAGATAAGGTCTAAATTTATTAAAACCATATACTACCGCTAATAGTTCTCTTTCACGTAATCGTATAATTTATTTCAAAGCATCATTTAGAGTTTTACTAGCATAGTATATAACTTTAAAAATCTTTTCATATCTTTGCCCAAGAACTGCTCCTACAAGCATAATCACTAGCATCACACATAAGCTCAAATGGTTTCTCCGAGCTAGGTGAAACTATTATAGGTCTCGTAATTAATTTTTCTTTTAAGAGTTCAAAAGCATTCGAGCATTCGATTGTAAATTCAAATTTCTTGTCCTTTTCGAGAAGTTGGCATAGAGTTTTAGTAATTTTTGAAAAATCTTTTATATAGCGTCTGTAGAATCCAGCATGTCCAAGAAAACTTCTTACCCCTTTTACCGTAGTTCGAGGTGGTAATTTAGCTATAACTTGAATTTTTGCAGGGTCCACTTCCATGCCTTTTTCCGAAATTTTATGCCCTAATACAATGCCGCCCGCAACCATAAATCGACATTTCTCCCAATTTAGAACTAAATTTGTTTTCTCACATACTTCTAATACTTTTTCAAGATGAGTTAAGCAAGTGTCAAATGATGTTCCAAATACGGAGAAATCATCCATAAATACTTCTATTCCATTGTCAATTAACTTACTAAATATAGACATCATACATCTCCGGAATGTTGCTTGGTGCATTACATAATCCAAAAGGCATTCTTCGAAAAGCGAAAGTTCCATAAGGACTAGTAAATGTAGTTTTCTCTTGATCCTCGGGAGCAATTTGTATTTGATGATAACCGGTGTATCCATCTAGAAAACAAAAATACTTATGTCCGGCTAATCTATCTAACATCCGGTCTAGAAAAGGTAAAGGGAAGTGATCTTTCCCGGTGGCGGTATTTAATTTCCTATAATCAATACATATACGCCAACCGGCAACTTGTCTTATAGGAATAAGATCGTTATTTTCATTGGCAGTGACGGTCACTCCTCCTTTCTTAGGAACACAAGTGAATTGGGCTTACCCAAGCACCGTCGAAATAGGATATATAATACCATTATCTAAC
The DNA here is from genome assembly GCA_022702705.1 of Papilionanthe hookeriana x Papilionanthe teres. Taxonomy (NCBI): domain Eukaryota; kingdom Viridiplantae; phylum Streptophyta; class Magnoliopsida; order Asparagales; family Orchidaceae; genus Papilionanthe; species Papilionanthe hookeriana x Papilionanthe teres. The sequence goes on along the minus strand of CM040427.1, from coordinate 75,178,444 downwards.
CATTTTAAAATTTCTTTCTTAACTACTTCTTTCATTATCGGGTTTAATCTCCTTTGGGGATCAGCTTTAGGTTTATGTTCATCATCTAAAATAATTCTATGCATACAGATTGAAGGACTAATTCCTTTAATATCTGCTAAAGTCCAACCAAAAGTTTTTTTATATTTTTTTAAAGTTTCTGAAAGTTTTTGTTCTCGAGATTCGTTTAATGCAGTATGAAATAATAACCGGTAAAGTTGAAGAATTACCTAAATAAGCATATTTCAAATGATCGGGTAATATTTTTAGCTCAAGTTCGGGAGGTTTAATAATTGATGGAACTATATTCTTGTCGATATTTTCGGTATTATCCAAAAATTCAAATCTTTCCTGAATAAAATCTAGTTCTTCATGATTATCTTCAATTAATTCAGTGTTTTCTTTTTCTAATTTATCCTCGTAATATTCCTTAAAATGTTCTTGTTGTAAATATTCAAGTATTTCCATCCGAAAACATTCATCATCTTTTTCTAGCGCAGGATATTTCATTGATTTTGCAATATTAAATGTAACTTTTTGGTCATTTACTCTCATAGTTAATTCTCCTTTCCGAACATCAATCATAGCTTTTCCAAGTAGCTAAAAATGGTCTTCCTAAAATGATAGGAATTTCTTTATCTTCCTCCATATCTAAAACAATAAAATCTACTCGGGAAGATAAATTTATCCACCTTTACTAACACATCTTCAATAACTCCCTTAGGATAGGTAACCGAACGATCGACTAATTGAAGGGTTATCGAAGTAGGTGTAATTTTTCCTAATCCTAATCTCTTAAAAATCGATAGAGGCATTAGATTGATGCTTGCTCCTAAGTCACACAAAGCTTTTCCATAAAATTTTTCTCCTATAGCGCAGGGTATAGTGAAACTACCGGGATCTTTCAATTTTTCGGAAGCTTCTTCGAATAATAAGCACTACACTCTTCACTAAGTGCGACTGTTTCATTATCAGTTGAATTTTCTTTTCTTATTTAGAATATCTTTCATAAATTTTACATAATTTGGCATCTGATCTAAAACTTCAACAAAAGGTATATTGATTGTTAATTTCTTTAATATTTCAAGGAATTTAGCAAATTGTTTATCTTTTTTATGTTGAGCTAGTCGTTGAGGAAATGGTGGTGGAGGTTTTTCAACAGAAATTTTCATAGGTATTAAAGGATGTTCCAAGTTTGAATCTTGTTGAATTGTTTCCTTTTCAATTTCCACTTCATCTTTTTGGCTTCCAAGTTCTTTTTGAATTTGAGGTTCTAATTCTTTTCCACTCCTTAGTTGTATTGCTTTAATTTGTTCTTTTCCTTGATCTTTAGGATTTATTTCCACATTATTAGGAAAAGTTCCAGGTATTCTATTATTTAGCGCAGTAGCAATATGTCCAAGTTGAGTTTCGATATTTTTAATAGATGTTCCTTGAATTTGTAATTGATTTCCTTGAATTTGTAGTTGATTTCCTTGATTTTGTAGCTGATGACTCATATTCAAAATTAATTCATCCATGGATAATTTCTTATCCTTGAATTGAGGGTTATTGTTATTAAATCCAGGTGGGTAATTAGGTTTATAGTTTGGATTTGCTTGATTAGGTTGATTCATCCATTGTTGATTAGACGTGTTATTCCAATTAAAATTTGGATGAGTTTTCCAACCAGGATTATAATAGTTTGAATAAGGGTTATTAGTTCTATTATTAATAAGCATTTAAAGTTTCATAATTAGTTTGAGATTCTATGATTTGTTCAGATGAGTTTTCTTCTAAAATAGGAGAGTAGTTCATTCCAAAATGATCTAATTTCTTAGATATAGCAGCAATTTGAGAAGCTAACATAGATATTGCATCGTTTTCATGAATGTTGGCTATCTTTTTAGGATTTACTCTATCAGCAGGCCATTGGAAATTATTTGTTGTCATTTCTTCGATTAGTGCATAAGCTTCATCAAATGGTTTAGACATTAATGAACCTCCAGCAGCAGCATCGATGATTGAACTTAAAGATCCTACTAATCCATTATAAAAGGTTTGTATAATCAGCCAATCTCGTAGCGCATGATGTGGGCATTTCCTAAGAAGTTCCTTAAATCTCTTCCAAGCTTCATATATTGATTCTCCATCTAACTGACAAAAAGAAGTTATATCATTTCTAAACTTAGCAGTTTTAGATGGTGGAAAATATTTGGATAGAAATTTTTGTGATAATTCTCCCCAAGTTTTAATAGATCCAGGTGCTAACGAATTCAACCACATTTTAGCTTTATCCCTTAATGAAAAAGGAAAAAGTCTAAGTCTTATAACGATCGTCGAATACTCCTTGATATTTAAAAGTAGCACAAAGTTCTAGAAAACTAGCAAGATGTAAGTTAGGATCTTCGATAGGTGAACCACTAAATTGATTGTTTTGTACCATTTGGATAATTGCGAGTTTAAGTTCAAATGAATTAGCAACTACATCGAGTTTTGAATAGTTAAATGAATTTCATCCGATGTAGGGTTGGCATAATCTCTTAATGGTCTTTGTTGGTTCATATTTTGAATTTCGGGAATATTCGCCATTTGTGTTAAATTTATAATTTGTTTCTTTTGTTTTCTAATTCTTTTAATTGTACGCTCTAATTCGGAATCGTAAGGTATTAAATTTTTGTTTCCAAATTTGCGCATACAATTTCGGAATAGATATTAATTTATTTATTATGATTATTTTAAAATAGTCCGTTACTTTAGTAAATTTTTCTTACTCTCCCCGGCAACGGCGCCAAAAACTTGACCCACAATTTTATATTATGATATTTTTAATTTAATTGCAACGACGCCAAAAAACTTGACCCCGCTATTTATATGTATAGAATTATAATTGTATATGTTGTGGATGCTACGCAAGTATACGTATCGTATCAAGTAATACAGGGCTCTAGTGGAGTCCTGGTTATCGATCCCACGTGGAAAGAGAAAATTAAATAACAACTAATTTAAAATAATAATAATAATTTTTAAAATAGTATACGAAAATTTGGAATTTTAAATTTGAGCACAATAAAGTAAACTAAGTATTTTAATTAGGTAACTTAACTAAGTAGAAAATTAATACGTATTGAAAGTGCAGGAAATTAAACTAATTGGTAAATAAGTCTTAACTATTCGAAAAAGTATCTTTCCCCTTGTTTAGAAATTTAAGTGATTGATGAATTTAAATAGATAATTTTAAGGTATTGTGACAAATAGGAGCATTCCTATTCTTTACCCTTTGGTCCAGGTGTAAAGAATATTGACTAATCCTATGTTTGATTACTCGAATTTGCGGCTAGGTCGGGAGGATACCGACCGCCACTTCGGAGCTCCCACGTTCCCTCGCCCGAGGGCTAACATCTACACTTCAGCTCTCAAACAATAGGACCGAATTGAATATTTTAGTCCGTCACACTAAAATGCTCAATTCTACGCCCAAGTGATATTATTTCCTATTTATTTGCACCCTCCTTCCAAGGCTTTTGAATTCCCGAATATCGGATGTAATTTTTACTATAGTTGATAATCAACATATTTTAACAAATCAAATGGCCAGCTTGAAATTAAATTAAGTTTTAAGTAAAAATTATCACAATTTATTAATATATATAAGTATCTCTATTTTAATTTCATCAAGTCACTTAATTTCATAAACGAGGAGAAAGACTAATAAACTACTCGGAATGCATGGGAACTAAACTAAGCATGGATTTCATTTAAAGTTAAAAACAATAAATACAAATACTTATCTCGATTTATCCCCAAACGGACTCCTCGTAGTTCCTTTGACTCTTCCTTCCAAGACAAGACGACTCACTAATTACTCACTAAACTCACTAAAGACTCACTAAAGACACACAATCGCACAAAAATTAACACCCAAGAGATCGAATTTCGGCCTCTATATATAGAGGTAAGCAAAGGTCCAAGAGGTGTGTAAGCATCTCTTCAAAAAGTGTCCAGGTTCAATGTATCTGTGCCATTTGAACTAGCTCTCCGTCGGCGACGAACTACCTCGCTGTCGGCGAGGCTTCTAGAAGATCTTCAAACCGCGTTATCTCGCTGTCGACGGGCTAGGGCTCGCTGTCAGCGAGACAGTTATAAATCCTTCAGAAATGTCTCCTCGTAACCTCGTCGTCGGCGTGCTCGATCTCGCCGTCGGCGACTCAGCACAAATTGCATTATTTTCTTCCTTTTTGCTCCAAATCCGCTCCTTTTTATGATTTTTGCTTTTATCACCTAAATTCTCCATTCCTGCATAAAATAAAGAAAATACCCTTCTTTAAAGTGCAATTTCATCAAAAATAGGTATGAATTTCTTAATAAATTTTTTAGCGATCACTTCACTTCTCAGAGCTAAGGTATTGTCCGCTTCTTCCTCCCGAGCTTCCAGCGATTCTTCATTTTATTTAAGTCAATTTCAATGCATGTTTACCATATGGATGTGTTCGTCTTCTCAAGACGAATCCATAGAGCATAAGAACTCAAAAATCCATTGAGAATCGAGGGAGATATTAGGGTTAGAAGGTCGACGGCTCACGGGACGCACCAGTCGTAGACGATGACCAGGAGCCGTCCGATCGATTGTGTATCGGTTGAACGGCGGAGATCAAGTCGGACCAGAAGACGGAGCGGGACCGCGGGACGCGTGGCAGCTGACTCAGGTGGCGGCATCGAATGGGAGCTCAACACGTAGAGCTTCGGAGCCGCCGAGGTTGACGCGGCGCTGACTGGTTTAAGTAGGAAAATATGATTTTTCTTATTTATTTAAATACCTGAAACTTCAAAAAATGATATCTTTGCATAGAAAAATCATAAAAATAAAAGAAAAATACCCTCTTGCTCAGTGAACAGAGGAGAATAATGTGGAAAAGGAATTGATCTATTTTGTTGAGTATTTTATTTTTAATTAGCTTAATACTATTTTGAGCATTTTAATTCTTCATGCATGTATACATTTCACCATGGCATGAGACCATAGGGCTTTTGAAGCCTCTGATCTTGGGAACATTCTCTGAACTTTTCAAGATCAGAGGCCATCCCTGTGGTAAGTTATGTATTTTTCAAGTTTATGCCACTATTTTTGGCATTTTAATTCCAGAAATTATCATGTTGTTCAGAAAATTCCAGAAAAATTTGGTGAAGTCCCTTAGGACCAGAGAACCCTAGAATAATTATGGTTTGAGTCAATTCATTAAAAATAATCCTAATTGGCCTAATCACTCAAAATTGAACTTTAATTAATTAGAGTTAATCATACATCAAAATGACTTGAAAATAATTCTCCACTGATCTTTAGGATCAGGGGACCCTCACATAAAAATTTAAAGTCAATTGGAAATGTTTAACCCCACTAAATGGATCAATTAAGACACATAATCAAAATTGAACTTTAAAATTCATAACTCCAAATATACATTTCAAAAATTCACCAAATTGATTTTGGAACTTCTCTGATATCAGAGGAGTCTAAGAAAAATAAAATTGGAATTTTCTAAAAAATTTTTTTTAAGCATAGTTTAATATTTTTAATAATTAAAAAATAATAAAAATCATAAAAATAATAAAAATCATAAAAATGTCATATTTGGTCCCCTAATCACTTAGGAACCAATCAAATAGTTTTCCTATGTCTCTAGTTTAAGATATTTAATTTTCAAAGCCTTAAACCTTTTTTTTTTTAATTAAAGAAATGTATTTTCTAGCCTTTCCAATAAATTAATTCTAATAAATCAAAGAAAAATCATAAAAAATATAAAATTTGTTTTGTTTGACTTTCTTGAGGTCAGAGGGATTTTTGAAAAATATAAAATTCATTTTTCAACTTTTATTTTATTTTATAATTAATTAACACTCCAAAAATTAAAATAATTCTAATAAATAAAATATAATTCAAAAAATCACCAAAATTGGTCCAAGTGGTCCTCTAGTCATTAAGAATGTCCCATAATTTTCTTAAGGATAGAAACTTTACCTTGGTCATGTTGGTGAATTTTCTTTGAAAACCTCTATTTTCCATTAAAAATAATTATAAAAATAAATTAAATTAAGAAAAATTACATTTTCTCCTCTAATGTCTTAATTGACATGTGAGTGTAGTGGCATAAAAATTTTAAGTTCATTAAGCTTAATTTAATGAGTTATAAAATGAATAAGCTTATAGGGGCATAAAGGTAATAAAAGATTTTAACCCCTAACTCAAACTTTAGGTTTAATCAACATGGGGGTAAAATATCTAATTTTAATCTTCTCTTAGATGATTGAAACTTTGGGAAATTGAAGGGTAGGAACCCATTAATCACTTTAATAAACCCAAAATATGAAACCTTAATTAATTAAATAATTCAAATTTTGGAAGATTAGTTAAAATTGGATTATTAAAATAGGGATATAACTTAAGAGGATATTAATTCCTTAATTTAAAAATCCCTAAATAAATCACTTAATAATATTTAACTCTTAAACTTAAGAGGATAAGTGGAATTAATAATTAAATTATTAAAAGTAAATAATTTTTTAAATTTGATTAAAACCTACATCATTAAATAATCTAACAATCGATTAAAGCCTAAAATGTTAAATAATTAAAAAGTAAATTAAAAATATTTTGAACTAATTAAAAAAAAACATTTCAAAACAAACTTAAATCAATTTTACAAATTTTAAATAATTTTTAAGATAACTTACCTTAAAACATAATGTAAAAATTAAATTAATTAATGTAATTAATCCAAATTAAATCAGCCAAATTTAATAAATAATTTGAACACCTCTTTTGACCTAAATTAATCTAAAAATTTAAATTAACATAAGATTTTGATATCATTTATAAAAGGTTTAACTTAAATGAATCAAACACCATTCTAAACTTAAAGTCATTGATTAAAATTTCATAATTAAATCACATTAAGATAAATCATCAACTTTAACTTCAAATAATCATTAAAAATCTTTAATAAATTAACTTGCCCCTGAAAGCTTTAAATTATTATAACTAATAAATGAAGCGTTAAGTGAAATGTCACCTCACTCGTGGGATAATCAAACATCGTAGTTCACTGAGCAAAGGAACAAAACTTAACTAAACCCTTGGATGATCAATTCACCGGTACAATGAAGTTCATTTAGACTCAAAATAATCTCAATAGTATTGAAAAGATGTTTAGAATTCATTCTAAGCACTTCCTCGATACGGTGAGATGTTTTAAAGAACAATTGAACTTAATTGTTCTTTGATGAAGAAAATCATCCTTAACTAAAAAATCAAGAACACTAGACGTCATAGGAAATGACTAGCTATAGGATTAGGATTCTGGTAGACAACCAAAACCATTCCTTTAGTCTTTACCTAGGTGCTTGTTGAAATATCTAAATGCCTTAACATGTGTTTTAAAAGTGTAGCTTAGAATGACGGGAAGACTCTCCAGGTACACTTTTATGTTATTGCAATTTACTTTATTACACTGTGCTTTACTTTTATTGCATGTTAAACAAGACTGTTGCATGAAAACCAAAACCTTTAGGATAGCCACAAAATCAAAACAAAAACTTAATTGAAAGTCACTACAAGATAAAATCCACCGCCACAACATTTCAAAATATAAAACAACTCAAAATTTAATCACAAACAGAACAACAAAACTACAACTTTAACTAAATTAAAACGTCTTGTTGAATGGTCGGGAATATCTTGGATGATGTAACCCACGTGTTGCTAATGGGATTTCCCACGATCTAAATGAAAGTGCGGAACTCATTCAGTTGAGTTTAGCAAATTCATCTGGACTAAGTGAATTCGATGAAAATAACGGCGCCGGGATGACGGAACCACGGGATCTTAATCGGTTCTGTTTAAACAACATTAAGATTTGTTTTAATTAAAATATTAAAATTATTGGGATTTGAAGATTTCTAAACCAAAACACTTTTCTCATCTCTTGATTTTCACCTTCTACAACTAAACCTTTGCAACAACAAGGAGCTTGGAGCATAGTGGGCAACACGGCCATCGTCGTCAGCAAAACTTGAATCTACATCAGCTAAACCTTTCTTAGAATTAAATAACCAAGCCATAGGACTTCGAGGTAGTTTGCCTAGTGCAACATAATTCCTCAACTTTTTTTTAGGTATTTGCATGATCATGTCATGTAAATTAAGCCCTAACCGGTCTTAGGATTCCGAGGTAGTCGTTCGGTACGACATAAACCCTCACATCTTCGAGGCTATTTGTGTGATTATGTCATACAAATATAAGTCCTAATTAATTAAAATTAGCAGGATTATAATATTAAATAAATTCTCAAATTGAAACCAAACCATAGGATAGTTTGGGAAGTTGCCAAGATTCTTCTTGGATCCTTAGCTTCTCCTACTTCTCTTCCTTTGGACTCCTGAAATTAACTGTTTCAAATTTGATCCATTCCCAATTGAAATCTCCAAAATTCAATCCTTTGAAAACCTTAAACTTTGAAATTCTTGAGAGCAAAACCACTGATCATTATCGAGAGTTTTCTTAAATGATTCCCGTCATTTAAGATATAATTAACTATAGGGGCTTACCCTTATAGGGAACTTTAAGAACCCAAGTAATATAACCCTGCTTAATTTTTTTATATTAAGCAGGGGAATTTGTCGGCTTATAAAATTAGTTCGAAGACCAAACGGATGTCACAAATCTTCTAGTTTATTTAACCGAGCCCCATCATTAAGCAGTATGTCTATTCTGCGGGATAGATACACGGTTTGTGATGCGGTGCTCGTTTATATAAACTATTTGGGATGTGAGATCGATTTGATTTCATATCTTAAAATTTTCAAACTTAAAATTATTTTCAAAAATCAAATACTACTTTTCAAATTATATATTTAAATTAAACCTAAAAATAAGCAGCACATACTTGGTCACAAAGTTTCACAAAAAGGGATGGAATTAGATCAAGCAAAAGTGAAAATTATTGTTGAATTGCAACCACCTACTACTGTTAATGATGTGAGAAGTTTTCTAGGTCATGCTGGAATTTATAGAAGATACATAAAGGATTTTTCTAAAATTGCTAAACCTCTTTGTCATTTATTGGAAAAAGATGCGAAATTTGAATTTAACAAAGAATGTATTAATGCTTTTAATATTCTAAAAGAAAAACTAATAACCGCACCTATCATTGTTGCACCTAATTGGAATAAATCTTTTGAATTAATGTGTGATGCAAGTGATTTTGCAATTGGAGTCGTATTAGGACAAAAATATGAGAAGGTTTTCAAAGTTGTATATTATGCTAGTAAAACTCTCACCGAAACACAAAGAAATTACACTACCACCGAGAAGGACCTTCTAGCTATAGTATATGCCTTTGATAAATTTAGACCTTATCTTCTTGGTACTAAATGCATAGTTCATACCGATCATTCTCGCTATTAAATATCTAATATCTAAGAAGGATTCTAAACCTAGACTGATAAGATGGGTTTTACTTCTACAAGAATTTGATTTTCAAATAGTATATAGAAAAGGAACTGAAAACCAAATGTCATTGCATATTTCTTAATCTTTTCATCTTCAGAACTGTCTTCCAAACCAATGCTGATAACCGGATTCTTCGATTCAATAACCCTATCGTTCCTTCCTTGACCTCGTCCCCGGCCTCGACCTCGGATGCGAGTTCTGTAGGAACTCTCACCCTCTCGTTGTAGAGGGGTGATGCGAGAGTGTTGAATTGGCACTGAAAAATCATATCTTTGTATACCTTCTGGATTTTCTGTTCTATTTGCAACAATATCTCGAGATAAAACAGTTTTTTTCTGAGGAGTGTAGTAAGCAGCATCTTCATGAATACCTATTTCATGAATAGAAAATGGCTGTAAATCCCCTTTTGTACAGTATTCTTGTCCTTCCCGACGAGTACTTTATACATTGATGTAGTGATGAGGGAACCAATCTGTTTTTGTGAATCCAAGGTCGGCCCAGAAGAGCATTAAATGATGTTTCAGAGTCAATGATATGGAACTTTGCAGTTGTTGCCAATTCACCGATTCTCAACAGTAGAGTTATCGATCCTAAAGCTCTTTCTCCTGTCTGGTTAAAACCCCTTAACATCATTCTGTCAGTGGTCAGCTGTCTTGCATCAATATCCAAGTATGCTAGTGTTCTCAAGTTCATTTTATTAATGGATGCTCCCGGATCCACTAATACTCTAGATAGCATAGAGTTACCAATGTTGACAGAAACATACAACGGACAATTATGATCAGCAGTGTCAAGCAACAAATCATCATCCGTAAAAGTTATCTTTGTTTGTTCCCTCAATGAACAAACCTCATCCAGGGAACCACCAGCGAGCTGAGCTAAACAAATGTCTGGATCAAGCAAAGCTTTCACCAGAGCTTCTCTCATCTCCTTTGATAAGATCAGAGCGTCGTATATACTCAACTTAGCTGGTAACTTCCTAAGATAGGCTAGTACATTATAATCCACTTTATTTTCTTCCTTTTCATCTTCTTTTTGAGCGAGCACTTCATCAATTGGTGGAACTGGATCGTCTATTTGTTTTCCTTTATCTTTCGGATCCACTATCGGGGGTAATATCTTTCCGCTTCTCAAATTTATTTCTGTTATCTCTTCTGAGTCTGGAATTAATTCAGAAGTTGTAATCCCAGGAATCGAAGTAGCTGATTCTTTCAAGACTTCTTCTGAATCAGAAAATTCTAGCTCTATTGCAATTGGCGATCCTTGAAACTCTAGAATAAATGTTTCATCCTCCATACGGCAGCTGTCATTTTCTGTATCCTTTTCTGAATCATTATTGCACATGTCAATGTTCTGTTCGATTTGAGAATTACTATTATGATTGAAATTAGTGTCAGAGTTAGGTTGGTTATTGTCAATCACATCATCAACAGAAACAGCCAAAACGTAGCCGAAATCAAATTCCATAGTATTATGTGCTCCTGGTGGAGCGAAGAAGAAATCATACAAAGTCAACGGTTTGAGAAATTTCTCTCCCAAATCTGTAACAACTAATCTCGGACCAACGACTCTCATCTTCTGAGTTGACTTTTCAATCTTTTCTTCCATAACTTGTTCATTCTTCTCTTGAGATTTATGTTCTGCTCCAATCAATAACACCGACTCAGCAGGCTCTGGATCTTGAATTATAGCTTGTGTTGAAGCATTCTGGAACTGACTCAATATCTTCTTTGAAGATTTAGTCCACACTGTACTCCATCCATCATTGGTTGTATATGGATCGATTGGAACAATAGGATCGACCGAGATTGTATTGATTGAACCTTTTTCAGGTTCTCTCATATACTCTTTCGGGATTGTTATGTTCCCTCTCATGAGATTATTTTCCAACCAATTCTTGAAAACAAAGCAATTTTCTATAGTATGTCCGATCATTCTGTGATATGGGCAGTATAGCGGATGATCTTTCCTATCAACCTCTTCAGGTTTCAGAGGTTCAGGTAATTTGAATTCAGCTTTCTTGACCAGATTCTGAAACATCTTGCCAACTGCTTCATCTTTGAAAGAATATACCCTACTTAATCGTTCCGCTAGAGACAAAGTTGGTTTCTCGTTCATCGAGGTAGGTCTCTGTTGTGAAGACTGTGGATTATACTCGCCGAAGCGATTGATGAGTCCGTCGAGGTTGTTCTGTTTTTATCTGTATTGGTTGTTTGCCTTTATCAATAGTTGCAACAGTCACAGATTTCTTCTCGAAAGCTTTCATTGGTTTCTGTTTCTCGATCTTTTCAATAAAACCAAGTTGTTTCGCTTCTCCTTGTAGACTTGCAGCTTTACTGAGCAATTTTTCAAATGTCTTGATCGTAAATCCTTTAAGGAGGAATGCTACCGGTCCATGAATACTCTTCAATAAAATTTCAATTGTGTGTTGTTCTTGGAGCTGAGGTTCGCACTTCATGCTCAAATTCCTCCATCACAGAATATATTCTACCAATGTTTCGTCTGGTTTTTGTTTCTCAACCACAAGATCACCAACGGTGATATGGTGTTGAGCTCCAGCAAACCGTTTAACGATAAGATTTTCTAATTCTGTGAAAGTCTTGACCGATCCATTCGGTAATTCTGTATACCAATAAAAAGCAACACCTGAGAGGCTACTCACAAGTTGTCGGAACAATAGTGCATCGTTTCCTCCTGCATTACAGCAACTGGCCCGAAAATGCGTGACATGTTGTCGTGGATTTCCTGTTCCGTCAAAAGTTTTAAACAAAGGAGGTACGAAGCCTTTGGGGTATTGAACGGCATTGAATTCTTCAGGATAACGTCTACCATTCAGAATTGACGATCCTCCTTTAGATTGTGTCAAGGCTTCTCTCACCTGTTGTTCTATTAAACTCTTGATATCCTTTTCCGGTATGGGTGGTTGGAACGTAATCTTTCCTAGGCTGCTCTTCATTATTATTGGAAGATTCTTTATTATTATCGACAATCTGAATTATTTCTGGTTGGTTTACCTCAGCAGGAGCCACTATTGGAGTTTGAGGTTGACTTTGTAAAGTCATAATTGCAGCCATCATTTCTTCCATTTTTCTTTCCATCCGTTCAATTAATTCATCTTTATCTCGAATAATTCCTCGTAATGTTTCAATAACGTTTCCTTCAGCTGGTACCGGAGCTTCTCGCATATTTAAGGATGCTCTAGTTTCGACAACATTTATTTCAACAAAATCTTCATCCATATAATCTGTCAAATCTTCCTCATCATTTGATTCTTCTTTCCTTTCCTTGCATAACCGCCGAATATCCTCTCTTAACCTTTCCAATTTAACTTCAATTAAGTTCACCTTATCCGTTGATTCCACATGGGGTGTTTGACAACCGACCCCTCTCGCAGCTAGTTTCCGGAGTATTAATCCTCTTCTCGGGACTAGAATTATTCTTCTTATCATTGACTTTGGGCTTCTCCATAGGTATTGGTTCAATAGGCTTAGGTTGCCACACCATTTTCTTTAGCGTTGGTGCTTTAACACCAAATGGCTTACTAAAAGCACTAACACGTCTAGAAGTGGTGTGCTCCCTAGTCTGAGAACCAGATACTGTAGTAGACAATTCTTTATCATTTATCGGAGACTCCTTTCGGAACAGAACTTCTTGTGATCTAATCGGAGAAACTATCCTTGGTCCAAGACGTGATTTTACAGGTTGGCGTTATATGACTTTCTGATGGGTGGTGAAGATATGATCTGTAGAAGTAACTATACGTTTCCTCAGACGTAACTTAGCAGAAACACGGGGCTGTAATGTCTCTCTCCTTCGATCAAACTTATGATGTCGATGACTTAGTTTATCTCCCTTTAAGATTTCAGCTTATATATGCAGCGGAACAGTACACCCAATTTTCTTCAATATTTCAAAGAATCGAACAACGCTCTCTCCGAGTCAATCTTTCAAAAACACGACGAATTTCGTAGAAAAGAGCGAGCTTCTTCTTTCTCTCATTCGACGACGAGGTGATATCGGCAATGCAACGAGCAATTTTTGAAACGTCTTCTTCAGCGGGGCAACGGACAAAGGATGAAACCTGCTACCTCTAAGAAGAGGTGAGGTTTCAAGGAGTCCAGTTTCTTCCTCCAAAACTTCCATAGGAACTGTAACCTTAGCGGCTTCCAATCTCTTGATTTTAGCTATTTTCCCGTTTCTGTTTCTCCTTTGTGTTCTAGTTAAAGACACAGACTTAGAACTGGACCTAATTTCAAAAACAGAAGGTAGCGAAGTGAAAGCCAAATTTTCTCCAATCATTGGTTCATCGGCCATCAGTACACTTTTCCCTTTTGCTAATGCTGAAGTAACAGCAGACGTAGCAACAACCAAATCAACAGGAGCAGCAGAAACATTCTTGGGACTGACCTCAATGATTTTAGTAACAGATTTCACAGCAACAGCAGGATTATTTTCAACCAATACTCGCTTCAAAGGAGGAAATTCATCAACAGACCTCAGGTTGAATTCTACAACAAGCTCCACTGACTTATTTGTCTCAGATTTCACTACTGCTACTGGAATATTTACAAACTTGACCTCAGCATCGTCAAAACCTTGACCAAACTTGATCATCGTCTTGTTAGGTAATTGATTCTTATCAACAATAATATCCTTTCCAGAAGCGAAGGAAAAGATCAATTTCGGGGAAGACATTTCTGGCATTGGAAATAAACATCAAGATTAACTGGGCGCCCTTTTCAGGTCTTATCCGAACAAATTATAGAAAGTTTTAATTAATTGACTTATTCTAAAATTAAGCTAAAGCAAATACAAAAAGTATAGTATCCAATCTGAGATTTGAAGGACTCGTACAAAGGATTAACCTCGCATCGAACTCACTTCGATAAACCGCTACTAACCTACCACACCTATTGGAGGTCCACCCCACTTTCAGGATTTCAAGATTCTGGAACCTCTATGTTTAAGAATGATTAAACAGTAGCTCCAGAATCAAAAAGGAGTTGACAATACTCGCTCAAGGAAGAAATGAGCGAAGCACATCAACGAAAGAATGATAGTCTGGCCCACTAGGGATATGAGCACACTATCGATGTATGAAAACAGATCCTTATGATCCAAAATAGAGAGAAGAATTAGTCCCCAGCGGAGTCGCCATAAATTGTCGGGCCATTTTTTTTTTAAATAAAATTTTAAAATTTAATTTAATGTAATAGGTAAATTATTTTTTTTATTTTTGAAAATGATAATATATATTTTTTTTATTTTGAAAATAACGAGACCAGATAGATCTCATATGTCAAATAGTTTAAATAGTTGAGCACAATACCACAAGTGACACATCATCTTGAAAGATGATCGTACCACTTGTTAGTAGGCTTAACTATCTAAACTTAAAAGGTGAATGACTCTATTTTGGTCTGTGTATTTTATAGCCGACAAATTCCCCTATCTAATATACAAATTAGACAGGGTTTAGATTAATCTGGGTTCTTAATTCCCTATAGAGGCAAGCCCCTATAGTTAATTACATCTTAAGCAACCGAAATCACCTAAGAAAACTCTCGATAAAGATCATGGGCTTCGTCTTCAAGAATATCAACGTTTAGGTTTCCACGATTTCTTGTAGAAAAGTCAAAAGGGAAAGGCTCAATGTGGAACAGTTATTCTTATAATCCAACGAAATGAAGAGTAGGAGACGTCGAAGATACTGAAGGAGCTTCAGTGACATCTCAAACTAACCTATGATTGGGCTTGATATCTTTGAAAGTGAAGTTATATTTAATATTTTAATCCTGTAAATTATTTAGATGATTTGGGATTTATATCTACATGTCATATGTAAATAACCCAAAAATATGAGAGGATTTATGTCATGCCAAACGAAAACCTCGGAATCCTAAACAGTTTAGGACTTATATCGTACGATATACAATCGTACTCAGTCCTAAAAGATAGTGTGAGGGTTTATGTCGTATCAAACGACAACCTCAACGCCTTACAGATGTTATTTATATCTATGAAAGTCCGATCGAAGATCCTTCATTCGTCCTCTGTCGTCTCGTCTCGAGAAAGGATAAAGATAGGAGAGAAAAGAGAAGAACATGTCTCGAACGGCCTATCCTAAGGGTATATGCAAGGGAATAATTAAAGTAAACATGTATAATAAAAAAAAAGAAACAACCATGCCCTAAATGTCCTATCCTAGGGGTATGTACAGGTGTGCAAGAGAAGTAATAACTAAAATGGACATGTATAATAAAAAGAAACTAGCCATGCCCTAAATGGCCTACCCTAGGGGTATATACAGGTGTGTAAGAGAAGTAATAATTAGAAGCATGAATATGAATAAGTATGTACAATAATGAAAGTAAAGGAATGCAAAACAATATATAGTAAATAAAGTAAAAGGATTATGTAGTAAAAAAAAATGTGCACCTGGTCAACTTTGTCGATGCCTTGGAAGCAAGCTAATAACTACAAGTAGCTATATAATCAGGTTTAGTTATAAACATATAAAAGATCAAAGTGGGGGGATAAGAATTCCATTTCAGGATAGGCTCAGTCTATAGACTTCTTTTTTTTTATCACGATCCCACAGGCAGCCCAAAGTATTGAAGTCTGTATCAATCTCAAATAAAGTCACCAGCAAATCACCTTAGAGTAGGCAATCCTAATCCCTACCACTAAATCGACGAGTGAACCAATGTGTAGTATCTAAATTTTGAAAGTATAGTATATGTGATTGTAGTATCTGAATTCTTATGAGTGTAATATCTGATGTGTAGTATCTTGTGTGTGATGTGTGATGTGTAATGTGTAATGTGTAGTAAATAGTGCATAGTGTGTAGTGTGTTATGTGACATTTGTGTGATATTTAATATGTGGTATGTGGTGTAATATTTAATATGTGGTATGTGATATTTGATAGTGGTATGTGTATGATAAGTTTGATAATTATATGTGTTGTGTTTGATGCGGTGTGTTTGATATGTCATGTTTGATTTGATGTACTAAATGTGTTGTGTATAATGTGCTATGTGTGTGTGATATGTTATGTGTTTGATGTGTTATGTGTTAATATAGTATCCGTTGTCATGCAAGTGCGGTGTTTATTGTCGTGCAAGTGTGGTGTTTATTTATCGTTTGAGTGTATTATCTGTTGTCGAAATATCTGTTACTATACCAGTGTAATATCTGGTGTCGTAGTATCTGTTATTGGTTCCCGAATTTCTTAAAGGTAGGGATTAGAACTACCTAACTCATAAGGTAAAATGGGCATCTATCTCTGAGTATTGATTTTTATTTGTTTCAGCTATAAAAGCATGATTATTAAAGTCTGTGCATCATTGCCTGTACCCCACATTTCCAACTTATGCCCACTTTGATATTTCATATGTAATATAATCAAAAGAGATTTCAATTTTCACAAGTGAAGCCAAGCTAGAGAACATTTCCAAACCCAATGTATAATACAAATTCAAATTACCTAAAGCCTGCTTAATTATTCAATTCCAGAATTTGGCTCCATCCAGACCAAGGCAAAGAAAAGGGGAACATAACACAAAGCTATGGGGAAAGAAAGTAGAATGGAATGAAGTAGAACAAAATCATCTAAGAAAAATCGGGCAGCATAACGGAGTAAAAAGAATTTTCCACACCTGCAATTTGCATAAAAAGAGATGTCGCAAGCATGTATATGTAACAATCAATGTTTCCAAAATTATGTGATACACTTCTCATATTAGCTCAAGAATGCCTCGCAAAATACTGAATAAATTAAGCACTGAAACAATGCTTCAATCCCTTTCAAATCGACAATTAATCAAAGCCCAAATTTTGATAACAAAATCCCAGCAAGAGGGTTCCCAAATAAAACGAATTAAGTCTTGCGATATAACAATTCATGTGCTATGTAAAGGTTAAGAACTTAACCTTAATCTGTAAATATATAAGAGTTAAATGAAGAATATATAGAAATTGAAGATTAGAAGTTAAACAGTAAATACAAAAGAATTAAGTGGCATGTATGTAAATCTCTTTTCTGGATCCAAAATAAATCTCTAAGTTTCTCTTCTCAAATAATTTTGCATTGCAAGCCTTCCTCACTTCTTTTAGTAAATTTATTTTTAATTTGCACAACTAGCTCATATGTTCCAGCCCGAGATTCTTCCTTAGAGCACAAAAAAAATCATCCCCAAATCCTCCCTGTAAAGGGGTATTTATAGCCGAAGAAGGGGGAAAGACTTACCGGCGGTGAGAAACAAAGCGGTGAGGAGAATCCCACA
The DNA here is from genome assembly GCA_022702705.1 of Papilionanthe hookeriana x Papilionanthe teres. Classification (NCBI taxonomy): domain Eukaryota; kingdom Viridiplantae; phylum Streptophyta; class Magnoliopsida; order Asparagales; family Orchidaceae; genus Papilionanthe; species Papilionanthe hookeriana x Papilionanthe teres. The sequence goes on along the minus strand of CM040427.1, from coordinate 75,160,654 downwards.
GCAAGCAAGAAAACAGTCAAGATTAGCAAGAAGGAAGGTCACCCGACTTGCTTGAGCGGGAGAAACAGTTAGGAAATACGACCGGCAGTTACAACCGGAGAGAATGTCGGTTGTGGTCGGAGGAGGGAGAGGTGACCGGGAAACCGGTTGGGAAGCTTCTCGAAATCGGTCATCACTGAAGAAGAGGATGGCAGGGACCGGTTAGGGCACGGGAAAGGGATCGAAGGCGCGTGGGTGAGATAAGAGATAATGAACAGTAATCGTGCCCCATGAATCATAGGATTAGGTTAAAGAAAATAACATATTTTTATCATATATATAAAAAAAAACATTTATTTATATTATCATTTTATTTAAAATCGTCGATTTACGCGCGATTCGAGCCGACTCGAAACCCTAACAAAATATATGTCCTTCCCAGCTAAAATCGACGTTTCGAATGCATCGGCGCGGTCTGTTTCGTCATCCGGGGCCATTCGGACAAGTTCGCCGACTGTCGAGTCAATTTAAATTAAATTTGCGCAACATGACAAAAATGAATTTATTTTGACCCGACCGGAGCCACTTATCGAGCAAATTAATGACCGGTCTTCGCCTAAGCGAGAACCATAGCCAAACATATTGCTCGTGGCAAAAAGTCAAACGTCGCACGCAGTGGGGTCCACCTATGGTTTTCAAATCACTATAGGAACTCAACAAGAGTTTCAATATGTCGGTTTGTAATCGACTCAACTAACTGTCGAGGATTTAGAGCCGTCCATATGAAACTTCGAGGAGCAAGGAAATGGCTTGAATTTCTAAATACGGTGGGTCCCGGTCTAGTCCTCTAAGAGAGTCCAAAATAGGAAAATCCTAGGGCTAGATCTTAGGCTCTAAGGAGAGGGAAAAGAAAGACTTCAAAAATGAGGTCAACAATATGGGGTTTAGACTTTATGGGAGCATTTGTTCCATCATCTAGAAAAATTTATATTTTATTAGCAGTTGATTATATTTCAAAGTGGATTGAAGCTGTTGCTTTACCAAACTGTGATTCCAAAAGTGTTTCTAAATTCTTAAAGAAAATGATATTTTCAAGATTTGGAATGCCTAAGGTAATTATCACCGATGGTGGAAGTCATTTCGTGAATGTAAGAATTCAATCATTACTACAAAAATTTTGAATCAAACATAGAATTGCAACTCGCTTATCACCCACAAACAAGTGGAATGGTCGAAGTATCAAACGGAGAAATTAAAAAAAATTTAGAGAAGACTCGTTAATCCTAAAAGAACTGATTGGGTTGATAGACTTGATTCTGCATTATGGGCTTATAGAACAGCTTATAAGACACCAATCGGAATGTCACCTTACCAGTTAATTTATGGTAAACATTGTCACTTACCTGTTGAACTTGAACATAAAGCTTATTGGGCGATAAAGAAGTTTAATTTTAATTTGAATGAAGCAGGAGAAAAGCGATTATTGCAATTGAATGAGATGGAAGAGATAAGAAATGAATCATATGAAAATGCAAGGATTTATAAAGAGAAAATGAAGTTTTTACATGATAAGAAAATTTTAGGAAAAATTTTTTGAGCCTGGACAAGAAGTATTACTGTTTAATTCTCGTTTAAAACTTTTTCCTGGAAAATTAAGATCTAAATGGATTGGACCCTAGATAATTGAGAAAGTATACCATTATGGAGTCGTGGATATTAAAGACCCCAAAACAGGAAAAATTTTTAAAGTAAATGGATTAAGATTGAAGCCTTATTTGGGAGATATTAAAATGATTTATAAAGAGGCTTATGAATTGAGTCAACCTGATTAAATATTTACTTAAGTCGGGCTGACGACGTTAAACCAAGCGCTTTGTGGGAGGCAACCCATAATGATCTTTTGTTTTGAGTGTTTTTATATTTTTAATATAAGGTTATGCCTCGATCTTGACTAATTTTATATTACTTTAGAAAAATTTGATGCTTATAAGTCTTTGTTGACTTAAGCTGAAGATTATTTTGAAGTATGTAAGATTTAGAAATTGGATCACTCTATTCTAAATATGAGTAAAAAGGAGATCTAGTTAACCTTCATTATGATTGCTTACAATTTGTTTTATTGAGTCTAGATTACTCTTACCAGTATAATTTACCTATCTTGGAGAACGAAACTTTGAAATTTGACGATTAGGTGAAACGGAGTTGAACATAGTTCCGGCGCCTAGGCGCCAAGATTCGGCGCTTAAGCGCCCGAGTTAAACTATGTATCAATAGGTCCGGCGCCTAGGCGCCAGATTTGGCGCCTAAGCACCACGGTTACTGGGTCGTGCAAAAACTGAAATTTTCAGTTTTTCACACGATTTTCACCTTTAAATCAACCCATCTTCATCCCTAACCATCAAGCAATCAAAGTTACGTCCATTACACTTCATTCTTGAGAGATTTGAGAAATGTTTGAAGAAATGGAAGGAAGAAATCTTTGAGAAGAGGCTAGGGACAAGGTCTCAAAGGATCCTCAACCCTACTTCAATGGTTTCATCGCATTAAGTTTAGAGAAAATTTCTAGTCGTTTGGATAAGTTTGAAGCAGAGTTTAAAAGCATTGGAGATCGCCTTCATGAGATGTTTCATCAAATTAAACATCTAGAATGGCAGATGAAACTTCAATTTGATCATTTTGTGGCTTATCAAGATGCTCAAGTTGAAATGTATGCGAAGAACAAGTGGATTGACGAAAAGACGGCTTCTTATTTCCCGAGAGCGTTAGTGTTCTTTCTAAGCGAAATACACAATTTCCCTTGTGAAGATTAGAGTATTCTGGTAATGAGATCGTTATTATCTGGTTTGTTGAGTCATTGTATCGATGTAGTGAATCGATTGTATTTGTGTATTTGCTTTCATGTTTAATGTGTGTTGTTTTTGCTTAGAAATTGTTGTGTTTGATTGTGTATTAGGAACTTGAATCAAGTATGATACTTATCTGGAATATATTGAGCCAATATTGAAGATTATAAATGGAATTTAGTGAAGTTTGATTTAAACTTTATGTTTGATTGGTGGATTTAATATTTAATTTTTAAAATTTTTGGAAAATGTTTTAGAAGTTAGAAACTGAAGCTCTACTCTAATGTGAGTAATTGGAAGTTGAATTTATGAATTTTGGTGGAAAATTAAATTTAAAAATAATTTTTTGTGAAAGGCGAGTCTGGCGCCTAGGCGCCAGAATTCGGCGCCTAAGCGCCTGTTCGGCCTGTACCCGAAAAATTCCTTAAATACCCCCAAAAGCCATTATCGACGCCTAAGCCTTCTTCTTCCTGCATTTTTCGCAAAAATCAGCTTTTAGAATCCATTTTGAGGTCAAAACATCAAGGATTTGGGCGTGAAACCACTAGAATTCATTGTCTCAAGGTCAGATCTACACTTTAAACCATTTATTTTTGATTTTCACCATAGATTTCCCTAGGTTTTGCTAAGAACCGAAATTTTGAAAAAATTTTGATTTTTAGTGATTTCTTTGGATTTTTAAACTTATTTTAAGTTTTCTAAACTTAAAAAGAGTTTAAATTTTTTATTCCTAAATTTGTTCTTGTTTTCTTTCACGTTTATATGGCTCCGAAATCTAAATGCGGGAAGACACGAGACAACTTCGATAGCAGTAAATTTTCTATTGCGGTACGCGTATTTTCGATTCGACGAATTTGCGATGTCGAGGAAGTTCATTTCAGAACGAAGTTTCTATCATCCGGGGGAGATGATTGAAAACACTATTGTTGCGCACAACTGGCAACGATTCTATTATTTCACTGCTGTTGTTGTTATCCCTATAGTTCGAGATTTTTATGCGAATTTTTTGGATGCCGAAGATTATGAAGTTTTTGTCAGAGGTGTCGGAGTAGGATTTACTCCTGAAAGAATCAATGTATTTTATGGCCTGCCACCGACTATAGAGTGCCACTATTTTGTATTATCTCCATTTGAGGGAGATTTGGATATGATCATTGCTTATTTGACTGACGGTACTGGATCTTGGAAGATCAGGAACGGAAAAAGGGTAAACTTCAAATCCTCCAAGTTAAATGGTATTTCTAAAGTATGGCACTATTTTATTTCTGCAAGATTGTTACCTTCCAACCACCTGAGTGAAGTGACTAGAGATCGAGCGATCTTAAACTACTGCATTCAGGAAAGGAAGCCTATTGATGTCGGCAGTATTATTTATGATTCTGTGGATTCTACTCGCAAGATCCAAGCACTTCGTTGGACTCGGGATTCTCATATCTGATTTATTCATTATGTATTAGCAATGGAGTCACTGCAGATATTTCAGAGGAAAGGTTGAAGACTACTAAGCCGATTGGTCAGCAGAGCATTAGCATATATGATCGTCTTCGAGGGAAGAGATCGACTGCTCCTTCTTCTTCTCGCACCCACTCCGGTAGACCTTCTACTTCCCGACCTTCTACTTCGCCGAGCCACCATCGAGTTTCGGGAGTCAATGCATGGTCGGTTTATAGAGCGACGGCAGGAGTTATTTCAAACTCATTGCGGGGTCGATACTTATTGATAGGAAACTTGATCATTTATCCGACTATACCCGCGAGGAAGACTAGCTATGATGCTGAGTATGATGAAGCACTTGTCAGATTTCTGAAGGGTGAGCATGATGTTAGTTTCCCTACCTTTCCTAATTTCACACCATTCGTTGATCCTAAGGATGATGAGTTTTCCTTTGGTGACGATGATGATGATGAGGCTACAACCAGTGACTAGTAGTTGATAGATCTCTATGTTGTGCTACTTTGTTGTTAGTTTGTTTTATTTGGTTTGTTTGTTTAGTTTGATGTTTGATGTATGTTGATTTGTTTATGTACCTGTGTGGATTGATTAGTGTTAAGATTCTGTTGTTAGAATATTCTTAGTATATTTTGTTTGAGACTGAGATTAGAGTTAATTTATGATATGTTTGTTTCAGTCTATGTCGGCATATTTTTAGGTTTGTGTTGTATTTTGAAAAGGGGGACGCCCACAGAAATTGTCGGTGAATTTTAGATTTTAAATTTAATTTAAATATATATATATATATATAATTTAAAAAGTAGCATTTGATTTTGAAAATTTTAAGATATAAAATCAAACTGATCTCACATCCCAAATAGTTTATATAAACGAGCGCCACATCACAAGCTGTGTATCTATCCTGAAGAATAGACACACTACTTGATGATGGGGCTCGATTAACTAAACTAGAAGATTTGTGACATCCGTTTGGTCTGCGAACCAATTTTATAAGCCGACAAGTTCCATGCTTAATATAAAAGAATTAAGCAAGGTTTATATTACCTGGGTTCTTAAAGTTCCCTATAAGGGCAAGCCCCTATAGTTAATTACATCTTAAATGACGGGAATCATTTAAGAAAACTCTCGATAATGATCAGTGGTTTTGTTCTCAAGAATTTCAAAGTTTAAGGTTTTCAAAGGATTGGATTTTGGAAATTTCAATAGGGATTAGCTCAAATTTGGAAAAGTTTATTTTGGGAATCTAATAGAAGAGAAGTAGGAGAAGCTGAGGATCCAAGAAGAATCTTGGCAACTTCCCAAACTATCCTATTGTTCGGTTTAAATTTAGGAAAATTATTTAATGTTGCAATCCTGCCAATTTTAATTAATTAGGACTTATATTTGCATGACATGATCATACAAATAGCCTTAAAGATATGAGGGTTTATGTCGTACCGAACGACTACCTCGGAGTCCTAAGACCGGTTAGGGCTTAATTTGCTTAACATGATTATACAAATGCCTAACAAAAAGTTGAGGATTTATGTTGCACTAGACAAACTACTTCAGAGTCCTGTGGCTCTGTTATTTAATGCTAAGAAAGGTTTTGTTGAAGTAGACTCGAGTTTTGCTGATGACGAGGGCCATGCTGCTCACCATGCCCTGAGCTCCTTGTTGTTGCAGAGGTTTAGTTTTAGAAGTCATAAATCAGGAGATGAGAGAAGTGTTTTGGTTTAGAGAAAATCTTAAAATCCAAGTATTTTTAATATTTTAATTAAAATAAATCTTAAAGTTGTTTAAACAGAACCGATTAAGATCTCACGGTTCCGTCATCCCGGCACCGTTATTTTCATCGAATTCACTTAGTCCAAATGAATTTGGTAAACTCAACTGAATGAGTTCCACACTTTCATTTTGACCGTGGGAAATCCCGTTAGCAACACGTAGGTTACATCATCCGAGGTATTCCCGATCATTCAATGAGACGTTTTAATTTAGTTGCAATTGTAGTTTTATTGTTTTGTTTGTGATTAAATTTTGAGTTGTTTTATATTTTGGAATGTTGTGGCGGTGAATTTTATCTTGCAATGAATTTTAATTTAGTTTTGGTTTCAATTCAGGGACTATCCTAAAGGTTTTGGTTTTCATGCAACAGTCTTATTTAACATGCAAGAAAAGTAAAGTACAGTGCATGTAAGTAAATTGCAATAAAGTAAATTACAATAAAATAAAAGCGTACCTGGAGGGTCTTCCCGTCATCCCAAGCTGCACTTAAAACACATGTTAAGGCATTTAAATATTTCAACAGATACTTAGGTAAAGCTAAGGGAAGCGTTTTGATTGTCTACCAGAATCCTAATCCTATTGCAAGTCATTTCCTATGACATCTAGGTTGTTGGTTTGGTTTAAGGATGATTTTCTTCATCAAAGAACAATTAAATTCAATTGGTCTTCTAAAACATCCCGTCGTATTGAGGAAGTGCATAGGACGAGTCCTAAACATCTTTTCAATACTTCTGGGATTATTTTGAGCCCAAGTAAATTTAGTTGCACATATGAATTAGTCATTCAGAAGTTTAGTTAAACCTTGTCTCTTGCTCAGTGAACTTGGGTATTTGATTACCTGATAAATGAAGTGACATCTCATTTAATACTCTATTTAAGAGTTATAATAATTAAAGCCTTTAAGGGCAAGTTGGTTTATCGAGAATTTTAATCATTCTTAATTTAAAGTTTGAGTTAATGATTTAAAGTGATTTAATTTATTTATGAGGTTTAAGTTTGGAATAGTGTTCAAATTATTTTAGATTTAAATTAAATCTTTACACTTTCAATTATCTTAGTATTTCAGATTGATGTTTACGTTTAAATTTACTTAGATAGAAAGAGGTGTTGAAATTATTGATATGTTTTGATCTAATTCTTAATGATTTCATTTAGGTTTGTTGTTAAATGATTTTAATTTAATTTAATTCAATTTGATTTTAATTTAATTTTAAATTAAATTTAATTTATTTTAATTTAATTTTAATTTAATTTAATTTTAATTTAATTTAATTTAATTTCAATTTTAATTTAATTTGATTTTAATTTAATTTTATTTTATTTTATTTTATTTTATTTTAATTTTAGTTTTAATTTTAATTTAATTTTCATTTAATTTATTTTAATTTTAATTTTAATTTTAGTTTTAATTATTAATTTGGATTATTATTTTAATTTTTAATTAAGAACTAAATATTGTTAAAGTGATTTATTTAGGGATTTTTAAATTAAAGAATAAATATCCTCTTAATAATATCCCTATTTTAATAATCCAAATTTTAAACATATTCTTTCCAAAATTTAAATCCTTTAATTAATTACAGTTTCATTTTGATATTTTCAAAGTGTTTAATGGGTTTCTACCCTTTTAATTTCCCTAAGTTTCAATCATCCAAGAGAAAGTTTAAGATCAAATATTTTACCCCCCATTTTGATTAAACCTAAAGTTTTAATTAAGGGTTAAAATTTTTAATTACCTTTATGCCCTTTTAAGCTCATTTATTTCATAACTCACTAAATTGAGCTCAAATGAATTTGAAATTTTTATGTCACTTCACTCATATGTCAATTAAGATATTAGAGCAGAAAATATGATTTTTCTGAATTTAATTTATTTATATAACTATTTTTAGTTAAAAATAAGGATTTTCAAAGGAAATTCAACAACATAACTAAGGAAAGAATTTTGTCCTTAAGAAAATTATGGATGTTCCTAATGACTAAAGGACCACTTGGACCAAATTTTGTGATTTTTTTAATTATATTTTATTTATTATAATTATTTTGAGTTTTAGAGTATTAATTAATTTTAAAATAAAATAAAACTTGAAAAATAGGTTTTATATTTTTCTTAAATTTCTCTGACCTCAAGGAGTCCAGAGAAATAAATTTTATAATTTTTTTATTTTTCTTTGATTTATTAGAATTATTTTAGTGAAAAAAGGTTGAAAATTCATTTTTTTAATATTAAAAATTACATTAAGCCTTTAAAATTCAATATTTTATCCTAGGGACTTAGGAAAAATATTTGGTTTGTTCCTAAATGGTTAGGAGTCAAAATGTGACATTTTTATGATTTTTAATATTTTTATGATTTTTACTATTTTTTAATTATTAAAATATTAAAATATTGTGAAAAATCAACTTTTTTAGAAAACTCTAATTTTAATTTTTCTAAACTCTCTTGATATCAGAGAATCTCCAAAACCATTTTTGTTAATTTTTAAAAAGTATTTTTGGAGTTATGAATTTTTAAAGTTCCATTTTGCTCATGAGGCTTAATCAACCCATTTGGTGGGGTTAATCAAGTCCAATTGACTTCAAAATTTTATGTAAAGTTCCTCTAACCCCAAAGAGTAATGGAGAATTTTTTTCAAGTCAATTTTATGTATGGTTAACCCTAATTAATTCAAATTTAATTTTAGGTGTTTAGGCCAATTAAGGTTATTATGAATGAATTAACTCAAAATATATTTTTCATAGGGTCCTCTGGTCTTAAGAAACATCACTAAATTTTCTTAGAATTTATTTTACAACATGCTAATTATTGGAATTAAAATACCTAAAACAGTAACATGAACTTGAAAATTCAATAACTTTTCACAGAGATGGCCTCTAACCTTGAAAAACTCAGGAAATGTTCCCAAGATCAGAGGCTTGAAAAACCCTATGGTCTCATGTCATGGTGAATTGTCTATGAAAATGAAGAATCAAAATACTAAAAACAGTAAATAAATTATTAAAAATAAAATACTCATGCAATTAACTTTATTTCTTTTCCATATTATTCTCCTCTGTTCACTGAGCAAGAGGGTATTTTTATCTTATTTTTGTGATTTTTCCATGCAAAGATATGAATTTTCTAAGTTCTGGGTATTTAATTAATTCAGAAAATAGGGATTTATCTACTTATCCACGTGGCGCCGCGTCAACATCGGCAGCTCTGAAGACCCTACGTGTCACGCTCCTATTCGACGCCGCCACTTGAGTCAGCAGCCACGCGTCCCGCGGTTCATGTACCATTGCGCCGTCCGACTTGATCTCGACCGTCCGCTCGATACACGCGCGATCCAACGGCTCGTGGTCATCTTCTACGACTGGTGTGCACCCATGACCGTCCACACTAAAACCCTAAGATCTCACTCGATTCTTAATGGATTACATCCATACGGTTTATAGGCTATGAAATTAACCCAAACAAAATGGAGAATTGCTGGAAGCTCGGGAGGAAGAATGAGTTCATACCTTTGCTCAGAGAAGTGAAGCTTCGATCTGAGGGTTGTGTCACCTTCGATTGAGTCTAAGCAAGCTCCAGATGAAGTCCCTGGCTCTGGGGAATTGTCTAAGTATGAAAGTGACCAAGGATGATCACAAAGCTTGGAGGTTGGAAGCAATGGCTGGCCTGGTGAGGGGGCTTTTGCTGGGGAACTTCTCCTCTTGGTCTGATGAAGGTGTAGGACCAATCAATTTGGAGATTGGCTCACCGTGGTGAAGTGTCCTGTTTTTGGGTGGATTTTCAACTCGAAATCGAGCTCGCGAGAGAGGGTTTTAGGGCTGGATTTCAGTGGGGATCAAGTTCTCTATGTCTGGAGAGGGGTCTGGAATGATTTTGGCAGAGTTTTGGTAAGGTTTTGGTTCAACTCCCCTTTTGGCCGAGAGGTGGTGGTGTTTAAATAGAGGTGGCTGGAGGGCTTCCCAGGGGGTTTGGAGGCTGGGATCAGCTGCTCAGGGGAGGAGAAGAACAGCCATGGTGTCCATTTGGGTTGGGACAGCTCAGCCAGGGAGAATTGAAAAAATTGTCTCACATTGAGCTCTCGGCCATGGTGTTTTCCGGCGACCCAGGCAGCTGGTTGGCCAGGTATTGGTCACCATCTTGACCAGTGAGGTCAGGCTGGGATTTGGTGCAAGCAATTGGCTATTGCCATGTGTAAGGAGGTTTGATTAAAATGGCATGGGGTAAGGATCATTTTGGCTTGATTTTAGTCAATTCATGTATTTGGATTTGGTGCACCCACCAAGGGAATGATTTGGGCTGAGGGAGGTCAGATGAGTCAGCTGGTTTGGAGTGGAGAAGTCCCCATCCAAATATATTTGGATTAATTTTGGGTTAGGGTGGAACATGGGTATGGCTAATGACTTTTAGGGAGTGTTTAAAGGATCTCCTCCTTTTACCATTTAGGGAGGGTTGACAATCCTAAGATTCTCATGGCTTCCATGTGGCTTAAGCATGGCTCCAAGGCTTGCTCATGGCTTGGCTCAATTTCATGGAAATGGGTTATTTGGAGTTTTGAAAATTTTGAATTCTTTTAATGGGATTTGTCATGATGCCATTTTGGTTTGATCAACAAGATGGATTTTGGACATAGGGGGTGGTTTTGATTAAAAAGAATGACAAATGAAAATGTCATGTGGGCTTTAGGATAGATTTTGGGCTTTCAAAATGGTTTTGGATGGGCTTTTAAAGTGGTTTAAGGAAGTGGGCTTTTGGATTTTAAAATGAGCTTTTGGATGAAAATTTTGTTAAGGACCATGTCAAATAAATGTTGAAATTGTTTTAGGCATGTGTCATGAGTGGTTTGGAACAAGTTTAAAGTGATTTTGAATTGAATTGGGTTTAATGTGGGGTCTTTTGGTAAAGGGGTCAAGGTGGGCCAAATTGGGCTAACTTGGGTTAAGGTTGGGCTAAAGTTGGATTTGATGTAAAATTAATGTTGAGAAATGTTCATGGGAGTGTCACAAAGAGTTTCCAACTTTGGTTGGTCTCTAATTTTGGGATTTGGGCCCATTTGGGTTAGGTTTGGGCTTAGGCCAATTTAAGGGATTTTGGTTTTGGGTTAGGTTTGGATGGAGTTTAGGTTCAAATTTTGGGCAAATCAAGTTATTGTTTTGTTTATGGGGATGTTAGGAAGGCTTTAGAAAAGATTTGGGACCAATTGGGGTTGAATTGGATTGGTTTGAGCTAGGTTTAGGTCATGGGTCAAAATTGGGCCTTAGGCTTCAAATTGAAATTGGACTCAAATGTCAATCAAATTGGACTTGGATTTGGTCTAAATTGATGTTGGGGATATTGAATTAAAGTTTAGAATTGAATTGGACCAGAATTGAGGTCAATTGGGGTGGTTTGGTTTGACATTGGGTTCACTTAGGTTTAAAATGGGTCAAATTGGGGGATTTGGTAAAAGTGGAGTAAATTGCCAAAATTGGCCCATGGTGTAGTTGAACAAAATGAAATTGGGAATATTTGAGATTTTCTGGAATTTTCTGGGAATTTTTAGAATTTTTGGATTTTTTTGGGTAAAAGTGTATTTTGGTAATTTTGGGGGGTTTTAGGGGTATTTTTGTAAATTTTGGTATATTTGGCTATGGATAATCAATTTGATTGGGGGGAAATGTTTAGGATTGGTTTTGAGGAATTTTTGGTAATTTAGGCAATTTTGCAAATTTTGGGTCATTTCAAGGGTATTTAGTAGGTTTGGTGGGTCCGGGCCCCGGGGGTTAAAAATTGAAATTTTGGAAAAATGAAGATTGATCAAGTTTGAGTGAAATTGAATCATTTTTGTTGAGCCATGAAGTCATATTAAGCCCATATGAGCCATGAGAGGACTCATTTGAGGCATTCACTATGTTGTTCCTAACCCTCTTAGCCAGGGGCTTAGGGATTAAGAACCATCCATATGAATTACCTACATGAGTCAGGAAGTCAAGCTGGGTGAGAATGTGGTTTTAGGACTTGGAATGTGTGTGAGAGTGTAGTGTATGTGCAAGTCAACTCTCACCAGACCAGGCCAGCCAGGGTATTCCTAAGGCCAAAAGGTCCTATAGGGAACTCATCCTTTAAACCTCCACATTTGATTTCAACCCTCTAGGTGATTAGGGGTCTACAATCAAGCTTGTGAGGTTTGTAGGAAGTTAAAAAGTGGTTTGAATTTCTAAGTTGTAGGTCCCATTTCTAGTCCTCTAAGATTAGTCAAAGGAAAAGCCTGAGGCAAGATCCTAAGCACTAAGGAGAGAGAGATCAGACCTCACCAAAAATGAGGTCAACAGTCTACTGTTTAGTAATTAGTAATTTTGCTCTGCTTTTATTTTGTTTTAAATTTAGTATAATCATAAAAATTAGCCTGCTTACTTTTTATACCTGCTTCAATTTTATCTTTATTATTCATAAAAGCATGAGTAGAAGTAAATTTTTCTTTTTAAGATCGTTTTTACATACTTATAAAAATTTCCTTTTTAAAATTATGATTTTCTTTCTCTCATACTTTCAAATTTTCATAGTATATCAAAACTTAAGTTTTGGGGAAGGGAAATACATTCAAATTTAAATTTTATTTGTCCTTAAAGAGCTAATATTTTCTTAAAATAAAAACTTTTTAACATAACTTAAGGAATGAAGAATCTATTTAAGATCACTTTTATTTTTGAAATTATAAACAATTTAGTGAACTTAACCAAAATTTTAATAACTTTGATTGATTTTAAGAATAGAATTATTTAACTTAAAGAAGAATAAGATTAAGGAATTTTTCTATTCATGGTAGAAATAATAGAATTTTAGAAGTATTAAGTAATCAAAAATTATCACTTGAAAAAAGAAAAGATTGAAAATCTTTTTGAATTTTTATTCATGTTATAATAATTAAGTGGAAATGTATAAGTTTTGAAAATATAAGTTAAGGATAGTGAAATTCAAAATCATTAACAGACTATCCAGATATAGTAATCCTCTGTATATGTTAAAAAAAAAAAGAAAAAAAGAAAAGAGAAGAGAGGAGAAGCTTGAGGAAATGTCTAATCAAAAATTGGCTTCACTTGAATTATCTTATAGAAGGAAAACTAGTTACATATTTTACTTAATTTTTATGCATGAATCTTTATTTAGGAAAGGTTTTTCAAGAAGATCTTTTTCTTGTAAATAATCTATGAGATCTTAATATAATAAACTTCTATTATTTTCAAAATGGATGAAAAATTTGAAATCTTATGATTTGGTAGTTGAATATTCTTTAAATTCTTAAAATTAAACCTAGTTAGTGAAATTGGGTTAATAATTTACTAAAGACTTTATAAAATCAAAAATTATAAGGAATCTTAAATATTTATCTTTTATTCCAAAGGTTATACATTTTATATAGTAAAAAGGTTACTTGAGGACAAGTAACATTTAAGTTTAGGGGATTTTGATCCATGAAAAAAATACCTATTTCTATGCCTTGATTTTTATCAATTTCTAAGGATATTATTCTTTAATGAAAATTTTTGTGTTTTTGGATGTAGGTGATGTAAAAAGGTCCAAAAAAGGAAAAATGGTGAAAAAGAAGAAAAAATGGAGCAAAATACAAGAATTATCAAAAATTATGGCCTGGCGCCTAGGCGCCAGAAGTTGGCGCCTACGCCCCAGACTCGATACAGAAACTGTCAAGTTTTTGACGACTTTTGGACGGTTATTTTGACGGAGTGAGCGGTTATTGGACATTCTAGAAGACTGTCAGTTGTTCCTTGATAATAGGACATGTGATACATTGCATTTGGACGCTCCAAAATGGTTTTAATCGCGAAGAGGTGCGAGCCAAAGTGAAGAGGTGCGAAGACCTGGACGCGGTGTCTGACGCCTAGGCGCTAGAAGATTCATTGAATTTGGACATGTTTTGAAGAGGTGTCTCAAGGCAACCCTTGAAGCCTATAAATAGGAGTCCACTCCTTTAGAAAAAAATGTGCCCCCATTGTATCCCCTATCTCTTAGCCACTTTAGGATCTCTCATCCTTAGAGAGAGAAATAGAGAGAGAAATTTAGAGCTACTTTTATTTAGTTTAGTGAGTTTATTTTCAAATTGTTGCATCTGGAGTTCATTACACTGTGGAGTCAGTTGGAATCAGAAGTTCTGTAGAAAGAATATTTGAGATAAGTATTTTATTTTTGATTCAAAGTTTATTTATTATGTTTTGCTGTTTATATTCAATTTTTTCTGAGTAGTTAGTTTACTTTCTTCCTTCAATTATGAAAAGATAAATAAGATAATATAAAATTTGATGGAGAATTGAAAATCAAAATATTTTCAAAACATTGTGATGATATTAATACCTGATCTTACTTTACTTTTTAAATTGGCCATTTAAATTGTTAAAACCTGTTGAAGAGTTTTGAGACCTAGAAGGAGAAGAACTCTTAACTTGTAAATGTCACATGAATCCTTGGGTAGTCGAAGGCCATGCACGGGCTATTCAAGGTGAAGTGCAAATAAATAGGAAGATAAGATTTAAAGGGCGTAGAATTGATAAGTTTTTAGAGTGACAGACTAAATTCTTATAATTTGATTTACAGATAAGGAAAGGGTCACTAGTAGGGCCGACCATAGCCACCCTTGGACATCTAGTAGTGTGAGCCTAGATGAACCCATTATACTAACAATACATCTGGACCTGATCTGTAGATTAGCCAATGTTCTTTGCGCCTGGATCAAAGGGTAAAGAATAGGAATGCTTCTATTTGGCAAAATACCATAAAATAGATTCTCCAATGAATATTAAATTATCTTAAAAATCTTGGATTAATTGAAAGGAAGAAAGTTGTTTGTTTTATATTATTTTCACAAAATCATTTTCTTATTATTGTTTTCTTTATCTGCATCTAGTAAATTAAAAGTAATTTATAGTTAGATTAAAATACAAAAAGATTTTGAAATACAATATTTAAAAATTTATTACCCTTTTTCCCCGTGGGATCGATACTGGGGTCTTTGTTTCAAAGCCCTTTATTACTTGAAACGATACGTATACTTGCATAGTACCCAAAAATTATATAAAATATTTTCCTTTAAAATTATATTTTGCTATATAAACATATATTTAAAAAGTATTAATCACTAACGGCCTAGCATTCAGTAGCAATCAAGTTTTATTTAATGTTATTGCCGTAAATTAAAATTTGGTACACATCTATATAGCAAGTTATTCCGGGTCAAGTGTTTCGCGCCTTTGCCAGAAATTAAATTTTCTAGCAGTGGTAACAAATTCTTGTATTTGGAAATACAAAAATCGGGTCAGCTACACATGGAACTAAGTGTTTCGTATAAAAGAAAATTACATGCAAAATAAAAAATGGTAAAATTTTCATATGAAGAAAACTACATAGAGACTAAATTTTGAACCAAGTATTTAACATGAAAGTACTTACATAAAGAAAATAAATATAGCAAAATTCAAATGAGTCAAACTACATGAAAACTACTATGTGTTTTACATGAAGAAAATACATGGAGAAAAATTCATATGAAGCCAACTATATATGGAAAGTGCACATGTCATAAATGAACTTATGGGGATTACTACATAAGAGAAATAATTTCACTTCACATAAACTTCATACAAAAACAACAACAAGCCTTTATCCCACTAAGTGGAGTCAGCTACAAGAATCCTTTTTCTTTATTGCATCCTATTAAGTGTCATATTTTTATTTTCTAATAGATTAAGATCATTTTTATACAATATGAATAGGTTTAGTTAAGTCTACCTCTGCCTTTCTTAACAAAAGTCAAATCCAAAATATCTGCTCTCCTAATAGGATCATTAAATAGTCATTGTTAATGTGACCAAACCATCTAAGAGGACTTTCACTAATATTTTCAGTCATTAGAGCTACACCAACCCTATCACAAATACATTCATTTCACATTTTGAATCTAAGTGTCAAGCCACCCATCCTCCTAAGCACTCTCATCTCATTAACACTTAACTATGTTCTAATGCTTCTCTTTTTAAAGGCCAAAATTCTGCATCATTGAGTATTTCAAGTCTCACTTCCATCTTATAAAATTTTCCTTTAAGTTCAAGTAGTACTTTCTATCATACAACAAGTCTGATGCATTCCTCTTCTTCAATCACCAACTTGAATTCTACTAATAAAATCCCAATTTATATCATCATCACATTGAACAATAGACCTGAGATATCTAAAATGATCACACCTATTAATGATTTGATCACTTTAGTTACAACTCTGCCGCTAGAGTTATTAATACTAAAATTATATTCCATGTATTCGGTTTTAGATCTACTCAAAAGAAGGCCTGTAGAGTTCAATGTTGACTTCCATAATACTATATTTCCCTAAAATCATTCTCTAGTCTTATCCATAAGAAGGATATCATCAGCAAAAAGCATACACCAATGTAAATCCTCCTGTAAATGTCATGTAAAATCATTCATAATTAAAGTAAAAAGATATGAGCTTAAAATTGATCCCTAATGTAATCCAGCTTAAATAAAAAAATACTCGGTCGATCCTCCTTCTGTTCGAACATAAGTAACAACTCTTGTATACATATCGTTAATGACTTGAATATAATTCATATCAATTTATTTTTTTTCTCTAGAACTCTACAATGGACTTCTATTGGAACCATATCATAAGCTTTTCTAAATAAATAAATATCATATGTGAATCCTCCTTATTCTCTCTATACTTCACCATCAAACCTCTCAAAAAATGTATTGCTTCCATAGTAAACCTACTCCACACAAATCCAAACTGATTATGAGAAATCTTTGTTTCACATCTAAACCTATGTTCATTTACCCTCTCTCATAGTCTTAAAGTATGACACATCAACTTATCTTCTATAATTTGCACACTCTTGTGCATCCCCTTTATTCTTAGAAATGGGGACAAAAATACTCTTCCTCCACTCCTCAAGCATCATTTTAGTTTTTAAAATAATCCTAAAGAGTATAGCAAGCTAAGAAACTCTCAAATCTCTTAAATATTTCCACACTTCAATTGGGATATCATTAGGTCCTATTAATTATCAATCTTTGGTTTGCTTCAAAGCCTCCTCAACTTCTTTTGTACTAATACATTTATGATTATTGATGATGTTATAATCACTAAGGTCAATCATATTTTCAGAAACTTCATTGAAAGGTTTATCAGAAAAGCTCACCAAACTATTTTAAATATCTGCCTCTAAGAAAAGCACATTTTAATTTTCATCTTTAATACACTTGAATTCAAAATTTACTTTTCTCTTCTCTTTGTTTGGCCAGTTTATACATATATATTTCACCCTCATTAGTATCTAATCTATTATAAATTCCATTAAAAGTAGAATTTCAATTTAAAGTCACAATATGTTCTCTTGGACACCCTATAGGCCACCTTATACTTTTTTTAATTTTCTAAGATTTTACATGTAAACCAAATTTTGTAACAAAGTTTGATATATTTTATCTTGTCTTGCACATTATTATTTCACCACTAACTACTATTATTTATTTATACATTTTTTTCTTTTGAATCTCCAAGTACATCTTTTGCCACTTATTTAATAGTGCCTGTTACTTTGTCCCACATAGAATTTTCCTCTTCATGAATATCTTACTTATAAATTTTTTTTTTCTTTTAGGTGCACCCATCTAATTCAATCTCTTTTTCTCATAAGAAAATAATCAAATTGTCTTTTATTTAATTTTTATAAGTAATTATATGCTCATGAATTTTCTTAAATAGAGTATTAGCAATAACAAAATCATACACTAAAACTAAATCTAATATGGTTCTGCCTTCTTCATTAATCACTCCAAAATATTAATAATCATAAAAATTTCTAAAATCTTCCACCACTCTAAAAACATGTCCATATAAATATCCCTTAATAAAAATCCTTTCTTTAAGAGTTACCATTTGTATTGATTCTTCTCGGCCGTTCCATAAATTTTTCTCTTGAACATATATCTATACTAACTTGAGAAACATAAACACTTATAACATTAACAATTGTAATATCAACAACAATACGAAGGACTATAATTTTATCTCCAATTCTATCAATTTTACTACATTATCATTCAAACTCTTATTTATAATTACACTTACATCATTTCTAGTATGATTCCTCCTAAAATACCAAAGTTTAAAACCTTAGCTATCAATCTCCTTAGTATATTCTCCAACCAATTTAGTTTCTTGAATACATAAGATATTCATCTTCCTATGAACCATTATATCAAGTAATTTCATTAATTTACCTGTTAGAGTACCCATATTCTAATATCTTATCCTAATAATAGTTTCATGGACTAACTTCTTTTCCTACATCCGTTCATAATATGAGAATATTTACTTTTTTTGATACTATACCACGGCTCTGGTGTTGTGATCCTAGCACACTTTTCACTGTATTTAGGTCTAACCATGCGTCGCTTCTAGTGGATGCCCTAGCATTTACATAGGGATTTAAAAGATTAATGTCATGATTTTTTGATAAATTTTACGTTTGTTGTCGACTACTTAAGGAAACCTCCACTTTTTGCATCCGGGGCTTGGGACCTAACAATAGCAATGTTAACTTCACATAAACTAAATATAAATAAATTTATGTAAGTAAACGAAATGTTCAAACTAACTTCACATAAGTAAATCATTTTAAAATGAATATTGAATAAAAGAAATTCTCATGAGATGAACTCACATAAGCAAGCCACATGACTAAATGCATGAAAAAAAAAGTAGGAGAATGTAGTGGTGTTAAGATTCAACCATGAGAATGAGAAGAAGAAGAAAAGCGATGGAGGGAAGAAGACAAGAAGGGTGCTGGTTTTCATGTTTTATAATTATCCTACAAATCTATGTCTTTCCATGTTGTATCCAGTTAGGATAAGGTGTATGGCTAACTAAATAAAATGTGGCTTTCAAGGCAATAGAATGAGTTTCAGTTGTAATTTAAATTTTGATAAGGCAATCAAGGTACCATTGTAGGTGCACCATGTTAGCAAAATCCATATGGCAATAAAATTTTGGCAAATAAATTTTGCATTTGCAAACAATAGAAACTCTTAATTCATTTCATATTTTAACAACTCCAAATTGATATGATCATCTAACCCAAAACTATTTCAAGTAAAAAAGTGAACTTTTAAAATCATTTTCAATAATTGAGAGTTTGAGATTAATCATGTTTGCTCAAACAAAAAATTTATTATTAAATGCAGTCAAAAAGGTATGGACGAGAGTTTTTGTAGGAAATTGATCTCACATCAGCTACAAGATGCAAGAAAAGCTATTAATTAGATAGACTTATTGAAATTGATATGTAAAAGCAATAATCAACACAAAACTAGAAGAAAACACAGAGATATAATGAGGTTCGTCAAAGATGCTACGTCTTCAGGAGCAGAGCGGCGAATTCTCTATTTCATAGGAGTTACATAGTTCAATTCATACCTATAGGGATACACATCTATTTATAAATAAAAACTCATAGATAAATTACTAAAACGCCCTCGCTCCCCCCAACCCACTAAATTCAAAACACTCATTTTCACCAGGAGACACTCTATTTCAATCCAGGGGACACACCTCTTCATTCCAAGAGATACTCCTCTTCATTCCAAGAGGCACACCTCTTCATTCTAAGAGACTCCAAATTTCTGATATATGAGTCATACCTAACAAATCTCTACATTGGCAAATTTCCCGTCCCTTAGGAGAAATACACCATTGAGTTTCTTACACCAAAAAGGGTTGGTCAACCGTGCCAATTACAACACCTTTCCCGCGATTTTTTTGTGATCCACAAATCAAAATGTTCGCCCGATTATTCAAGCCAACACCTTGGCCTAACTACTGTCCCGCGAACCCTAAATCGTTGGCCAATCGCAAATCGCCGCGTCGAAATCCTTTGCGCCTGTTCGCAGAATATCTCCGCAAAACCTTCGCGAAATCAACGCCTAATCTGTCTGATCGCGAACTCCACCTCGCGAAACTCCTTCCCGCTACAGAAGTGTTTACCTTCGCAAAATTCTGTTGCAAGCCCACCACTAAGGATAATGCACCAACCGCCTGCTAGCAAGCCTGCCGCGCGACCTGACGACAACTATAAGAACCTCCGGCCGTGAACCCAAACTGCTCCGCTCAATCCGTGAATTACTTCCTGTTGCTTGCGCCTTGGGTTAGCCCGCAAGTCTTCCACCGAACCAAATATTCGTGGATCCTCTAGCGCCAACCGCCATGCCCAACGGCTGTCCTGCGCAAATTCCTGCTAACCATAAAAAGGTTGCCCTGCACGGACTCCTGTTCGCCTCTTCGGTCGCTGTGAACTGAACACCACCTATTTGTTGTGAAACCGAACTGCTGCGCAGGTTTGCGGAACACCTGCTCGCGATATGTGGTTGGCGGAACTCCTCTGTAGACTCGCGGCGAAGCCTGTCTCGCTACACCGCGAGAAATCCTGGTTGGCTCCTCCGGAGGAATATTCCTCCTAGTGCATTCCTCCGCCAAGTTTCCTGGATTAAGCAGGGATTAAGGAAAAAAAGTGAGCAGGAGTTAACGTGACTTCACTAGGGCTGTCAAAACAGCTCGTTGTTCGCGAACAGCTCGTGTTCAGCTCGTTAAAAAGCTCGTGTTTGGCTCGTTCGCTAAGTTAACAAGCCTTAATGAGCCAAACACGAACCAAGATTTGTTCGTTCGAGTTCGACTCGTTTTGGCTCGAAATACTATTCCTCAATTATATATATATATATATATATATATATATATATATATATATATATATATATATATATATATATATATATATATATATATATATATATATATATATATATATATATATATGTGTATGTATGTATGTATGTATGTATGTATGTATATATTAGTGAGCAGTATTTTCAAAAATTTTAATGATTTATAATCAATTAAAATTATTAATTAAGTAAATATAATAAAATGTATTAAATTAGATTCAAATGATGTTTTAATATAAACTATAATTCTTAAATCTTGCCTCAACCCTTAACATTTTATGGTTACTGACACGCTTAAAATATATACATTTTTTGCTATATCATTTTACTCATTTTTGATGATATTACACTTTAAAGAAATGTATTTTTGTATGTTTTTTTGGTTTTAGATACAAGAAATGATGATTGGAGCAAAAGGAAGCAAAAACGGTGCAATTTAGAGCAAAAACGAGCAAGAAATGAAATTCTGCCCTGACACCTTTCGATAAGTCTTTTGATGCTTAATCCCTTTTACACTTCTTGTATATTTTTGAATGAGATTACACTTTAAAGAAAGGTTTTTTTATGCTTATTTTGTAGGGTTATCTGTTACGAACACAACGCAACTGAAATAGGGCGAATCTGAGCTAAAATGGAGCCAAAAGGAGCAAAACAGTGGAGCTGTGCAGAGCCTGCTTGCCGACGGCGGCCACGATCTCGTCGACGGCGAGATTTTCTAGAAAACACCGAAAAGTGCCCGAAAAGCTCGCCGACAGAGAGCTCAAACCTGCCGACGGCGCTCGGAAGGTTCTGGACCGACTTTTGGCGATTTTTTGCCTAAATTCGACGTATTTGGACGCTTTTTCGAAGGGGTGCTTATGGAAACTCTTCAAACTTCGTTCATACTCTTTAAAATGGTGAATATAGGTTAGAAAAGTGAGGAATTTAGAGGAGAAAAGTGGAGAAAAAAGAGAGGAATGTTTAGGATTCTTAGATTAAGAGAAGAAATGTAGATTTCTACCCTTTTGGAGAGATTGGAGAGGAGATTTTGAGATAATTTGTAAGGGATTTCGCTAGCATTGCATGGATCGCCGGGAGACTTATGGGAGGGATCTTCATCTTTCTTTCAAAGGGAAAAAGCTAAGTATTGTTCTTCATTATCTTATAATTTTGTAAACAATTACCTAGTGGATTTGCTTTGGTTTAATGAAGTTTTCATTGTGTTTTCTTCGTGTTTGGTGACACATCTCTCTTACTCTTTCTTCTTCTGTGGAAATAGTGGAATGAGAAGATTATGTCATTCTTTTCATTTTACTTTTTTTTTGCAATGAGTAGGATTCATGATTAGGATATTGGGATTTTTTCTAAAAGATGTTTTAATTATAAATATGATGGTTTTTACTTGCACTTCATTTACATTGCAATAAGGGCACATTGTAGTGTTAAAATTCATTGTAATTGCGTTAAGTCCTGAAAGGGCATATGTAATTCTCAACAAAGTGAAACCACATTCCAATTTCATGGATAGTGAAGTTCATGGGGATTGAATGCAAATAAATCGGGAAATATAATTATCGGGCGTAGAATTGGAGATTTTAGAGTGACAGGCTAAAATCCTCAATTCGGTCCTATCGTTTGGGTGTTGAAGTGTAGATTGTTAGCCTCGAGCCGGTGGAACGTGGGAGCTCCGAAGTGAGAGCTGGTATCCTCCCAGCCTAGCCGCAGATTCAGTAATCAAGCATAGGATTAGTCAATGTTCTTTATGCTGGACCAAAGGGTAAAGAATAGGATTGTTCCTATTTGGCACATACAATATTTAATGCATCTCAATCCTATACATTATCTATTTCATTACATAAGAATAGTAATTTTTAATATCTCAAAATTCTCCAAACCAACTCATCCAAAAAGGGTTATGTTTAGAATTGTTATTTGCATTTATATATAGTTACTATATTTACATTTAACACTTGCATTTAGGAATAGTTGCTAGATAAAACACAATTTTAATCGACATTCCAAACTAAGGACTATTAGTAGTAGACTAGAATTTGACTAAAGACTTCTTGCTTCACTTCCTCGTGGGATCGATACTGGGGTTTTTAAAGAAAACTCTATATTACTTGAAGCGATATGTATACTTGCGTAGTACCCCTAGTGTGTAAAATATTTTCTAATTTTTATATCATTTAAGATTTTGCAGACTAGCCGCTATTTATAAATTGGGTCAAGTTTTTTGTCATCTTTTCGAAGTTAATTTACTGCGTAATTGCGGGTCGGGTCAAGTTTTTGGCGTCGTTGCCGGGGATGCTTCGGTAAGAACTTTAGGAGAATTTTAGTTGAAGTAATTAGGCTTAGACTTGAAAAATTGTAGTGTCGTAAAAACTATTTTTGTGTGAAAGTGTTTTTGTATGAAAAAGTGTTTAAAAAAATTATGTGAAAAATATGGTGTTCGTGAAAATGTTTTGTTGTGTTGAATATATTTTTCATTTAATTTATTTAATTGTTAATGTATTGTTTGTTATGTTGCGTATGCGAAACAAAGGATCTCGGTGACATGTGCCTTATGATCCTGAGTAAGAAAAAAAGAAAAAAATCAAAAAATAGAAAGGACTCGAAAAACTAGAAATGGAAATGGAAAACTTTCAAGATAATAATTTGGAAAATCATCATAAATCATTGAGGGATTACATAAATCCTACGACATATGAAATTCACTCTAGTATACAAAGCCCTGTCGTAGAAGCTGACTCATTTGAAATAAATCCTGAGATTATCCAACTGGTGCAGAACAATCATTTTGGGGGAACTCCTTCGGAGGATCCCTATTTACACTTATCTAATTTTCTAGAACTTTGTGCTACATTTTGTTATAACGGTATGTCAGACGATGTTGTTAGGCTAAGGTTTTTTCCTTTCTCACTAAGGGATAAGGCTAAAATTTAGTTATATTCTTTAGCACCTGGTTCTATTAAAAATAGGGAGGAGTTAACTCAGAAATTCTTAGCTAAGTATTTTCCACCTTCAAGGACTACTCAACTTAGAAACGATATTATCTCATTTTGTCAGTATGAAGGAGAATCAATATACGAAGCTTGGGGAAAGATTTAAGGAACTCCTAAGAAAGTGTCCACATCATGCTCGCCCGATCGGTTAATCATTCAAACTTTTTATAATGGGTTAGTAGGGTCCCTTAGGTCTATAATTGATGTCGCCATTCGGTGGATCATTAATGTCAAAATCATTTGATGAAGCATATGCATTAATTGAAGAAATGGCTACAAATGACTTTCAATGGCCCTCTGCAAGGGTAAATCATAAAAATTTAGCTAGTATTCATGATACGAATACGATTTCTATTATTGCATCTCAGATTGCTGCAATATCAAGGAAGTTGGACCAATTTGGAATGAACCAACCTCAATTTACTCCTATAAGTGAGGAAAGTTCATTAGAGCCTATAATTGATTCTAAATTATCATATGAGACTTTAAATACCATAAACAACTCGTACTCTAACTTTTACAACCCAGATTGAAAGAACCATCCTAAATTTAACTGGAATCATACTACTAACGGTAGAAACCAACAATGGGAAAATAATTATGCAAATCATAATGGAAGTTGGAATAATCAGGGGAACACAAACTATAGACCTTCATATCCACCGAACTCTAACAATGATCAACAATTTGAGGATAAGAAGATGTCTATGAAAGAAGTGGTATTGCAAATGGGAAACCAGTTGCAAAGTCAAAATGCTGCGATTAGAAACATAGAGAATCAACTGGGAGAAATTGCTAATTCACTTAGCAATAGACCCCAAGGAACACTTCCTAGCAACACTGAGATCAACCCTAAAGAGAACGATAATGAACAACCTTTCCTTCTTACTGGACAAGCTATGATAGATGTGCAAAAAGGAGAGTTGACTATGAATATTAAAGACCAGGAAGTCACTTTTGATGTATTAAAAACTATAAAATATCTAGCTGAGAGAAAAGATGATGAATGTTTTTGGATGGATGAAATTGATTATTTAAGTAAAGACCATTTCAAGAAAGTTTTGAGAGTAAGTTAACAGATGAGAATGAAATAGACTTTCATGATGATTCGAAAATGTTATTTAAAGAAGATTGTATATACGTTCAGGAGAGTTGTGAAATGATGGACGTTACCAAAAATAGTAAACTTTTAATTCCAACTATTGAAAAATTTCATAAACTTAAAATGGATGTACCCCATATAATTTTAAAGCCAATCTATTTAGGGAATTCATCTACACAACCAGTATTTATATCTTCAGATGCGACTCAATCACAAGAAAAACCTGAATTAAATGATGAACAAGATAAAATTATTGAATTAGGACTTAGAAGAGAAATTGAGGATATATTTCAAAAGAACTTTGAGTTGAGAAAAGAGGATAAGGATATTGGAAGACCATTGGAAGAAAATCTTAAGGAATTAGAAAAACCTATATCCCCAACTAAGATAGATCCTCCATCATTTAATAACTATAAAGGAGAAGAATTGGAAGATAACTTGAATCAGAAAAGTGACATAGAAGAATTTGATCCTGAATCTGAATTATTTAAAGAGAATCTGATCTAAAATTTGGGAGATATTGAAGTATCTTATAAAGATCCATTTCTTATAAATTTCAAGGATGATATTAATATGCAATTTCAGAAAATAAATAGAAGAATATTGGATCTAGAAAGAAATATGAGGAACAATGATATAAATCCATTTGAAAATGAAGAGCTGAATGAAAAATTAAAATTTGAGGATTTTATAGGAATCCCTGGATCTGAAAAAGATTGGGCGATTGATCGAGGATTACTTAATTGGAATTTTGATCCAGGAGGAATCATTTGTCGGGCCCACGATGTTAAAACCAAGCGCTTTATGGGAGGCAACCCATAGTTATCAGTGTGCTTTGATTTAGTGTGTTTGAGAGTCATGATTGTTAGTGTTATATGGTGTTTGAATTAGAGTGAATTGAATTGATGTTTATGTGTCATTATGGATTGATAAATTTGATTGTTAATTAGTAGATGTTTGGATTGTTAGTAGTTTGATTTGATCTCTGTCTGTGTCTTGAGGGAAGTGATTCCTTAACTTCTTATTATGGCTAGAATTGATCTCTTGTAGTAATTGGATTAACGAGTTCACTGTGACTTGGGTCTCACCCAGACTTGAGTTTTACAAGAGAAATCATGAATTTTGAACAATGATAGTTCCATCTTAATTTGTTACTTCTTTTCTACAACTTTATTTTCTTTAGGTAGGAGTCGCGAACCTATTTGATGAATACCATTAGGATGATCTTACACTATCTTTATAACTGTTAGAGGTGCTTAATTATAGGGACGAGATGATACCTGAGATTGGTGTCCGGAAACCAATTTATTAGGGATAATCTTATCTTTGGGATTTAAATCTATAAAATCATTTGAAAGTACCTAATTTACTAGTGTAGTGATTCCATTAGAAATTGGAGGTAAGTTAGTAAGATGTGATGAGTTAAAGGATGAATTAACTTCATTTATCTTATGTGTGTTTATGTTTGTGTTACAACTTGATTTTGGTCTTGAAGAACATTTTTATATTCCCATGCTGATACATGCTACGCTAGTTAGACTTTGGTTTAGTTAATTTCATTCTTGCATGATTAGTTTAGATTTATTTTCTGTTGTATATTGTTCTGTCCTAATGAATACTTGCAAATGATTTTGATAGACATTTGTGGTAGATATAATTTCTAAATTATTTTCTTCCTGCTTATATTTTCTGTACTGAATGCTATATATGTTAAAAATTAAGTTTGGGGGTAGGAAGAAAAATAAAATTTTAATGTGAAAATACTTCCTTTTAGTGTAATTTTATTACAAGCATGTTTTAGGTTAGCTTTACTTTCTCCTACAGTCTTTCTATCCTGATTATGCATGATATGAATTTGATAGGATGTTGTAGTAATAAGTATATTCAACCTTTACTTTTTCTTCTTGCTATATTTTATGGAATTAGTTGCAAAATATTTTAAAATTTAAGTTTGGGGGGAAGAAAAATATTAACTCTTATTTGTTCTCAATTATTATATTTTCAAAAAATTATTAGCATAACTTCTGGCAATTGAACCTCGCTTGAGATAACTAAAATTTTTTATTTCAGTTGAATATTATGGAAGGATTGGATGAAAGTTTTTAGTAATAAAAGTTAATTTTATAAGGATAAGATATTTGATATGAAAGAATTTGATTATAGTTAACTATTTAAAGTAAAGAATAACTGTATTTTTGAAATGTTAAGAGACTTAAAGTATTGTGTTTTAAGAAGAGATTGTGACTTTATGATGAATAATAAAGCTCATACCTAATTATAAAGTAAGGATGTGTTTCAAGTTTGAACTTTAGAAAGAGGAGAGTGAAGTTCAAAATCATTACAGGCTCTCCAGATATAGTAATCCTCAATAAAAAAAAGAGGATTGAAAATGAACCCGAAAGAAAAGAAAAAAAAAGGAAATAAAAATATTTATGAGGAGAAGCTTGAGGAGATGTCTAATCAAAAATTGGTTTCACTTGAGTCACTCTAAAGGAAAAACTTGATTTCATTTCTGAATTTATATTTAAAGTATTGGCCTACATTCTGATGAAGTTTGCATGAACTCCTTTTTCACATAATCTTTCAAGGCACTCTTAATTTGACAAATTATAGTTTATCTTGAAATAAATAGAAGACTAGAACCCTTAGACTTGATTGCTGAATATTCTTATACTTGTAGTGTTAACCTGAGTTACTGAATTTCTTTCTAAAAGTCTAACCAATATATTCTTTTAAATGAAAAATTTTAGTGTCTTACAAGGGAAAAGTACGTTGCCTTGAGTTATATTTTATGTAGTAAAAGTGTTACTTGAGGACAAGTAACAGTTAAGTTTGGGGGATTTTGACACGCCTAAAATATATACTTTTTTTGCTATATCATTTTACTCATTTTTTATGATATTACACTTTAAAGGAAGGTATTTTATATATTTTTTTGGTTTTAGGTACAAGAAATGGTGATTGGAGCAAAAAGAAGCAAAACGGTGCAATTTGGAGCAAAAACGAGCAAGAAATGAAATTCTGCCCTGACACCTTTCGATAAGTCTTTTGATGCTTAATCTCTTTTACACTTCTTGTATATTTTTGAATGAGATTACACTTTAAAGAAAGGTTGTTTTTATGCTTATTTTGTAAGGCTATCTGTTACGAACGCAACGCAACTTAAACGGGGAGAATCGGAGCTAAAACGGAGCCAAACAGAGCAAAACGGTGGAGCTGTGCAGAGCCTGCTCGCCGACAGCGGCCACGATCTCGCCGACGGCGAGATTTTCTAGAAAACACCAAAAAGTGCCCGAAAAGCTCGCCAACAGCGAGCTCGAACCCGCCAATGGCGCCCGGAAGGTTCTGGACCGACTTTTGGCGGTTTTTGGCCTAAATTCGACGTATTTGGACGTTTTTTCAAAGGGGTGCTTATGGAAACTCTTCAAACTCATACTCTTTAAAATGGCGAATATAGGTTAGAAAAGTGAGGAATTTAGAGGAGAAAAGTGGAGAAAAAAGATAGGAATGTTTAGGATTCTTAGATTAAGAGTAGAAATGTAGATTTTTACCCTTTTGGAGAGATTGGAGAGGAGATTTTGAGAGAATTTGTAAGGGATTTCGCTAGCATTGCATGGATTGCCGGGAGACTTTATGAGAGGGATCTTCGACTTTCTTTCAAAGGGAAAAAGCTAAGTATTATTCTTCATTATCTTATAATTTTGTAAACAATTACCCAGTGGATTTGCTTTGGTTTTCTGTTGTGTTTCTTCGTGCTTTGTGACGCATCTCTCTTACTCTTTCTTCTTCTTTGGAAATAGTGGAATGAGAAGATTATGTCATTCTTTTCATTTTACTTTTCTTCTGCAATAAGTAGGATTCATGATTAGGATATTGGAATGCTTGCTAAAAGATGTTTTAATTATAAATGTGATGGTTTTTAGTTGCACTTCATTTACATTGCAATAAGGGTCCATTGTAGTGTTAAAATTTGTTGTAATTGCGTTAAGTCCTTAAAGGGCATATGTAATTCTCAACAAAGTGAACCACATTCAAATTTCATGGATGGTGAAGTTCATGGGGATTGAATGCAAATAAATAGGGAAATATAATTATCGGGCGTAGAATTGGAGATTTTAGAGTGACAGACTAAAATCATCAATTCGGTCCTATCGTTTGGGTGCTGAAGTGTAGATTGTTAGCCCTCAGGCAAGGGGAATGTGGGAGCTCCGAAGTGAGAGCCGGTATCCTCCCAGCCTAGCACAGAATCAGTAACCAAGCGTAGGATTAATCAATGTTCTTTATGTCTGGACCAAAGGGTAAAGAATAGGATTGTTCCTATTTGGCACATACAATATTTAATGCATCTCAATCCTATACATTATCTATTTCATTACATAAGAATAGAAGTTTTTAATATCTCAAAATTCTCCAAACCAACTCATCCAAAAAGTGTTATATTTAGAATTGTTATTTGCATTTAGATATAGTTACTATCTTTACATTTAACACTTGCATTTAGGAATAGATACTAGATAAAACACAATTTTAATCGACATTCCAAACTAAGGACTATTAGTAGTAGACTAGAATTTGACTAAAGACTTCTTACTTCACTTCCTCGTGGGATCGATACTGGGGTTTTTAAAGAAAACTCTATATTACTTGAAGCGATACGTATACTTGCGTAGTACCCCTAGTGTGTAAAATATTTTCTAATTTTTATATCATTTAAGATTTTGCACACTAGCCGCTATTTATAAATCGGGTCAAGTTTTTGACCATCTTTTGGAAGTTAATTTACTGCATAATTGCCGGTCGGGTCAGTTACGTAATTAGAATTGTCAAAACAACTCTTTGTTCATAAACAGCTCGTGTTCGGCTCGTTAGGCTCGTTAAGCAAACGAGCTGAACACAAACACACTTTTTGGGCTTGAAATATAAACGAGCCGAACACGAGCGAGCTTTACACGCCTAGACTTCACTTTAGCCTGAGAGGGAGGGAAATCCTTCTCCTTAATTTCCTCTCCGCCTGTGCCAACAGATTTCTTCCTCTGCGCCAGACAGAAATTTCTTCCTCCGCGGGAATATTCCCACTAGTAACTGAACCCGCCTGCTACGAAACTCCCGAACTCCGCCTGCGGGGAGCCGAACTCCACCTGCTGGAGAGGAAGATTCCCTTCCTTCCTTCCTCGCGAACTCAATTTCAACACGATTCACGAACTGCTAAGACGGTTCATAAATTCCTTCGCGCATCGAACTCCCACCTTGAACTGCTGTAGGTCCTTGCCCTTCTCGAAAGTGCTTAACGCGTCGAACACGCCTTTGTGAAAGCAGAACTGTGCGCGAACTGCCTCCACTGCTTGTTCGCGAACCGTCGCGGCACTTTCGTACGCCTGGAATTCCCCTCTATCGCGGGAGGGAACCCGCCTGAACTCCTCTGGCAGTTACTACTCCGCCCGATCTGCAGGCCCACGCCCCATCCGCGGACTCCGGAATCACCTGCGCCTGAACTTCTAAACAGGACCCTGCTGGCCTGTTCGTGAAGCAACTGTCGAGCCTCGGACCGAACTAGCCTGCCGCGAATTTTCTCGCGCCGAGCCTCCCTCGCGAATTCTCGCGAAATTATGAACCTGTCCCAAATGCCTGCAGCAGAAGCCTGGTGATCTCCTCATGTCGCGAATTCCTCCGGGTGCCACTGAACTCCTCTACAGCGAGCCGAAGAACTGAAGCTTGGTCGCGACTCACGAATTACCCTGAACGAGCGGTCTTCCTCTTCCTATGCGCTTCCTTAGTCTCGAATTCCTCCTCCATCCCAACTGCTCATGTCCGGATTCGGAATTCCTTGTGCGGCGTCGAACTATCGCGCCTGAACCGAACTTCCTCTTCTGTCACAAACCAAATCTCAAAAAATAATTCTTCTTCCCTGCGTCGATCTCCTCCGCCCTAGAACCTGACTCTAATACCAATTGTTGTGAAATTTAGGGGGAAGTAAAGCAATAATCGACATAAAGCCAGAATAAAACACATAACGAGGTTCGGCAAAGATGCCTATGTCTTCGGGAGCAGAGCTGTGAATTCATTATTTCAGGGAAGTTACAAAGTTCAGTTCATACCCATAGGGTTACACGTCTATTTATAGATAGAAACCCATAGATAAATTACTACAACGCCCTCGCTCCCCCCAACCCACTAAATCCAATACACTCATTTTCACCAGGAGACACACATTTTCATTGCAGGAGACACACCTCTTCATTCCAAGAGATACTCCTCTTCATTCCAGGAGACGCACCTCTTCATTTCAAGATACTTCAAATTTCTGATATATGAGCCTAACACTTATTTGTGGATTAGGAATATTAAATGAACTTCACTCATTAAGAGATAAAGTTCTTAATGCAGTTTTTTTATAACTAGTAATTTGCTAATAGCATTCCTTCTCAAATATGATGGTCAAATATTTTTAGAGTGTGGTTGTGTTATATATGTGTCGTGTAAGATATTATTTTGGCCACTTTGATCATCAAATCATTGTTTTTATGTCTAAATTGATATCAAGGAACTCTAAAATATTGAATTCGAGCACTCACGTGCTTAAGAAATAAAAAAATAAAAAAAATTGAAATTGTATTACTTTTAAGCTAGTGTTTGGTTGTAGGCTGAACTTATATTAGATAAGATTTATCACATCCAGTAAATTCGATAGCCTATGCAATGAAGATGAGCCCACGAGCGATGATTGGAAGAAATTCTTTAGGGTTTAGCCCTAAACCCTAAACCCTAAAGAAATTCTCAAATTTATGTCATAATCAGATTTATTAAATTCGAATTTACGTCTTAATACAGATGAAACGCAAAAAAATTCAATTCAACAGAGTATTAGATTTGATTTGTGTTGTTATTTTTTTATATTTGGCTGGATTTAAGCTTGATCTTTTAACAAAGTCTAATTTAAATTATGCTACCAAACACAGCCTAACAACTGCAAAGAGCTGCTAAATGTGCCATGGAAGCTTTTGATTTCTTCGTAGGCCAGAGTCTTAGAACACGCTTTATTAGACGATACTTAACGTATTGCCAGGATAAAATCAGAGGTGAAGTAGAGAATAAGATTTCAAGGATTATGGCGTGGAAATAAATGTATTTTTTAGATATACTTGAAATACTGCTTCAACTTTAGAATGGACTTAATCATATCTTCTTGTGTCCGTTTCTAGCATCCCACCTATCCAACAACTATAAACATATCCAAATCTACATTCTTCATAGAAATCTCTCTAAAACGACAAAGCCAGCTAATCCGCAGATCGCGAACCTCAGACTTCATTGAATCATTCGCTCCATGTAAACCATGGCTATAAAAGGAGCAAAAAATTGTAAAGAGAGCTAAGTTATTGATGAAGAAAACGTTAGAAACTATGGAAATATTTAAGGTGGTTCTCCTTCTTATGCTGGGAGTGGGGGTGAGCGGCCGGCAGCTGCTTCAATCACAGGACATAGGTCTTGAGAAGAATATATCATGTCTACTTGTGTTTGGGGACGCCACAGTAGATCCTGGTAACAACAACTACCTCAACACTACATTGAAAGCCAACTTTGAGCCTTATGGGGTGGACTTTCCGGACGGCCGTCCTACTGGGAGGCACTCAGATGGCAAGGTTCTTGGGGATCTGATTGGTGAGCTTTCTCTTGAATCCTATATGATAAAAGTATTATCTAAATTTTGAGTTGAAGTTGTACTTTTGACTTTGTTTATGGTTTAAGAAGGATATATATATAAAAATATCCCTTTGGTTAGGTAGAGTTTGAAATGACACAATTCCACTTCAACGTCCATTTGGCGGTTTAATGCTATAAAGTATTTTTGAAAAATAAATTATATTAAGAATTAGTCACAATCCTCTTAAATAAAAAAAAATGTATTCACTTTTAAAATGATTAAAAAAAAAAAATTTCTTCTTATAGAACAAAATCTGTTTGAATAAGCATTCAAATGACCCTGGTCAACATTTCAATTTTCAAATACAAAGTTATGAAATAAAAATTCTGTTTATACATCTTTTGGGAAATTGTTGAAGAAGAATTGACTGTAATACCTGTAATAAACATTTTCTAATAGAACATTTTAAAATTTTAACCATAATGCTTCCATTCTTGTCTACTACATATAATTGCTAAGACTTTAGGTGCTATCTTGTTTATTGCTATACATTTTCATATCTACAACTACAATAATAAAAATAATGTGTATTTATATATATATATATATATATATATATATATATATATATATATATACATATATATATATGCATTTTTTTTTATGTTTTTCTGTTGTTGTCTGTTCTCTTTTGTGTGTTTATTTTGCTGCTTATGGGTAGAGCTTCAACTTGGGGGCCCTCTCATACTACTTGCTTCTGTACCTAGTTTTTCGATTTCAATGAATTGCCCCTAGGGCTTAATATATATATATATATATATATATATATATATATATATAATGCATGATACTTGTAATAGACAAACAAAAAAACACCACTATCAAATAACAAAATCGCCAATGTAGATAGGATGGCAGACAAAAAGAAATTCAATATGTGGAAAGCCTATATTTCACAAAGACCTTTAAAAAACTTTTAGAAGTTAGTGGACTTCATTTTGGAGATAGTCGGTGGTTAATTTTATTTTTTTTAAAATAGCTATACATGACTTTTTTTTCATGATATTTTTTGGTATAAGATTTTCTTTATTTTCCTTATTTTTCTCTGTTTAAACAAAGATATTCCTATCATAGTAAACATACCACCAATAACATCTATTACCAATAAGCCAACAAAAATATCCCATGATTCCTATACAGAAAAATTTTCAAAGTACTATGCTAACATTGTTAATGAATATATAGAATATAAGGAATAAAATTTATATCTTTCAAAATTTATTCTTAAATAAAACTAGTATGAAAGAATATAATGTGTTTTCAACAACATTATCAATGAATCACCAATAAAAAATACAATAAATAAAAAAAATTCTAAACTCTACCTAAAAGCATCATCATGGGTATTCAATTCCAAGCAAAGTATAATGTATGGTATATAGTTACTTGAAATAAATAGTATCTACTATGATAAAAGTGATGTAGTTGAGTATCACGAAGAATTCTAACTCTATCAAACACCAACACCACCTCACCACTTCACTTTGTTTTTCATAATGAATACGTCATTAATGGGAACGGTTTCTAGTGGATCCTCTACTATTTAATTTTGCCTAAAGAGCTTCTTTTTTTCTTTCATTGTTGCGCGCTTACATCATGTGGTGTCATCATCCTCATAACTCTTGCATGCATGATGCCTATAATAAATATCTCGAGGTATATTTTGAAATGTCACTTGCATACTATTTTTACATGCCCTCTAGTTAATCCCATTATCTATTGGGAGTGCAGGATCATTCAAAGTTTCTTATCTTGTTACCATTTTCTACACCAACTACATTAGGTATTGCAATTTTGCCCATGCAAATTTTCATCTGAATCTATGTTGGGTAGTGAAAATTCATCCATGTCCTCTTCTCTTTTGGATAACAATGCCAGCCACTCCTTGTAAATATTTTTAAATTTGATACTAAATTATTTGTAATATCTTAATAAATATGAGAATTAACTTATGTTAATGTTTTAGATAGTGTAATGATTAATATAAAACCCTCTTCTCATATTCTTATGTTTATAAAATATTTAAGGGATGCAGTCCATTATAAGTAATGAAGAATTTTTTTGTTGGCTATTATCTTTTGGGTGGATCTAAATATCAACACCTAGCTCAAAAATTATTTTGCTAAACATTTTAAAGAGTGAAATGTTAATTTATAATATATTTTTTTTCCATTGTACTAAATATTGATGAATTATTCATGACAATTAGCAACTACTTTCTAAAATATGATATTTTCCATAAATGTCCAATCACTCTAATTTATATGTTTCATCTATTCGATAAGGTTATATTTTTCATATTAGCTCAATTACTCCATGTGAACTTATACGCATGGATGCCCCAACCATAACCAGTATAAGCCATAGATTAGTTCTAAGTATTGTTTCTTTAATCATTGAATTAAAAAAAAAGATTTCATGTTCTATAATTATTACTAGTTTTTCAGACAAGACGATTCCTCTTTTAGACATGGTAAAAATCACCTATATTGAAATGTAATACATACATAGAGTGCATAATTAACACAATAAGAACCTCTCCATCAAGTAGTTCCCACAAATTTGTCTCCTTTAGTTCTTTTTTTTTCTATCACTTAATCCTGCTCCACTTCTAGAAATTAACCTATAGTTTTGTAAGCATTTAGATTTCCTGAGCATAGGTGATGTCAGAGAAATAACTAATCAATTTTTAATAATGGTTTATGAAATTTTTATTGTTCCAATCCTTGCATGTCCATCATTTTATGTTGAAATTTTTTCTTTAGAGCTTGTTTACCCAGACTCTACCTCCCCTCTATATAAATCAAACTATAGGTATATAATTACAAGTACTTCATTGTAAAGAAATCTTCTTACACCCCTTGGCTTGGAGCCAGGGAAGTCTAAAATTTTATCAAAGAAATGATTAGACTTACCGATGTATCCTTGTGTATTTTATAATCCATTTCAAAAAATCACTATAAAAAAGGCATTGCGGAAGTTATGAGAAGCAGTACGCGAAGTGCCCAAACTTTATTATAGCTTCTATTAACTTTTGTGAAGGAGTTTATTTTGGTGGAAAAGCGACCTTAATAACTTTCTCCATGTTATTGTGGCTAGGGCTTTCAATTTGTACAATACTTTTAATCCTTTTTTCCATTTATATTATAATATAAGTAATAAATATTTTCCTCTTAACTTAAAACAAAATATTCATAATTGTTAAAAGCGGCAATCCAGCTTAGAATTTGCTCAGATTGTTTGATAGGGCCTGATCTTACAAAGCTCAATTATCAGTACAATAGAATGTCACAGGAACTATAAAAACGCAGCTTGTTTAGGCTTATGATTAATAGACAATTTTGCAGATATTTTTCTAAAGTAGTTTTTCTGTAATACATTTAAGTAACTTTTTTGCATCAAATTTCATGGGTAACATGTTGAATGACATATACTATCCGCATCCGTTGAATAAGAATGCAGCAAAGGCAGTAGCAAAACCATATGCGATACATGCTATAAACATTTATAGGATTATTAAATAACTTTTCTTTTTTTTTTTTTTAACTCTCTATGGCTAACAATCACAACTCCCATTTTCTTAACAACTTTTGGAAGCAGCACACTTAGGGCGATGTTTGGTAGCATACTATTAATTAGATTTAGTCATGCCTTTTTAACTTAAATCCAGCCAAACATCAAAAAATAAAAATTAAATCCAACGCTCCATTAAATAGAATTTTACCGCATTATGTGGTTCACTTCTAGGAAAAAAATTTGCATACGTCAACCGTACGTAGAGTTGCGTACGTAAAAAGGTACACGGGGTTATAAGGGGCTTACAAGCGTGTTATAACCTCCTTGTACCTCCCGTGTAACTCACTTGTAACCCGCGCTTCTATTTCATCCATTTGTACACGGAAGTTACACGGGAAGTACAAGGGGGTTATAACCCCCTTGTAACCCCCTTGTAATACCTATGTAACCCCCGTGTACCTTTTTATATACGCAGCTCTGCGTACGGTTGACGTACACAAATTTTTTTCCCACTTCTAGAGGATTTATTCTGCTGCCGCTCATAAATGCTGTTCCCGATTTATAGGATTTAATAAATCCTATTTAACGCAATTTAAGATGCAACCAAACACTGCCTAGGGTGTACATTACTCTATTTAACCTCAAGCCTAGGGAAGGTCAATGTGATTAACAAACTTATTAGGCCCCAACATATACACTTGTAGACATGTGAAAAATTATTGCGTCCGGACAGCGTACGTAAAGTTGCGTCCGGACTCCAATTACAGGACGACACGTGTTCGTGTCGGTCTCATCCTTCAAAACACAAAAATACAACCCGCGGGTCGTATTGAATATTTCGGATACTACCATAATACAACCGACAAACCGGTAATACAATACAACCGCGGTTGTATTCGAATATTCCGCGGTTGTATTGAATATTCCTAATCAGATATTATGCTTTATCAGTAGAAGTATTCCGAGAATACAATACAATCAGCGGAATATTCGAATACATTCGAATATTCCGCGGTTAGTATTGGAATATTCCCGGTCAGTATTACAGAAGTATCCGGAATATGTCAATACAACCCGCGGGTTGTATTTTTGTGTTTTGAAGAATGAGGCCGACACGAACACGTGTCGTCGTATAATTGGAGTCCGGACACAACTTTGCGTACGCTGTCCGGACGCAATAATTTTTCGTAGACATGTAGTGTCTAAATTCTCTGTTACTAACTTCATGTGAATGCAATCCATTCTCTTATCAATACTTCCTTCTCATATTTGTTTTGCTCGCAGCCCAAATGCTTGGAATTTCAGACACCCTCCCAGCTTACTTGGATTACCCAAACCTCACTCAAAGCGAACTCATACGCGGCGTCAGTTTTGCTTCTACTGGTTCCGGTTTTGATATAACAACAGAAGAATCTCAGGCAATATATTCCCTTCCATCTTCTTCTTCTTTTCTTCTATAACATATTATATATATTGAAGAAACTATTATATAACGAGGATGGTCCGGATGCGATCACACTGTAGTGTATTGCAACCATCCTTATATCGCCTTCTTGCATAACGGTATGCTTCAATTCAAATGCAGCACGTGATCACCTTCCCCAAGCAAATCTCACTTCTAAACGGATACAAATTAAAGCTAACCAGTATTTTTGGGGAGGCCAAAGCAGAAGAAACCATAAACAATGCTCTTGTTATAATCAGTTCAGGTAGCAGCGACTTCGTCAACAATTACTATAACAGTACAAGCCGTTCAACGCAGCTCACTGTAGAAAAGTACGTTGAATTCCTGGTTTCTCAGTTATCGAAATACATCGAAGCAATTCATGCAGTTGGCGCAAAAAAATTTGTCTTGACCGAGTTAGCAACTATAGGCTGTTTGCCGATTATAAGAACGCGATTTGGTCAGGGTTATTGCTACGAGCCGATAAATAAAGCAGCTCTGTATTTCAACTCCCAACAAGCAAATGCCGCTGCTGAGCTGACGAAGAAGTTGGATATCAGAATGACAATTAATCGTGTATATAACGTCATGTATTACGCCATCGCCTCACCGGGAAAATTCGGTATGTTAGCTTATTCAATATCGCACCATATTCAACAACAACAATAATTATTATTATTTACATTCACAACAGAAGCACATTAATAAGAAAAATAGCACCTTCTTGCATCATTTACTCCATTTCTGATTAATGAAGATTCATAATAAAATCTGAAGTCTTATTTTTCTCTTTTATCAAATTCCTAATAGTTTGATCTGAAAATTAACCCTTAAATACATAAATAATTATTCTGTAGTATGAAGAAATCGCAATAGTCCTTCAATTTACGTTAAAGTTATTTGCTTTATGATATGTAGGATTCCTCCAGGTTGAGAAGGGATGTTGTGGAAACGGGACGGTGGACTATGGGGAAACATGCAAAGGAAAAGAGCTATGCGATAAACCGAAGTCATATTTGTTCTTTGATGCCCTTCATCCATCAGAGAAATTGTACTCTTACTTCACTGATAAACTTAAAGTTGATCTGGGAAAGAATATTATGGGCTAATTATGTCGAGCTACTGGAGTCCCTCGTTGTATTTTATATACATTTTTACATGTATTGCTTGCGCTTTTGGGTGTAAACGATGTTGAGGGCTATATTTTAATAATGAATCCTATTATTTTAGAAAAACTGCATGGACAGTTTTATGTTAATAAGATGATGTTTGTGGGATTTGATTTGATATTTGATAATAAATTTGAAGGTTATTGTTGGAGAGCGTGAGGTTAGAAGAGGATGGGAGACATAAAAGAGATGAATATTAAAAATAGGACATCTCGAATTTTTCTCATGAAATGGCCTCCTATTTATAAGTATAGGAGATACTTGGAGTATATAATTACATTTACTCGCCCTTCCTATACAAAGAGGCTTATGGATATCAATGTCATTTGTACAATACACAAACGAATAAAAATATATAGTTAAACAATTCGCTGGTCAACCATGATGTTTTTTGATCGCCAGTTCGAGGTCATTTGCTGGGTGCTGGCAAGCCGAAGAACATGAGGACGATGTAGAGGTCTTCAGATTGAACTCATTCGTGATGTCGTTCTTTGTTCGTTCGGCTGGAGTCGTTGTCCGTTCTGTCTATCATAGAGTTGTCTTTCGTTTGGTTGGCATGAATTGATTCTTCGTTCGTCCATGTTTATCATCTGATGGGATTATCTTGCCAGGACTTCTAGATTTTTATTCCTTGGGCCAGCGTCAACGTTTGACTGGTCTCTTCTATGACTTCACTGTGGTTCCCATTTGACATATAACTGCATTTTCCTGACATTCGTGTTGTTGATCCTATCATACAAATTTAGTTTCCAAGTTTTCTTGCTTTTTTGAAAGTAACAGCTTCAAAAAAATAGGGAAATTAAACGCAACAATAAATTTCATATTAAATTCATTTACGTTGTGATCAATATTTAATATTCAAACCCTCTATTTTTCTATGCATTGTCATTCTATTAATAGGCTATCACTGATGACTCTTGCTTCCACAATTTTGTTTTGCCCAAGCCTTTGGTCGTTCTTAGTAGAGGGTGCTTTGATGGCGAGTCGCAAATAAGTTCGGCCCGGTGATCAATTTGATGGCATCCTAATGAAGGTCTTCAGACTTCTCGCTAATGAGATTCGTCCTCCAAGCATTCCCGCCAAGCATCATCACCCCGAGGGTGGAGCAATCGGCGATCTGCGGAAACATCCTGAGGGCATCAGGTCGGCTTAGTAATGGTGAGTAAAGCAAGTGGCCTTCAAGAAGGGACCTTTGGCGCACGTGAGGATGATGACAAAGATGAATTATCTAACAATGTTCCCTTAGTTCGTCGGAAGCCGGACAAAGGCCCAAGCAGCATTTTCCTTGCTAGAGCGATAACTTAGTCTATTGATCAAGGGAGCAAAGACTCCAGGCGAACCTCTAAAGGTGTGCTCTTAATAGATATAGGCATAGCGAGTTCTTCTCAAATCAGAGGGATGATGCTCCACCTGCATCTGGTGAGAGATTCTCATCTTTATTATGGTATGATTTTGAGTTGGATCGACTCCTTGTTACGAATAGTTCAATTACTCGATTCATTGGTTTGGAGTGATCGTGCTTCGCTTAACCTGATCCTTCTTTTCTATTCAGATGACCTGATCATTTTTTTGATTCACTAAAGCCTGTTAGAGGCCGAGCTTCAACTCCTTTAAAGACCGTGGAGAATCCATTGACGATCAAAGAGAGAGAGAGAGAGAGTCAACTGACTCGGTGGTTCACCGCATGAATGAGACGATAGTTTTCTTTGCTCATGAAGTCAATGCTCAAAAGGAGGAAGAGAATTATAGAGAAGCCAACATAAGGGAGCTAAAGGTGCAGCTCAAGGCACCTCTCTTTGAGAAGCTGACGACTGAGCTTCTCTACTACCGAGTAGAGGCAGAACTGTCGAACTGAAACTGATACCATCCAAATGGAGGCTATGAACCTACAAATGGACTTGGCCGATTTGAGGGAGGCTTGGTCGGTCTCTTGATTCCAATTTGAAGTTGATGGTGTTGATAGATTCATGTTAGGTGATCAGGTGTTATATAAAGAATTGTTAAGGCGAGGTTTGGTTTGGCCGTAGGCGGCCGATGAGCCGCTTGTAAATTTTTTTTTATATAAATGAATGTGTGTGTGTGTGTGTGTGTGTGTGTGTGTGTGTGTGTGTGTTTGCATTTCCAACATTTCTATTTTCTTATTTATGTAACTACATTAATTTTTCCCTTGTGTTATGACGCAGAATTTGTGTTTCTGATATGATGATGATGACGTTATATATTCTCTTTAGGCCTTATAAATTGGGTCAGTGTTCATTTCTAACGTCACTTTTTCCTCATTTGCTCTTTGGTCGTCACTTTCCTTTTCACCCTTTCATTGAGCATTTGCACGGCTTCCAAACACTCACCCCAAGCATTCGAGAAAGTACAAGCAATGAAGCATTCGGTGTTGTCTACTGAAGCATTGTCGAGGTTCCAATGGAGATATGTTTACAAAAACAAGATGGTGTTGGAGGTCCTGGGTATGAGTGATAGGGTGACTGATGATTATGGGGGACGACTCATGTTGTATCACAACCAATTCATTCAGTTCATCTACCATCCTCTCTAATGTAAGCTTTGGGTTGATTTGAGTCATTATGATGTTATCTCAACCTCTGTCAAGGCGGACTGCATTGTGGCAATCATGACTTACATTGTTTACTATCGGTGAATGGAGATCCCTTGCTCACGGGAGTGTTTCTCTCATGTGTGTTTTCCTTCACGGATAACCTAGATGGCTACGTGAACTTCAATTTGAATAAGAAGATTTGCTTAATCGACTTTTAGAATAAAGTTAAGAACTAGAAGTACAATTTCTTGTTGGCTTCAGTGAAGGACTGAGAGATTCTCACTTGACCATCTAGTGATCCATACAAGGACAGAAGTTTCCTCCCAAGATGAGAGGCTTGGCATCATCTGTCAAGGGAAAGAGTATTTTTGTTGTTCAATATACCTGTGAGGATATAGCTAACAAAGTTTTATATCTGAGAAAGTATAGTCGGGATTTGATGCCGAAGAGTCAAAGCGGCAGATTAACAAGGTGTTGACCTCATTTTTGGTGAGGTCTAAACTTTCTCTTAGTACTTAGGGATCTAGCCATAGGGTTTCCCCTTAACTATCTTAGAAAATTAGAGATAGATCCCACCACCTCAAATTTTAAACAACTTCCTAGCTCTTCTTGAAATCCTACATAGATGGTCTTAAACCTCCAAATTACTTGGAAGATTGAAGACCAACATATGGAGGTTTAGAGATGAGTTTCCATTGGAATGATTGAAATTAGAGCAACCTCAAGTGACTAGAGCTTGGTCTTGCACACACCCCTAATCTCTTGAGTTCCCCACCTATTCAAAAAACCTAAACCAATTTCCCTCTACTCCTTTAAGAAACTCACATGAGTGGCCCCAAGCCTCTGGTCTTTGATTAAGATGACTAGGATCAATATGTGAAGGTTCATAAAGAGATTGTCAGTTGGCTATGCTTGGTCCCAATTTGGCTAGGCATGGTTAAGACCCATAGCCCCTAAACCCTAATTCCAACCTAAACCCTTGTTGACCTTATTTTTGATGAGGTCTTCTATTCCCTCTTTAGTGTTTAGGATCTAGCCTTAGGCTTTTCCTTTGACTATCTTAGAGGACTAGAATCGGGACCCATCCCTTAGAAATTTAAACCACTTCTTGTCTCCCCGCAAACCCCACAAGCTTGATTGTAGACCCCTAATCACCTAGAGGGTCGAGATCAAATGTGGAGGTTTAAAGGATGAGTTCCCTATAGGACTCTTCGGCCTTGTGACTACCCCTGGTGGCCTGGTCTGGTGAGGGTTGACTTACACACTCACTACACTCACACTCTACACTTTCACACACACAATCCAAATCCTAAAACCACACCTATACCCAACTTGACTCCCTGACTCATGCAGGTAATTCATATGGATGGACCTTAACCCCTAAGCCCCTGGTTAAGAGGGTTAGGAACAACATAGTGAATGCCTCCAATGAGTCCTCTCATGGCTCATATGGGCTTAATATGGCTTCATGGCTCAATCAAAGTGATTCCATTTCACTCATATTTGATCAATCTTCATTCTTCCAAAATTTCAATTTTTGACCCCAGGGACCATACACCCATCAAACCTACCAAAAGCCCTTGAAATTGCCCAAATTTTCCAAAATCTCCAAATTACCCAAAATTTCTCAAAAAAAATCCCACACATTTCCACATCACTCAAATTGATCATCCATAGCCAAATATACCAAAATTTCCAAAAATACACTCCAAATACACTAAAAATACACTTTTGGCCAAACTTTTATAAATTCCAAAAATTCCCAGAAAATTCCAGAAAATCTCAAATATTCCTAATTTCATTTTTTCCAACTACACCATGGGCCAATTTTGTCAATTTACCGTACTTTTACCAAAACCCCCAATTTAGCCCATTTTAAACCCAAATGAACCCAATGTCAAACCAAATCACCCCAATTGACCTCAATGTTGGTCCAATTCAATTTTAAACTTCAATTCAATATCCCCAATATCAATCTAGACCAAATTCAAGCCCAATTTGATTGACATTTGAATCTAATTTCATTTTTAAGCTTAAGGCCCAATTTTGACCCATGACCTAAACCTACCTCAAACCAACCCAATTCAATCCCAATTTGACCCAAATCTTTTCTAAAACCTTCCTAGCATCCCCACAAACAAAACACTAACATGATTTGCCCAAAATTTGGACCCAAACCTTACTCAAATTCAACCCAAACCCAAAATTCCCTAAATGGGCCTACACCCAAACCTAACCCAAATGGGCCCAAATCCCAAAATCAAAACCCAACCAAAGTTGAAACCTATTTGTAACACTCCCATAAACATTTCCCAACATTAATTTTACATCAATTTCAACATTAGCCCAACTTTAGCCCAAGATAGCTCATTTTGACCCATTTGGACTCTATTACCAAAGAGACCCAAATTAGACCCAATCCAATTCCAAATCACCTCAAACTTGCTTCAAATCAATCATGGCACATCCCTAAAATAAACCCAACATTTGTTTTGCCCAATCCTTCACAAAATTCCCATCCATAAATTTATTTTCAAGCCTAAAGCCCACTTTTTTTCTAAACCTTCCTAAAAGCCCATTCCTAAAATAATTTCAAAAGTCCAAACCCATCTTAACGCCCACATTACAATCTCATCTCATCCTCACTCAATTAAAATCATCCCTAAGTTCTAAATTAGCCATCAAATTTTTCTAAAACTAAGCCATATGCCAAATCCTGTCAAATCACCCCTAAATTACCAAAATTCCTAAAAACCTCTTTCGATGAAAGTCGACTTAGCTTTTTCCAAGCCAAAGGTGAGCCATGAAGCCATGCATGAGCCACATGTGAGCCATGAAAGCCTTGGACACTTCACCATACCCAAAATGGCAAGAAGAGGGGACCCTTTAATGATTC
This sequence comes from Papilionanthe hookeriana x Papilionanthe teres, assembly GCA_022702705.1. Classification (NCBI taxonomy): domain Eukaryota; kingdom Viridiplantae; phylum Streptophyta; class Magnoliopsida; order Asparagales; family Orchidaceae; genus Papilionanthe; species Papilionanthe hookeriana x Papilionanthe teres. Next base: position 75,116,471 of record CM040427.1, on the reverse strand, counting down.
TCTTAAGAGTGATTAACCACTCCCATGTCTCCCCTAACTCATGCTTAAGCTTAATCGTACTTGGATCGTGACTTGACCCCACTAATCAAGCTGATCCAAGTGACTTTCTCTTCAGCCCAAATTGGCCTTGGATGGTGGACCTAACCCAAAACCATGGGTTGACCCATTTAGACCTAAAACTAGCCCTTTCTCATTCCACTTTGATTCAAACCCTTTACACATGGCAGCAACCAATTGACTTCACAAACATCAAGCCCTGAGCCTCCTGACCCTGAGGGTGACCCATGCCTGCCGGCCAGCCACCTGGGCCGCCGGAAAACACCACACCCGAGAGCACCATGTGAGCCCAAGCTTGGAATTCTCACCTACTTAGTTGCCCCATGCCCAATGGCCACCATAGCTGTTCTTCTCCTCACTAGAGCGGCTGATCCCAACCCCTAACTCCCCCTGGGAGGCCCTCCAGCCACTCCTATTTAAACCCTACCTCTCTCGGCCATGGGAGAGGTGCTGAAACAAACCTACTGAAACTCGCCAAAATTGTCCCGCACCACTCTCCATACTTAGAGCAACCGAGCTCCAAGTGTCCATTCGCCCTAATCCCCATTACCGTAGCTCAATTTCAAAGTCCAAATTTCACCCAAAAACAGGACACTTCACTACAAGTGAGCCAATCTCCAAATTGATTGGTCCTACACCTTCACCGTACCAAGAGGAGAAGTTCCCCAGCTGAAAGCCCCCTCCCCGTGCCACCCAGCTTGCTCCAACCTCCAAGCTTTGTGATCGACCGTGGTCACTTTTGTACCTAGTGCAATTCACCGTGCCAAGGGACTTCATCCGGAGCTTGCTTGGACCCAATCGAACGCGACACAACTCTCGCATCGAAGCTTCACTTCTCTAAGCAAAGGTATGAACTCTCTCTTCCTCCCGAGCTTCCGGAGATCCTCCATTCGATATGAATCAATTTCAATGCATGATCATCGTATAGATGTATTCGTCTCTTCAAGACGAATCCATAGAGCACAAGAACACAAAAATCCGTTAAGTATCGAGTGAGATCTTAGGGTTTTAGTGTGGACGGTCACGGGTTCACACCCGCCGTAGACGATGACCGGGAGCCGTTGGATCGCGCGTGTATCGAGCGGACGACTCGGATGGTGTCCGACCGGGAGACGGTACGCGAACCGCGGGCCCCTCGGCAGCCGACTCGGATGGCGGCGCCGAACCAGAGACGCCGCGTGGCCTTTCGGATCCGCTAAGGTTGACGCGGCGCCGCGTGTTTAAGTAGGAAATTAGGATATTTTATTATTTATTAAATATCCAGAACTTCAAAAATTCATAACTTTGTGTAGAAAAATCCTAAAATAAAATAAAAATACTCTCTTGCTCAGTGAACAGAGGAGAATAATGTGGAAAAGAAATCAGGACATTTCATCAAGTATTTTATTTTTAATAATTTATTTACTCTCTGCACTATTTCAATTCTCCATGCATATAGGAAATTCACCATGGCATGAGACCATAGGGCTTTTAAAGCCTCTGAACTTGGAAACATTCCCCGAATTTTCCGAGGTCGAGGCCATCCCTATGAGAAGTTATTGATTTTTCAATCGCATGTTACTCGTTTTGAGTATTTTAATTCCAATAATTAGCATGTTGAGAAATAAATTCTAGGAAAATTTGGTGATGTTTCTTATGACCAGAGGAACCTAGAAAAAATAAGTTTTGAGTTAAATTACTTGGAATAACCCTAATTGGTCTAAACACCCAAAATTGAACTTTAATTAATTAGGGTTAACTATACATCAAATTGACTTGAAAATAATTCTCCACTGTCCTTTAGAGTCAGGAGAGTCTCACATAAAAATTTGAAACTAATTGGACTTGATTTGATCCACCAAATGGGTTGATTAAGCCCCATGGGTAAAATTAAACTTTAAAAATTCATAACTCACAAAATACTTTTCAAAAATTCACAAAAATCGTTTTGGAGCTTCTCTGATATCAGAGGAACTTAGGAAAATTAAAATTGTAATTTTCTAAAAAAGTTAATTTTTATCATTATTTTAATATTTTTAATAATTGAAAAATAATAAAAATCATAAAAATATTAAAAATCACCGAAATGTCACATTTTGAATTCTAATTACTTAGGAACAAACCAAATATTTTTCTTAAGTCCCTAGGATAAGATATTGAATTTTAAAGGCTTAATGTAGTTTTTAATATTAAAAAATATATTTTTCAACCTTTTCACTAAAATAATTCTAATAAATCAAAGAAAAATAAAAAAAAATGCAGAATTTGTTTCTCTGAACTCCTTGAGGTCAGAGAGATTTAAGAAAAATATAAAATCTATTTTTCAATTTTAATTTTATTTTAAAATTAATTAATACTCCAAAACTCAAAATAATTCTAATAAATAAAATATAATTCAAAAAATCATCAAAATTGGTTCAAATGGTCCTCTGGTCATTAGGAATATCCCATAATTTTCTTAAGACAGAAACATTTTCTTGGTCATGTTATTGAATTTTCCTTGAAAACCCCTATTTTCCATTAAAAATAATTACATAAATAAATTAAAAACAGAAAAATCACATTTTCTCCTCTAAAGTCTTAATTGACATGTAAGTGAGGTTACATAAAAATTTCAAGTTCATTTGAGCTTAATTTAGTGAGTTATAGAATTATTAAGGGCAAAATGGTAATTAAAAATTTCAACCTTTAATTAAAATTTTAGGATTAATCAAAAATGGGAGGGTAAAATATTTGATTTTAAACTGATTTTGGATGATTGAAACTTAAATGATTGAGGGTAGAAACCTACTAACCATTTCAAAAAAAAAAAAAATTTAAATGAACTTTAATTAATTAATTAATTGAAATTTTGGGAAAATAATAGAAATTAGAAGTATTAAAGTAGGGATATTATTAAGAGGATATTTATTCTTTAATTTAAAAGTCCCTAAATAAACCACTTCAATAATACTTAATTCTTAATAAAGAAAAAAATTTAATTAATTAATTAAAATAATAATCCAAATTAAAATTAAACTAAAATTAAATTAAAATTAAAGTTAAATTAAATTAAATTAAATTAAAATTAAAATTAAATTAAAACTAAAATTAAAATTAAATTAAAATTAAATTAAATTAAAATTAAATTGAAATAAAATTAAAATTAAATTAAATTAAATTAAAATCAAATCAAATTAAATCAAAATTAAATTAAATTAAATTAAAGTTAAATTGAATTAAATTAAATTAAACTCATTTAATAACAAACCTAAATGAAATCCTTAAGAATTAAATCTAAAACAACTTGAACACTATTCCAAACTTAAACTAACTTTTTATAATTAAGTCAAAATTAAAATTAAATCATTAAGTTTAAATCATCAAAATATTTAATAATTTGATTTACACTTTTAAAGTTCTTATTATTATAACTCTTAAATGAGGCATCAAGTGAAGTGTTACTTCACTTATAAGATATTCAAATGTCTGAGTTCACTGAGCAAGATAACAAAACTTAAACTCTTGGATGATTAATTCACTTGTATAATTAAATTCTCTTCGACTTAAAACAATCCTGCAGGTATTGAAAAGATGTTTAAGACTCGTCTTAAGCACTTCCTCAATATGATAGGATGTTTATAAGAACAACCGAATTTAATTGTTCTTGGGTGAAGAGAGTCATCCTTAAACCAAAACACAAGAACCTAGACGTCATAAGAGATGATTATCTATGTGATTAGGACTTTGGTAGACAACCAAAACCTTTCCCTTAGCTTTACTCTAGGTACTTGTTGAAACATTTAAATGTCTTAACATGTGTTTTAAGTGCACTTGGGATGACTGGGAAGACCCTCCGTGTATGCTTTTATTTTATTGCAATTTACTTTATTGCAATTTACTTACATGCACCGTACTTTACTTTTCTGCATGATAAACACTCGTTGCATGAAAACCAAAACCTTTAGGATAGTCCTTAAACTGAAACCAAAACTAAATTAAAAGTCATTGCAAGATAAAATTCACCGCTACAACATTCCAAAATATAAAAACAACTCAAAATTTAATCACAAAAAGAACAACAAAACTACAATTGTAACTAAATTAAAACGTCTCGTCGAATGATCGAGAATACCTCTGATGATGTAACCCACATGTTGCTAACGGGATTTCCCACTGCCTAAATGAAAGTGTGGAACTCATTCAATTGAGTTTAGCAAATTCATCCGGACTAAGTGAATTCAATGAAAATAATCGGTGCCGGGATGACGGAACCGCGGATCTTAATCGGTTCTGTTTAAACAACTTTAAGAATTGTTTTAATTAAAATATTAAAAAACACTTCGAATTTTAAGATTTTCTCTAAACCAGAATACTTCTCTCATCTCCCGATTTATGACTTCTAAAATTAAACCTCCGCAACAACAAGGAGCTTGGAGCACAGTGAGCAGCTCGGCCATCGTCATCAGCAAAACCTGAGTCTACTTCAGCAAAACTTTCCTTAGAACTAAATAACCAAGCCATAGGATTCTGAGGTAGTTTTCTTAATGCAACATAAATCCTCAACTCTTCGTTAGGCATTTGCATGATCATGTCATGTTGTTGACCTCATTTTTGATGAGGTCTTCTCTTCTTCTCTTTAGTACTTAGGATCTAGCCTTAGGCTTTTTCCTTTGACTATCTTAGAGGATTAGAATTGGGACCCACCTTTTAGAAATTCAAACCACTTCTAAACTCCCCGCAAACCCCACAAACTTCGATCGTAGACCCCTAATCACCTAGAGGGTTGAAATCAAATGTGGAAGTTTAAAGGATGAGTTCCTATGTGACTTTTGGCCTTAGGACCGCCTGCGTGGCTTCGATCCGGTGAAGGGTCGACTCGCACACACACTCACCTACACACTACACTTTCACACACTTCCTAGAAACACACCCATACCCGACTTGACCTCCCGACTCATGTAGGTGATTCACATGGATGGTCCTTAACCCCTAAGCCCTCGTGCAAGAGAGTTAGGAACAACATAGTGGATGCCTCAAATGAGTCCCTTCATGGCTCATATGGGCTTGATATGGCTTCATGGCTCAACCAAAATGACTTCTTTCCACTTACATCCACCCAATCTTCAATTTCCCAAATTTTCAATTTTGACCCCGGACCCTACACCCGCTAAATTCTACCCAAAACCCTTGAAACTACCCAAATTTCTCAAAAAATTTCCAAATTACCCAAAATTCTCCAAAATCAATCCCAAACATTTCCACATCACTCAAATTGATCATCCATACCCAAAAATACCAAAAATTCCAAGAAAACCTCCCAATACCCTCCAAATACCCAAAATACCCCTCTTGACCCAAAAATCCAAAAATTCAGAAAATTCCCAGAAAATTCCAGAAAATCCCAAATATTCCCAATTTTATTTTGTTCAACTACACCATGGGCCAATTTTGTCAATTTACCCCACTTTTATCAAAATCCCCAATTTGACCCATTTTAACCCAAAGTGAACCCAATGTCAAACCTAACCTACCCAATTGACCTAAATTTTGGTCCAATTCAATTCTAAATTTCAATTCAACATCCCCAACACCAATCTAGACCAAATCCAAGCTTAATTTGATTGACATTTGGATCCAATTTCACTTTTGGCCTTAAAGCCCAATTTGGACCCATGACCCAAACTTAACCCAAACTCACCCAATTCAACTCCAATTAACCCCAAATCTTTTCTAAACCTTCCTTAACATTCCCACAAACAAAACACTAACATGATTTGCCCAAAAATTAGACCCAAATCCCACTCAAATTCAACCCAAAGCTAAAAGGCCCATTTTCGACCTAAACCCAAACCTAACCCAAATGAGCCCAAACCCCAAAATCAAAACCCAACCAAAGTCAAAACCTCTTTGAAACACTCCCATAAATATTTCTCAACATTAATTTTACATCAATTTCAACCCTAGCCCAACATTGGCCCAACTTGGCCCACTTGGACCCATATAGGCCCACTTACCAAATAAACCCAAATTCAAACCAATTCAACTCCAAATCACACCAAATTGACTCCAAGCCCTTCATAGAACATCCATAAACCAATTATGACATTTATTTGACAAGGCCTTTCACAAAATCTTTACCCAAATGCCCATCCTAAAATTAAAAAGCCCATTTCCCTTAAACTTTCCTAAAAGCCCACTCCCTTCAAATTCAAAAGCCCAAATTCATCCAAAGCCCACATGACACTTCCTTTCATCATCCATTTAATCAAAATCACCCCTAAGTTTCAAAATCATCAATTAAACCATTCCAAATCAAGCTTCATGCAAATTTTCATCAAAATATCCAAAATTCTTAAAACCCATTTTTATGAAATTGACCCAACCTTTTCCCAAGCCAAATGGAGCCATGGAGCCATGCACAAGCCATATGCAAGCCATGAGAGCCTCTTTACATGTCACCATGCCATTTTGGGCAAAAGGAGGAGACTCTTTCCTTAATTCCTAAAGGTGATTAACCACTCCCATGATTCCCCTTAACCATGCTTATGCCTAATCGTGCTTGGATGATGACTCGACCCTACCGATTATGCCGAGCCAAATCACTTTTCCCTCACCCAAAACCGAGCCTCGGGTGGTGCACCTAGCCCAAATGGGGGGTTGACCCATTTAGGTCCAAATTTAGCCATGCCCCCATTCCATCTAAATCAAACCCTTTACACACGGCCAATGCTAATCGATCGCACTAAGCTCCAACCTCGACCTCCCCGACCAAGATGGTGACCAATGCCCGGCCGGCCGCCACCGAGCCGCCGGAAAACACCATGGCCGAGAGCTCACATGTGAGCCAACATTGAAATTCTCCCTCGTCGAGCCGCCCCATGCCTAGTGGTCACCATGGCCGTTCTTCTCCTCACTCGTAGCAACTCGATCCCAAGCCCTAACTCCCCCTGGGAGGCCCTCCACCCTCTCCTATTTAAACTCCACCCCTCTCGGCCAAGAGAAGAGCTGGAAAACAAAAACCTTAAGGAAACTCTACCAAAATTGTTCCAGACTCCTCCCCATACACAGAGCACTTGATCCCCAGTGAGATCCCCCTGCCATTTCTTCTCTGTGAGCTCAATTTCAGAGTTGAAATTCCACCCAAAACCAGGACATTTCTCCACAAGTGAGCCAATCCCCAAATCGATTGGTTCTACACCTTCACCGCACCAAGGGAAGGTGTCCACCAAAGAAAAGCCCCATCTCCAGAGCCACCCAGCTTGCTCCAGCTCTCCAAGCTTTGTGATCGGGCTTGGTCGAAATCACATCTGAGACAATTCACCGTACCGCAGAGACTTCATCCGGAGCTTCGTCGGGATCCAATCGAAGGTGCAACAATTCTCGGATCGAAGCCACACTTCTCCGAGCAAAGGTATGAACTAATTCTTCATCCCGAGCTTCGGAGATTCTCCATTTCAAGTGCCTTAATTTCAATGCATGATAACCGTATAGATGTGTTCGTCTCTTCAAGACGAATCCATGGAGCATATGAACATAAAAATCCGTCGAGTATCGAGCGAGATCTTGTGGATTTAGTGTGGACGGCTCTCGGGCGAGGACGCTCGGGGACGATGAACGGATGTCGTCCATTTAATACACGCGCGGACGGACGGCTCGGATGGCGTTGGACCAGGAGACGGTACGAGAACCGCGGGGCCCGGCCGCCGACTCGGATGGCGGCGTCGAATGGGAGCGCGACGCGTGCGAGTTCGGAGATGCCGAGGATGCGCCGGCGCCGCGTGGATAAATAGAAAAATAGTGGTATTTCTCTATTTATTTAATTCCCTAAAATTGGAAAATTCATAACTTTGTGTAGGAAAATCAGAAAAATAAAAGAAAAATACCCTCTCGCTCAGTGAATGCAGGAGAATAATGTGGAAAAGAAGTCATTTAATTTCATCAAGTATTTTATTTTTAGTAATTTATTTACTCTCTCGCATACATTTAATTCTCCATGCATTCATACAATTCACCATGGCATGAGACCATAGGGCTGTTGAAGCCTCCGAATTTGGGAACATTCCCCGAATTTTCCAAAGTCGAGGCCATCGCTATGAAGAGTTATTGATTTTTCAAATTCATGTCACCGTTTTGAGTATTTTAATTCCAATAAATAGCATGTTGTGTAATAAATTCTAGGAAAATTTGGTGATGTTCCTTACGACTCAGAGAACCCTAGGAAAAATAGGTTTCTGAAGTTAGTTCATTTTAGACAACCCTAATCGGTTTAAACACCCAAAATAGGTCTCTAATTAATTAGAGCTAACCATACATCAAATTGACTTGAAATCAATTCTCCACTGACCTTTAGGATTAGAGGAACCCACCATAAAAATTTGAGGTCAATTGGACTTGGTTAGCCCCACTAATTGGGTCGATTAAGCCACTTAGTCATTTTAAACTTTAAAAATTCATAACTTTCAAAATATTTTTCAAAAATTCACCAAATTGGTTTTAGAGCCTCTCTGATATCAGGGGAATTTAAGAAAATTAAAATTTCAATTTTCTAAAAAAGTTGATTTTTAATATTATTTTAATATTTTTAATAATTAAAAAATAATAAAAATCACAAAAATAATAAAATTCACCAAAATGTCACATTTTGAATTTTAATCACTTAGGAACAAATCCCATATTTTTCCTAGGTCTATTTAGTGAGATATTAAATTTTAAAGCTCTAGGGTAATTTTAAAATTAAAAAAATGTATTTTCTAGCATTTTCACTAAAATAATTATAATAAATCATATAAAAATCAGAAAATTGCAAAATTTGATTCTCTGATTTCCTTGATATCAGAGAGATTTTAAAAATTATAAAATTCATTTTTCAACTTATATTCTATTTTTAAATTAATTAATACTCCAAAACTTAAAATAATTATAATAAAAATAGTATAATTCAAAAAATCACAAAAATTGGTCTAAGTAGTCCTCTGGTCATTAGGAATGTCTCATAATTTTCTTAAGGACAGAAACTTTCCCTTGGTCATATTATTAAATTTTCCTTGAAAATCTCTATTTTCTACTAAAAATAATTATATAAATAAATTAAATACAGAAAAATCACATTTTCTCCTCTCATATCTTTATTGACATATGAGTGAAGTCACATAAAAATTTCAAGTTCATTTGAGTTCAATTTAGTGAGTTATGAAATTATTAGGCTTGAAGGGTAAAATGGTAATTAAATTTTAACCCTTAATTAAAATTTTAGATTTAATAAAAAATTAACAAGTAAAATATTTGATCCTAATCTGATTTGGATGATTGAAATTTAAATAATTAAAGGGTAGAAACCCATTGAGCAATTTAAAATGATTAAACCTTAATTAAATAATTGATTAAATTTGGAAGAATAATAAAATTGGAATTATTAAAATAAGGGATATTATTAGGAAGAGATTTATTCTTTAATTTAAAAATCTCTAAATTAATCATCTCATTAATATTCAACTCTTAATTAAAATGATAACTCAAATTTAAAATATTAAAAGACTTAATCATTAAACTAAAATTAAATCATTAAACTCTTTCAAAAATTTCAATTAAAATTAAATTAAATTAAATTAAAAATTAAATTAAATTAAGTAAATTAAATTAAAATTAAATTAAATTAAATTAAGATTAAAAGTTGAATTAAATTAAATTAAATTAAATTAAATTAAATAAACAAATTAAATTAAATTAAATGAATTAAATAAATTAAATTAAATAAATAAAATTAAATTAAATTAAATTAAATTAAATTAAATAAATAAATTAAATTAAATTAAATTAAATTAAATTAAATTAAATTAAATTAAATTAAATTAAATTAAATTAAAAATTAAATCAAATCAAACTAAATTGAATTAAATTAAATCAAATCAAACTAAATTGAATTAAATTGAATTAAATTAAATTAAAATAAATTAAATTGAATTAAGTCAAATTAAATAACATCACCTAAGACATAAAGAACTCAAAAATAAATCTAAGATAACTTGAACACTATTCCAAACTTAAATCATTAATTTGAACTTAAATTTGAATCACAAACCATTTCAACACCAATTTACCCTCGTGAGCTTTAGTTATCATAACTCCTAAACGTAATATAAAATGAAATGTTACTTCACTTATAGGATATTCAAACGTCCTAGTTCACTGGGCAAGTTAACAAAAATTGAAAACCTCGGACGATCGATTCACTTACACAATTAAATTCATTTGGACTTAAAATAATCCTAAGAATATTGAAAAGATGTTTAAGATTCTTCTTAAGTACTTCCTCAATATGATAGGATATTTACAAGAACAATTGAACTTAGTTGTTCTTTGATGAAGAAAATCGTCTTCGAACCAAAAATACAAGGAACCTAGACGTCATAAGAAATGACTAGCTATAGGATTAGGAACTTGGTAGAAAACCATAACCCTTCCCTTAGCTTTACCTAGGAAATTGCTATGAATGCTTAAATATTCTAATTGTGTTTTGAGTGCAGCTTGGGATGACGGGAAGACCCTCCAGGTACGCTTTTATTTTATTGCGATTTATTTTACGGCAATTTATTTAATTGCATCGCACTTATTTTTCTTGCATGATAAAACAACAGTTGCATGAAAACCTACACCTTTAGGACGAAACCAAAACTGAAACCCATAACTAAATTAAAAGACACTACAAGATAAAATTCACCTCCACAACATTTCAAAATATAAGACAACTCAAAATTTAATCACAAACAGAACACAAAACTACAATTACAACTAAATTAAAACGTCTTGTTGGATGATCGGGAATACCTCGGATGATGTAACCTACGTGTTGCTAACGGGATATCCCACGGTCTAAATGAAAGTGTGGAACTCATTCAAGTGAGTTTATCAAATTCATCTGGACTAAGTGAATCCGATAAAAATAACGATGCCGAAGGATGGAACCGCGGGATCTTAACCGGTGTCGTTATAATCAACTTTAAGATTTGTTTTAATTAAAACACAAAACACTTGGAAATTAAGACTTCTCTAAACCAAAACACTTTTTTCATCCCCCGATTTATGATTTCTAAAACTAAACCTCCGCAACAACAAGGAGCTCGGAGCATGGTGGGCAACGACGGCCATCGTCGTCACAGAAACTCGAACCTACTTTAGCAAAACTTTCCTAGAATTAAATAACAAAGCCATAGGACTTCGAGGTAGTTTCGTCTAGTGCAACATAAATCCTCAACTCTTCGTTAGGCATTTGCATTGCAAATTAAGCCCTAACCGGTCTTAGATTCCGAGGTAGTCGTCCGATACGACATAAACCCTCATATCTTCCGAGCAATTTGTATGATTCTATCATATAAATATAAGCCCTAATTAACTAAAATTGGCAAGATTAAAACATTAAATAAACATTAGGACTTTCCTAAATCCAAGCCAAACAATAGGATAGTCGGGAAATTACCGAAGCCCGCTTCGAATCCGTAATTTCTCCTACTTTTCTTCCTTTGAATTTCCAAAACAAAATGTTCCAAACTTGATCCATTCCCTATTGAAACCCAAAATTCAATCCCTCGAAAACTTAAACTTTGAAATTCTTGAGAGCGAACTATTGATTATTATCGAGAGTTTTCTTAGGTGATTCCCGTCACTTAAGATGTAATTAACTATAGTGGCTCGCCCTTATGTGGAATTTTAAAGAACCTGTGTAATATAAACCCCGTTTAATGTTTTCATATTAGCTAGGGAATTTGTCGGCTTATAAAATTGGTTCGCGGACCAAACGGATGTCACAAATCTTCTAGTTTATTTAACCGAGCCCCACCATCAAGCAGTGTGTCTATCCTTAGGGATAGATACACGGTTGTCAGGTGCGGTGCTCGTTTATGTAAACTATTCGGGATGTGGGATCAGCTTGATTTCATATCTTAAAATTTTCAAATTTAAAATTATTTTCAAAATCAAATACTACTTTTCAAATTATTTATTTAAATTAAATTAAAATTCGCCGACAACTTCTGTAGGCGACCCCTTTTCAAAATACAACACATAACCTAAAAATATGCCGACACATGTAAATTAAGCCCTAACCGGTCTTAGGACTCCGAGGTAGTCGTTTGATACGACATAAACCCTCACATCTTCGAGGATATTTGTATGATTATGTCGTACAAACATAAGTCCTAATTAACTAAATTAGCAGGATTGAAACATTAAATAAACTTCCAAATTGAAGCCAAACAATAGGATAGTTTGAGAGGTTGCCAAGGTTCTTCTTGGATCGTTAGCTTCTCCTACTTCTCTTCCTTTGAACTCTTAAAATAAATTGTTCCAAATTTGAGTCATGCCCTATTGAAATTTCCAAAATCCAATCCTTTGAAAACTTTAAACTTTGAAATTCTTGAGAGCAAAACCACTGATCATTATCGAGAGTTTTCTTAAATGATTCCCGTCATTTAAGATGTAATTAACTATAGGAGCTCGCCCTTATAGGGAACTTTAAGAACCTGTGTAATATAAACCCTCTTTAATTTCTTTGTATTAAGCGAGGGAACTTGTCGGCTTATAAAATTGTTTCGCAGACCAAACGGATGTCACAAATCTTCTAGTTTATTTAATCGAGCCCCATCATCAAGCAAAGGTGTCTATTCTTCGGGATAGATACACGGTTCGTGATGCGGTGCTCGTTTATATAAACTATTCGGGATGTGAGATCGGTTTGATTTCATATCTTAAAATTTTCAAACTTAAAATTATTTTCAAAATCAAATGCTACTTTCTAAATTATATATATATATATATATATTTAAATTAAAATATGAAAATTCGCCGACAATTTCTGTAGGCGACCCCCTTTTCAAAATACAACACACAACCTAAAAATGTGCCGACAACTTCTGGCGACTCTGCTGGGGACTAGTTCCTCTCTCCATTTTGATTAGATGGTTTTGCTTTCATAAATCGGTAGTGTATCCATGTCCCTAGTGGACCAAAACTACCATTCTTCCATCGGAATACCCCGTTCATTTCTGTCTTCGAACGAGTATAGCCAACACCTCTCGTATTTAGGAGCCACCGTTTAGACACCCCTAAACAGAGAGGTTCCAAGATCCTTTTACCTCTTTTCCGAGGTGGGGTGGACCCCCATAGGTGTTAGCTTAGAGCGATCCTTCAAGTCGAGAAGTCTTACATAAGACTCTCTCTTCCTTTCCAATTCTAAATCAGGCCCTTTACCTTTTTCATAACCTTTTTCCTTTAATCATTTTGTTTCTAACAAACAAACTACCTGATAAACGACCTCTTTTATAAATCACAAATGCACTAACATAAACGAAAAATGTGTTCGGACTCTTTCTTTTTCGTCCTAAACTTTACGACGAAAGGAAGTATAATTCGGGACTGACATTCGGAATCCGCCCGCGTAAAATGGATGCCCCAAAGTTAATCTTCTCCTTCACCAATGGACTGGACTTTGCTGTTTACAAGGATGAGCTGCCCGACTATGGGATCATCCGTTTTGGACAAGGATTTAGTAACACAGATGTCAAGATCGCTGACGTCACTCTCTTCACACTAATGGACAAAATGTCAGAAACTGAAGAGCCCGTGATTGAATTCAACCTGAAGTCAGCTCAAGAGTTCCCTCCCCTGCAAAGGGTTCCAGCTGAAAGGAATACTATTGTTCGTAGGAGGACTGTTGTCTCTACCCCCACCGGTCTAGTTGTCTTCGCACCTACCCCGGCTCCCGCTAAACTAAAGGGGAAGGAAGTCTAAGTTTGTAATGAGCCTGTTACCGTGGAGGGTACGGATCTCCTCGCGAGACCTTCGTTTTTGAAATCGGGTCCAATCTCAAGGGTTCAACCCCTAACACGGACTCAGAGGAGAAACAGAAGTAGAAAGATTGCCAGAAAGGCCAGAGCTGCTGAAGTCGCTCTCTTAGAAGAGATCCCTGAGTACATACCATTGCCTGAGTATACACCGCTTTTGGAAGGAAGTAGATTCCATCCCCTCTCCGCCGCAGCTGATGAGGAAAATGTCCGCAAGATTGCTGCTACATTACCTCAACCCGCATACTATAGCAACAGCCGAAAGAAAAGGGCTAGGATTACACCATTTGCTCGACTGTGATCGTGATGAGAAGTTAGCAAAGAAAGAGAAGTGTCCCGTATCGAAATTTTAAGAAGGATAGGGCGGGTGCCGCCCAAATCCCGCCTGGGCCTCGAGTAACCCGTTAGCGCCTACGTAAAAGCCGAATAAGAAGATGAAAGCTAGTCCACCCGTTGTTGTTTCGAGTTTACGTATCGTGGAGGATACCACCTTCCAAAGCATTCAGCCAACCGTAACATCCGATCCTAGGCCTTCTGCCGCTAGAAGGATGGTATGGCGTCCTACTACTCGGCCAATTAAGACCGAAACAACGACTCGAAAAGGAAAGTCTCGTCAGGAGACTCGAGTCCGAAGAGAGCGCCACTGCGATGAAGGGGACTCCCAAGAAGGAAATCCAACAGCCATCGCATGATAACTGTGAAACCATACGAAAAAGATCACTGGAGGACGCTATGGAAAAGCTAAGGACCGACATTCAACGATTAACAAGAGAAAAAGAAGAAAAGTTTGGAGATGAAGTCGATTCGTCGGAATTCATGGATGACGAATTTATGGAGATCAACATGGTTGAGACACGAGCATCGTCAGCTTCGCAAGGTGCTCCGGCAGCTGCGAAAAGAGATGAACCGGAAATGTTAAGAGCACAACTTCGAGAAAAAGATGATACAATCTCTCAAATAGCAAAAAGGATGGAAGAGATGGCCGCAGCTTCTAGCCACTCTTCGCAGTCGAGTTCAACCCCCAAGAGAAATGCCTCCTGAAGTTATTCATATTACGTACGGAGGAAAATAGATTACATTCGTTAACGGAGACGATCGACCGAAGAAAGATTCTACCCGTAATATGATTCCGTATAAAGACATCAAGAATATGGTAGAACAAAGAAGTGCGAGAAGCCTTAGCACAGCCTAAGAGCGGAGACATCTATTCGACGGTAGACCTTACCCCGAAGAATTTGATGCAGCATAATACCCAAAAGGCTTAGTACCACCTCCGTTCAAGACTTTCGATGGTACCGGAAACCCTCGACAAAGATGTTGCACATTTTCGCGCTAGTTGTTGCAACGCCGTGGAAGTGACGCCTACTCTTCCGACGCTCGTCAGCCACTCGTCGTAGATCGCTTTCGATTGGTACGCGTACTACCGAACGGTCTCGGTAAAGACATTTTCGAATTAGAGAACCTCTCGTATGAAACGGTTTGCCAGCAGCTCAACACCATATCAACATCGGTGATCTAGTAGGTGGAGAAACGTAAACCGAACGAAACTTTAGTGGACTACATACTTCGATGGAGGAATCTAAGCATGAAGTGTGAGCCACGACTACAAGAGCAAAGATGCAGTCAGTATCTTGCTTAAAAGCATTCACGGTCTGATAACACTTCTCCTTAAGGGATTTACGATTAAGACTTTCGAGAAGTTGTTAAGCAAGGCCGGAAGCTTGCAAGAGGAAGCGAAGCAACTAAGTTTTGTCGACAAAACAGACAAACGAAGCTCGTAAAGACATTTGAAAAGAAATCTGGATCGTCGTGGCAGTCGATAAGGGAAGCAACCAATGCAAATACAACAGAAAGCAACAGTATCAGCCTATCGACGAACCTTAGCAGTAACTACCAACAACCTCGACCCGGTTATCAGCCAACTCAACAAGATGAGCAACCGCCTCGCCACAGCCGCACGTTAAAAAAGCTTATAAATAGAGAATATCCATTCAAGAATGAGGCAAGTGCTAAAGATGTTCCGCAGGTTTAATGAAGACTCCGGATTTTCAACAACCAGACCCGTGAAGCCAGAAGAAGTCAATAAGAAAGACCATCCCATCTATTGCCCTTACCACCGGATTCTCGGGCACAAGATAGAGGATTGCATTACCTTCAAGACTTGGCTCTACAACAATCTCCGAAAACGGAACATAACAATTCCGAAGGAATACATGAAGGAATCCTAGAAAGGCGGTTCCGTCAATGTTATTTCAACGGATCCTATTGTTCCTATAGATCGCTACACGACGAATGATGGATGGAGTACCGCTTGGACGAAGTCATCGAAGAAAATTTTGGATCGCATCCAAACCGCTTCGGTGCGTGCTTCGATTCAAATTTCTAAACCTCGTCAAGCCGCCGCTATCGCTTGCGATCGAAGAACCACCCCGAGAAGAAAAGATCGTAGAAAAGAAGGAGATCGTAAAAGAAGAAAAGACCGAGGCTCTTAAGGCTAGACTAGGGGCTGCTTATCTGGTTGTTTCCGATTCGGGGGAAAAATTCCTCGAACCTTTGACTCTGTATGATTATTTGCTTGCTCCGGTGGGATCTTATAATGATAAGAGTTATGGCGTTGGCTACGTTTTGACTGTTTCTAACGATTACACAACTAACGACAACCAACCTAATCCAGATCTCGATGCCGATACAAATAACAATTCTCAAATCATACACAACCTCGACAATCACGATGAAAAAGAAGACATTCACCAGGAAGGCTACGAAAGTTCAATGAGCAATGAATCTATTTGTGAATTTCGAGGAACTCCAATCACAATAGAGTTAGAGCTTTCGGATTCCGAAGCAACCCCAGAAGAACCTGTCATGCCTATTCAAAAGAAGACACCAGTAAACTCAGTACCAGATTCAGAAGAAGTCACAGAAGTCAATTTAAGGAGCGGAAGGGTTCTACCTCCGAAAATGGGTCCAAAAGATAAAGGAGAGCGGTGGTTGTTCGAGAAGAATCAACCCCAGAGAAGAATCGCCCATTCGGGAAGAAACCGAAACACATAGTAACAAAGTGGACTATAACGTGCTAGCCCATCTTAGGAAACTACCGACCAAACCGAGCATCTACGACGCTCTCATCTTATCAAAAGAGATGAGGGAAGCTCGATCAAGGCCTTACTTGATCCAGTAGATTTGTTTAGCTCATATGGCCGGAGATTCCTTAGACGAGGTTTCGCTCGTTAAAGGAACAACGAGGTGTTACCTTCGCGGACGATGATCTATTACTCGGGATAGCCGATCACAACCGACCGTTGTACATTTCGCTTACAATCGGAAAGTTTACGCTCTCCAGAGTATTGGTGGATCCAGGAGCGTCAATCAACATAATGAATCTTCAGACTTTAGCATACTTGGAAATTGATGCTCGCGAGCTTGAAGTGGACAAGATGTTACTAAGAGGATTCAACCAGAAAGGAGAAAGAGCCCTCAGATCAATAACACTGTTGATGAAGACCGGTGATTTAACGAAGACGACCGCAAAATTCCATATAATTGATTCTGAAACATCGTTCAACGCACTACTGGGCCGACCGTGGATACATGAGAATTGGATGGTACCGTCGTCTCTGCATCAGTGCATAAAATACTACGATGGAGGAGAACAGTGCATTAAAGGTGACTTGCAACCTTTCTCCATACATGAAATTGAAATTCATGAAGATGCAGCCTACTACGCGCCTCCAAAGAAAACAATCTTCTCCCGTAAATACCATGTCAAATGAAGCAAAAGAAGTTCAAGACGACGAAGAACTCCGAAGTTCTAGTCCAACAGCCACTCACCACTCCCTTACGGCGAGATGGTGAAGGGTTCTTCACAACTTGCACCCGAGGTCGAGGCCGGGGACGAGGTCGTGGAAGAAACGTTGGGATAGTTGGACAGAAAAAGCCGGTAATCAACGTGAATTGGGAGAACAGCTCTAAAGAAGAAGAAGAAATCAAGAAAGAAGCAGCTACAATAAACCAGAAGGAACCACAATTCAATATCTCCTTCGAAGATGAAAAGAATGAAGAATATAAATCAATGTACGAGAAGATTAACTACCATGTACACACTATGGCCCTGACCCCGATCCAGTCTAATAAGATCGAGGGTATGGTGGTCAAGGAAGTGCATGGCGGTGGCGCTAAACCAATCAAATTTTACCGTGGTACTCCTTCTTCCAATAATGAAAAAGATGTACAATTTGAAGATGTCGCTTCTTCCGAATTAATGAAATTACCGTTTGAGTGGTACTCTCCCTGTGTTCAAAATTTAATTCAACGTGGTGTCTTACCTCGACAATGGACAAAGGGTCAATCACAACATTTTGAAAGAATATGGAACAATGACGGTCGGCCTCCCAATTCAAAACATGGTCTCGGATTCGGCACAGTAGGTTCAGTTGACGATAAGGAATTTTGCTTGGTTGTCACTTGCGAGCCTAATAAGGACTGCTTGGAAGCTTCAGAGGACCTCGAAGATCTACCAATCGGGGATGCTCCACCAGAATTCGAAGAAGAAATCAAATCTACAATAGACGAGTTAATGGAAGTTAACTTAGGTAGTAGCGAAAAGCCTAGTCCAACCTTTGTTAGCTCCTTACTCAATAAAGAAGATTCCGAGGAAATGATCAAGCTATTAATGGAATTCAAGGACTGTTTTGCTTGGAGTTACGACGAAATGGCAGGATTAGCTCCAGAAGTCGCAGTTCACAAGTTAGGAGTAAATCCTACTTCTGTTCCAATCAGACAAGCTCCCAGAAGAATGCGTCTAGAAATTGAGCAACAAGTAATAGCCGAAGTTAAGAAGTTAATCGATGCTAAATTTGTCCGTGAAGAACAATACCCTACTGGGTTAGCCAACGTAGTACTAGTCAGAAAGAAAAATGGTCGATCGTAACCGTGTAGACTTCGTGGATTTAAATAAAGCATGTCCAAAGGATGAATTTCCACTCGCCAATCCCGAACTGATGATCGACATTGCTTCAACACATGAAATATTTTCATTCAAGGATGGATCATCAGGATACAACCAGATAAAGATGGCATCAGAAGACGAAAGGCTCACAGCTTTCAGAACGCCGATCGGAGTGTATTGCTACACAGTAATGCCATTCGGACTAAAGAACGCAGGAGCAACATATCAAAGAGCAATGACAAAGATTTTCGATGATCTCATTCACAACCAAGTCGAGTGCTACGTGGACGATGTGGTCATCAAAAGCAAACTGAAGGAAGATCACCTGTATGATTTGAGAATTGTTTTCAAGCGACTGAGGCAATACAACCTTAAGATGAATCCCTTAAAATGCGCCTTCGGCGTCACCTCCGGGAAATTCTTAGGATTTGTTGTTTGACATCGCGGAATCGAAATTGATCCGGAAAAGATTAAAGCTATCTTAGAGATGCCGCCTCCCAAAACCTTAAAACAACTACGATCCTTTCAAGGGAAGTCGGCATATCTTCGACGCTTTATCTCGAACTTGTCGGTAGATGTCACCCTTCTCGCATTAGTTAAAAAGGACGCCAAATTCGTTTGGGAAGAGAAATGCCAACAGGCCTTCGAGGACATTAAGCAACATTTAATGACACCTCCTGTCTTAGCAGCCCCAGTCTCGGGTAGACCATTAATACTTTATACCGCGGCTTTAGATGACTCTCTCGGAGCCCTGCTAGCCCAGGTCAATGATGAGGGAAAAGAAAATGCTCTTTATTACTTAAGCCGTCGTTTATTGATGATGGAAGTAAAGTATCCTCCGATTGAGAAGCATTGTTTGGCCCAGATCTTCGCCGCTCAAAAGCTCAGGCACTACATGCTTTCTCATAAGATCAACCTCATTTCGAAAGTTAATCCGTTTCAATATTTGATGACCCGACCGACACTTTCTCGGCGTACTTGCCGTGTGGTCGATGATACTATTGCAATTTGATATAACTTTCGTTCCTCTTCGCGCCGTAAAGGGACAAGTACTAGCCGACTTCCTGCAAGCACATCCTTTACCGCGATTCGTCTCTCGACGACGATTTGCCCGACGAGCGGATAATAAGCCTAGAAGACACCGATGATCAACGTTGGGAACTATACTTCGACGGAGCGTCCTCAGCATTTAAAAACAAAGAATCGCAAATGATAAGTGCCTCGCAGAAGCAGAATCGACTAATCTTTATAACACCGGAGCGGGGGATGTTAAGATACTCCTACCACTTACCGTAGCCTCGCACAAACAACGAGGCAGTAATACGAGGCCCTCATAGCAGACTAGAACCGACCATTCAAATGGGAATAACGGATATCAACATCTACGGAGATTCTCGCCGATCATTCAACGAGTCGCAGGACAATACAGAATTTTAAAGCCAAGACTCGAGCAATACTTTCGCATGCCATGAAACCGTTGGAACAAATTCCGAATGTAACAATCTACAAGATCCCCGTAAGAGAAAATGCTCTCGCGAATGCACTAGCTCGCCTTGCAAAAGAATTTGCCTCGCTTACAAGATGAGTCGGCTGAAGTGTCAGCTCAAGGACGACGAGTCCTATCATAGCTCGACATGGATATGATACGTAAATCGAAAAACAGAGGAATCAGCTGCAAGCAGTGATGTAAAACACAGGAGATTGGCGTCAACCGCTAATGTACTACCCGCAAACAGGTAAATTCACCGGACGATAAGTCATTAGCCCATCAAATCAAGAAAAGAACCGTCTTATGCATTAATAAACAATACATTATACGAAGGTCTTTTGATCGATGTGGTTAAGATGCCTCGAACGGGTCCGAGGCTCGTGAAATTGTCAAAGAGGTACACTCGTGACTTTGTGGCGCTCATCGACCGGGTCAGAAAATGAAAATAAAAATTAAAAGACTAGGGTACTACTGGCCCTCAATGATGACCGACTGTATGAAAGTCGCCAAGAGCTGTCACTAGTGCCAAGTGCACGGAGTGGTTCTACACCAACCTCCAAATGTGCTACATCCGACAATTGCGTCGTGGCCATTCGAGTGTTGGGGCACGGATATAGTGGGTCCGATAGAACCGCCTTCTTCAAGAGGACATCGCTTCATCCTCGCACCTACGTACTACTTTTCTAAATGGGCGTGCAGCTCCACTCGTAGAAGTAAAGGCACACCACGTGCTACAGTTTTTTAAAAATCAAGTTGTATACTGTTTCGGAGTACCGGGCAGAATCATTTCAGATAATGGGTCTGCATTCAAAAGTACAAAGATCAACAATTTTGTCAGAAGACACGGGATCGATTGGTGATACCCAACGATCTATTACCCAAGAGCAAACGGCTTGGCCGAGGCTTTTAATAAAACTCTCGTTCAGATTTTAAAGAAAACATTGGATGACAACAAGAGAAATTGGCACGAGAAGTTGTTAGAAGCCTTATGGGCCTACAAGACGACTTTCAAGACTCCTACTCAGTCTACGCCTTACGCTTTAGTGTACGGGTCCGAGGCCATTTTACCTTTGGAGGTCCAGCTTCCATCACTTAGGATTGCAGTTGCAAATAAAATTACTACAGAAGAAAATGCCATATCGTGACCGGAAGAACCGGAAAGCTTGGAAGGGAAGAGACTTGCAGCCGCAGCGAAAATTTGGAACCGTACCAAGCTAAGATGATCCGTGCCCATGATAAACCGGTCCGCCCAAGAACTTTCAAAGTTGGTGACTTAGTTCTTGTTCACGTAAGACCTATTCTTGCACATCGCAAGATAGGAGGCAAATTTGAACTGACTTGGGAAGGGCCGTTTGTGGTCGAGGCAGTCTACTCAGGAGGCTCCTACCAACTTGTGAATTGCCAAGGAGAACGGCAAATGCTTCCAATCAATGAACGGTATTTGACGAAGTATTACGCAACCTGATGTTTCGAAGGGTGGCCTCTAAAATAGAGTCTTATCCCTAGAAACACGGGTGAAGCAATCACTTTGTGACTGGGTCCGAACCCAAAAACATAAAAATGGATGAAATAAAATATGTGCTAAAAATAAAATATGTGAAATCATAATAATAAAGTTTTACCCTTCCTTTCAAATCAAATATTGTTCCTGATCTTTCTTCATCTTTTCCTACTTTCCTTAAAAATTAAAATTAAAATAAGAGAATAAGAATCTTTAGTGGTAAATATTTTCTTAATGTTCTTGTTCTTAGTACAGCCCCTGATCCTTTCCTTGTCTTCTTTGCAGGGAAATGTCGAACGGGTGGTTGGTCCTAAACTTTAGAAATGGCGTGAGTCTCGTACTCGATGAAAAGAGGGTGAAGGATGGAGCAGTGATAGAAATTGATTCTGACTTCACACCACCTGACCTACAAGCATGAAGAAAATGATCGGGTCCCGCAGACCGAGAAGAGCTTCATAGCCGGACAAGTGATGAAGATGGATGGCCCGATGCCACCAATCCAAGCAACAAGAAAAGAAAGACAAACACTAAGGAAAGTAAGAAAATCAAGTCGGTAGTTGCCACGGCGAGGGCGAGCTCGCCGCCGCCGCGCCCGCAGAAATTCAAGGGGTAAGGAGAGCTACTCTCACTGCCACTCAAAGAAGGAATAAGAATCGCCGTATCCGCAAGATGTTGACTAAACTAGCAGCAGATCAACAAGAGGAAACAGCCACCTTCGCCAATACACACATTTCAAAGATAGCGGTTCGTCAGGAACCAGGAAGAAGAAAGTCAGCGCCGAGAAAATCAGAACAGATCGAAAAAGTGCCAAGAAGAACATAAATAGAATCAGTGCCTCGAAGCCGGACAGAGATACCATATCTGAAGAACCTTGTTGCGAAAGCAACCCCGGAGGATGTCCCGACAGAGACAATCCCCGAGGAGCCAAGGTATGCAGGAGAACGAGATGGGATTGAGCCATACATCCCGCAATACGTTACTAGGCCTCGTCACTTGCAGATCATCCCAAAATATGAACTAGAAAGAATGCAAAATGTTGAGAAGAAGACTTTCGAATACTTTGAAAGGATTAGAGGCAAAAGAATCAACATTTTGGAAGGCCTCGAGTTACACACAGGTGTATTCTCAGAATACGAGCAACAAAGCAAATTGTGGATTGCATCTTAGAACTTCGAAGATGGGTCGAGCAGGCCGTCCGACGTAAAAGACTTATTCGGAACCCCGGAAATGGATGCCGTGGAAAGGAAGAGTCACAATACAATGCGGATGTTGCTATTACTTCGCAGAGGACGTAAAAGGAAATCCACCGTGGATACTCCGTCACGGTGAGGTGGATCCAATGCCGAGGATAATTAAAAGAATGGTGAAAAGAATGATAACATGGAGGGTACCGCGCAAGAACCGCATACCTAACAGCTTGCATCATCAACATTTATCGAAGGGCGACCGCATACCTCCACACATAGACCACCATGACTTTGTCGGACCTTTCTCGCACAGCTTCGTTCGTCAACCAATGCAATATCATGTTCGGATCTGACCTCCGGATAGCAGGCCCGGGTAAGTTCCGAGGGCCGGTGGAGATACCACTTCCGGTAGGTTCCATCATGATATTACAAGGAAATGGAGCAGACATCGCAAAACATTGTATACCGGGAGTACCAGTGGAGCGGATCTCCATCACTTTTAGAAGGATGGACGACAGAAAGGCGCCTTACCACTTCCGACCAGATCCAGAATTGGAGAGTCGCCGGCCCTACGAGCTGTGAGTTACACGGGAAATAGCACACCTCTGATGCACATCTATGCGGCATTCCTGCCAAGGATGGCTTGGAAGGTGATGTTATTGACCGTGTATCTCATTATTCAGACATGGATTTTTAACATATACTTTTTGGATGGATCAACAAGAATCATACATAGTCCGTTTTGAGTCATGGATTGTATGAGAAATATTTCAGGTCAAGTTGTATGATGTATCTTCAACAAGATTGGAATGAAAGTGACCATGTCACATTTTGCCTTCACCTCTTTTGTGCAAATTGACTGGGAAACGCCATTAGAGTTAAATGAACTTTGAACAAAGAACAGAAAAGAAAAGAGAAATAAATAAGAGCCGTTCTTAGAAATCCAAATATTCAAATGAACTTCAAATCCACATGAACACCAAATAAAATTCACATGAACATCAAATAAACAACAAAAATAAAATTGGATCATTAAAGGACAAACAAAATGAAAATGAATCTCAAATGGAATTACAATCTCAATCTATCTCTTTTAAATCCTTCAATTCTTCCTCAGATCAAAATCTACTTCAAACTACTTTGAAACCCTCTTTCGGGATGGTTCTTCCTCACGGAAAACTCACACTTCAAATTTCAAAAATCCTACACTTTTTTTTTTGTCACATCGAAATCCTTTTGATTTTCTGTGATCTCCTTCCCCTCTTGTATGGAGATTGACTAGGTTCATTGACACGGAGCCACGAACTTGGTTCGGTTTGGTCTCGATGGCACGAGACTGGGTCCTTCTTCATACATTAAAACTTCCGAGACTGGTACCTAAATTCCAGTTCTCATTTCGAGGTCGGTACCTAAATTCCGACTCTCCTTTCGAGATCGATACCTAAATTTCGATTCTCTTCCGAATTGATACCTAAATTTCAATTCTAAACTTCCGAGACTGGTACCTAAATTCCAGTTCTCATTTCGAGGTTGGTACCTAAATTCCGACTCTCCTTTCGAGATCGATACCTAAATTTCGATTCTCTTCCGAATTGATACCTAAATTTAAATTCTAAACATCCGAGACTGGTACCTAAATTCAAGTTCTCATTTCGAGGTCGGTGCCTAAATTCCGACTCTCCTTTCGAGATCGATACCTAAATTTCGATTCTCTTCTGAATTGATACCTAAATTTCAATTCTAAACTTCCGAGACTGGTACCTAAATTCCAGTTCTCATTTCGATGCCGGTACCTAAATTCTGACTCTCCTTTCGATATCGATACCTAAATTTCGATTCTCTTCCGAATTGATACCTAAATTTCAATTATAAACTTCCGAGACTGGTACCTAAATTCCAGTTCTCATTTCGAGGTCGGTACCTAAATTCTGACTCTCTTTTCGAGATCGATACCTAAATTTAGATTCTTTTCCGAATTGATACCTAAATTTCAATTCTAAACTTCCGAGACTGGTACCTAAATTTTAGTTCTCATTTCGAGGTTGGTACCTAAATTCTGACTCTCCTTTCGAGATCGATACCTAAATTTCGATTCTCTTCCGAATTGATACATAAATTTAAATTCTAAACTTCCGAGACTGGTACCTAAATTTCAGTTCTCATTTCGAGGTCGATACCTAAATTTCGACTCTCTTCCGAGACTGGTACCTAAATTCCAGTTCTCATCCGAGACTGGTACCTAAATTCCAGTTCTCATTTCGAGGTCGGTACATAAATTCTGACTCTCCTTTCGAGATCGAAACCTAAATTTCGATTCTCTTTCGAATTGATACCTAAATTTCAATTCTAAACTTCCGAGACTGGTACCTAAATTCCAGTTCTCACTTCGAGGTCGGTACCTAAATTCTGACTCTCCTTTCGAGATCGATACCTAAATTTCGATTCTCTTCCGAATGGATACCTAAATTTCAATTCTAAACTTCTAAGACTGGTACCTAAATTCCAGTTCTCATTCGAGACTAGTACCTAAATTCTAGTTCTCATTCCGAAATCAGTACCTAAATTCTGATTCTCATCCTTTTTCCATCAATACTTAAACTCTGATTCTCACTCTCTCGAAATCAGTACCTAAATTCCAGTTCTCTTCGTAATCCCGAGGTTGAAACCTAGGTTTCGATTCTCATTTCAAATCCAAATTTCAAATTCAAAATTTCCTCAAATTGATTTTAAACCAAACTTCAATCTAAATTAAAACTCAAGCTAAAATCTAAACTTACACATCAAAGCTTGAACATGAAATGAAATCTAAATTGAATTCCCAGTATCATATGATTTGGAATTCATCTCCTTTTCCATTCCCTGCCGAGAGTTCGAGAATCTCCAATCTTGGAAGTATACCCGATACTCCCCAATGGAATTCTTCTACTTCGTCCTAAGTTTGTCACTTCGACATCCGTGTTGGTTTTGTTGATCTCTTCGGTCAACGCCAATACGCGCGGTGTGCTTGGTTAGCACACCACACCTATCGGGAGTCCATTTGTCGACCTCATTTTTTATGAGGTCTTCTATTCCCTCTTTAGTGTTTAGGATCTAGCCTCAAGCTTTTCCTTCGACTATCTTAGAGGACTAGAATCGGGACCCATCCCTTAGAAATTTAAACCACTTCTTGTCTCCCCGCAAACCCCACAAGCTTGATTGTAGACCCCTAATCACCTAGAGGGTCGAGATCAAATGTGGAGGTTTAAAGGATGAGTTCCCTATAGGACTCTTCGGCCTTAGGACTACCCCAGGTGGCCTCGGTCCGGTGAGGGTCGACTTACACACTCACTACACTCACACTCTACACTCTCACACACACAATACAAATCCTAAAACCACACATATACCCAACTTGACTCCCTGACTCATGCAGGTAATTCATATGGATGGACCTTAACCCCTAAGCCCCTAGTTAAGAGGGTTAGGAACAACATAGTGAATGCCTCCAATGAGTCCTCTCATGGCTCATATGGGTTTAATATGGCTTCATGGCTCAATCAAAGTGATTCCATTTTACTCACATTTGATCCATCTTCATTCTTCCAAAATTTCAATTTTTGACCCCGGGGACCCTACACCTATCAAACCTACCAAAAGCCCTTGAAATTGCCCAAATTTTCCAAAATTTCCAAATTACCCAAAATTCCTCAAAACCAATCCCAAACATTGCCACATCACTCAAATTGATCATCCATAGCCAAATATACCAAAATTTCCAAAAATACACTCCAAATACACTAAAAATACACTTTTGGCCAAACTTTTATAAATTCCAAAAATTCCGAGAAAATTCCAGAAAATCCCAAATATTCCTAATTTCATTTTGTCCAACTACACCATAGGCCAATTTTGTCAATTTACCCTACTTTTACTAAAACCCCCAATTTAGCCCATTTTAAACCCAAATGAACCCAATGTCAAACCAAATCACCCCAATTGACCTCAATGTTGGTCCAATTCAATTCTAAACTTCAATTCAATATCCCCAATATCAATCTAGACCAAATTCAAGTCCAATTTGATTGACATTTGAATCTAATTTCATTTTTAAGCTTAAGGCCCAATTTTGACCCATGACCTAAACCCACCTCAAACCAACCCAATTTGACCCAAATCTTTTCTAAAACCTTCCTAGCATCCCCACAAACAAAACACTAACATGATTTTCCCAAAATTTGGACCCAAACCTTACTCAAATTCAACCCAAACCCAAAATTCCCTAAATGGGCCTACACCCAAACCTAACCCAAATGGGCCCAAATCCCAAAATCAAAACCCAACCAAAGTTGAAACCTATTTTTAACACCCCCATAAACATTTCCCAACATTAATTTTACATCAATTTCAACATTAGCCCAACTTTAGCCCAAGATAGCTCATTTTGACCCATTTGGACCCTATTACCAAAGAGACCCAAATTAGACCCAATCCAATTCCAAATCACCTCAAACTTGCTTCAAATCAATCATGGCACATCCCTAAAATAAACCCAACATTTGTTTGGCCCAA
The DNA here is from genome assembly GCA_022702705.1 of Papilionanthe hookeriana x Papilionanthe teres. Classification (NCBI taxonomy): domain Eukaryota; kingdom Viridiplantae; phylum Streptophyta; class Magnoliopsida; order Asparagales; family Orchidaceae; genus Papilionanthe; species Papilionanthe hookeriana x Papilionanthe teres. Next base: position 75,088,945 of record CM040427.1, on the reverse strand, counting down.
TCCTTCACAAAATTCCCATCCATAAATTTATTTTCAAGCCTAAAGCCCACTTTTTTTCTAAACCTTCCTCAAAGCCCATTCCTAAAATAATTTCAAAAGTCCAAACCCATCCTAAGGCCCACATTACAATCTCATCTCATCCTCACTCAATTAAAATCATCCCTAAGTTCTAAATTAGCCATCAAATTTTTCTAAAACTAAGCCATATGCCAAATCCTATCAAATCACCCCTAAATTACCAAAATTCCTAAAAACCTCTTTCATGAAGGTTGACTTAGCTTTTTCCAAGCCAAAGGTGAGTCATGAAGCCATGCATGAGCCACATGTGAGCCATGAAAGCCTTGGACACTTCACCATACCCAAAATGGCAAGAAGAGGGGACCCTTTAATGATTCTCTTAAGAGTGATTAACCACTCCCATGTCTCCCCTAACTCATGCTTAAGCTTAATTGTACTTGGATTGTGACTTGACCCCACTAATCTAGCTGATCCAAGTGACTTTCTCTTCAGCCCAAATTGGCCTTGGATGGTGGACCTAACCCAAAACCATGGGTTGACCCATTTAGACCCAAAACTAGCCCTTTCCCATTCCACTTTGATTCAAACCCTTTACACATGGCAGCAACCAATTGACTTCACAAACATCAAGCCCTGAGCCTCCTGACCCTGAGGGTGACCCATGCCTATCGGCCAGCCACCTGGGCCGTCGGAAAACACCACACCCGAGAGCACTATGTGAGCCCAAGCTTGGAATTCTCACCTGCTGAGTTGCCCCATGCCCAATGGCCACCATGACTGTTCTTCTCCTCACCAGAGCGGCTGATCCCAACCCCTAACTCCCCCTGGGAGGCCCTCCAGCCACTCCTATTTAAACCCCACCTCTCTCGGCCATAGGAGAGGTGTTGAAACAAACCTACTGAAACTCTGCCAAAATTTTCCCAGACCACTCTCCACACTTAGAGCAATTGAGCTCCAGTGTCCATTTGCCCTAATCCCCATTAACAGAGCTCAATTTCGTAGTCCAAATTCCACCCAAAAACAGGACACTTCACTACAGGTGAGCCAATCTCCAAATTGATTGGTCCTACACCTTCACCGGACCAAGAGGAGAAGTTCCCGCAGAAAGCCCCCTCCCTGTGCCACCCAGGCTTGCTCCAGCCTTCCAAGCTTTGTGATCGATCGTGGTCACTTTTGTACCTGAGCAATTCACCGTGCCAAGGGACTTCATCCGGAGCTTGCTTGGACCCAATCGAACGTGACACAACTCTCAGATCGAAGCTTCACTTCTCTAAGCAAAGGTATGAACTCTCTCTTCATCCTGAGCTTCTGGAGATCCTCCATTTGATATGAATCAATTTCAATGCATGATCACCGTATAGATGTATTCGTCTCTTCAAGACGAATCCATAAGGCACAAGAACACAAAAATCCGTTAAGTATTGAGTGAGATCTTAGGGTTTTAGTGTGGACGGTCACGGGTTCACACCAGTCGTAGAGGATGACTGGGAGCCGTTGGATCGCACGTGTATCGAGTGGACAGCTCAGATGGTGTCGGATCAGGAGACGGTAAGTGAACCGCGGGCCCCTTGGCAGCTGACTCAGATGGCGGTGCCGAACCAGGAGACGCCGCGTAGCCTTTCGGATCCGCTAAGGTTGACGCGGCGCCGCGTGTTTAAGTAGGAAATTAGGATATTTTCTTATTTATTAAATATCCAGAACTTAAAAAATTCATAACTTTGTGTAGAAAAATCCTAAAAATAAAATAAAAATACCCTCTTCCTCAATGAACAGAGAAGAATAATGTGGAAAAGAAATCAGTTCATTTCATAAAGTATTTTATTTTTAATAATTTATTTACTCTCTGCACTATTTCAATTCTCCATGCATATAGGAAATTCACCATGGCATGAGACCATAGGGCTTTTAAAGCCTTCCGAACTCGGAAACATTCTCTCGAATTTTCCGAGGTCGAGGCCATCCCTATGAGAAGTTATTGATTTTTCAATTGCATGTTACTGTTTTGAGTATTTTAATTCCAATAATTAGCATGTTGAGAAATACATTCTAGGAAAATTTGGTGATGTTTCTTATGATGAGAGGAACCTAGAAAAAATAAGTTTTGAGTCAATTCACTTGGAATAACCCTAATTGGTCTAAACACCCAAAATTGAACTTTAATTAATTAGGGTTAACTATACATAAAATTGACTTGAAAATAATTCTCCACTGTCTTTTAGAGTCAGGAGAGTCTCACATAAAAATTTGAAACTAATTGGACTTGATTTGATCCACCAAATGGGTCGATTAAGCCTCATGGGTAAAATTAAACTTTAAAAATTCATAACTCACAAAATACTTTTCAAAAATTCACAAAATGGTTTTGGAGCTTCTCTGATATCAGAGGAACTTAGGAAAATTAAAATTGTAATTTTCTAAAAAAGTTGATTTTTATCATTATTTTAATATTTTTAATAATTAAAAAATAATAATAATCATAAAAATATTAAAAACCACCAAAATGTCACATTTTGAATTCTAATTACTTAGGAACAAACCAAATATTTTTCTTTAGTCCCTAGGATAAGATATTGAATTTTAAAGGCTTAATGTAGTTTTTAATATTAAAAAATGTATTTTTCAACATTTTCACTAAAATAATTCTAATAAATCAAATAAAATCAAAAAAATGCAAAATTTGTTTCTCTGAACTCCTTGAGGTCAGAGAGATTTAAGAAAAATATAAAATTCATTTTTCAACTTTAATTTTATTTTAAAATTAATTAATACTCCAAAACTCAAAATAATTCTAATAAATAAAATATAATTCAAAAAATCATCAAAATTGGTTCAAATGGTCCTCTGATCATTAGGAATATCCCATAATTTTCTTAAGGACAGAAACATTTCCATGGTCATGTTATTGAATTTTCCTTGAAAACCCCTATTTTCCATTAAAAATAATTACATAAATAAATTAAAAACAGAAAAATCACATTTTCTCCTCTAAAGTCTTAATTGACATGTAAGTGAGGTTAAACAAAAATTTCAAGTTCATTTGAGCTTAATTTAGTGAGTTATAGAATTATTAAGCTTGAAGGGCAAAATGGTAATTAAAAATTTCAACCTTTAATTAAAATTTTAGGATTAATAAAAAAGGGGATGGTAAAATATTTGATTTTAAACTTATTTTGGATGATTGAAACTTAAATGATTGAGGGTAGAAACCTACTAACCATTTCAAAAAAAAAATTTAAATGAACTTTAATTAATTAATTAATTGAAATTTTGGGAAAATAATAGAAATTGGAAGTATTAAAGTAGGGATATTATTAAGAGGATATTTATTCTTTAATTTAAAAGTCCCAAAATAAACCACTTCAATAATACTTAATTCTTAATAAATAAATAAAATTTTTAATTAATTAAAATAATAATTCAAATTAAAATTAAACTAAAATTAAATTAAAATTAAAGTTAAATTAAATTAAATTAAATTAAAATTAAAATTCAACTAAAACTAAAATTAAAATTAAATTAAAATTAAATTAAATTAAAATTAAATTGAAATTAAATTAAAATTAAATTAAATTAAAATCAAATCAAATTAAATCAAAATTAAATTAAATTGAATTAAAGTTAAATTGAATTAAATTAAATTAAAATCATTTAACAACAAACCTAAATGAAATCCTTAAGAATTAAATGTAAAATAACTTGAACACTATTCCAAACTTAAACTAACTTTTTATAATTAAGTCAAAATTAAAATTAAATCATTAAGTTTAAATCATCAAAATATTTAATAATTTGATTTGCCCTTTTAAAGCTCTTATTATTATAACTCTTAAATGAGGCATCAAGTGAAGTGTTACTTCACTTATAGGATATTCAAATGTCCTAGTTCACTCGAGCAAGATAACAAAACTTAAACTCTTGGATGATTAATTCACTTCGTATAATTAAATTCTCTTGGACTTAAAACAATCCTAGAGGTATTGAAAAGATGTTTAAGACTCATCTTAAGCACTTCCGCAATATGATAGGATGTTTATAAGAACAACTGAATTTAATTGTTCTTGGGTGAAGAGAGTCATCCTTAAACCAAAACACAAGAACCTAGACGTCATAGGAAATGATTAGCAATAGGATTAGGACTTTGGTAGACAACCAAAACCTTTCCCTTAGCTTTACCTAGGTACTTGTTGAAACATTTAAATGTCTTAACATATGTTTTAAGTACGACTTGGGATGACGGGAAGACCCTCCGAGTACGCTTTTATTTTATCGCAATTTACTTTATTGCAATTTACTTACATGCACCGTACTTTACTTTTCTTGCATGATAAACAACTCGTTGCATGAAAACCAAAACCTTTAAGATAGTCCTTAAACTCGAAACCAAAACTAAATTAAAAGTCATTGCAAGATAAAATTCACCGCCACAACATTCCAAAATATAAAAACAACTCAAAATTTAATCACAAACGTAACAACAAAACTACAATTGCAACTAAATTAAAACTTCTCGTTGAATGATCGGGAATACCTCGGATGATGTAACCCACGTGTTGCTAATGGGATTTCCCACTGGTCTAAATGAAAGTGTGGAACTCATTAAGTCGAGTTTAGCAAATTCATCCGGACTAAGTGAATTCAATGAAAATAACGGTGTCGGGATGACGGAACCGTGGGATCTTAATCGGTTCTGTTTAAACAACTTTAAGATTTGTTTTAATTAAAATATTAAAAAACACTTGAATTTTAAGATTTTCTCTAAACCAGAATACTTCTCTCATCTCCTGATTTATGACTTCTAAAATTAAACCTCTGCAACAACAAGGAGCTTGGAGCACAGTGGGAAGCTCGGCCATCGTCATCAGCAAAACCTGAGGCTACTTCAGCAAAACTTTCCTTAGAACTAAATAACCAAGCCATAGGATTCTGAGGTAGTTTGCTTAATGCAACATAAATCTTCAACTCTTCGTTAGGCATTTGCATGATCATGTCATGTAAATTAAGCCCTAACCGGTCTTAGGACTCCGAGGTAGTCGTTTGATACGACATAAACCCTCACATCTTCGAGGCTATTTGTATGATTATGTCGTACAAACATAAGTCCTAATTAATTAAAATTGGCAGGATTGAAACAATAAATAAACTTCCAAATTGAATCCAAACAATAGGATAGTTTGAGAGGTTGCCAAGGTTCTTCTTGGATCGTTAGCTTCTCCTACTTCTCTTCCTTTGGACTCTTAAAATAAACTGTTCCAAATTTGAGTCATGCCCTATTGAAATTTCCAAAATCCAATCCTTTGAAAACTTTAAATTTTGAAATTCTTGAGAGCAAAACCACTGATCATTATCGAGAGTTTTTTTAAATGATTCCCGTCATTTAAGATGTAATTAACTATAAGGGCTTGCCCTTATAGGGAACTTTAAGAACCCAGGTAATAAAAACCCTGTTTAATTTCTTTGTATTAAGCAGGGGAACTTGTCGGCTTATAAAATTGGTTCGCAGACCAAACTGATGTCACAAATCTTCTAGTTTATTTAATTGAGCCCCATCATCAAGCAGTGTGTCCATTCTTCGGGATAGATACACGGTTTGTGATGCAGTGCTCGTTTATATAAATTATTTGGGATGTGAGATCGGTTTGATTTCATATCTTAAAATTTTCAAACTTAAAATTATTTTTAAAATCAAATGCTACTTTCTAAATTATATATATATATATATTTAAATTAAAATATGAAAATTCGCCGACAATTTCTGTAGGCGACCCCCTTTTCAAAATACAACACACAACCTAAAAATGTGCCGACAACCCTACAATTCAAACCAAAACCCCAAAATTTACCAAAACCTTCAAATTCATTCCAAAATTTCACCCAAATCAATTTGAACCAACAATTGATCCAAATTCAACCAAACCTACCAAAATTGGCCAAATTATCAAAATACCCCCAAAATACCCAAAAAATCTAAAAAAACCCTAAAATTTCCAAAATCATCCTAATTGTCCCCAAAATCAATCAAAACCACTTCATTAAGCTCAATTTGACCAAATTGACTCAATTTGACCAAAATCCCCAAATTACCTTTTAAGGCCCAAAATCCCCAAATCACCTCTACTTTCCACCAAATTGAATTCAAATTTCCCCAATTTCAATTCTAAACCCAAATTAAACATGCCCAATCTAAATCTAAACCAATTTAAAGCCTAATTAATCCAACCCAAAACCTAATTCCAATTTTGAACTAAAGCCTCAAATTGACCTAAAATCCCAAATTCCCTAAACTAAACCTCATGATCAAACCAAATGCCCTAATTTCAAATTCATATCAAATATCAACATGTCTAAATCCAAATTCAATAAACTATAAACCCATTTGACTAGCACATGATTAATTTCTAAAATTAAATCCATTAAATGCATTTTAAAAGCCCATTTGCATAAACAATTTTCAAAAGCTTATGACATCAATTTTAAAAGTCCAACTTGAGCCCACATGATAAGGAATTAACCCTTCATCATCCCATGGCATTTGAATCACTTAATCATGGCATCATACCAAGCATACCATAAATGTACATCAAATTTTATCTAAATTGGGCATGTTGACCTTCTCTCATTTAAATTCATAAAATCCAAAAATTCCTTTTGCATGAAAATTCCCCCCTGACATCATAAATGATATGGCATGTCTCGTGGATCCTTCCATTGCCATCTTGAAGTCAAATTTTGCTAATAATGGTAAGAGGAGGTGACCACTCCCTCTTCCTCACTCACTTGGATTTACCCCTTTTTAAAATGATTGAACCACTTGCCCAAACCCTCAAGCCAGCCATTTGACCTCACCTAAACTTGCTTAAGGATCTTAGGAGTTGTTCTAACTACTTTGGGGCATGGTTTAGCCAAGTGACCAAGTGATTAAACCCAAACTAGCCAACTTAGCCAAAACCCTAAATCCACTTTGAATATTCACCTTAGAGCCACCATAAACCCAAATTGGTTTGATCACTCAACCTCCCTGGCTCACTTGAACTCAGAAGTGACCTGACCCTAGCCGACTAGCCACCACAGCTGCCATAAAACACCATGCCTGAGAATTTCAAAATGGCTTAACCCAAAATTGAACTAACTTGATGTGTCTCACTGCCTTTGACCACTGGAGCACTTCTTCCCTCCACCTAAGCGGCTTCTCTGCCACCATGGCCAACACTGGTGACCACCCCAACCTCCTTTATAAATCAAACCACCCTCCACAGCCAAATGGGGATGATGAACCAAACCCTGTCCAAGCTCTGTCAAACTGGTTCCAAACTCTCTCTACCGCCTAGAGAAGCTCAGCCTCACTGTCTTCTAGCCCTAATTGCCCCTTCCTGAGCCCAATTTCTCAGTCCAAATTCTAACCCGAAACAGGAAACTTATCCAAGCCCGACAAAAACCCAAAATTGACTTGCTCCTGACCTTCACCGGAGCAATAGAAATAGTTCCCCCACAAAAGCCCCATCTCCAGAGCATTCTAGCCCAGACTTCCCTCAAACCCAAAATCACCCCAGATCAAGTCCTGGTGCAGACCCAACAAGAGTCAAAATTGGTGCTTGGAGAAGCTTCACAACGTCCTCATGAACGTCCAGAACAATCGAGGCTACACCTCTTGGACTCAGGAACAAACTAGAAGTTATTTAGTTGAGTCTAGCTCGAGATCTTAGGGTTTTAGTGTGAACAACTCATGGATCTAGGTGTTTGGGGATGATAACTAGAGGCTGACCAATCGCACGTGTATCGGACTGAAGGGCCCAGATCACGTCAGACAAAGGGATGGAGCAGAACCGCAAAGATGTGTTACGGCTGAGTCGGATGGCGGCGCCGAATGGGAGACAGCAGCGTGACGGTTCGACGTGTACGAGGATACAGTCAGCACTGCCTAGTTTAAGTAGGAAATTAGCATATTTTTTAATTATTTAATTCAGAAAATTTAGAAATTCATAACTTGGTGTAGAAAATTCACAAAAAAAAATAAAAATACCCTCTTACTCAGTGAACAGAGGAGAACAATGTGGAATTAAAATCAAAATCACTTGACTTATATTTATTTTTAAATTAATTAAATAATCATAAACCTCATTCATTCATAATTCATTAAATACATTTCACCACGGAATGAAATTTGAAAGGTTTAAACATCTCCTACTTAGGTGTGTTCTCTGATTTTTCCATGACCAAAGAACATCTCTAAGTATGAAAACCTTAATTTTTAAGTTAATGGTCCCTGTTTTACTTAAAATATTATAATAATTAAAATAAAAATAAAAAAATTATAAAACTTGTTTTATATGTTCATTAGGGTTAGGGGATCATAAGAAAAATACAAAATGGATTATATTAATTAAAAATATCACTAATGGTAATTAACTCACTAAAACATAGGAAAAATTAAATAATTAAAATATAATCATAAGAATCGCAAAAATGAATGCACACTAAAGAAAATGGTTAGGGGAGCTTCCCATAAAAACTTGAAATTAATTAGAGTTAATATAATCACTAAAATTGAATTTTCAAGTAAAATGACATTTGTGTCATTAAAATAATTCCAATAATTAAAATATAAGTAAAAAAAAATCACAAAATTGGTTTTGAGAGTTCCTTATGATCAAAGGAACTTAAGAAAAATAAAATTGGAATTAAAATAAAATTTTCATTTTTAAGCTATGTTTTAATATTTAAAAAATTAAAAATTAGCTAAAAAATCATAAAAATCACTAAAATATAATAATTCACCAAAATGTCACATTTGGTCTCCTGATCACTTAGGAGCAATTAAAATAATTTTCCTAATTTTATAAGTGAAGGTATTAATTTTAAAAGGCTTAAAAATAAATTTAAAGGCTTGAAAAGGATTTTCCTTAATTTTGCATTAAAATAATTCCAATAAATCAGAAAAAAATCACAAAAATATAAATTTGTTTCTTTGGATTCCTTGACCTCAGAGAGATTTAACAAAAATATAAAACTAAATTTTCAACTTAAATAATATTTTATAGTTGATTAATATTCAAAATAAACAAATGATTTTATAATTAAAATAAAACTCAACAACTTATGAAAATTGGTCTAAATGGTATTATGACCTAGATGAACCTCTAATAAGTTTCTTAAGGACAAATCTTTTAACTTGGTTAAGTTATTGAATTAACACGAAAAATACCCAACTTTGATTAAAATAATTATAAATATTAAATAAACTTAGAAAAATCACATTTTCTCCTTTGATGTCTCAATTAACCCATGAGTGGGGTAACATAAAAATTTCAAAGTCATTTAAGTTTAATTAATGAATTATGAGGCGTTAAAGCCTTGAGGGAAAAATGGTAATTTTATGATTTAATCCCTAATTAAGACTTAGGCCTAATCAAAGGGTAAATTAGCAATGAATAGTCTTAATTGATATTCTTAAATTATTGAAACATAAGGGGTTAAGAGGTAGAAACTAATTCACCACTTTTCAACATTAAGGATAAAATGGTAATTTCCTTAAATTATTAAAATTTGGAAGTTAATCAAATTCGATGATCCTAAAGTAAGAGGATTTTGATCTAGGAAAATTTTAACTCACTAGTCTAAATCCCCTAATCAATGTTTTGATGATAATACAATTTTTTAATAAAGATTAAATACCATTTAATCTAATATTCCTTTAAACTACAAATCTACACATACGATCTTAAGGGATAGGTATTGAGTTAGGTTTATTTCTAATTTCATTAAATGAGGCTTAGAAAAGAAAACTTAATCATTTCAAAACACTTTGAAAACACTACTAGCCCAACCTTAATTAAATTAGCTAAGTCTCCTAATAATTCAACTTGCCCCTAAAGGCTTTCACCCACATAACTTATAAATGAAACATCAAATGAATGTTACCCTATTCAAGGGATAATCAAAACATCTAAATTCAATTAGCAAGAATTCAAACGTCATTAACAAACCCTAATTGAACATGGGTGGTTAATTGAACAATCAATGAAACTAAATGAACTCAAAGTAGTCCCAAAAGTTTTGAAAAGATGTTGAGGGTTATGCCCCGAGCACTTGCTCAATCTAATGGGACATTTTAGAAAAATAATTTGATTTCATTGTTCTTTGATCAAGAAAATCATCTTTAACATACTTTAGGGACCCACCAAGTTATGAAAAAGGGTTCGCTCGCTGAATTTAAAACATTGAATTTCAATTGCTACTTCTATACCTGCTTTATAATGATTTAGGATATACTCGAAGACCGTACGCATTTATTTATTGCAATTTACACCACTTTATTTATTAAATACTTTACTCTTCCTACATGTCAAAAGTGAAACTTTTAGGATAGCCGTGGAAATAAAACAAAACCAAAGATCAAATTCACCGCCGCAACAATCAAAATATAAAACAACTCAAAATTTAATCACAAAAAAACAACAAAACAACAAAACAACAATTTTAATTAAATTAAAACATTTCTAGGATGATCGTGAATCCCTCGGAGGAGGCAACCTACAGCTGCTAACAAGATTTCTCACAGTCTGAATGAAAATACTGAGTTCATTTAGTTGAATTTGGTAAATTCATGTGGACTAAGTGAATCAGAAAAAAATAGTGGTGTCAGAACGAGGGAACCGTGGGTTCCTAATCGGTATCACTATAATCAACTTAAATTTCGCTCTAATAAAACTTAAGATATTAAATTTGACACACTAGAAAACTTGAACTCCAAAACATGGCACTTCTTATCTCTGCAATTTGACACTTCCAAAAGTAAACCTGTTGCGACGAGGAGCTTGGAGTATATACAGTGGGAGCTGATCCACCTAAAAATGTACTACTTTTTATGCTAAATTTTATAATGATATTGCACTTTAAAGGTATGTTTTCTTGTGTTTTTGGTTGTAGGTACATCAAATTTAATAATTTCAACTGATTGGAGTAAAAGGAACAAAAATGGCCTAAAATGGAGCATACCAGAGCAAAATGGGTCGAACCGTAGCATACTGGAGCAAAACGGGTCTAACAGAACACTTATGTACCTGGGCCTGGCGCCTAACCGCCACCAGTTGGTGCATAGCCACCAGACAATGGTGCCTAACTGCCAGAAATCGGCGCATAGCCACCAGTGACTGTTTTTACTATAACGTCAAGAAGAAAGGTCGGATTTGGACGATTGTTGAAGCGTTGCGAAGTGTTTCTCTTGGGGAATTCATTGGAAATGATAAAATGGACTTTCTAGAAGTATTTGGGGCGATTTGAATGAGTTTTTATTGAAGAGATGTGTCTCTTGGAGTGAAGTGGCACTTAAGGCACCTTTTGGAAGATTCATTGAATGTGAACTCTTTTTGAAGAGACGCTTAAGCATCTCTTGGAAAATTACAATTAGGGCTTGGAAAATCTTAAAGAAGAAGATTTAGATAAGGGAGAGGAACTATGAGAAGAGGAAAAGAAGGCTTTGAGAAGAATATGATCAATTGGGCGTGAGCCTCAAGTGGGGCGACAAGGTGAGAGAGAAAGAGGGAGAGTGAGAGATTTCTTATTTTCTTTTCACTTAGTTCTTGGAGAGGATTATAAGGACATTGTTTTTTCTATACAAGGCTTTATGTTAGACTCATTTAAAAAAACTCAATGGTTTTAAAATTTGTGTAATGAAATTTCAATCAGACTTCCTCACCCTTTTCTTTTTGGTTGAACTCGCGTTTTTGTGCATCTTCTTGATTGAATCAAATGCTTGGACTTCTATTTTGTAAAGCCAAATGGGTAATGCTCCACCTACTGTGTTTCCAGCAATAAACTGTTTTGGTTTCTTTTTGCAATCCCAAGCACGGTATTGAATTACCCAAAGTTTCATCTTTGTGAATTCCTCCTATTTTTTCCCTCTTTCTCCGTTCGTGTGTCCGCACGCGAGCGCTCTCGCGTGCATGTGTGTGTCCCTATCAACAGTGCTCTACCATACAGGTTTATCTGCATCCTTTTACCATTGGTAGATATCATTTTGGTGTATCTGCCTATTGATGGAACTAAGGCGAATTTCCTGTCTTAGTTCAACTTTTATGTACCTTTAAGCAACAAGTTGGAGGATTGAGATGATGCAAGACTTTGAGCCACAGGTTCTCATTCTCTCCCTCTCTCACACAGATACACACAGTTTCTCCAACTCCCCCTGTGATTGGATGATGATTAAAATATGCACCTGGGTGATTTTATTTGAACTAACGAACCTATTTGTTTACACATGCCTCGATCAAACTATTGATAATTTGATAAAAATGAAAATTATGGGTTGGGGTTTTACCATGTAGTTAGATATTTGAGTGAGAAATTGAAAAATGGATTAAAGAGGGTGGTTGAATTGTAAAAAGCAATGTTTTCAGGTGGTCATTATGTAATCGCTGCTTAATTTTTACGGTTTGCTACATTCTCTATGCATAAAAGGTGTATTTCCCATAATAAAAGTTAAAATGATGGAATTTTTTATGTGACATGAAAGATTTGGTTGGTATAAATATAATAGTTAAAGTTTTAGTTTTTGATATGAAAATTCATAAGAATTGGGTGTTATGGATGTGAATGTGCCATTTATTTTGCCTCCCGTCATAGAACCTTTTAAAGTATTACAAATGTAGTGATTATCTTTTAAACTGCTTTTTTTATACGCGTATGTTTTCTGCAAAACAGTTGACCTTTAATTGGACTTACCGTCCTAAATAGGGTCCATACCCGACCTATAACATATTAGGTTGAAAGAATTCACAGGTAAAGAAATAAAATCCTGTTACTTTTCTGATTTATTGTGCATCTGAGCCTGTGATCAGATATTTTCAAACCTTTTTTGCTTATATTAGTTAGCTTGTATTCTCCCCATGCAAACACAGCTATGGGTATCATGAGTTTATTTAGGCTCTGTTTGGGGCAGCTTATCCGCAGCAATGGCGTTTTGAAAATGCCGCTTCACCGTTTGTAAACTGCGTTTGAGCAGCTTACCCGAAAATGCAGTTGGTTTTTTACACTAAACGTGGAATGCGGGTCGAACCCCACGGTCCGTGTTTCCTGATAAGCAACTTATCTGAATAAGCACAAGAAGACCCAAACGCACCCTTACAATATTTATCAAATGGTTAATTTTTTAATGTATTAAGTTGCATCTACAAGAATTGGAATGAGTTTTTCAAATTTTAACTCCATGAATTCCATGAATCTCTCTCTCTCTCTCTCTCTCTCTCTCTCTCTCTCCCCGTCTCTCCAGCTCAATTCTCTTTATGTGATTGGATGGTGATTAGCTTTAACTTGAAAAGTGATACATTTTCTGTGTGCTTTAGAGATATTTGATTTTCTCATGCAAAGGCGATAAAGCAGCTTGGACGACCCATGTTTGTGCTGGTCAACTCCTGGTCCATGCGTCATTTAGAGAAAATGTGGATTTTTCATTGGGTAACCTTTGTATCCTGTGTATTGGTTGTAGAGAAATGGTGGGTGCTTCTGCTTGCATATTGAACATTGGTGAATCAGAGCCTCTAATTTTACATTTCTTTTTCTCCATTTTTTTTATGGTCTTTTGGTATCAAAGACAATTCTTTTTTGTAGCTGGATTTGAGCAGGATTTAACCTTATTTATGGCCAACAGCTAAAATAAGAACTTTAAGCCACAGAATCTAAAATTCCGTTTCTTCTCTATTTTGTGTTAAATCTCTGATTTGGTGTATCCTGTCCGCCAACAAATTAATGTGATGTGCTCATTGTGATATTTTGGTGAGAATTTAAAAGATAAGTTGAAGTGGCTGCTCGTCTTGTATGTAGCAATGTTTCAATTGTTATGTATGTAGTTATCCCAACTTTATGCTGATGGGGCAAGATGGAGCTCTAAACTTCAATGCTGTGTAAATAGAGCCTTAAACCCATTATTCCTAAACCCTGATTTCACCAGAGGACTGAGATGATGCTAGACTTTGAAGAAACTGTTTGAGAAGTTTTTCTTTGTTGGTATTATGTAACAATTTGAATTGTCATCCATTGTTTGTTTTCATTTACTCCTGAATTTATTTATATCAAAATAATCAACTTTAAACTGTTTTAAATACTTTGCATCGTAATAGTCTGAATTTAGATTACGTACATTTGATTGATAAGCTGAACTATTGGAGAAGTTTTTCATTATTAGTATTTTGTAGCAGCCTGAACTCCTCTTCATCATGATATTGTGCTTTTTTTCACTGCTGAGTTTATTTTGGAAGATTTACATGCATACTACTAAATTATTTTGTATTTACATGTCAAAAGAATGAATTGTTCAAAACCTAATATGTTCATTCTTAACATGGGCTTAAGTACCTATACTTTTTCAATATTCCCTTTTTACCTATAGGACCCTAAATGAGATCCAATTCTCAACACTCCCCCTCAAGATGGGCAAAAGATATCTACTAACCCATGTGGTCACATAACCTTGACAATTCTAATGAACTGAGTCCTTTAGTAAGGCAATCAGCCTTTTGCTCTCCAGTGGTTACATGGCTTAGCTCCAGTAGCCCGTCATTCAACTTTTTCTTGATGAAGCATCAAACAATCTCCACGTCTGGTTCTATCATGTTGCATTAGGTTGTTGTTGATGGTCGACTTGTTTTTGCACCACAACTTCGTTTGAGTTTCTTGGTCTACATTGAGCTCAACCGACAAGGCTCTCAACCACATCATCTCGATAACTCCCAAGTCCATGAACCTATATTCTGCCTCTTTTGTTGACCTCGCTACTACGGATTATTTATTGCTCTTCCAAGAGACCAACTTGCCCCCTACGAACATGTAGTATGATGAGGGGGTTTTTTTTATCATCTTCACAACTCGCCCAGTCAGCGACACAAAAGTTCTTAGTGTCTACATATCCATTTTTCCTGGAATTTAAATGCCCTAAAAAAGATATGATGTGCTTCATCACATTTATCAGTAAGTCTATTCTAGGTGATGGTTTATTTTGGTTAAATATGGCTTTATTATATCCATCTCAGCGACTGTGTCATCGTGATATCTGTTACTCAATTTTATGTATAATACCACATTTTCTCTACGGTTTAGATGCTTCTCTTCTACTTGTTTTATCCACTTGTATCTTACAAATAATTTCGTGCAATTTTGTGGCGAGTAATTTACTCGGCCTAATTTTATCACTATGAATTCTGAGAATCTTTGCATCTCTCGCCTTCATTTTTTCTTTGTATGGATGGGGCGATGATGATGAAATCTTGCCAACCCTATGGTGGAGCATAACTTCATTAGATGTTTATCGGTGATATGTGCTATTCTCATCCAGTGGCAATGGAGTAGCTTAGATAGTATGTTCATCTATTGAGGATGGATAACCGATACTTCCGTGTTCACTAATTGAGAATTGGTGGTTGGATTTGTCTGTTGATTGAATGAAAACAAATCCGAGCCCATTCCCCCTCCCCACCATAATATAAAACATATTTCTATATCTTAAACGTGTTCGGTGAGCATTGTTGGATGACCTTTAATTAATATGGATGGATCCAAACCAGTCTACTTATTGATTATACTTTTTAGCCTTTGATATGATTTTTTCAAGCTTTTTTATGTCGAGTAGCTTTTGGTTGTTGTTTGAGGGCAACCAGTCATCTCAAGCAGTGGGATATAGCAGCATGGAAGGGCATTTTGTTTGAGGGCAACCATTGCTTCCCATGAGCCAGCTGAACTGATCTGGTTGTTGGATATATAGGTGTTGACCTCATTTTTGGTGAGGTCTTTTCTTTCCTTTTAGTGCTTAGGATCTAGCCATAGGACTTCTCTTTGACTATCCTAGAAGACTAGAGATGAAATCCACAATTTAGAAATTCAAACCAAATCTTGATTCTCTTTAGAATCTTTACATAGATGGTCATCAACCTCCAAATCACTTGGAAGGTTGGGACTAATGTGTACGAAGACAAAGATGAATTCCTATAGGATGTTTAAGCCTTAGGATAACTATGGGTGGCCTGGTCTTGGTGAGTTCTGGCTAGTACACACTGCACTCTCACACCCATTCTAAACCCTAAACCATCCCTACTTAATCTTGACTCCTGGTTCATTGGAGGACTCATGTGGCTAAGTCCAACCCCTAGCCCTTAGCTAAGAGGGTTAGGAACAACCTATGAGATGTTCAAAATGGACATTTCTTGGTCCATGACTCACTTTAAGCTCTTCCACTCTCTCAACCACTCTCTCAACCTTAATCAAATTTCACTTTTGCCAAAATCTCTGGTTTTGACATTGGGTTCTTCAGCCTACCTAAAATTACCCAAATTGCCCCTACTACTACCACCAAAACTTTCCAAATTTTCTCAAAAATTACCCAAAATTCCAAAATCTTAAAAATCATTTTTAAACAATTCCCACCTCTTAAATCCACCAAAATACCCCAATACCCTCCAAATAACCTTCAAATACCCTAAATACCATTTTTGCCCAAAATTCCAAAAATTTCAAAAATTCCTAAAAAATTCCATAAAATCCCAAATATTCCCAATTTCATTTTGTTCAACTACACCATAAACTAATTTTGCCAAAATAATCCACTTTTATCAAAATCCCCAATTTGACCCATTTTTAACCTAAATGGACTCAATGTCAAACCAAACCAACCCATTTGACCTCAATCTTGCCCAATTTCAATTCTAAACTTTAATTCAACATCCCCACTACCAATCTAAACCAAATAAAAGTCCAAATTGATTCACATTTGAGTTCAATTCCATTTGAAACCTAAATCTCCAATTTTGCCCAATTAATCCAAAATTCCCCAATTAACCTAATGTCAACTTTTTCCTTCCAATTTCAATCATAAACCTTCCATGACATTCCCATGAAACCCATGCAACCCTCAATTGTCCCAATTTTAGCTCAAACCTAACCTAAATCCATTTGAAATCCAAAATACCCCCATTTTAACCTAACTTGAATTCATGCCCTAAACCTACCAAATTGATTGGCCTAATCATAAAATTTCTTCCCAATTGATGTTAGGAACCCTTCAATACATTCCCTTAGACCATTTGAAACTTTCAATTTGGTCTAAACCCCACCTTAACCCAACTTGGACCCAACTTAACCCAATCTTACCCAAATTAACAAAAATCTCAAAATCCACCAAATTGACCTTTCAATTGAACTCAAAACCATTCCATGTCTTCATGAAAGTTCTTCATGACAATCATTTCTACAATTTTTTCTCAAGACATTTGGACCTAAATCAAACCCAAACTCAAGTTAGCCCAACCTAAACCCAAGTGAGCCAAATTGAACCTATGGCCTAAGCAAACCAAATTGAACTAAATGTGGCTAAACCAACTCTTCCACAACCACCATTTGAACCCTAGGAACCACCTTAGATCCACCTAGCCCAAGCTAAGTGAGCCATGGACCAAGGGTCCCCCATTTTAAGGGATCTCTTCCCTTAAGTGGATAAATCTCCTTTTGCCTCACCCCAAACACTCCCATAACTGATTAATCACCATTAAACCTTCCCACCTGACTCACCTGACCCGGGGCCAGCTCTCTTGTCCTTGCTGGTCGGCCTAGTCGCCGGAGGGGGTTAAAACCGAGAGCCACCACCAAGTGAAGCTCACCCAAATCTCCCCAACTATCCGCCTCAGCCAAATTAAACCTTGGAGTCTCTCTGCCCTCCACCTAAGCAACATAATTAACCCCTCAATTGAACCCAAACCCTGCTGAATGGCCCTGACCATTTAAACACCTCTCCTAGGCCATGAGAAGGGTGTTGAAAATTTTTCTCACAAAACCTCCCCAATTCTCTCCCAGAGCTTCTCCCAGTCTAAAGAAGAAGAACCCCACTGTTCTCCTGCCCTGAACCTCACTGGCTGAGCTGAATTTCTCAGTCCAAAATCAGGCCGGGAACAGGACAACCCTTGAAACTCCACAGAAACCCAATTAACACTTCCCACACCTTCACCAGAGGTAAAGAAGAAGTTCCCCAGTGAAAGCCCCCTCACTAGGCCAGCCATTTGTTCTATCGGCCATAGCTTGAAATCGGGCTTGGACGAAGTCATACCTAGGCAATTCACCAGGACCAGAGGCTTCATCCGTGGGCTCCTCCAGCTCCAACGAACGTGTCGAGCACATTCAATCGAGGCTTCACCTCTTGAACCAAGGTATGGAAACTCCTCTTGCTCCCGAGCTTCCAGCGATTCTCCATTTTGTTTTACTTGATTACAATGCATGTTATTCGTATGGATAGACTCCTCTAGGCTAGATGAGCATGTAGGAAGAAACCGCACTTGATTTGGTTGAGTATCGAGTGAGATTCTAGGGTTAGAAGGTGGACGACTCTCGGGACGTACCAGTCGTTGACGATGACCAGCCGCCGTTGGATCGAGCGTGTATCGGACGGACGGCCAGGATCACGCCGGATAGGAGCTTGGAACGGAACTGCGGGCCTCATGGCTGTCGAGTCAGATGGAGGTGTCGAACAGGACCACGCCGCGTGGAGCTTCGACCCGTCGTAGGATGCCATAGCGCCGATGTGGTTAAGTAAGAAAATCCGGATTTTCTGAATTATTTAAACCCTAGAACTTTAAAAATGCATATTTTTGCAAAAAAAAACTAAAAATATCCTCTTGCTCAGTGAACAGAGGGGAACAATGTGAAAAAAGAATCAAGCTATTTTGTTGAGTGTACGGCTTATTTTTATATTTTAAATTTAATTTAAATATATATATATATAGTTTAAAGAATAACATTTGATTTTGAAAGTAATTTTAAGTTTAAAAATTTTAAGATATGAAATCAAACCGATCTCACATCCCAAATAGTTTATATAAACGAGCGCCACACCACAAACCGTGTATCTATCCCGAAGAATAGACATACTTGCTTGATGATGGGGCTCGATTAAATAAACTAGGAGATTTGTGACATCCGTTTGGTCCGCGAACCAATTTTATAAGCCGACAAGTTCCCTCGCTTAATATGAAAACATTAAACGGGGTTTATATTACTCAGGTTCTTAAAATTCCCTATAAGGGCAAGCCCCTATAGTTAATTACATCTTAAGTGACGGGAATCACCTAAGAAAACTCTCGATAATAATCAGTAGTTCTGCTCTCAAGAATTTCAAGGTTTAAGTTTTCAAGAGATTGAATTTTAGAATTTCAATAGGGAATGGATCAAGTTTGGAACATTTTTGTTTTGGAAATTCGAAGGAAGAAAGGTAGGAGAAATCACAGATTCGAAGCGAACTTCGATAATTTCCCGACTATCCTATTGTTTGGTTTGAATTTAAGAAAGTCCTAATGTTTATTTAGTATTTTGATCTTGCCAATTTTAATTAGTTAGGACTTATATTTGTATGATAAAATCATACAAATAGCCTCGAAGATGTGAGGGTTTATGTCGTATCGGACGACTACCTCGGAGTCCTAAGACCGGTTAGGGCTTAATTTACATGACATGATCATACAAATGTCTAACGAAGAGTTGAGGATTTATGTTGCACTAGGCAAACTACCTCGAAGTCCTATGGCTTGGTTATTTAATTCTAAGGAAGTTTTGTCGAAGTAGACTCGAGTTTTGCGATGACGATGGTCGTGCTTGCCCACTATGCTCCGAGCTCCTTGTTGTTGCAGAGGTTTAGTTTTAGAAGTCATAAATCGAGGAGATGAGAGAAGTGTCTTGGTTTAGAGAAAATCTTAAAATCCGAGTGTTTTTAATATTTTAATTAAACAAATCTTAAAGTTGATTATAACAACACCGGTTAAGATCCCACGGTTCCATCTTTCCGGCATCGTTATTTTTATCGGATTCACTTAGTCCGGATGAATTTGCTAAACTCAACCGAATGAGTTCCACACTTTCATTTAGACCGCGGGAAATCCCGTTAGCAACACGTAGGTTACATCATCCGAGGTATTCCCGATCATCCAACAAGACGTTTTAATTTAGTTGTAGTTGTAGTTTTGTTGTTCCGTTTGTGATTAAATTTTGAGTTGTTTTATATTTTGAAATGTTATGGCGGTGAATTTTATCTTGTAATGACTTTTAATTTAGTTTTGGTTTCGGTTTTAGGGACTATCCTAAAGGTGTAGGTTTTCATACAACGATTGTTTATCATGCAAGAAAAGTAAGTGCAATGCGATTAAATAAATTGCAGTAAAGTAAATTGCAATAAAATAAAAGCGTACTCGGAGGGTCTTCCCGTCATCCCAAGCTGCACTTAAAACACAGTTAGAATATTTAAGCATTTAAAGTAAGTTCCTAGGTAAAGCTAAGGGAAGGGTTGTGGTTTTCTACCAAAGGTCCTAATCCTATAGCTAGTCATCTCCTATGACGTCTAGGTTCTTGTGTTTTGGTTTAAAGACGATTTTCTTCATCAAAGAACAACTAAGTTCAATTGTTCTTATAAATATCCTATCATATTGAGGAAGTGCTTAAGACGAATCTTAAACATCTTTTCAACATTTCTAGGATTATTCTAAGTCCAAATGAATTTAATTATACAAATGAATTAATCGTCCGGGAGTTTAAATTTTGTTATCTTGCTCAGTGAACTAGGACATTTGAATATCCTATAAGTGAAGTAACGCTTTTTTAACACTCCTTTTTAAGAGTTATGACATCACGAGCTTTCGAGGGCAAATGGATGTTCAAGTGAGTTGTGATTTAATTTTAGTTAATGGATTTAAGTTTGGAATAGTGTTCAAGTTGTTTTAGATTTATTTTGAATTTCTTTATGTCTTAAGTAATGTTATATTTAATTCAATTTAATTTAATTTAACTTAATTTAATTTAATGTGGTTTAGTTTAATTTAATTTAATTTTAAGTTAATTTAATATAATATGCTTTAGCTTAATTTAATTCAATTTGATTTAATTTAATTTGATTTAGTTTTAATTTAATTTAATTTAATTTAATTTAATTTAATTTAATTTAATTTAATTTAATATTTTATTTTAAAAGGATTTGCTTTAAATAATTTAACCTTAACTTAATTTAATGATTAAGTCTTTTAGCATTTTAAATCTTAAACTTGGATTATCATTTTAATTAGGAATTAAATATTATTGGGATGATTAATCTAGGGATTCTTAGATTAAAGAGCAAACCTCTACCTAATAACATCCTTATTTTAATAATTCCAAATTTATTATTCTTCCAAATTTAATTAATTATTTTAATTAAAGTTCATTTCAATTATTTTGAATTGTTTAATAGGTTCCTACCCTTTAATTATTTAAATTTCAATCATCCAAATCAGATTAAGATCAAATATTTTACTCTTTTCATTTTATTAAGCCTAAAGTTTTAATTAAGGGTTAAAATTTTAATTACCATTTTGCCCTTCAAGCTTACTAATTCCATAACTCACTAAATTGAGCTCAAATGAATTTGAAATTTTTATGTGACTTCACTCATATGTCAATGAAGACATTAGAGTAGAAAATGTGATTTTTCTGTATTTAATTTATTTATGTATTTATTTTTGGTGGAAAATAGAGATTTCCAAGGAAAATTTAATAATATGACCAAGCGAAATTTTCTATCCTTAAGAAAATTATGGGACATTCCTAATGATCAGAGGACCACTTGGACCAATTTTGGTGATTTTTTGAATTATATTATTTTTATTATAATTATTTTGAGTTTTGGAGTATTAATTAATTTAAAAATAAAATACAGGTTGAAAAATAAATTTTATATTTTTCAAAAATCTCTCTGATAAAAAGGAAATCAGAGAATCAATTTTTATAATTTTCTAATTTTTCTTTGATTTATTAGAATTATTTTGGTGGAAATGCTAGAAAATACATTTTCTTTAATTTTAAAATTACCTTAGGGCTTTAAAATTTAATAACTTATCATAGAGACCTAGGAAAAATGTGAAATTTGTTCCTAAGTGATTAAAATTCAAAATGTGACATTTTGGTGAATTTTATTATTTTTGTGATTTTTATTATTTTTTAATTATTAAAATATTAAAATAATGTAAAAAATCAACTTTTTTAGAAAATTAAAATTTTAATTTTCTTAAATTCCCCTGATATCAGAGAGGCTCCAAAACCAATTTGGTGAATTTTTGAAAAGTATTTTGAAAGTTATGAATTTTCAAAGTTTAAATTGGCTAAATGGCTTAATCAACCCATTTAGTAGAGCTAACCAAGTCCAATTGACTTCAAATTTTTATGGTGGGTTCCTCTGATCCTAAAGGTCAGTGGAGAATTGATTTCAAGTCAATTTGATGTATGATTAGCTCTAATTAATTAAGAACCTATTTAGGGTGTTTAAGCCAATTAGGGTTATTCCAAGTGAATTAATTCAAAACCTATTTTTCCTAGGGTCCTCTCGGTCATAAGAAACATTACCAAATTTTCCTAGAATTTATTTCACAACATGCTAATTATTGGATTTAAAATACTCAAAACAGTAACATGAATTTGAAAAATCAATAACTTCTCATAGGGATGGCCTACGACTTTGGAAAATTCGGGGAATGTTCCCAAACTCAGAGGCTTCAAAAGCCCTATGGTCTCATGCCATAGTGAATTTCCTATATGCATGGAGAATTAAAACAATGCAGACAGTAAATGAATTATTCAAAATAAAATACTTAATGAAATTAAATGATTTCTTTTCCACATTATTCTCCTCTGTTCACTGAGCAAGAGGGTATTTTTATTTTATTTTTAGGATTTTTCTACACAAAGTTATGAATTTTTGAAGTTCTGGTAATTAAATAAATAGAAAAATAGCCTATTTTCCTACTTATCCACGCGGCGCCGCGTCAACCTCGGCAGCTCCGAAGGGGGTACGTGTCGCGCTGTGATTGGGCGCCGCCATCTGAGTCAGCCGTCCCGGGACCCGCGGTTCATGCACCATTGCGCTGTCCGGCTCGATCCAGACCGTCCGCTCGATACACGCTCGATCCGACGGCTCCCAGTCATCGTCTACGACTGGTGTGCACCCGTGACCATCAACCTTCTAACCCTAATTTCTCACTCGATTCTCAATGGATTTTTATGTTCTTATGCTCTATGGATTCGTCTTGAAGAGACGAATACATCCATACGGTAAACATGCATTGAAATTGATTCAAATTAAATGGAGAATCTCTGTAAGCTCGGGAGGAGGAGTGAGTTCATACCTTTGCTCAGAGAAGTGAAGCTTCGATCTGAGAGTTGTGTCACCTTCGATTGGGTACAAGTAAGCTCCAGATGAAGTCCCTTGGCTCAGTGAATTGTCTAGCTATGAAAGTGACCACGGCTCGATCACAAAGCTTCGGAGTCTGAACGGATGGGTGGCCCGGAGAGGGGGCTTTTGCTGGTGGACTTCTTCCCTCGGTCCGGTGAAGGTGTAGGACCAATCAATTTGGGGATTGGCTCACCGTGGAGAAGTGTCCCGGTTTTGGGCTTGGATTTCAACTGCGAAATTGAGCTCGCAGAGAGGAAATGGCAGGGGGATCTCAGTGGGGATCAAGTTCTCTATGTGTGGGGAGTAGTCTGGAACAATTTTGGCAGAGTTTCCTTAAGGTTTTTTTCAGCACCACTCATGGCCGAGAAGGGGTGGTGTTTAAATAGGAGAGGGTGGAGGGCCTCCCACGGGGTTTAATGGTTGGGATCGACCTGCTCCGGTGAGGAGAAGAACAACTTGAATGGCCATTTGGAGTGAGGCAGCTCAGCAAGGTGGAATTCCAAAATTTGGCTTCTCCCCATGTCTCGGCCATGGAGTTTTCCGACGACCCAGGCGGCTGGCCGGCAGGCAAGGGTCACCATCTTGACCAGGGAGGTCAGGGCTTGGCAATGGTGAAGTCAATTGGCATTAGCCATGTGTAAAGGTGTTGGATTAGAATGGAATGGGGATAAGGTCACTTTGGCTTGGTTTGGGTCAACCCACCATTTTGGGCTTGGTGCACCCTTCCAAGCTCGATTTTGAGCTGAGGGAATCATTTAGGTCGGCTTAGAAGGATTGGTGAAGTCTCCATCCATGGTGAGGTGGCTAAGCATGGTTTAGTGTGTGACATGATTAAGGTAAAAAGGGTTAAAGGAGGTTTAAGAAAGAACCCCCTCTTCTTGCCATAAATGGACTAATGACAAGTCAAAGCCCTCATGGCTTCATGCGGCTTGAGAATGGCTTGTTCATGGCTCCATTTGGCTTGGGAAAAGTTTAGTCAACTTCATAAAAATGGATTTTAAGGATTTTGGACATTTTGGTGGAAAGTTGGATGAAGCTTTATTTAGAATTATTTGATCATTGGATTAGGACTTATGGATAATTTTAATTGAATGCATGATGAAGAGAATTTGTCATATGGGCCTTAGATTGATTTTCCCCCTTTGGATTTTGGTGGAGATGGGCTTTAGGAAGGTTTAAGAAAGTGGGCTTTTGGTTTGGAAATAAATTTATGGATGGGGAATTTGTGAAGGATTGGGCCAAACAAATGTTGGTTTTAGCTCATGGATGGGTCATGAGTGATTTGGAGCAAATTTGAGGTGGTTTGGGTTTGAATTGGGTTGGATTTGGGCTTTTTTGGTGAATGGGCCAATGTAGGTCAAATTGGGCTAACTTGGACCAATGTTAGGCTAGGGTTAAAACTGATGCAAAATAAATGTTGGGAAATGTTTATGGGAGTGTTTCAAAGAGGTTTTGGCTTTGGTTGGGTTTTGATTTTGAGGTTTGGGCCTATTTAGGTTAGGTTTGGGTTTAGGTCAAAATTGGGCTTTTTAGCTTTGGGTTGAATTTGAGTGGAGTTTGGGTCTAAATTTTGGGCAAATCATGTTAGTGTTTTGTTTATGGGGATGTTAAGGAAGGTTTAGAAAAGATTTGGGGTTAATTGGAGTTGCATTGGGTGAGTTTGGGCTAAGTTTGGGTCATGGGTCCAAATTGGGCTTTAAGGCCAAAAGTGAAATTAGATCCAAATGTCAATCAAATTGAACTTGTATTTGGTCTAGATTGGTGTTGTGGACGTTGAATTGAAGTTTAGAATTGAATTGGACCAGAATTTAGGTCAATTGTGTAGGTTTGGTTTGACATTGGGTTCATTTTGGGTTAACATGGGTCAAATTGGAGGTTTTGATAAAAGTGGGGTAAATTGACAAAATTGGCCCATGGTGTAGTTGAACAAAATGAAATTGGGAATATTTGGGATTTTCTGGGAATTTTCTGAATTTTTGGATTTTTGGGTCAAGAGGGGCATTTTGGGTATTTGGAGGGTATTGGGCGGTATTTTGGAATTTTTGGTATTTTTGGGCATGGATAATCAATTTGAGTAATGTGGGAATGTTTAGGATTGATTTTGAGGAATTTTGGGTAATTTAGGTGGTTTTGCAAATTTTGGGTGGTTTCAAGGGTTTTGGGTAGAGTTAGCGGGTGTAGGGTCCCGGGGGTCAAAAATTGAAAATTTGTAAAATTGAAGATTGGGTGAATGTAAGTGGAATGAAATCATTTTGGTTGAGCCATGAAGCCATATCAAGCCCACATGAGCCATGAAGGGACTCATTTGAAGCACCCACTATGTTGTTCCTAACCCCTGCGCGAGGGCTTGGGGTTAAGGACCATCCATGTGAATCACCTTTATGAGTCGGGAGGTCAAGTTAGGTATGGGTGTGTTTTTAAGAGGTGTGTGAAAGTGTAGTGCAGAGGTGTAGTGTGTGTGTAAGTCAACCCTTCACCAGACCAGGCCACCCAGGGCAGTCCTAAGGCCAAAGAGTCCTATAGGAACTCATCCTTTAAACTTCCACATTTGATTTTAACCCTCTAGGTAATTAGGGGTCTACAATCAAGTTTGTGGAGTTTGCAGGGAGTTAAGAAGTAGTTTGGATTTCTAAGTGGTGGGTCCCAATTCTAATCTCCTAGGATAGTCAAAGGAAAAGCCTAAGGCTAGATCCTAAGTACTAAAGAGAAGAAGAGAAGACCTCATCAAAAATGAGGTCAACAAATGGACCCCCAATAGGTGTGGTGTGCTAACCAAGCACACCGCGCGTATTGGCGTTGACCGAAAAAATCAACAAAACCAACACAGATGTCCAAGCGACGAACTTAGGACGAAGTAGAAGAGTTTCCGCCGGGGAGTATCAAGTATATCTCTGAGACTGGAGATTCCTGAACTCTTGCTGGGGAAGGGAAAAGGAGGTGAGTCCCAAATCACATGATCTGGGGGAATTTCGATTTAGATTTTGTTTCATTTCATGTTCAAGTCATGATGTGTAAGTTTAGACTTTGAGTTTCAATTTATATTGAAGTTCGGTTTAAAATCAATTTGAGGAAATTTGGATCTGAAGTTTGGATTCGAAACGAGGTTCCAATCCCGGGATTGTGGAGAAAACTGGAATCGGGGTACCGGCGCTGGAATGAGAATCGGAGTTTAAGTGTTGATTGAAGGGGATGAGAATCAGAATTTAGGTACCGACCTCGAAAGTTTAAAGAGAACCTGGAATCGGGTTCTAGTCCCGAAGGTTTAAAGAGAACTGGAATCTGGTTCCAGTCTCGAAGGTTTAAAGAGAAATGGAAGTCGGTTCCAATCTCGAAGGTCTAAAGAGAAATGAAAAGCCGGTTCCAATCTCGAAGGTCTAAAGAGAAATGGAAGCTGGTTCCAATCTCGAAGGTCTAAAGAGAAATGGAAGCCGGTTCCAATCTCGAAGGTCTAAAGAGAAATGGAAGCGGTTCCAATCTCGAAGGTTTAAAGAGAAATGGAAACTGGTTCCAATCTCAAAGGTCTAAAGAGAAATGGAAACTAGTTCCAATCTCAAGGGTCTAAAGAGAAATGGAAACTAGTTCCAATCTCAAGGGTTTAATGAGAATTGGAAACTGGTTCCAATCTCAAAGGTCTAAAGAGAAATGGAAACTGGTTCCAATCTCGAAGGTCTAAAGAGAAATGGAAACTGGTTCCAATCTCGAAGGTCTAAAGAGAAATGGAAACGGTTCCAATCTCGAAGGTCTAAAGAGAAACGGAAACTGGTTCCAATCTCAAAGGTTTAAAGAGAAATGGAAACTGGTTCTAATCTCAAAGGTCTAAAGAGAAATGGAAACTAGTTCCAATCTCAAGGGTTTAATGAGAATTGGAAACTGGTTCCAATCTCAAAGGTCAAAAGAGAATTGGAAACCGGTTCCAATCTCAAGGGTCTAAAGAGAAATGGAAACTGGTTCCAATCTCAAAGGTTTAAAGGGTTGAAATTTGCTGTGGAGATTTAAGTTTAGCAGGAGATTGAGAATGAGACATGAAAGTGTTTCACGTTTCACGAGAATCGATCAAAGCCTGATTACTTGGCGAAGGATATGAATCCATGCCATCATAACCAAATTAAAAAAAAAAATTTCATTGTTTTGTGTCAATAGATTCAGTCGACCTTCTCAAAAGGGGAAGGAAATATGAAGAGTCAAAAAGAGATTTGAGAATAGCCGAAGGCTGGGGATTTCATATTCAGGAATTTGTCTTAGTCGCTTGTTGTGATTTGATTTTAGCTTGATTTTCAATTTAGGATTCAAATTTATCTGGGTTTCATTTTTATTTGTAGTTTGTTTCGACATTTAGATTTTTTTTTTTTAAAGAGAATTTTCATTTATTTTTATTTTCCCTTTGTTCTTTGCTCGAAGTTCTTTTGATTTAATGGCGTTTCCCAGTCAATTTGCACAAAAGAGGTGAAGGCCAAAATTGTGACATGGTCACTTTCATTCCAATCATGTCGAAGATACATCATACAACTCGATCCGAAATACATCTCATACAATCCATATAGACTCAAAACGGACTATGTATGATCTTTGTCGATCCATCCAAAAAGGTATCCGTCAAAAAACCCATGTCCGAATAGTGAGGTGCACGGTCAATAACATCACCTTCCAAGCCATCCTTGGCAAGGATGTCGTATGGATGTACGTTGGAGGTGTGATATTTTCCATGCAACTCACAGCTCGTAAGGTCGGAGGCTCTCTAACTCCGGGTCTGGCTGGAAGTGGTAAGGTGCTTTCCTGTCGTCCATTCTTCTGAAAGTAACTGAGATCCGCTTCACTGGCACTCATGGTATGCAATGTTTAGCGACATCTGCTCCGTTGCCCTTCAGTATCATGACGGAACCTACCGGTAATGGTATCTTTATCGGCCCTCGGAACTCACCTAGGCTCGCTATCCGGAGGTCGGATCCGAACATGATATTACACTCGTTCGAAAAGAAACCGTGCGAAAGGTCCGACAAAGTCGTGGTGATCTATGTGCGGGGGTATACGGTCACCCTTCTTGTAAATGTTAATGATGCAACTATTGGGTATGCAATCTGCGCGCGTACCCTCCATGTTATCATTCTTTTTACCATCCTTTTGATGACTAATGGCATTGGATCCACTCGGCCATGACGGAGTATTCCCGCGGGTTTCCTTCCCGTCTTCCGCGAAGTTGTAGCAGCATCCACATTGTATTGTAATTCTCCCCTTCCCCGGCATCCATCTCCGGGGTTCCGAGTAAGTGTTTTCTCTTAAGCGACCCGCTCGGCCCATCTTTTTCAAATCCCGGATGCGATCCACGATTTGTTGTTGTTCGTATTCCGAGAACACGTCCGTATGTAGCTCGAGGCCTTCTAGTATATTGATCCTCCTCGCCTCCGATTCTCTCGAAGTATTCAAAAGTTTTCTTCTCGACCTTCGTATTCTTTCTAGCTCGTATTCAGGATAATTTGCAAATGGCGAGGCACGAGTGACGTCTTGTGGGATATATGGCTCAATCCCTTCACGTTCTCACCGCATACCTCGGCTCCTCGGGGATGATGTCCGTCGGGACATCCTCCGGGGTTGCTCCGCAACAAGGTCATGCATTGCGGGTGGCGTTGTAGCCTTCTTTCTTCGTTCTTCTCGAGATTTCCCCGGTTTCTTCGTTATCCTCGGAGCCGGCCTCCTTCCTTCGAGTTCTCGGCGAACCGGTATCCTTGAAGTTTATGCACCGGCAGCAGACTCGTCTCGTCGCGCTGGTCCGCTGCTAATTTAGTTAACATCTTGCGGATACGGCGATTTTTATTTCTTCGTTGAGTCGTCGTGAGAGTAGCTCTTCGTATTTCCCGAATTTCGTGGGCGCGGAGTCGACAAGTCCGCCCTCCGTTGTAGCGACTACGGACTTGATTCTCTTGTCCTCTTCGGTGTTTGTTTTTCTTTTCTTACTGCTCGAATTGGTGGCTTGGGCCACCCACTTTCATTATCGTCTGACCGGGCGGTTCCTCTCGGTCAATCGGGACCCGGTCACTTTCCTCGTATTGCGAGCCCGCCGGTGCGAAGTCCGAGTCAATCTCTATTATCGCTCCATCTTTCACCCTCTTTTCATCGAGTGCAAGGCTTACGCCATTTCTAAAGTTCAGGACCAACCGCCCGTTCGATATTTCCTCGCGAAAAGACAAGGAAAAGGATCGGGGGTCGTACTAAGAACAAGAACATTAAGAAAATGTTTATTAAAGACGAGCTTTTTTTATTACTTTTGTATTTTTCAATTTAACGGGAATGAAGTGGGA
This sequence comes from Papilionanthe hookeriana x Papilionanthe teres, assembly GCA_022702705.1. Taxonomy (NCBI): domain Eukaryota; kingdom Viridiplantae; phylum Streptophyta; class Magnoliopsida; order Asparagales; family Orchidaceae; genus Papilionanthe; species Papilionanthe hookeriana x Papilionanthe teres. The sequence goes on along the minus strand of CM040427.1, from coordinate 75,059,422 downwards.
TAAGATCGGGAGAGAGATTTTGATTTGGAAGAGAGAACAAAGAAAACTTTATTATCATGATTTTATTTATTTTAGCACATTTTTATTATTTTTTGGGTTCGGACTCAGATCATAAGTAACTACTTCGCCCGTGCTTCTAGGGATGAAGAATTCATTCCTTCGAAACATCAGGTAGCGTAATACTTTTTTAAGTATCGTCCGTTGATCGGAAGCATATGTCGTTCTCCTTGGCAATTCACTAGCTGGTAGGAGCCTCCTGAGTAAACTGCCTCAACCACAAACGGTCCTTCCCAAGTGGGTTCAAATTTTCCTCCTATCTTGCGGTGTGCAAGAATAGGTCTCTTGAGAACGAGAACTAAGTCACCAACTTTAAAGGTTCTTGGGCGGACCGATCCGTCATGAGCTTGAACCATCTTAGCTTGGTATAGTTCTAAATCTCGCTGTGCTGCAAGTCTTTTCCCTTCCGAGCTTTCCAATTCCTCTAGTCGTAATTTGGCATTCTCTTCCGTCGTGATTTTGTTTGCAACCGCAATTTCGAGTGAAGGAAGTTTGGACCTCTAAAGGTAACATCGCCTCGGACCCATACACCGGAGCGTAAGGTGTAGCTTCGAGTGGAGTTCGAAGGTTGTCCGGTAGGCCCATAAGGCTTCTAATAACTTCTCGTGCCAATTTCTCTTATTGTCGTCTAAAGTCTTCTTTAAAATTTGAACGAGAGTTTTATTAAAAGCCTCGACTGAGCCGTTTGCTCTTGGGTAGTAAATTGTTGAATATCGCCATTCGATTCCGTGTCTCCCGACAAAATTGTTGATTTGTGTGCTTCGAATGCCGACCCATTATCCGAGATGATCTCGCGCGGCACTCCGAAACGGTAGACAACTTGGTTCTTGAAAAATTGTAGCACGTGGTGTGCTTTCACTTCTCCGAGTGGAACCGCCTCGCCCACTCGGAAAAGTAATCCGTAGCCGCAAGAATGAAGCGATGTCCTTTTGAAGATGGTGGTTCTATTGGACCCACTATATCCGTTCCCCAACATTCAAATGGCCACGATGCAATTGTAGGATGTAGCACATTTGGAGGTTGGTGTAGAACCACTCCGTGCACTCGGCATCGGTGACGGCTCTCGACGATTTTTATGCAGTCGGTCATCATCGAGGGCCGGTAGTACCCTAGTCTTTTAATTTTCATTTTCATCTTTGGACCCGACCGGTGAGCGCCACGCAGTCCCGAATGCACCTCTTTAACAATTTCACGAGCCTCGGACCCGCTTAGGCACCTTAGCCACATTTGATCAAAAGACCTTCGTATAATGTGTTGTTTATTAATGCGTAGGACGTAGTTCTTTTCTTGATCCGGTGGGCTAACGACCTATCGTCCGGTAGTTTTCCTGTTTGCGGTGTAGTCCATTAATGGTTGTCGCCAATCTTCCGTGTCTTCCGTCACCGCTCGCAATCGATCCTTTTTCTTTTTCGATTTGTGTATTGTTTCTATGTCGAGTCGTGATAGGACCCGACGTCCGTGAACCGACACTTCCACTCGATTCATCTTGCAAACGTGCAAATTCTTTTGCGAGACGGGCTAGCGCATCCGCTAAAGCATTTTCTTTTCGGGAATTTTGTAGATTGTCACATTTGGAATCTGTTCCAACAATTCGTATGGCATCATCGGAAGTATTGCTCGAGTCTCGGTTTTAAAATTCTCGTATTGTCCGGCGATCTCGTTGAATGATTAACTGCGAATCCCCGTAGATGTTGATGTCCGTTATACCCATTCGAATAGTTAATTCCAGATCCCGTTACGAGGGCTTCGTATTCGCTCGTTATTTGTACACGGCTCGTCGAGTGGTAGGAGTATCTTAACATCCCCGCTCCGGTGTTATAAAGATTAGTCCGATCCCTCGCCTTACCGAGCACTATCACTTGCGATTCTTCGTCTTTGTGTGTCGAAGATGCTCCGTCGAAATATAATTCCCAACGTCGGTCATCGGTGGTCTTCTAGGTTCATTATTTGTTCATCCGGTAAATCGTCATCGAGAGGAGATTCTCGCGGCAAAGGGTGTCGCTGCGAGGAAGTTCGCTAAGACTTGTCCCTTTACGGCACGAAGAGGCACGAAAGTTATATCGAATTGCAATAATATCATCGACCATCCGGCAAGTCTACCGTAAAGCGTCGGACGGGTCATCAAGTATTGCAATGGATTAAATTTCGAAATCAGGTTGACCTTATGAGAAAGCATGTAGTGCCTGAGCTTTTGAGCGGCGAAGATCAGGGCCAAACAGTGCTTTTCAATTGCGAGATACCTTATTTCCGTCGGAAGTAAACGACGGCTTAGGTAGTAAAGAGCATTTTCTTTACCCTCATCATTGACTCAGGCTAACGGGGCTCCGAGTGAGTCATCTAAAGCCGCGGTATAAAGTATCGACGGTCTACCCGAGACCGGGGCTCGCTAACACGGGAGGTGTCATTAAATATTGTTTAATGTCCTCGAAGGCCCTCCGGCATTTCTCTTCCCAAATAAATTTGACGTCCTTTTTAACTAATGCCGAGAAAGGCCGACACCTACCCGACAAGTTCGAGATAAAGCGTCGAAGATATGCCGCCTTCCCTTGAAAAGATCGTAGTTGCTTTAAGGTTTTGGGAGGTGGCATTTCTAAGATAGCTTTTATCTTTTCCGGGTCGATTTCAATTCCACGATGTCGGACAACGAATCCTAAGAATTTCCCGGAGGTGACGCCGAAGGCGCATTTTAAGGGATTCATCTTAAGGTTAAATTGTCTTAATCGTTCGAAAACAATTCTCAAATCATACGAGTGGTTTTCCTTTACTTTGCTTTTGATGACCACATCGTCCACGTAGCATTCGACTTGATTGTGGATGAGATCATCAAAAATTCTTGTCATCGCTCTACGGTAGGTTGCTCCTGCGTTCTTCGATCCGAATGGTATCACCGTGTAAAGCAATATACTCCGATCGGCGTTCTAAATGCTGTAAGTTTTTCATCTTCCGGAGCCATTTTTATCCGGTTGCATCCTCGAAGATCCATCCATGAATGAGAATATTTCATGTGTTGAAGCAATGTCGATCATTAATTCCGGGATCGGTAGAGGAAATTCATCTTTTGGACATGCCTTGTTTAAATCTCCGAAATCCACACAAATTCCGATCCGACCATTCTTCTTTCCGATCGGTACCACATTGGCTAGCCAAGTCGGGTATTGTTCTTCACGGACAAATTTAGCGTCTATTAGCTTTTTAACTTCAGCTATGACTTATTGTCCTATTTCTAGACGCATTCTTCGGGGACCTTGTCTGACTGGAACAGAAGCATGATCCACCCCTAACTTATGGACTGCGACCTCTGGAGCTAAACCTGGCATCTCATCGTAGCTCCAAGCAAAACAGTCTTTAAATTCTATTAATAACTTGATTATTTCTTCGGAGTCTTCTTTATTGAGTAAGGAGCTAACAAAGGTAGGTCTAGGTTCTTCGCTAGTACCTAAGTTAACTTCCGTTAACTCGTCTATTGTAGATTTGATCTCTTCTTCAAATTCTGGTGGAGCGTCTCCAATTTGTAAATCTTCGAGTTCTTCTGTAGTTTCCATGCAGTTTTCATTAGACTCGCAGGTGACAACCATGCAAAATTCACTATCGTCAACTGATCCTACTGTGCCGAATTCGAGACCATGTTTTGAATTGGGTGGACGACCGGAGTTATTCCATAAATTTTCAAAATGTTGTGATTGACCTTTTGTCCATTGTCGAGGTAAGAAACCATGCTGAATTAAATTTTGAACACAGGGAGAGTACCACTCAAAAGGCAATTCCATTAATTCTGATGAAGTAGCATCTTCAAATTGTACATTGTTTTCAGTTTTGGAGGAAGGAGCACCACGGTAGAATTTGATTGGCTTTGCACCACCGCTACGTACCTCTTTGACCTCCATACCCTCGATCTTATTAGAATGGATCGGGGTCAGGGTCATAGTATGTACATAGTGGTTAATCTTCTCGTACATCGATTTATATTCTTCGTTTCTTTCATTTTCGAGAGGGATCCTGAATTGCGGCTTCTTCCGACTTATTGTCGCTGCTTCTTGTTTGATTTCTTTTTCTTCTTCAGAACTATCTTCCCAATCAACATTGATGGTCGGTTTCCTCTATCCAATCGTCCTAACGTCTGCCACGACCTCGTCCCCGGCCTCGACCTCGGATGCAAGTTGTGGAGAAACCTTCACCATCTCGCCGTAAGGGAGTGGTGAGTGACTGTTGGACTAGAACTTCAGGTTCTTTGTCGTCCCAAATTTCCTTTGCTTCATTTGTTATGGTATCTCTGGAGAAGATTGTTTTCTTCGGAGGTGCATAATAAGCTGCATCTTCATGGATTCCAATTTCATGTACGGAGAACGGTTGTAAGTCACCTTTAATACATTGTTCCCCTCCATCATAGTATTTAATGCATTGATGTAGAGATGATGGTACCATCCTGTTTTCATGTATCCATGGTCGGCCCAGTAGAGCGTTGAACGATGTTTCTGAATCAATTATGTGAAATTTTGCGGTTGTCTTTGCTAAGTCACCGGTCTTCATTAGCAGTGTTATTGATCCGAGGGCTCTTTCTCCTTTACGGTTGAATCCTCTTAATAACATTTTGTCCGCTTCGAGCTCGCGAGCATCAATTTCCAAGTATGCTAGCGTTCGAAGATTCATTATATTGATTGATGCTCCTAGATCCACAAATACTCCGAGAGCGTAAACTTCCCAATTAGTAATCGAAATGTACAAGGGTCGGTTGTGGTCTGCTGTCCCAAGTAGTAGGTCATTGTCCGTGAAGGTAACACCTCGTTGTTCTTTTAACGAGCAAACCTCATCTAAGGAATCTCCGGCCATTCGAGCTAAGTAAATTTACGGATCAAGTAAGGCCTCGATCGAGCTTCTCTCATCTCCTTTGATAAGATGAGAGCGTCGTAGATGCTCGGTTGGTCGGTAGTTTCCTAAGATGGGCTAGCACGTTGTAATCCACTTTGTTTTCATGTGCCTCGTTTTCTTCTCGAATGGGTATTTCTTCTGCCGGGCTGGTTCTTCCCGAACAACCACACGCTTTCCTTTGTCCTTTGGACCCATTCTCGGAGGTAGAACTCTTCCACTTCTTAAGTTGACTTCGTGATTTCTTCGAATTTAGCATTGAGTTTCTTGGTGTCTCCTTCGAATTGGAATGACAAGTTCTTCGGGATTAGCTTCGGGGTCTGAAGGCTCTAACTCTATTGTGATTGGAGCTCCTCGAAACTCGCAAATAGATTCGTTGCTTGTTGAACTCTCGTAGCCTCCCTGGTGGATGTCTTCTTCGTCATTGTAATCGTCGAGATTGTGTATGATTTGAGAATTGTTATCGGAATCGACGTCCGGATTAGGTTGATTGTCGCTAGTTACGTAATCGTTAGAAACAGTCAAAACGTAGCCAACGCCATAACCCTCATTATTATAAGATCCCACTGGAGTGGGCAGATAATCATACAGAGTCAGAGGTTCGAGGGATTTCTCCCCGAATCGGAAACAACTATCCTAGGATAAGCGGCCCCTAGTCCTAGCCTTAGGAGCCTCGGTCCTCTCTTCTTCGTCAATTTTCTTCTTTTCTTCAATTGTCTCTTGTTGAGGTGGTTCTTCTATCGCAAGTGATAGCGCCGACTTGACGCTTTTCGAACTCCGAATCGAGGCTCGCACCGAAGCGGTTTGGATGTGATCCAAAACCTTCTTCGAAGACTTTGTTCAAGCGGTAGTCCATCCATCATCGGCCGCATAGGGATCTATCGGAACAATGAAATCCGTCGAGATAACATTGACGGAACCTCCTTTACGGGGTTCCTTCATGTATTCTTTCGGGATCGTTATATTCCCTTTCCGAAGATTGTCGTTGAGCCAACTTTTGAAGGTAATACAATCTTCTATCTTGTGCCCAAGCATCCGGTGGTAAGGGCAAAAGTTGGGATCACCTTTCTTGTCGACTTCTTCCGGTCTTTTAGGCTACGGCGATTGGAAATCCGGGGTCTTCATCGGTCGCGGAACATTTTCGGCACTCGCCTCATTCTTGAACGGATACTCCTCGCTCGGGAATTCCCTAAACGTACGTTGTGGACGAGGCGGTTGTTCATACTCGTCGAGATGACCGATAGCTGGGTCGGGGTCTGCGGTAATTCTGTTGAGGTTGTTGCGGCCGTTCGACGATATTTGTATCGGTTGCTTGCCTTTATCGACTGCTCGCGACGATCCCGGACTTCTTTTCAAAAGTTTTCACGGGCTTTCGTTTGTTCGCTTTATCGGTGAAACTTAATTGCTTCGCCTCCTCTTGCAAGCTTCCGGCCTTGCTTAACAACTTCTCGAAAGTCTTAATAGTAAATCCCTCGAGGAGAAGCGCTATCGGGCCATGAATGATTTTAAGTAAAATACCGACTCGCGTGCTCGTTCTTAGTAGTCGTGGCTCACACTTCATACTTAGATTCCTCCATCGAAGTATGTAGTCCACCAAGGTTTCATTCGGCTTCGCTTCTCTACCACTAAATCACCTATAGTGATGTGGTGCTCGAGCTCCGACAAATCGCTTGATGAAGAGGTTTTCTAATTCGAAAATGTCTTCACCGAGCCGTTTGGTAATTCCGCATACCAATCAGAGGCGATCCCCGACGAGTGCCGCGACAAATTGTCGGAAGAGTAAAGCATCACTTCCGCCGGCGTTGCAACAATCGGCACGAAAATGTGCAACATGCCGCCGAGGGTTTCCGGTTCCATCAAAGGTCTTGAACAGAGGTGGTACAAAGCCTTTCGGATATTGGACAGCGTCGAATTCTTCGGGGTAAGGTCTACCCGTCCGAATGGATGTTCCGCTCTTTGATTGTGCCAAGGCTTCTCGCACCTGCTGTTCCACCAAGCTCTTGATATCCTTTTCCGGAATCATACTTTGTGTTGCATCCTTCTTTAATTGATCATCCCCGTTAACGGATGTAATCTCCTTTCCTCCATCTACAATGTGAATAACTTCTGGGGGTGTTTCTCTTTGGGGTTGAACTCGACTCCGGAGAGTGGCTAGGGCTACGACCATCTCTTCCATCCTTTTCGCCATTTGGGCGATCGTATCATCTTTCTCTTGAAGTCGCCTCCTCATTACTTCGGCTCCTCTCTTTCGCGTGCCGCAGAGCACCTTGTGAAGCCGACGAAGCTCATGTTTCAACCATATTAATTTCTCGCATATTCATCATCCATGAACTCGACGAGTCAACTTCATCTCCGAATTTCTCTTCTCTTTCCCTTGCTAGTCGCCGAATATCGGCTCTTAACTTTTCCATAGCATCTTCCAGCGTGGTCTTTTCCGTACATCCTTGCAGTTGTCATGTGACAATTGTCGAGTTTCTTTCTCATGAGTCCCCTTACTCGCGGTAGCACTTTCCTCGGACTCAAGTCTCCCGACGAGACTTTCCTTTTCCGGTTGTTGTTTCGGTCTTAATTGGCCGTAGTGCGGACGCCATACCATCCTTCTAGCAAGTAGGAGGCCTAGGACCGGATGGTCCGTCGCCTGAATGCTTGGAAGGTGGTATCCTCCCCGATCCGTAAACCCGAAACAACAACGAGTAGACTAGCCTTCATCTTCTTATTAGGCTCTTCGCAGCGATAGCAGATTCTACTCGCGGCCCAAGACGGGATTTGGCCGGCACCCGCCCTATCCTTCTTAAAATTTCCGATACAGGGCATCTTTCTTTCCTTGCTAACTTCTCAATCACAGTCTGTAGTCGGGCAAGTGGTGTAACCCTAGCCCTTTTCTTTCTGTTGTCGCTGTAATATGCGGGTCGAGGTAATGTAGAGGCAATCTTGCGGACATTTTCCTCGTCAGCTGCGGCGGAAAGGGGATGGAATCTACTTCCTTCCAAAAGGGGTGTATACTCAGACAATGGTATGTATTCAGGTAGTGGTGTGTACTCAGGGATTTCTTCTAAGAAAGCGACTTCAGCAGCTCTGGCCTTCCTGGCAATCTTCCTGCCTCTGTTTCTCCTCTGAGTCCGTGTTAGGGGTGGAACCCTCGAGCTGGACCCAATTTCAAAAACGAAGGTCTCGCACGGAAATCCGTACCCTCCACGGTAACATGTTCGTTACAAATTCGAACTTCCTTCCCCTTCGGCTTGGCGGGAGCCGGGGTAGGTGCAGAGACGACTAGACCAAGTGGGGTAGAGATAACGGTCCTCCCATGGACGAGTAGTATTCCTCTCGACCGGAACCCTTCGCAGAGGAGGAAACTCTTGAGTCGACTTAAGGTCGAACTCAATCATGGGTTTCTCGGCTTCGACACTTTGTCCATCGGTGCGAAAGGGTAACGTCGGCGATCCCGACATTTGTGTTCTCGAATCCTCGTCCAAATCGGATGATCCCATTGTCGGGCGACTCATCCTTGTAAACGGCGAAGTCCGATCCATTGGTGAAGGAGAAAATCAGCTTTGGGGCTTCCATTTCCGCAAGGTAGATTCCGATTGTCGATCCCGAGTTATGCTTCTTTTAATCGAGACGAAAAGAAAGGAATCGAAAAGAGTCCGAACACATTCTTGTTCATGTATACTTATTAAAAGAGTCATTCATTAGAGGGTTTGTTTATTTAGAACGGAGTGTTCAAAGGTGTAGAGAAGGTAATGAATCTGATTCAGAGTTAGAAAGGAAAAGAAAGTCTTATGCAAGACTTCTTGACTCGAAGGATCACTCCTAAACTAACACCTATTGGGGGTCCACCCCACCTCAGAAATGAGGTAAAAGGATCTCGGAACCTCTCTGTTTAGGGATGTCTAAACAGTGGCTCCTAAATCCGAGAGAATGTTGGCTATACTTGTTCAAGGTAGAAATGAACATAATATTCCAACGGAAAGAAGGGTAGTTTGATCCATTAGGGACATGGATACACTACCGATTTTTGAAAGCAGAACTATTTGATTAAAAATGGAAGAGGAATTGTCCCCAGCGGAGTCGCCAGAAATTGTGCGGCTTATTTTTATATTTTAAATTTAATTTAAATATATATATAGTTTAAAGAATAACATTTGATTTTGAAAGTAATTTTAAGTTTAAAAATTTTAAGATATGAAATCAAACCGATCTCACATCCCAAATAGTTTATATAAACGAGCGCCACACCACAAACCGTGTATCTATCCCGAAGAATAGTCACACTTTTCGATGATGGGGCTCGATTAAATAAACTAGGAGATTTGTGACATCCGTTTGGTCTCGCGAATCAATTTTATAAGCCGACAAGTTCCCCGCTTAATATGAAAACATTAAACGGGGTTTATATTACCAGGTTCTTAAAATTCCCTATAAGGGCAAGCCCCTATAGTTAATTACATCTTAAGTGACGGGAATCACCTAAGAAAACTCTCGATAATAATCGGTAGTTCCGCTCTCAAGAATTTCAAGGTTTAAGTTTTCAAGAGATTGAATTTTAGAATTTCAATAGGGAATGGATCAAGTTTGGAACATTTTTGTTTTGGAAATTCGAAGGAAGAAAGGTAGGAGAAATCACAGATTCGAAGCGAACTTCGATAATTTCCCGACTCAGATGATCATTTAAAAAAAATCACTCAATTTCATCAAGAAATGAGTGAGATATTGATGTTTAAAGTTTAATGGTTCGAAATAATTCAGATTTTTTATCCGAATTATCTCGACCGTCCGATCCCACGCCTAAGGGATGGAAGGCGCGGATGATTCCCTGCGGTGTCTCGTGTTCGGATCCCCACAGCGGATCCTCCCGCTTGTTCGACGCGTACGAGGACACGCGTCGAACAATGGTGAGTTTGGCGGCGGGAAATTATAAAAAAAAAATCCGTAAAACCTTAAAAACTTCAAAAATAAATATCTTTTTATCTAGAGGTCACAAAAATATGATAAAAATACCTCTATAAAGCTCTTGAAGAGGAGAAATTTATGAAATAAAAATCATAATTTTATTACCTGTATTTAATTTTTAATTAATTAAATACTCTCTAGAGTATTTTAATTATTAAAAATTATTTATAAATAAAAAATTTATGAAACTTTGAGGCATTTATCTTTATGTTCTTAGGAACCTTCCATAATTTTTCCAAGGACAGAAAACATGTCTAAGGCGCTTTTATTTAATTTTCAAGTTTCTTTGTAATTATTTCAAATAATAATTATAAAAAATTGAAAATTAAGAAAAATAAAATGCAAATGACTAGAAATGATAGGGCAACAGACAATAACCCTAAGAAAACCATTTCTAGGTCATAGAAATTATTTTGAATAATATTTTGAAACTTAGGGTTGAAATTCTTTATTAATTAAATAATTTTAATCCTAAAAATAACCCTTTATAAACTTAGCCTATTTTCATCAATGATCTAAGTTTGAAAATGGTTCTAGTCTATGATAGACTAATGGTAAACTTCACTTAAGTCTAAAATGACCAAATTAGACTTAATTAGGTTTTAAAATAACATTTAAATCCATTAAACCTTACTTAAATTAGGTTTAATATAAAAATTAAATTTTTAATTAGGTTTAAGGACATATTAAATCTAATTAACCAAAATCAAATATTTTAATTAAGTTTAAAGACAAATTAAGCTTAATTAACCCATTAAACCTTACTTAAATTAGGTTTAATATAAAAATTAAATTTTTAATTAGATTTAAAGACATATTAAACCTAATTAACCAAAATCAAATCTTTTAATTAAGTTTAAAGACAAATTAAGCTTAATTAACCCATTAAACCTTACTTAAATTAGATTTAATATAAAAATTAAATTTTTAATTAGGTTTAAGGACATATTAAACCTAATTAACCAAAATCAAATCTTTTAATTAAGTTTAAACCCATTAAACCTTACTTAAATTAGGTTTAATATAAAAATTAAAATTTTAATTAGGTTTAAGGACATATTAAACCTAATTAACCAAAATCAAATCTTTTAATTAAGTTTAAAGACAAATTAAGCTTAATTAACCCATTAAACCTTACTTAAATTAGGTTTAATATAAAAATTAAATTTTTAAGTAGGTTTAAAGACATATTAAACCTAATTAACCAAAATCAAATCTTTTAATTAAGTTTAAAGACAAATTAAGCTTAATTAACCCATTAAACCTTATTTAAATTAGGTTTAATATAAATTTTTAATTAGGTTTAAGGACATATTAAACCTAATTAACCAAAATCAAATCTTTTAATTAAGTTTAAAGACAAATTAAGCTTAATTAACCCATTAAACCTTACTTAAATTAGGTTTAATATAAAAATTAAATTTTTAATTAGGTTTAAGGACATATTAAACCTAATTAACCAAAATCAAATCTTTTAATTAAGTTTAAAGACAAATTAAGCTTAATTAACCCATTAAACCTTACTTAAATTAGGTTTAATATAAAAATTAAATTTTTAATTAGGTTTAAGGACATATTAAACTTAATTAACCAAAACTAAGCTCTCTTAATTAGGTTTAAGGGCATATTAAACTTAATTAAGTAGAATCAAAACTCTTTAAATTAAGTTTAAGGACATATTAGACTTAATTAACTAAAACCAAATCCTCTTAATTAAGTTTAAGGACACATTAAACTTAGTTAACTTATTGAAACTTAGGGTTTAATTCAAAACCAAACCTTTAATTAAAACCATATTAAACTTAATTAACCCCCTTAAAACATAAGGTTTAATCAAACTTAAACCCTAATTAGGTCTAACCCATAGACCTAACTAAACCATTAAGTCTTAACTAAATTAGACTTAATAAAATCTAAACCCTAATTAGGTCCAATCCATTAGACCTAATTAAAACCATTAGACCTTAACTAACTAAGGTTTAATCAAACATAAACCCTAATTAGGTCTAATCCATTAGACCTAATTAAACCATTAAACCTTAACTAACTAAGGTTTAATCAAACATAAACCCTAATTAGGTCTAACCCTTAGACCTAATTAAACCATTAAGTCTTAACTAAATTAGACTTAATCAAACCTAAACCCTAATTAGGTCTAACCCATTAGACCTAATTAAACCATTAGACCTTAACTAACTAAGGTTTAATCAAATATAAACCTTAATTAGGTCTAACCCATTAGACCAAATTAAACCATTAAACCTTAACTAACTAAGGTTTAATCAAACTTAAACCTAATTAGGTCTAACCCTTAGACCCAAGTAAACCATTAAGTCTTAACTCAATTAGACTTAATCAAACCTAAACCCTAATTAGGTCTAACCCATTAGACCTAATTAAACCATTAGACCTTAACTAACTAAGGTTTAGTCAAACATAAACCCTAATTAGGTCTAATCCATTAGACCTAGTTAAACCATTAAACCTTAACCAACTAAGGTTTAATCAAACTTAAACCCTAATTAAGTCTAACCCCTTAGACCTAATTAAATCATTAAACCTTAACTAACTAAGGTTTAATCAAACTTAAACCCTAATTAGATCTAACCCTTAGACCGAATAAGACCATTAAGTCTTAACTAAATTAGACTTAATCAAACATAAACCTTAATTAAGTCTAACTCATTAGACCTAATTAAACTATTAAGTCTTAACTAAGTAAGACTTAATCAAACACAAATTCTAATTAAGTCTACCACATTAGACTTGATTAATTATTAAACCTTAATCAACTAAGGTTTAATTAAACCCAAATCCAACCTTTAGTCCAAGTCCAACATAACATAAACATCAAACATAACCTAAATTGAGTCCAATCCAACTTGAACTCAAGTTAACCTAAATCTTAGGTTCAAACCACATTGAACCTAACCTAAACTCAAACATTGAATTAGATTCAAATGTAACCTAACTTGAGTCCAATCAAACTTGAACTCAAGTTAACCTAAACCTTAGGTTCAATTCATATTGAACCTAACCTAAACTCAAACATAACCTAACTTGAGTCCAATCCAATTTAAACTCATGTTAACCTAAACCTTAGTTTCAACCCATATTAAACCTAATCTAAACTCAAACATGACTTGAGTCCAATCCAACTTGAACTCAAGTTAACCTAAAACCTTAGGTTCAACCCACATTGAACCTAACCTAAACTTAAACATAACTTGAGTCCAATCTAACTTGAACTCAAGTTAACCTAAACCTTAGGTTCAACCCATTTTGAACCTAATTTAAACTCAAGATAACCAAAACTTTAGGTCCAACCCACATTGAACCTAAATTCAATTCAAACCAAACTTAAGTCTAATCTACATTAGACTTAAATGAAACCAGACCTAAGTTCAATTTAACATAAACCTATGTCAAACCCAGGCTTAACTTAAGTCTAATCTATAGTAGACTTAAGTGATACCAAAACTAGACCTAACTTAAGTCTAACTCACATTAGACTTAAGTCAAACTAAAGTTCAATTTGACATGAACTTAAGTTCAACCCAAAACCAAAATAAAAAAAAAGAAGCTTAAGTCTAACCTATATTAGACTTAAATGAAACGTAAACTTAAGTTCAACCTATATTAAACTTAATCCTAAGTCTAGTTCTAACTTTAAATAGACTTAATTAAAACTTAAGTCTTATCTAAAAGGGACTTAGATGGTCTACAAATCTAATTAAGTCTAATTTATTAGACTTGATTAACCTTTAAGTCATATTTAAATAAGACTTAAAACTTAATTAAATCTATTCTGAGCCAAACCTTTTAACTTAAGTTCAGACAGACATGAACTCAAGTTAAATAGATTCAATCAACATTGAATCTAACATAGGTTCAACAAGACATGAACCCAAGTTAATTCAATTAATATCAATCTAATTTCAAACCTTTTAACTTAAATTCGAATGCATACATGAACTCAAGTTAAATAGATTCAATCAACATTGAATCTAACTTAGGTTCAACCAGATATGAACCGAAGTTAATTCAATCAATATTGAATCTAATTTCAAACCTTTTAACTTAAGTTCAAACAGACATGAACTCAAGTTAAATAGATTCAATCAACATTGAATCTAACATAGGTTCAACCAAACATGAACCCAAGTTAATTCAATCAATATTGAATCTAATTTCAAACTTTTTAACTTAAGTTCGCACTGGACATGAACTCAAGTTAAATAGATTCAATCAACATTGAATCTAACATAGGTTCAACCGGACATGAACCCAAGTTAATTCAATTAATATCGAATCTAATTTCAAACCTTTTAACTTAAGTTCGACATGACATGAACTCAAGTTAAATAGAATCAATCAACATTGAATCTAACATAGGTTCAACCAGACATGAACCCAAGTTAATTCAATTAATATTGAATCTAATTTCAAACTTTTTAACTTAAGTTCAGACAGACATGAACTCAAGTTAAATAGATTCAATCAACATTGAATCTAACATAGGCTCAACCAGACATGAACCCAAGTTAATTCAATTAATATTGAATCTAATTTCAAACCTTTTAACTTAAATTCAGACAGACATGAACACAAGTTAAATAGATTCGATCAACATTGAATCTAACTTAGGTTCAACCAGACATGAACCCAAGTTAATTCAATCAATATCGAATCTAATTTCAAACCTTTTAACTTAAGTTCGGACAGGACATGAACTCAAGTTAAATAGATTCAATCAACATTGAATCTAACTTAGGTTCAACCAGACATGAACCAAAGTTAATTCAATCAATTTTGAATATAATTTCAAACCTTTTTAACTTAAGTTCAGACAGACATGAACTCAAGTTAAATAGATTCAATTAACATTGAATCTAACTTAGGTTCAACCAGACATGAACCCAAGTTAACTCAATCAATGTTGAATCTAATTTCAAACCTTTTTAACTTAAGTTCAGACAGACATGAACTCAAGTTAATTCAGAATTTAAGTTAATTCAGAATTTAAGTTTAAACTTAAAATAAAGATATAAATTCAATATTTCAAACCAAAACTGACATAATAGACAAAAATTTGACATTTCAAAAATAAAACAACATAACCAACATAAAATTGACATTTCAAAATAATTTGACATAAATTGACATCCAAGATATATCCAAATATTCTGTGACATTATTTCTGACAATGTTTTCTTTGCAGCGTGAAAACAAGAAATTTCGCTTAGATTTTCTTTACATGTTATAGGATGTACTAACTCTGTTTTGCAGGATGACATTCTAGGCGAACAAAAACAAAACCAAAACTTTTAGGTTAGACATATAACCTGAAAATCTTCAACAAAAACAATGACATTGACAACAAAAAAAAAAACCAAAACTTTTAGGTTAGACATATAACCTGAAACTTTTCAACAAAAACAACGACATTGACAACAAAAACAAAACCAAAACTTTTAGGTTAGACATATAACCTGAAACATTTCAACAAAATAATGTCATTGACAACAAAGACAAAACCAGAACCTTTAGGTTAGACATAATACCTAAAATGTTCAATAACATGATATAAAAACATTCGGGAGTGATAGTGGGTACATCTCTCCTTAAAAATAAAATTTATTTAGAAAACAAATGATTAACATTAATCAAAAGTTTTCTTAAACAATTAAAAATTGTTTAAGATGTAATTAACTATAGAAGCTTGCTTCTATAGGAGATCTAAAATCGAAATAGAAATCTCTGGTTTACCATGATCTTCTTAATATGAAAATTCTAGAATATGTTATTCTAGAATATCCTCATATAAGAATTATCATAAACATCCTTTTCTACTATTAGTCCTAAAAATTTTCTAAATCCTTCATAGGATTTATAGGAATAAAACTAGGCTAAAATTAGATGGCGACTCCTTGACATTGACACTCAAACCCAATCTCTTTCCGCCCACACCGCCGACAAGAGATTCAGTGGCGACTCCGCTGGGGAAAATCTTTCTTCTCATCTTTTGTTATCATTTGTTTTCATTTCAAAATTTTGAAAATAAAAGTTCCCAGTTTATAAATAAGTCGATAATATTAATTTTTCTTGAAATTTCAGAAAAATCGCAATCGATTCTCTGAAATCAATCTTTTCTTACTTTCAAGACTTTGACATACCAATAGAGGAAAATCCTCCTTTTTATCAAAATGATTATGGATTATTTAGTGAAATGGAATTCATATTAGATAATCCATATCAAACTGATACTCAATCTTTTCAAGAATTTGACTTGCAACCTTATGAATACTTTCTGAATTTTACAGACAATTTACCTGAATATACACCTGAAGAACCTTATATCCTTGAAGAAATGAAAAGACAGAGTGATAAGAAAGGAAAACAAGTTTACGAGGAAGATGATGTTCCACCATCATCTATGTATGAAATCGGATCTTCTTCAAGGAACGTTCATAGAACTCCTTCATTTAAAAGAAAGAAATGGTGGAACAAAAATGATAATTTTGAAACACCTGGATTTCAAAAGAATATTTTTGGAAACTCTTCATTTTTAAAAGAAAATCAATATATTCCAATTCCTGTTGAATACACTGATAATTCCTTTCAACCTAAAAGCTCTCCTCCGTTTCATGCTATATATTCAGTGTTTAAGAGATTAGCATGAAAAAAAAATATTCACTATCTAAGTTATTAGATAAAATGGGTTGTGCAGTCTCTAACACCATGAAAAGGAGAATTTTAGCAATGGAAAATTCTGATTATCAAGAAACTGATTATCAATTCCCAACTGATAAACATTGTGTTTGAGTGCCAGTAAAATTTCAATTGGGCCCTAGAATAAAAGATGTAGTGGTCACAAATGACAAAACTCGATATGACAAATTAATATCAGGAGCAGAAGATACAACTGCTAAAATGACGGACTTGATCCAGATGCTACTAAAAGCAAATTGTCCTTATACCGGATATGATACACCACCTGAGAGTTCTCGCCCTATACTTAAAAATAATGTATGGAGGCAAAAATCATCTGAAAGGAATTCTGATACCACCAACACTCCTGCAAATAGTTCACAAGAAGAGATTTGCAGAAAACATTCTACGAAATCATTTCAAGAGAGATTAAAGAAATTAAAAGAAGATATTAAACAACTTTCAAGACAAGAAAGGAAAAATACTTCGACGAGCTCCATTGAGAATGTTGCCAGTGTTAATATGGTAGAAACCCGATCTACTTCCTCAGCACGTGAATCGATTGAAGAAGATGCAACAAAAGAATTGCGAGAGGTGATACGACAATGAGATGAACAAATAAGTCGTCTTGAACAAAAAATGGAAGAATTGGTAAAGACTTTGCAAAAACCACCAACGAACCCTTCTCCATCTATTGAAATCATTACACCAGAGGCTATTCACATCCTTGAAAGCAGAGAAGAACCAATGGATGTTGAGGAAAGCACTCGAAAGAGAAAGAATTCTCCTCATAACGAAATTCCAGAAAAGGATATTACAAAAATAGTGGAACAGAAAATTAAAGAAACAATGGCTCAGGCAAAAGCTGGAGCATTAACTCCAAAGGGTAGACCCTACCCAGAGGAATTTGATTCTGTTCAATATCCTAAAGGTTTTTTTCCTCCTGTCTTTAAAATGTTTGATGGAACGGGTAATCCCCGACAACATCTAGCACATTTCAGAGCAAGTTGTTGTAATGCTGGATGAAATGATGCTCTCCTATTTCGACAATTTGTTAACAGTTTCACGGGAGATGCCTTCGAATGGTATGCAGAACTTCCCAATGGATCTGTCAAAACCTTTGTAGAGCTTGAAAGCCTTTTTATTCAAAGCTTTGCAGGAGCACAACATCATACCACTGTTGGTGATTTGGTGGTAGAGAAACAAAAACCAGGAGAAAACTTGGTAGATTATATTTTACGCTGGAGAAATCTCAGCATGAAATGTGAACCACAGTTACAAGAACAACATGCAGTTGGAATACTGCTAAAAAATATCCATGGTCCTATAGCTTTTATGCTTAAAGGATTTACGATATAAACTTTTGAAAAATTACTCAGTAAAGCTGCCAATCTTCAGGAAGAGGTTAAGCAGATGAGTGTAATGGAGAAAACTGAAAAGACAAAAACTATCAAAACTTTTGAAAAGAAACCTGGGAATATTGTAGAAAAAGGCAAACATGTGATGCAAATTCAACCGGAGCAAAAGAAGCAACGACAAAATCCTTCGACATCACAAACGCACCTCAATTACAACTTCAACAACCAATCCCAGTATCAATTGAAAAGAAAACAATGGCTGAGAGAATGAATAAAGTATATTCATTTAAAACAGAAGCCGTCAGCAAAATATTTCGTAGCTTGCTTAAAATACTTGAATTTAAGCTACCAGAAGCTAAGAGGCCAGCAGAAATTGACATGAAGGACAATCTTAATTATTGCCCTTATCACAGGATGCTCGGACATAAAATTGAAGAATGTTTTGTCTTCAAAGACTGGTTAGAGCGTAATTTCAAAGATGAAAATGTAGTCATCCCGAAAGAATACTTGAAAGAACCTGAAAAGGGATCAGTTAATATGATTTCGATAGAGGAACTTAATCCTAAAAACAAGGATAGCATCTCTGAAGAGATCTTCGCTAAATACCAAATTACAAAATCTCCCAAGAAAGAAAAGAAAAAGAAAATCAAGAAACTAAAAAAGATTAGAGGTCTTCCAGATATAGGGGCTGCAACTCCTTTTGTACCTTCTAGTTCATTTCACTCTTGTACTAGGATGGTTATATCAGCCGAAGGACGAAAAATCCTCAAGCCAATAACTTTGTATGACTTCCTTTTACCATAAATAATAACAATCCTAGTTTTGCGTACATTTTGTCTATTCTGGATGATGCTTCTGAGAGTGACCATTTGAATTCTAACCCTATAGACAATACTCAAATCGTATATGATCAATCCAAAGACAACCGTAATAATGAAAATGAAAATGAAAAATCCGACAACGACAAAAATGAAAATGACATTGCTACGCTTCAATTGCAAGGAATTCCAATTTCTATAAAATTGGAATCTTCGGATTCAGAAACGAATGAATCGGATAATCAACCTGAAGAAATAGTTGAAATTAACTTGAGAAGTGGAAAAATCTTACCTCCTAGGATAATTCCACAAGAAAAAGAAAAATAAATAATTATATCAGATAAGATCATTCCTCCAATATATCCCCAAACCTCTGAGAGAATTAAGGATGATCTTCATAACAAGGTAGATTATAATGTACTGGCCCATTTGAGAAAATTACCAGCAAAGTTAAGCATTTACGACGCTCTCATACTTTCTAAAGAAATGAGAGACTCATTAATAAAGGCCCTTTCGGACCCTGACATTTGCTTAACTCAACTTGCTAGTACTACCCAAAACGAAGCTTACTCGTTAGAGGAATCAACAAAGATTACATTCTCTGACAATGACTTGTTGCTCGGAACAACTGAACACAATCGTCCACTATATATTATAGTAAACATCAATGACACGATACTTTCGAGAGTTCTTATTGACCCAGGTGCTTCAATCAACATTATGAACCTGAGAACTCTTGCATACTTAGACATTGATGCCTCTCAACTATCAAGGGATACGATGATGTTAAGAGGGTTCAATTAACAAGGACAACGAGCCCTTGGATCAATAACATTGCTCTTAAAAATAGTCGACTTGGCAACAACAGCAAAATTTCATATTATTGATTCAGATACCTCTTTTAATGCCTTGCTTGGCAGACCCTGGCTCCATGAATATAAAATGGTACCCTCTTCATTACATAAATGTATCAAATATTTACGAAAAGGACAAGAATTTCGTATTATAGGAGATCTGCAACCATTTTCAATCCATGAAATCGGTATACATGAAGATGCAGCATATTATGCTCCTATAAATAAAACAATATCTTCCAAAGAGACAACAGTAGATATGGAAGAGAAGAACAAAGAAAAGAAAATAAATGAAAAGGATTTTTCTTCAATAAAGACAAGAGGAACTAATTTCCGTCAGACTCGCACTCGAGGTCGAGGGCGAGGACGAGGACGAGGGAGAGAAGATCCAATTGTCACAATGAAGAAACCATCGAAATTCAAAATCCACCCGGATTCCGAAGAAGAAACAACATCGATGGTTTTCGAAGGAACCCCAATTCAAAATATCTCTAGAAGAAGAAGATAAAGAGAAACAATTTGAATTTATGTATGACAAAATCAATCATTATATACATTCTATGACTCGACTCCAATCTCTACTCGCTAAGATTGAGAATCTAATAGTCAAAGAAGTATATAATGATGACAAAAAGCCAATTAAGTTTAGACTTGGCTCTACTTCTTCTTGTATTAAAGATGATGTAAAATAGAAGATGAAAATCTTCCGCAATCAATGAAAATTCCTTTTGAGTTGTATTCTCCTTGGGCACGAAAATTCATTCAAAATAGTTTAATGCTCAAACAATGGTCTCTAAAACAACCGCATTTCATAGAACAAATGTGGAATGACAATAAAAGAAATTCTAACTCTAAAGAAGGTGTTGGATTTGGAACTTTGGGACCACTAGATGATATAGATATTTGTTTGACTGTCACAGAAGAATGTGATTCTGAATCATTGCCTGATCTTCCAATTGAAAATGCTCCCCCAAAATTGGAAGAAGAAATTAAATCGACAATTGATGAACTAAAAGAAATAAATTTAGGAACTAATGAAAATCCAAAACCAACTTTTATTAGTTCATTCCTTAATGACGAGGAAGTAAAAGACATAACTCAATTGTTGATAGAATATAAAGACTGTTTTGCTTGGACTTACGACGAGATGCCTGGTTTATCTCCAGAAGTCGCAGTCCATAAACTCGGGATAGACCAAATCATAAACCCAGTTAAACAAGCTCCAAGAAGGATGTGTGTCGAAATAGAGCAACAAGTCATTGCGGAAGTCAAGAAATTGATAGAGGCTGACTTCATACGAGAAGAAAATTATCCAACATGGCTAGCCAATGTGGTGCCAGTTAAAAAGAAAAATGGACAAATAAGAGTCTGCATAGACTACGTGGAATTGAACAAAGCATGTCCAAAAGATGAATTTCCTTTACCAATTCCTGAATTAATGGTTGATATTGCATCAAAATATGCAATATTTTCTTTCATGGATCGATCATCAGAATATAACCAAATAAAAATGTTTTCGGAGGATGAAGCAAATACAGCTTTCCGAACACCCATGGGCATATATTGTTATAAGGTTATGCCATTTGGACTAAAAAATGTCGGTGCAACCTATCAAAGAGCCATGACACGGATTTTTGATGAACTAATACATAATCAAGTCGAAAGTTATGTCGACGATCTAGTTGTCAATAGTAAACAAAAAGATGATCATATATACGATTTGAGAATTGTCTTTGAACGACTACGACGATATAATCTTAAAATGAACCCTTTAAAGTGCGCCTTTGGTGTCACTTCAGGAAAATTTTTAGGATTTGTAGTTCGACATCGTGGGATAGAAATTGATCCTCTCAAAATTGAAGCTATCCTAAATATGCTTCCTCCTAAAAATCTAACTCAATTGAGATCCTTTCAAGAAAAATTAGCATATATACGACGTTTCATTTCCAATCTATCGGGTAGATGTCAACCCCTTACTGCCCTTACTAGATAGGATGCCAAATTTGTGTGGGATGAAAAGTGCCAGCATGCCTTCGAGAAATTAAACAATATCTGACAACCCCTCCTGTCTTAGCAGCCCCTGTATTAGGAAGACCTTTAATCCTTTACACCGCGGCATTGGACAATTCACTTGGAGCTTTACTAGCAAAAGTAAATGATGAAGGAAAAGAGAATGCGTTATACTATTTGAGTCGTTGTTTAGTTCCAACGGAAGTAAAATATCCAACAATTGAGAAGCATTGTTTAGCCTTGATCTTCACAGTTCAAAAGCTAAGACATTATATACTTTCTCATAAAGTAACTCTTATTTCAAAAGTTATCCCGTTACAATATTTAATAACATGACCGACACTTTCTGGGAGATTAGCAAGATGGGCAATGATCTTGTTACAATTTGACATAACATTTGTGTCGTTACGTGCTATCAAAGGACAAATCCTAGCAGATTTCTTAGCGGCACACCCAATTCCAGCAGGATCACCCCTTAACGACGATCTACCTGATGAACAAATATCAGAAGTAAAAGATTCTAACATGCAACGATGGGAACTCTACTTTGACGGAGCATCATCTGCGTGGAAAGACAAAGATAAACAGATAATCATACCAGGCAAAGCCGGAGTAGGATTAATTTTCATTACTCCAGACAAAATGATGATGCCCTTTTCCTATCATTTGACAGAACCATGCACAAATAATGAAGCCGAATATGATGTGCTCATAACCGGTCTAGAATTGACAATATTAATGGAAATTAAAAATATTGATATCTACGGAGATTCCCAGTTAATTATCAATCAAATTGCTGGAAAATACAAAATTTTGAAACCACGACTTGAACAGTATTCTCGTTGCACTCTGAAATTACTTCAACAAATTCCTGATGTAACATTCTTCTTAATCCCGAGACGAGACAACTCTCTAGCGGATGCTCTGGCAAAACTTGCAAAGGAATTTGCATGTCCAGAAGAAGATGACATACTGGTTTATATAAAAGGATGACAAGTTCTTTCTCAAATTGATATGGATAATTTGCATAAAATCGGTGAAAATATGACAATGACAATAAGTGAAGAGAAGGATGATTGGCGACAATCAATCATCCAATATTTACAAACTGGAAAATTACCTGAAAACACTTCCATTGCTAACCAAATTAAACAAAGAGCATTATCATATGCTCTAATAAATGACGTCCTTTATAAACGATCTTTTGATCAAATGTGGTTAAGATGTTTAAACCAAATTGAAGCTCGAGAGATTGTTAAGGAAGTTCATTCAGGTTTATGTGGTGCACATCAATCTAGGCCCAAAATGAAAATGAAAATAAAAAGAATGGGTTATTATTGGCCAACAATGTTGACAGACTGTCTTGACTTTGCAAAGAAATGTCATCAATGTTAAATACATGGAGTAGTTTTACATCAACCTCCAAATGTCCTACATCCGACCATTGCATCATGGCCATTTGAATGTTGGGGTACTGACAAAGTGGGCCCTATAGATCCTCCATCTTCCAAGGGCTATAAATTTATTCTAGCAGCTACTGACTATTTTTCTAAATGGGCAAAAGCAATACCCCTTCGAGAAGTCAAGGCAGAACAAGTTCTCCATTTCTTTAAAACACATATCTTTTATAGATTTGGGATTCCTCGAAGAGTCATATCAGACAATGGATTGGCCTTCAAAAACACAAAAATGAATCACTTTATCCGGAGACATGGGATCGATCGGAGATATTCCAAAATCTATTACACTAAGGCCAATGGATTAGCTGAAGCTTTCAATAAAATGTTGGTTCAAATCTTGAAGAAGACATTAAGTAATAGCCCGAGACAGTGGCATAAATGACTAATAGAAGCTTTATGGGCTTATAGAACTACATACCGAACTCCAACACGGTCTACACCATTTGCTTTGGTATATGGTTCTGAAGCCATTTTGCCTCTAGAAGTCCAAATTCCTTCTCTCAGAATCGCAATAACTGATAAAATAATTGAAGAAGAAAATGTCAAGTTGCGACTTGAAGAACTTGAAAATTTAGAGGGCAAACATCTGCAAGCCCAACAAAATCTTGAATTGTATCAAGCAAAAATGATACGAGCTCACGACAAACTAGTTCGCCCTAGAACCCTTCGAATCGGTGAATTAGTTTTAGTTTTTCGAAGACCTATACTAGCTCATCGAAAGATAGGTGGCAAATTCGAACCGATATGGGAAGGTCCATATGTAATTGAAAAGACATATTCCGGAGGATCCTACCAATCGGTGGATTGTCAAGAAGAAAGAATTTTGCCTCCAATCAATGGGCATTTCCTAAAGAAATACTAAGCGACATAAAAAAAAAGAAGAAATGAATAAAGACTTATTTATAAACTGGGACAATAAATTCTCCTTTCAAAAATCATCTTTGATGTTTTGTGACATCTCTTTCATTTGTTAAACAAACATTTGAAAATCTAAAATGATATTCTGTCTTGATATTTTCAGGAAAAATGCCTGAATATAGATTATTTTTCTTATTCCGAAATAATATGACTTTTGCCTTGGACCGTCGACATATAGACGCGGGGACCAGAATTCACTTTGACTTTGATCATTCACGAATTGAATCCATATATCATGGATTGTTGCTTTATCTGGTAAATCACAGTGAAGTTGATCTTCAGACGCCTCTGATAAAATTCAAACTTCAGCAACCCAAAGAATTTGATTTCACAATCAGTGATAGTTCAGATGAAGAAGAATTCATGATCGCCTCGATACAAGGAGCATCAACGTCAGGAACCAAAAATCTGACGACATGATTCACCAGATCGCAAAGACGAAATCGCAATAAACGACTAAAACGACAAAAACAATTACAAGAGAAATAAGACATGGAAGATATGAGTCAGTTAAAATCGCGAACTATCAATACTCCATTCGAGGAAATAATATCGAAAATGACAAATCTAGACCTTACAGAAAAAGAGGATGGTAAAACAGTCATCACTCCCCCATCGGTCACACCTACTCAATATTTAAGGGTATCAGACAAAAAGAATCACTCAGAGGAAGAGATGCGACGAATTCGCGCTATCGAGTGGAGAACTTTTGAACAATACGGACACATGAATAAAAGGACAATAAATATTCCGGATGGTCTTAAACTGTTTACCAGAATATTTGATGAAGCTGAACAAACTACTATCATTGATCACATTATAAAAGCCCAAAATCAGGGTAGGGCTGGACTCCTTCAAAGGAGAACCTATTCTGAACCTAATAAATGGATTCGTGGCAAGGGTAGACAAACCCTACAATATGGATGTTGTTATAACTATGCAAGAGACAGAGAAGGAAATCTTCCTGGGATTCTACGACATGAACAAGTCGATCCTTTACCCACTGTGATAATCCAAGTTATCGAACGACTTATCACTTGGGGGATTTTACCTACAGACTGTATTCCTGATAGTTGCATTATCAATATATATGATAAAGGAGACTGTATCCCTCCTCACATTGACAGCCATGATTTTGAGAGACCATTTTGCACCTTGTCACTAATGAACTGCTGTTCTGCTGTGTTTGGAAGGGAGATACAAATCTTGGGACCTGGAGAGTTTGAAGGTACATGTCGTATTCTTTTAACTCGAGGATCAGTTCTCCTGTTTCAAGGAACGGTGCAGATTTTGTAAAACACCGCATACCCAGTGTCAACAAGCCACGCATCTCAATTACCTTGCGACGAATGAAGCCCGACAAATGACCTATCGGATATAAGGCTATACCAGAACTGGAGAATCTATAACCTTTGGAATTACCATAACCCCATAAATGTCTAAACACCTGAAACGTGTTTGATAAATAATGTTTTGGAGTGTAGGACGTTTATGGACAGTCTGTTAATATCCAGTGCTATGTTATGACATATAAGAACTTTTGACATGTGATATATCTATAGTTGTCGATGTGTGACATATCGGTAGCCGTTGACATGTAAAATATCGGTAGTTTGTTGCGACGTGTTATATGATATGTACATATGTATGTACTCGTAAGCTTTTGTTTGCAATAAATATGTACTCGGTGACTTTTTTTTGGAAATAAAATGAAGTGTTGAAGAAAAATATATCCCCATTGTCCGTGATATGTCGACGAGTCCCGAAATCAATAAATGACAAAATGAATAATTTATGATAATCAAACATGAGAATTATCTTTCGACCTATATAGGTCAAAACCCCAGCGGATATTCCCACCAAAAATATTAGTGAGGTCGCCACTCTCTTCGGTTATTGGATATAAGTCCTTTCCTGACAAGGAAATTACGACTTTCCTTTAACCAAATATTGACATCGATATTTTGAGGAAAATAGAAAATGACATCTATTTTCTCTTTTCAGTTATTGAATATAAGTCCTTTCCTGACACGGAAATTACGACTTTCCTTTAACCAAATCTTGACATCAACATTTTGAGGAAAATAGAAAATGACATCTATTTTCTCTCTTCGGTTATTGGATATAAGTCCTTTCCTGACACGGAAATTACGACTTTCCTTTAACCAAATCTTGACATCGACATTTTGAGGAAAATAGAAAATAACATCTATTTTATCTCTTCGGTTATTGGATATAAGTCCTTTCCTGACACGAAAATCACTGCTTTCCTCTAAACAAATCTTAACACTGACATTCTGGAAAATAGAAAATGACATCTATTTTCTCTCTCCAGTTATTGGATATAAGTCCCTTCCTGACACGGAAATCACGACTTTCCTCTAACCAAATATTAACATTGACATTCTGGAAAATAGAAAATGACATATATTTCCTCTCTTCGGTTATTGGATATAAGCCCTTCCTGACACGGAAATCACGACTTTCCTCTAACCAAATATAAACACTGACATTCTGGAAAATAGAAAATGACATCTATTTTCTCTCTTCGGTTATTGGATATAAGTCTTTTCCTGACACGGAAATTACGACTTTCCTTTAACCAAATCTTGACATCGATATTTTGAGGAAAATAGAAAATAACATCTATTTTCTCTCTTCGGTTATTGGATATAAGTCCTTTCCTGACATGGAAATCACGGCTTTCCTCTAACCAAATCTTAACACTGACATTCTGGAAAATAGAAAATGACATCTATTTTCTCTCTCCGGTTATTGGATATAAGTCCCTTCCTGACACGAAAATCATGACTTTCCTCTAACCAAATATCAACATTGACATTTTGAGAAATGGAAAATGACATCTATTCTATCCCTCCTGTTATAGGATATACGTCCTTTCCTGACACGGAAATCACGGCATTCCTTTAGCAAAATATCGACATCGACATTTTGAGAAATGAAATATGACATCCATTTTCCCTCCCAATAAATCTCTTTTCAAATACAAGAAGAAAATCTCTTCTTAGAACGACATAAAAGACATCTGACATCCTCTGGGAGTGATATGACATCCCCTCCTTTTCTGACCATTATGAGACAACTTTTAAACCAACTCGGTCAATGCCAATATGTGCAGAATACTTATATAGTATTCTACAAATATTGGAGGCCCTTTTGTTGACCTCATTTTACAATGAGTCAATATCTTATGACCTAAAAAGTCAACTTTGGTCAAAATGGTCAAACCATACCCAATGACCAATCCTGTTCAACCTTATGACCTAAAAAGTCAACTTTTGTCACAATGGTCAAACCAGACCCAGTGACCAACCCTGTTGACCCCTTAGGTCAACTTTTTGACCTAAAAAGTCAACTTTGGTCAAAATGGTCAAACCAGACCCAATGACCAACCCTGTTGACCCCATAAGTCAACCTTATGACCTAAAAAGTCAAATTTGGTAAAAATGGTCAAACCAGACCCAGTGACCAACCCTGTTGACCCCATAGGTCAACCTTATGACCTAAAAAGTCAACTTTGGTCAAAATGGTCAAACCATACCCAATGACCAACCCTATTGACCCCATAGGTCACCTTTATGACCTAAAAAGTCAACTTTGGTCAAAATGGTCAAACTAGACCTAATGGCCAATCTTGTTGACCCCATAGGTTACCCTTATGACCTAAAAAGTCAACATTGGTTAAAATGGTCAAACCAGACCCAATGACCAACCCTGTTGACCTCATAGGTCACCCTTATGACCTAAAAAGTCAACTTTGGTCAAAATGGTCAAACCAGACCTAATGACCAATCATGTTGACCCCATAGGTCACCCTTATGACCTAAAAAGTCAACTTTGGTCAAAATGGTCAAACCAGACCCAATGACCAACCCTGTTGACCCCATAGGTCAACCTTATGACCTAAAAAGTCAACTTTGGTCAAAATGGTCAAACCAGACCCAAGTGACCAACCCTGTTGACCCCATAGGTCAACCTTATGACCTAAAAAATCAACTTTGGTCAAAAAGGTCAAACCAGACCTAATGACCACCCCTGTTGACCCCATAAGTCAACCTTATGACCTAAAAAGTCAACTTTGGTCAAAATGGTCAAACCAGACCCAGTGATCAACCATGTTGACCCCATAGGTCAACCTTATGACCTAGAAAGTCAACTTTGGTCAAAATAGTCAAACCAGACCCAGTGACCAACCCTGTTGACCCATAAGTCAACCCTTTCACCCAATGACACATTTAAAACCCCACAATGACAAAATCTGAAATACTTGACATTTTAAAATCAATTTGGCCTGACTTGGGTCAACCCAGGTCAAAATTGGTCAGCACCAATCTATTTTTGATTAAAATAGATAAAAATGAAATAAAAATAATAAAATTAATGAAATAATTAATTTCAAAATTATTTTGATTAATTAAAATAACTAATGATTTAATTTTTAATATTTTAATTAAATGACATAATTAATTAAAATGAAAATTAAATTAAAATCTTAAAATGACAAAAATGATAAAATTAATCAATTAATTAATTTGAAATTATTTTCAATTAATAAATTGATTAATAAAACATTTTTGAACAATTTTAATTAATAAAATAATTAATTAAAATGGGAATTAAGAAAGAAATGGAATGACACATAGCCTTCTCATTATTAGTTAGGCTAAACCCATCTTAAGGCATAATTAACACATAATTAAGCCCACTTTAAATCAACTTAGCCATGGGTTAACACCCATCAAGATGCATGGGGTGAGGTGTCTCTTCCTCCTTCACCCTAAGCTTCATTTATCCACGAGGTGGCCGGCCAACATAAGGCCTCATCCCCCACCTCCCAAGCTACCCAATGGAAGGAAAACCATGCATGAAACCCCCCCTCCCTCACCATGGTTAAATGGAATCATGAGGGGTGAGCTTGTGTGGCATCATTTGACAAGCCCAAGAGGTGATGTGTAAGCTCATTAGGAGGAGTAAGGACAACTCACAAAACACCTCTTGCATGATCCAATGGGGGAGAGCCAAAGCAATGAGATTCATCATGGAAAACTTAGGGAGAAGCATCAATGCCTATCCTCAGCCGAATTTCTCTTCCAATGAACTAATAGAGGAGATAACTACTCCCCTAGAACAACCTAAGCTAAACCATGGCCTCCCCTTGGCTATAAAAGGAGCCCATACCCGAGCCTAGCAAGAAGAAGAAAAAAATTAGGGAGACCCATAGGCTGCCCAAATCCTCTTGCCCCCAACATAAGAACTCTTCCTAAGAGTCTTAGCAATCCATTAGGATAAAATCCAAGCCATAGATTGAGCCTATTTGAGTCAATTTGATCAAATATCAAAAACAGCCCAAATTAGGTACTTCTTCAAAATTCTCCACTAAGCTCGACTTCTGAATAAAATTACTGCAGCAATAACCTTCCATTGGGGTCCTAGAAGGCAACCATAAGGTCTGATCTAGCTTGATTTGCTTGTGGCAAAGGTATGGAATTTTCTTTACAAAATAATTCGTATTTTTGATATATTATGTGTTATACTAGCCCAGAAGTGTATCATCACCACATGGATGGATACTTCTCATCCAGATGATCATTTGAAAAAAAAATCACTCAATTTCGTCAAGAAATGAGTGAGATATTGATGTTTAAAGTTTAATGGTTCGAAATAATTCAGTTTTTTTATCCGAATTATCTCGACAGTCCGATCCCGCGCCTTAGGGATGGAAGGCGCGGATGATTCCTCGCGGTGTCCCGTGTTCGGATCCCCACAGCGGATCCTCCCGCTCGTTCGACGCGTACGAGGACACGCGTCGAACTGCGGTGAGTTTGGCGGCGAGAAATTATAAAAAAAAATCCATAAAACCTTAAAAACTTCAAAAATCAATATCTTTTTATCTAGAGGTCACAAAAATATGATAAAAATACCTCTGGAAAGCTCTTGAAGAGGAGAAAATTATGAAATAAAAATCATAATTTTATTATCTGTATTTAATTTTTAATTAATTAAATACTCTCTTGAGTATTTTAATTATTAAAAATTATTTATAAATAAAAAAATTATGAAACTTTGAGGCATTTATCTTTATGTTCTTAGGAACCTTCCATAATTTTTCCAAGGACAGAAAACATGTCTAAGGCACTTTTATTTAATTTTCAAGTTTATTTGTAATTATTTCAAATAATAATTATAAAAAACTGAAAATTTAGAAAAATAAAATGCAAATGACTAGAAATGATAGGGCAACAGACAATAACCCTAAGAAAACCATTTCTATGTCATAGAAATTATTTTGAATAATATTTTGAAACTTAGGGTTGAAATTCTTTATTAATTAAATAATTTAAATCCTAAAAATAACCCTTTATAAACTTAGTCTATTTTCATCAATGATCTAAGTTTGAAAATGGTTCTAGTCTATGATTAAGTTTAAACCTAATTAACCAAAATCAAATCTTTTAATTAAGTTTAAAGACAAATTAAGCTTAATTAACCCATTAAACCTTACATAAATTAGGTTTAATATAAAAATTAAAATTTGTATTAGGTTTAAGGACATATTAAACAAAATTAACCAAAATCAAATCTTTTAATTAAGTTTAAAGACAAAATAAGCTTAATTAACCCATTAAACCTTACTTAAATTAGGTTTAATATAAAAATTAAATTTTTAAGTAGGTTTAAAGACATATTAAACCTAATTAACCAAAATTAAAATCTTTTAATTAAGTTTAAAGACAAATTAAGCTTAATTAACCCATTAAACCTTACTTAAATTAGGTTAAATATAAATTTTTAATTAGGTTTAAGGAAATATTAAACCTAATTAACCAAAATCAAATCTTTTAATTAAGTTTAAAGACAAATTAAGCTTAATTAACCCATTAAACCTTACTTAAATTAGGTTTAATATAAAAATTAAATTTTTAATTAGGTTTAAGGACATATTAAACCTAATTAACCAAAATCAAATCTTTTAATTAAGTTTAAAGACAAAATAAGCTTAATTAACCCATTAAACCTTACTTAAATTAGGTTTAATATAAAAATTAAATTTTTAATTTGGTTTAAGGACATATTAAACCTAATTAACCAAAATCAAATCTTTTAATTAAGTTTAAAGACAACTTAAGCTTAATTAACCCATTAAACCTTACATAAATTAGGTTTAATATAAAAATTAAATTTTTAATTAGGTTTAAGGACATATTAAACCCAATTAACCAAAATCAAATCTTTTAATTAAGTTTAAAGACAAATTAAGCTTAATTAACCCATTAAACCTTACTTAAATTAGGTTTAATATAAAAATTAAATTTTTAAGTAGGTTTAAAGACATATTAAACCTAATTAACCAAAATCAAATCTTTTAATTAAGTTTAAAGACAAATTAAGCTTAATTAACCCATTAAGCCTTACTTAAATTAGGTTTAATATAAATTTTTAATTAGGTTTAAGGACATATTAAACCTAATTAACCAAAATCAAATCTTTTAATTAAGTTTAAAGACAAATTAAGCTTAATTAACCCATTAAACTTTACTTAAATTAGGTTTAATATAAAAATTAAATTTTTAATTAGGTTTAAGGACATATTAAATCTAATTAACCAAAAACAAATCTTTTAATTAAGTTTAAAGACAAATTAAGCTTAATTAACCCATTAAACCTTACTTAAATTAGGTTTAATATAAAAATTAAATTTTTAATTAGGTTTAAGGACATATTAAATCTAATTAACCAAAATCAAATCTTTTAATTAAGTTTAAAGACAAATTAAGCTTAATTAACCCATTAAACCTTACTTAAATTAGGTTTAATATAAAAATTAAATTTTTAATTTGGTTTAAGGACATATTAAACTTAATTAACCAAAACTAAGCTCTCTTAATTAGGTTTAAGGGCATATTAAACTTAATTAACCAGAATCAAAACTCTTTAAATTAAGTTTAAGGACATATTAGACTTAATTAACTAAAACCAAATCATCTTAATTAAGTTTAAGGACACATTAAACTCAGTTAACTTATTGAACCTTAGGGTTTAATTCAAAACCAAACCTTTAATTAAAAACATTAAACTTAATTAACCCCCTTAAAACATAAGGTTTAATCATACTTAAACCCTAATTATGTCTAACCCTTAGACCTAATTAAACCATTAAGTCTTAACTAAATTAGATTTAATCAAATCTAAACCCTAATTAGGTCTAATCCATTAGACCTAATTAAAACCATTAGACCTTAACTAACTAAGGTTTAATCAAACCTAAACCCTAATTAGGTCTAATCCATTAGACCTAATTAAACCATTAGACCTTAACTAACTAAGGTTTAATCAAACATAAACCCTAATTAGGTCTAACCCTTAGACCTAATTAAATCATTAAACATTAACCAACTAAGGTTTAATCAAACTTAAACCCTAATTAAGTCTAACCCCTTAGACCTAATTAAACCATTAAACCTTAACTAACTAAGGTTTAATCAAACTTAAACCCTAATTAGATCTAACCCTTAGACCTAATTAGACCATTAAGTCTTAACTAAATTAGACTTAATCAAACATAAACCTTAATTAAGTCTAACTCATTAGACCTAATTAAACTATTAAGTCTTAACTAAATAAGACTTAATCAAACACAAATTCTAATTAAGTCTACCACATTAGACTTGATTAATTATTAAACCTTAATCAACTAAGGTTTAATTAAACCTAAATCCAACCTTTAGTCGAAGTCCAACATAACATAAACATCAAACATAACCTAACTTTAGTCCAATCCAACTTGAACTCAAGTTAACCTAAATCTTAGGTTCAAACCACATTGAACCTAACCTAAACTCAAACATTGAATTAGATTCAAACGTAACCTAACTTGAGTCCAATCCAACTTGAACTCAAGTTAACCTAAACCTTAGGTTCAACCCACATTGAACCTAACCTAAACTTAAACATAACTTGAGTCCAATCCAACTTTAACTCAAGTTAACCTAAACCTTAGGTTCAATCCATATTGAACCTAACCTAAACTCAAAAATAACCTAACTTGAGTCCAATCCAATTTAAACTCAAGTTAACCTAAACCTTAGGTTCAACCCATATTGATCCTAATCTAAACTCAAACATGACTTGAGTCTAATCCAACTTGAACTCAAGTTAACCTAAAACCTTAGGTTCAACCTACATGGAACCTAACCTAAACTTAAACATAACTTGAGTCCAATCTAACTTAAACTCAAGTTAACCTAAACCTTAGGTTCAACCCATATTGAACCTAATGTAAACTCAAGATAACCGAAACTTTAGGTCCAACCCACATTGAACCTAAATTCAATTCAAACCAAACTTAAGTCTAATCTACATTAGACTTAAATGAAACCATACCTAAGTTCAATTCAACATAAACTTATGTCAAACCCAGGCTTAACTTAAGTCTAACCTATAGTAGACTTAAGTGAAACCAAATTTAGGTTCAACTTAAATATGAATCTAAGTCAAAACTAGACCTATTTTAAGTCTAACCCACATTAGACTTAAGTCAAACGAAAGTTCAATTTGACATGAACTTAAGTTCAACCCAAAACCAAAACAAAAAAAAGAAGCTTAAGTCTGACCTATATTAGACTTAAATGAAGCCTAAACTTAAGTTCAACCTATATTAAACTTAATCTTAAGTCTAGGTCTAACTTTAAATAGACTTAATTAAAACTTAAGTCTTATCTAAAAGGTACTTAGATGGTCTGCAAATCTAATTAAGTCTAATTTATTAGACTTGATTAAACTTTAAGTCCTATTTAAACAAGACTTAAAACTTAATTAAATCTATTCTGAGTCAAACCTTTTAACTTAAGTTTAGACAGACATAAACTCAAGTTAAATAGATTCAATCAACATTGAATCTAACATAGGTTCAACCAGACATGAACCCAAGTTAATTCAATTAATATTGAATCTAATTTCAAACCTTTTAACTTAAGTTCGGACAGTACATGGACTCGAGTTAAATAGATTCAATCAACATTGAATCTAACTTAGGTTCAACCGGACATGAACCCAAGTTAATTCAATCAATATTGAATCTAATTTCAAACCTTTTAACTTAAGTTCAGACAGACATGAACTCAAGTTAAATAGATTCAATCAACATTGAATCAAACATAGGTTCAACCAGACATGAACCCAAGTTAATTTAATTAATATTGAATCTAATTTCAAACTTTTTAACTTAAGTTCAGACAGACATGAACTCAAGTTAAATAGATTCAGTCAACGTTGAATCTAACATAGATTCAACCAGACATGAACCCAAGTTAATTCAATTAATATTGAATCTAATTTCAAACCTTTTAACTTAAGTTCAGACAGACATGAACTCAAGTTAAATAGATTCAATCAACATTGAACCTAACATAGGTTCAACCAGACATGAACCCAAGTTAATTCAATTAATATTGAATCTAATTTCAAACTTTTTAACTTAAGTTCGAGCATGTACATGAACTCAAGTTAAATAGATTCAATCAACATTGAACCTAACATAGGTTCAACCAGACATGAACCTAAGTTAATTCAATTAATATTGAATCTAATTTCAAACCTTTTAACTTAAGTTTAGACAGACATGAACTCAAGTTAAATAGATTCAATCAACATTGAATCTAACATAGGTTCAACCAGACATGAACCTAAGTTAATTCAATTAATATTAAATCTAATTTCAAACCTTTTAACTTAAGTTCAGACAGACATGAACTCAAGTTAAATAGATTCAATCAACATTGAATCTAACTTAGGTTCAACCAGACATGAACCCAAGTTAATTTAATCCTTATTGAATCTAATTTCAAACCTTTTAACTTATGTTCAGACAGACATGAACTCAAGTTAAATATATTCAATCAACATTTAATCTAACTTAGGTTCAACCAGACATGAACCCAAGTTAATTCAATCAATATTGAATCTAATTTCAAACCTTTTTAACTTAAGTTCAGTACGTGACATGAACTCAAGTTAAATAGATTCAATCAACATTGAATCTAACTTAGGTTCAACCAGACATGAACCCAAGTTAACTCAATCAATGTTGAATCTAATTTCAAACCCTTTTAACTTAAGTTCAGACAGACATGAACTCAAGTTAATTCAGAATTTAAGTTAATTCAAAATTTAAGTTTAAACTTAAAATAAAGATATAAATTCAATATTTCAAACCAAAACTGACATAATCGACAAAAATTTGACATTTCAAAAATAAAACAACATAACCAATATAAAATTGACATTTCAAAATAATTTGACATAAATTAACATCCAAGATATATCCAAATATTCTGTGAAATTATTTCTGACAATGTTTTCTTTGTAGGGTGAAAACAAGAAATTTCGCTTAGATTTTCTTTACATGTTATAGGATGTACTAACTCTGTTTTGCAGGACGACATTCTAGGTGAACAAAAATAAAACCAAAACTTTTAGGTTAGACATATAACCTGAAACTTTTCAACAAAAACAATGACATTGACAACAAAAACAAAACCAAAACTTTTAGGTTAGACATATAACCTGAAACTTTTCAACAAAAACAACGACATTGACAACAAAAACAAAACCAAAACTTTTAGGTTAGACATATAACCTGAAAATTTTCAAAAAACAATGACATTGACAACAAAGACAAAACCAGAACCTTTAGGTTAGACATAATACCTAAAATGTTCAATAACATGATATAAAAACATTCTGGAGTGATAGTGGGTACATCTCTCCTTAAAAATAAAATTTATTTAGAAAACGAATGATTAACATTAATCAGAAGTTTTCTTAAACAATTAAAAATTGTTTAAGATGTAATTAACTATAGAAGCTTGCTTCTATAGGAGATCTAAAAGAACCCGAAATAGAAATCTCTGGTTTACCATGATCTTCTTACTATGAAAATTCTAGAATATGTTATTCTACAATATCCTTATATAAGAATTATCATAAACATCATTTTCTACTATTAGTCCTAAAAATTTTCTAAATCCTTCATAGGATTTATAGGAATAAAACTAGGCTAATATTAGATGGCGACTCCTTGACATTGACACTCAAACCCAATCTCTTTCCGCCCACACCGCCGACAACGTCAACAGGAGTGAATCAATCAAATAGTTCACTAAGGCAAAAGAAATGGAGAATACATAACTTATACATAGAGACGAACCCTCATCTTCATTCTATAGCCTCCCGCTCAAGCGACACCTTGATACAAGACCTCAAGTTGCTCTCCTCCTCTCTAGCTCTCTAGCTATTCTCACATCCTTTATGGTAGCTTAAGACGTCTTCCCTTGCTCTCCTAAGCCTCACACCCTCTCTATTTATACAGAGCAAGAGAGTGGTAGGTAGGAGGTAGGAGAGCGGTAGGTGAGATATGGTATGTGAGCGGTACCACATCTCAACTGACTTAATTACGAAAGTTCCCTTTTACCTTAGTTCGTTAATTGGGGGTCAAAATAACAAGTTATAAACTGACGTTTTATTATAATGCTTCTTATGTTATTGGGCCAACCGGTTCTTAACTTGCACATCATCGACATACACCTCAATGTTTCTTCCCTTTTGGTTAGCAAAATTTACATCGATTAGGCGTTGGTAAGTCGCCCCCGAATTCATAAGCTCAAATGGCATTACATTATAACAGTAGACACTGGTTTTTCTTTTTTGCACCAGCAAGGTGCATTTTAATCTAGTGATAGCTAGAGAACGCGTCGAGGAAGCTTAAGACTGAATGGCCGACCGCTGAATCTATGGTAATATACCCTTTTTTCAATGCACAATATCAAGTTATTAAGCATCTATTCCTTAGAAAAATAGTATGCACGCTGGTGGCGATGGAAAGAAAGAAAATATATGTGGTGGTGCGACCACGGTGGGATGCGGTTCGTGGCGTTTGATGATGATGATGTCATCATGTCATCGCCATCCAATATATCATGTCAATGTCAAGGAGTCGCCATCTAATATTAGCCTAGTTTTATTCGTATAAATCCTATGAAGGATTTAGAGAATTTTTAGGACTAATAGTAGAAAAAGGTGTTTATGATAATTCTTATATGAGGATATTCTAGAATAACGTATTCTAGAACTTTCATATTAAGAAAATCATGGTAAACCAGAGATTTCTGTTTTGGGTTCTTTCAGATCTCCTATAAAGGTAAGCCTCTATAGTTAATTACATCTTAAACAATTCTCGATTGTTTAAGAAAACTTCTGATTAATGTTAATCATTTATTTTCTAAAAGATTTATTTTAAGGAGAGATGTACCCACTATCACTCCCAAATGTCGTTATATTATGTTATTGAATGCTTTAGGTATTATATCTAACCTAAAGGTTTTGATTTTGTTGTCATGTCGTTGTTGTGTTGAAAAGTTTCATGTTATATGTCTAACCTAAAAGTTTTGTTTTGTTTTCAATGTTGTTGTCTTGTTGAAAAGTTTCAGGTTATATGTCTAACCTAAAAGTTTTGTTTTGTTTTCAATGTTGTTGTCTTGTTGAAAAGTTTCAGGTTATATGTCTAACCTAAAAGTTTTGTTTTGTTTTGTTGCTAATATTCCGTCGTCGGCGTCCCGCAAAACGAGTTAAGCACACCCTATAACATGTAAAGAAAATCTAAATGGAATTTCTTGTCTTCATCCCGCGAAGAAAATATCGTCGAAATAATATCACGTAATATGTTAAGTTATTTTGAAATGTCAACTTCATGCTAATCATGTTGTTTTTTTTTAAATATCAAATTTTCGTTGATTACGTCAACATCGCATTTATGTTGGTTATGTCAATTTTAGAATGTCAAATTATGTTGAATTGATTTTGAGTTTGAGCTTAAATTTCGTGTTCGTGTCTATCAAAAGATTTAAAGTTAAATTCAATACTAATTGAACTAACTCGGGCTCATGTCCGGTTGAACCTAAGTTAAATTCAATATCGATTGAATTTGATTAACTCGAGTTCATGTCTGTTTGAACTTAAGTTAAAAGGTTTAAATTCAATATTGATTGAATTAACTTGGATTCATGTCTGATTGAATCTAAGTTAAATTCAATGTTGATTGAATTTGATTAACTTGAGTTCATGTTTATTTGAACTTAAGTTAAAAGGTTTGGTTTTGGATGGACTTAATTAAATTTTAAACCTTGTTTAAATAGGATTTAAAGGTTAATCAAGCCTAATAAATTAGACTTAATTAGAATTATAGACCATTCAAATCCATTTTAGGTAAGGTTTAAGTCTTAATCAAGTCTATTTTGTCGGACTTAGATTTAGGATTGTCTTAAGTCCATTAGGAGTTGAACTCAAGTTCGGTTTGATTTAAGTCTAATGTAGATTAGACTTAACTTTGGTTTGGGTTGAATTTAGGTTCAATGTGGATTGGACCTAAGATTTAGATTAACTTGAGTTCAAGTTGGATTGAATTCAAGTTAGGTCATGTTTGAATTTAAGTTAGGTTCAATAGGGATTGGACCTAAGATTTTGAGTTAACTCGAGTTCAAGTCGGATCGAACTCGAGTCGAGTTATGTTTGAGTTAGGTTCAATGTAGATTGAACCTAAAGTTTAGGTTAACTTGAGTTTAAGTTGGGTTGGTTTTAGGTTAGGTTCAATGTGGGTTGAACCTAAGGTTTAGGTTATCTTGAGTTCAAGTTAGGTTGGACTCAAGTTAGCTTAGGTTTAGGTTAGGTTCAATGTGGGTTGAACCTAAGGTTTAGGTTAACTTGAGTTCAAGTTAGGTTGGACTCAAGTTAGATTAGGTTTAGGTTAGGTTCATTGTGGGTTGAACCTAAGGTTTAGGTTAACTCGAGTTCAAGTTAGGTTGGACTCGAGTTAGATTAGGTTTAGGTTAGGTTCATGTGGGTCGAACCTAAGGTTTAGGTTAACTTAGGTTCAAGTTAGGTCGGACTCAAGTTATGTTAGGTTTAGGTTAGGTTCAATATGGGTTGAACCTAAGGTTTAGGTTAACTCGAGTTCAAGTTAGGTTGGACTCAAGTTAGGTTAGGTTTAGGTTAGGTTTAATGTGGGTTGAACCTAAGGTTTAGGTTAACTTGAGTTCAAGTTAGGTTGGACTCAAGTTAGATTAGGTTTAGGTTAGGTTCAATGTGGGTTGAACCTAAGGTTTAGGTTAACTTGAGTTCAAGTTAGGTTGGACTCAAGTTAGATTAGGTTTAGGTTAGGTTCAATGTGGGTTGAACCTAAGGTTTAGGTTAACTTGGGTTCAAGTTAGGTTGGACTCAAGTTATGTTAGGTTTAGGTTAGGTTCAATGTGGGTCTAACCTAAGGTTTAGGTTAACTTGGGTTCAAGTTAGGTTAGACTCAAGTTATGTTAGGTTTAAGTTAGGTTCAATGTGGGTTGAACCAAAGGTTAAGGTTAACTCGAGTTCAAGTTAGGTTGGACTTAAGTTAGGTTAGGTTTAGGTTAGGTTCAATGTGGGTTGAACCTAAGGTTTAGGTTAACTCGAGTTCAAGTTAGGTTGGACTCAAGTTAGATTAGGTTTAGGTTAGGTTCGATGTGGTCGAACCTAAGGTTTAGGTTAACTTGGGTTCGAGTTAGGTTGGACTCAAGTTATATTAGGTTTAGGTTAGGTTCAATCGGGTCGAACCTAAGGTTTAGGTTAACTTGAGTTCAAGTTAGGTTGGACTCAAGTTAGGTTAGGTTTAGGTTAGGTTCAATGTGGGTTGAACCTAAGGTTTAGGTTAACTTGAGTTCAAGTTAGGTTGGACTCAAGTTAGATTAGGTTTAGGTTAGGTTCAATGTGGGTTGAACCTAAGGTTTAGGTTAACTTGAGTTCAAGTTAGGTTGGACTCAAGTTAGATTAGGTTTAGGTTAGGTTCAATGTGGGTTGAACCTAAGGTTTAGGTTAACTTGGGTTCAAGTTAGGTTGGACTCAAGTTATGTTTGGTTTAGGTTAGGTTCAATATAGGTTGAACCTAAGGTTTAGGTTAACTTGAGTTCAAGTTAGGTTGGACTCAAGTTAGGTTAGGTTTAAGTTTGATTTAGGTTCAATGTGGGTTGAACCTAAGTTTGGTTTGACTTAAGTCTAATGTAGATCGTGCTTAAGTTAGGTTTAAGTTTAGTTTAGGTTCATGTCGGTCGAACCTAAGTTTAGTTCGACTTAAGTCTAATGTAGATCAGGCTTAAGTTAGGTTTAAGTTTAGTTTAGGTTCATGTCAGGTTGAACCTAAGTTTGGTTTGACTTAGAGTCTAATGTAGATCGGGCTTAAGTTAGGTTTAAGTTTGATTTAGGTTCAATGTGGGTTGAACCTAAGTGTTTGGTCTAAGTTTGATT
Organism: Papilionanthe hookeriana x Papilionanthe teres; assembly: GCA_022702705.1. Classification (NCBI taxonomy): domain Eukaryota; kingdom Viridiplantae; phylum Streptophyta; class Magnoliopsida; order Asparagales; family Orchidaceae; genus Papilionanthe; species Papilionanthe hookeriana x Papilionanthe teres. The sequence continues at coordinate 75,019,079 of CM040427.1, read as the reverse complement.
AAACCTTAGTTAGTTAAGGCTTAATGGTTTAATTAGGTCTAAGGGTTAGACCTAATGAGGGTTTAAGTTTAATTAAACCTTAGTTAGTTAAGGCTTAATGGTTTAATTAGGTCTAAGGGTTAGACCTAATTAGGGTTTAAGTTTGATTAAACCTTAGTTAGCTAAGGCTTAAAGGTTTAATTAGGTCTAAGGGTTAGACCTAATTAGGGTTTAGGTATGATTAAACCTTAGTTAGTTAAGGCTTAATGGTTTAATTAGGTCTAAGGGTTAGACCTAATCAGGGTTTAAGTTTGATTAAACCTTAGTTAGTTAAGGCATAAAGGTTTAATTAGGTCTAAGGGTTAGAACTAATTAGGGTTTAGGTATGATTAAACCTTAGTTAGTTAAGGCTTAAAGGTTTAATTAGGTCTAAGGGTTAGACCTAATTAGGGTTTAGGTATGATTAAACCTTAGTTAAGGCTCAAAGGTTTAATTAGGTCTAAGGGTTAGACCTAATTAGGGTTTAAGTTTGATTAAACCTTAGTTAGTTAAGGCTCAAAGGTTTAATTAGGTCTAAGAGTTAGACCTAATTAGGGTTTAAGTTTGATTAAACCTTAGTTAGTTAAGGCTTAAAGGTTTAATTAGGTCAAAGGGTTAGACCTAATTAGGGTTTAAGTCTGATTAAACCTTAGTTAGTTAAGGCTTAAAGGTTTAATTAGGTCTAAGGGTTAGACCTAATTAGGGTTTAGGTATGATTAAACCTTAGTTAGTTAAGGCTTAATGGTTTAATTAGGTCTAAAGGTTAGACCTAATTAGGGTTTAAGTTTGATTAAACCTTAGTTAGTTAAGGCTTAATGGTTTAATTAGGTCTAAGGGTTAGACTTAATTAGGGTTTAGGTATGATTAAACCTTAGTTAGTTAAGGCTTAAAGTTTTAACTAGGTCTAAGGGTTAGACCTAATTAGGGTTTAGGTATGATTAAACCTTAGTTAGTTAAGGCTTAATGGTTTAATTAGGTCTAAGGGTTAGACCTAATTAGGGTTTAAGTTTGATTAAACCTTAGTTAGTTAAGGCTCAAAGGTTTAATTAGGTCTAAGGGTTAGACCTAATTAGGGTTTAAGTTTGATTAAACCTTAGTTAGTTAAGGCTCAAAGGTTTAATTAGGTCTAAGGGTTAGACCTAATTAGGGTTTAAGTTTGATTAAACCTTAGTTAGTTAAGGCTCAAAGGTTTAATTAGGTCTAAGGGTTAGACCTAATTAGGGTTTAGGTATGATTAAACCTTAGTTAGTTAAGGCTCAAAGGTTTAATTAGGTCTAAGGGTTAGACCTAATTAGGGTTTAAGTATGATTAAACCTTAGTTAGTTAAGGCTCAAAGGTTTAATTAGGTCTAAGGGTTAGACCTAATTAGGGTTTAAGTTTGATTAAACCATAGTTAGTTAAGGCTCAAAGGTTTAATTATGTCTAAGGGTTTGACCTAATTAGGTTTTAAGTTTGATTAAACCTTAGTTAGTTAAGGCTCAAAGGTTTAATTAGGTCTAAGGGTTAGACCTAATTAGGGTTTAAGTTTGATTAAACCTTAGTTAGTTAAGGCTCAAAGGTTTAATTAGGTCTAAGGGTTAGACCTAATTAGGGTTTAAGTTTGATTAAACCTTAGTTAGTTAAGGCTTAAAGGTTTAATTAGGTCTAAGGGTTAGACCCAATTAGGGTTTAAGTTTGATTAAACCTTAGTTAGTTAAGGCTCAAAGGTTTAATTAGGTCTAAGGGTTAGACCTAATTAGGGTTTAAGTTTGATTAAACCTTAGTTAGTTAAGGCTCAAAGGTTTAATTTGATCCAAGGGTTAGACCTAATTAGTGGTTTAAGTTTGATTAAACCTTAGTTAGTTAAGGCTCAAAGGTTTAATTAGGTCTAAGGGTTAGACCTAATTAGGGTTTAAGTTTGATTAAACCTTAGTTAGTTAAGGCTTAATGGTTTAATTAGGTCTAAGGTTTAGACCTAATTAGGGTTTAGGTATGAATAAACCTTAGTTAGTTAAGGCTTAAAGGTTTAATTAGATCTAAGGGTTAGACCTAATTAGGGTTTAAGTTTGATTAAACCTTAGTTAGTTAAGGCTTAAAGGTTTAATTAGGTCTAAGGGTTAGACCTAATTAGGGTTTAGGTATGATTAAACCTTATGTTTAAGGAGGTTAATTAAGTTTAGTATGTCTTTAAACCTAATTAAGGGAGTTTAGTTCTGTGTTAATTAAGTTTAATATGTCTTTAAACTTAATTAAAAAGAGTTTAATTTTTATTAAACCTAATTTAGGTAAGGTTTAATGGGTTAATTAAGTTTAGTGTGTCCTTAAACTTAATTAAAGAAGTTTAATTTTTATTAAACCTAATTTAGGTAAGGTTTAATTGGTTAATTAAGTTTAGTGTGTCCTTAAACTTAATTAAAGGAGTTTGATTTTTGTTAAATCTAATTTAGGTAAGGTTTAATTGGTTAATTAAGTTTATTATGTCTTTAAACTTAATTAAAAGAGTTCGATTTTTATTAAACCTAATTTAGGTAAGGTTTAATTGGTTAATTAAGTTTAGTGTGTCCTTAAACTTAATTAAAGGAGTTTGATTTTTATTAAACCTAATTTAGGTAATGTTTAATTGATTTAAATGTCATTTTAAGCCTTAATTGAATCTAATCTTGTCATTTTAGACTCAAGTGAGGTTTATTATTAGCCTATCATAGGCTAGAACCATTTTCAAACTTAAATTGTTGATGAAAATAGTTCAATTTTACAAAAGGTCATTTTAGGATCAAAATTATTTAATTAATAAATGCTTTTAACCCTAAATTTCCAAATGTCATTCAAGATTGTTTCTATGACTTAGAAATATTTTTCCTAGGGTCATTGTCTGTTGCTCTATCATTCCTAGTCATTTGTATTTTTATTTTCTTAATTTTCAAATTTATATAATTATTATTTGAAATAATTACAAAGAAATTTGAAAATTCAAGAAAAGTATCATAGGCATGTTTTCTGTCCTTAGAAAAATTATGGAAGGTCCCTAAGAGCATAAAGATAAATGCCTCAAAGTTTCATATTTTTTTTATTTATAAATAATTTTTAATAATTAAAATACTTCAGAAAGTATTTAATTAATTAAAAATTAAATACTAAGAATAAAATTATGATTTTCATCTCATAATTTTCTTCTCTTCAAGAGCTTTCCAGAGGTATTTTTATTTTATTTTTAGTACCTCTGGTTAAAGAGATATGAATTTTTGAAGTTTAAGGGATTAAAAAAAAAATTTTTAATACCGCACCGCCGAACTCACGCCCGTTCGACGCGTGTCCTCGGACGCGTCGAACGGGAGGGAAGATCCCGTGCAGCGGTCGGACCGTGGGGCTCCATTCGGCGCAGATCTGCGCAGTCCGTTCCAAAGGCGCCGATCGGACGACGCAGAAAATTCGGGATTTAATCCCGAAATTCCGTAGCCATTGAACTTCAAACATTAATATCTCACTCATTTCTTGATGAAATTGAGTGATTCTTTTTTTAAAATTCTCATCTAGACAAGTAGTATCAATCCATATGGTGATGATACACTTTTGAGCTATCAAAATACATGATTTATTAAAAACATGAATTATTTTGCAAATATAAATTCCATACCTTGGCCACAAGTGGATCAAGTCAGATCATACCCTATGGTTGTCTTCTTGGACCCCAAGAGAAGATTGTGGAAGCAGCAATTTGTTCCAGAAGTTGTGGTTGGATAGGAATTTGGGAATTGGTCCTGATTTGGGCTAATTTTGAAAATGGCTCAAATTGGCCCAAATGGGTTAGATCTATGGCTGGGTTTCACTCCTAAAAGATAGTGGGGACTCTTAGGAAGAACTTTTATGTTGGGAGCAGGAGGATTTGGGCAGCCTATAGGTCTCACTAAATATTTTCTTCCTCCTTAGCTAGTTTCGGCCAAGGGCTCTATTTATAGCCAAATGATGGAGTTGGCTTGCCTTAGGCTGTACTTGGGCATTACTTATCTCCCCTACATGCTGATTGGGTGATCAATTGGCAGGAGATAAGCTTAGATCTTTCTCTCTAAGTATTTCATGATGAATTTCATCTCTTTGCCTCTTGTCCATTGGTCATTGTGGGAGGTTACTTGTGAGCTGTTGTTAGGCTTGCTAAGGAGCTTACAACTCAATCCATGAGCTTAAGAAGTGATGACACATAACCTAGCCTATAGCTCTAGCCTTCATCATCACCATTTACCATGGTAAAGAGGGGTTACATGTGAGGTTTTCTCCTCATTGGGTGGCTTGGGTGGTGGTCATTTTTTGACTTATGTTGGCCGACCACCTTAAGGAGGGAATGAGGGAGGTGATGACACCTCATTCCATGCATAACCATGGGGGTTAAGCCATGGATGATGGGCTTTAGGATGGGCTTTAAAATGAACTTTAAAATGGACTTTTTATATGTTAAAGAGGCTTTTAAAATGAATTAGCCCAATTAAATATGAAGAGCCCACTTGTATTTTCATCCCTCCCCTTTAATTTCCATTTTAATTAATTTTTTTATTAATTAAAATTGGTGGAAATTATTTGATTAATCAATTTACTAATTGAAAATGATTTCAAATTAATTAATTGATTATTTTTGTCATTTTATGTCATTTTATGATTTTTAATTTAATTTTCATTTTAATTATGTCATTTAATCAAAATGTTGAAAATTAAATCATTAATCATTTTAATTAATCAAAATAATTTTGAAATTAACTATTTAATTAATTTTGTTATTTTTATGTCATTTTTATCTATTTTAATTAAAATAGATAAGTGTTGACCAATTTCGACTTAGGTTGAGCCAAGTTAGCCTCAAATCGGTCAAATTGATTTTAATATGTCCAATGTCCGTGATTTTGTCATTGTGGTGTTTTAAATGTGTTAGTGGGTGAAAAGGTTGATTTATGGGTCAACAGGACTGGTCATTAGGTCTGGTCTAACCAATTTGATCAAAGTTGACTTTTTAGGTCATAGGGGTGACCTATGGGGTCAACAGTGTAGGTCACTAGGTCTAGTTTGACCAATTTGACCAGAGTTGACTTTTTAGGTCATAGGGTTGACCTATGGGGTCAACAGTGTAGGTCACTAGGTCTGGTTTGACCAGTTTGACCAAAGTTGACTTTTTAGGTCATAGGCGTGACCTATGGGGTCAACAGTGTAGGTCACTAAGTCTGGTTTGACCAATTTGACCAATGTTGACTTTTTAGGTCATAAGGGTGACCTATGGGGTCAGACAGTGTGAGTCACTAGGTCCGGTTTGACCAATTTGACCAATGTTGACTTTTTAGGTCATAGTGGTCGACCTATGGGGTCAACAGTGTAGGTCATTAGGTCTGGTTTGACCAATTTGACCAAAGTTAACTTTTTAGGTCATAGGGGTGACCTATGGGGTCAACAGTGTAGGTCATTAGGTCTGGTTTGACCAGTTTGACCAAAGTTAACTTTTTAGGTCACAGGGTTGACCTATGGGGTCAACAGTGTAGGTAATGAGGTTTGGTTTGACCAATTTGACCAAGGTTAACTTTTTAGGTCAAAAGGTTGACCTATAGGGTCAAAAGTGTAGGTCATTAGGTCTGGTTTGACCAGTTTGACCAAAGTTAACTTTTTAGGTCACAGGGTTGACCTATTGGGTCAACAGTGTAGGTCATTAGGTCTGGTTTGACCAATTTGACCAAGGTTAACTTTTTAGGTCAAAAGGTTGACCTATGGGGTCAACAGTGTAGGTCATTAGGTCTGGTTTGACCAATTTGACCAAGGTTAACTTTTTAGGTCAAAAGGTTGACTTATGGGTCAACAGTGTAGAGTCATTATGTCCGGTTTGACCGGCTTGACCAAAGTTGACTTTTTAGGTCATAGGGTTGACCTATGGGGTCAACAGTGTAGGTCATTAGGTCTGGTTTGACCAGTTTGACCAAAGTTGACTTTTTAGGTCTTAGGGGTGACCTATGGGGTCAACACACGCCACTCCACTAAAATGATTAGATTAATTTATTACGCACTGAGCATTTCGCATGACCCCATCGCACTCTCCAACTTTTTATTTTATGTTTCATTTTTGTCTGTAAGTTTCTAGATTTTTGTTAAACATCAAACATATGCTGCATGATGCGAAATGTAACTCCCTTAATCCCAGTTTATGGCCTTAAAACTTTATTATTATAAAAAAATCCATTTATTCCATTGTTATAAATTTATGATTAAGCTCCACAAACATACAAAAATCCATTGGAAATGCATTATTACTTAAATATTTACGACCAATTGTGGTTCAACTCGCTGAAAATGATGTCAGCCTTTGCATCATTTTTTCCAAAAAATTGACATCTTAAACCATAGAACTTGTCAAGATGACAGCAATATATTGAATATACTAACAAAATTCAAAACCTATCTCCACGCATTACATTTTTGTAATCATAAATAAATTCCAAAGCGTGGATGACACAATCATGTACACAAAGAAATTAACATTTTCAAGAAATAAAATATTATTTCCTGAATATATATTTTTTTTGTGAGAGATGTTTCGAGAGAAGGAACTACTCCCTAAGAACACAGCATCGCCATTAGCTGTTTTTCATTGTTTTTATTTACAGAAGCCTCTATCGATTACTCAGCAGTCATAATAAGTGACAAATATCAGGATAAACCCTCCATTCTATCCTTCTAGCCTTATTGCGGATTTCTTATTTGTATTTTATGAATGGAAACTATACTTTTATGATCACATGGCTCTCAATCAGGTTGTAATTTTATGCAGAAGTATAGACTAATGGCTTTATTCATCTTTTAATGTTTTAAAGCATAGAAATTGCTTCTTTTCATTTGCACCTTCCTGGTAGGTAGCAAAATTTTATATTTGGCATGGAAACCTTCTTAAAATATGCAAGTAAAATAAATGAAGGTGCACTCTGAAACATTATAGTAATGTTATTATCAGTAAGTTAAATGTAAGGAAAAGATTTATCTGTTTTATTTGATGTATCATAGTGAACTTCTCAGCACCATACACAATTTTTTCAAGTATATAAAACAACTAGAGCTAATGTCGATGTTTTTGGAGTATTACTTCTATAATTAAAAAAAAATATTAATAATCGAGCATTTGAATAACCGTGATTTGCTATAATGAATGTAAAGTTTATGTGATTTTGACAGGACCGAAAAATAAAATTAAAATCAATTAGTTTCAATTAATGCAATTTGATTGAAATGTCATAATGACAAGGGAAGGTTCAAAATGTTTGTTGTATCTTTAGTCCTATATAATTTAAAATCATTTATACAAATCCTTGTCCATCCACCTGGCCTTTCATTCCAAATTTTTTTCGAGAGGAAAGAGTGCATCATATTTTGGCCGGGTTCTTAAATAAGCCATCATTGTATAATGCTACAAGGCTAGAATTGTGATGATGAATTGAATATGTTGAGCAAGTACGGCCATATATTGATATATTTTATTTATAATGAAGACATGATGCAAAACAAATATTATATGTTCCTATTGTAAATATTAAGCACAAATGCTATTATTGATGTAGTAAAATATAATAATATATTGACTCTAATCCCTTCAAGTGTTATAGCTCAGAGATTGCCTACAAAGAAGTAAAAATACGAAAGTTGGTGTAACTTGGTAAAAAAAATCCATGGCCTATAGAGAAGAAGATCAAAGGGCTAGTTAAGACTCATTTTATCAGTATGTGTTTTCCTCTCATGAAAGACCTTTTATGAGCAATACAAATAAAGTTATCTTTTTTGCAATATATAAATATTTGGAATTAAACCAAAATTATTAAATATTAGGAACTTCTTGTAGAATGTAGTTACTAAAGTGTCTTTAGTTATAGGCATCCAGTAGAATCTGGAAAACATGAATGTGTACCTTTCTAGTATATGAATGATTTTTTGAATAATCTATGTATTAGTATAATTAGGTTTTTAGACTTATCATTTTGAGCATGGACAAAAAATAATTGAATTCATCTTCTTTTGTTGTCCACACAAATTTCACATTCATTCACACGCACACACATATTGGTATATATATTATCAAATTGGTATTAGAACAAACATTGTCAAAATATGGCAAGTGGCTTGAATCTATACGTGCCTCATCTCACAAAAAATTATGAGAATTGAAGTCTTTAAATGAAGGCATTTTTAGTTCCCAGGATATTTGTGGGATAGTTCAAAAAGGATATGTCGAGCCACAAGATGATGCAACATAATCAACAACCCAAACAGATTTTATGAAAGAAAACAAAAAGAACGACAAGAAAGCGCTCCTTCATTTATCAAGCCTTAGATGAGGCTTTTTTTGAGAAACTGGCTGACGCGTCCAGATCTAAGCAGGCATGAGAAATATTTCAAGTCACTTATAAAGGCAAAAAAAGGTGAAGAAGGTTCGACTTCAAACTCTTCGAGTTGAATCCGAGCCAATCTAGATGAAGAGAACCAAAATTGTAAAAGATTATTTGACAAGTGTTTTGACCCTTGTCAATCAGTCATGAAGGTTTGGAGAAAAATCTGAAGCTAATCGAGTGATTGAAAAAAATTTTAGATTTTTTGAATGATAAATTTAAGCATATTATTGTAGCTATTTATAAAGGTAAAATCTTATTCTATGACTATTAATTAACTTATGTAATCTTTAATGGCTTATGAACAAAGAAAGAACAAGAAAAAGTAGGACACTATCAAGCAAGCTCACCAATCAAAGCTTACATTAAAGAATGAAAATGAAGACTTCAAAATTGAAGATAATTCAAGTGCTCGTAATGTTAATGGGCAATGTCACAATTGTGGACTTGGTCGTGGTCATGTTCTTGATTGTATTTTGAAAGAGGCTGAGGATATGGATGTGAAGGATATCAAAAAAGTAATCAAGATGGTCAAACTGCAAAAAGAAAAAAAGAGCTAAGATACCAAAAGTACATAAAATCTAATCTTCATTGTTATATTTGTAAGAAAATTGGTCACTATCACTATAGGAAAAAGCATCAAAACCAACGGCCTAATTTTCATTGAAAAAATATTTTTTTTTCTGATGATTTAGAAACATTTTTGTGATTTTAGTTATTTGTGATGGTATAACTACAAGTCATATCATCGCTTATCAACAGTAAGCTTTTTTTCTGATGGTTTTAATTATTACCGACATAATATACCATTGGTTATAAACAAATATTATCCGACGATCAAATTTCATCGCTTGTCTTCTAAATGCCATTTGGTGGAGTATTTATCGACACATTTATTCAGTAATAGTGCTAATAATTGATGGGTTGAAAACCGTCAGAAAGAATCCTTTATACGACCAGAATCGTGTCCCTTCCGGACTTGCCCAAATCCCCTCCCATCTCACTACTCTCCACCTGAAACCCTCTCCTCTCCCATTGAGCTACTCTCCTCTACCCCAAACCCTTGCATTTCCCTCCAATCCGCTCTCTGTTTTATCCAAAATCATCACCTCCATCTTCGAACTCTCGCGATACAATCGCGATAGGAGCTAGCTCGGAATGCTATGATAGGATCACGACAAATAGTGACCGGAGAATCCCATTTTGCTCCTTCTTTCGCTCCACTCCTACCCGAAGAGATCGAGGAAGGTAACTTCTTTTTATTTTTTTTTTATTTTTCATTTATTTTGAGGAATGCGTTTAGAGTTTAAGGTTTAACAACTAGGAGGTTTGACCAAATATTTTCCTATTTTAGTCAGGTTACAACGGGGATCGGCTTTAAGCCCATATGTTTTTGTTTTAGTTATGGATGCTCTTACCAGACATTTACAGGAGGATGTACCTTGGTGTATGCTTTTTGTTGGCGATATCCTTCTAGTGGATTAGACTACAGAAAGAGTTTAGGAAAAACTTAAATATGGAAATCGACGTTGGAGTCTAAAGCCCTTCATTTAACTAGATCTAAAATTGAATGCATGAAATATAATTTTAGTGGTAGTACCTCTAGTGGCAGAGTTGTAACTACAGGTGATCAAATTATTAAAAAGAGTACACGTTTTAGATATCTCAGGACTTTGCTCAAAGTGATGGTGACATAGATGGGATGTGATTAGTAGACGTCAAGTTGCTTGGTTGAAGTGAAGGAATGCATTCAACCTATTGTGCGATAGAAAATATCGATTAGATTTAGAAGAAAAATTTTATAAGACGGTAGTGAAAACCTCAATGTTCTACGTTGCAGAATATTAGCATTTAAAAGAGAAGCAATGAAGAAAAATAATTCTTGTTGACGATCACACTTAGTGGGATAAGCGTTTGATATTCTTATTTTTGTTGTTAGAGACAAAATGCGTAATGAATAAATCCCTACATAGGGTTGTTAAAGGCAAAATGCATAAGTCCCATGTATTTATATATCTAACACTTAAACATTGTATTTTAATACAACTTTTCATGTACACGTAAGGTTTTAAATATGTTTCATAGGTTAGCTCTGTGAATTTAGCTTGAACAACAACAACCACTCAAAAATTAATTTTGAATTGATTTTCTTTTTAACTAACCTTCAATCAGATCGAAATTAGATCTTTTAACATCATATTAATGTTAGGTGTGTCAAAGATCATTAAAATCTTTAAAATATCTTTTTTTTAATTATGTCTGCAACTATAACTACTCTAACCCTTTCATGGATATATTTGTATTGTATTTTGTTTCCAACTGTAAAGCTAATTATAGACCTAATCATTCTCCTCCCTATAGCTTCTTACATGATTAAGTGCACACCTCAGAAATTTTTTTAAAAAGAAGATATTTCATACGATGTAAGAGTATTTACTGTTTCCTCCATTGCAAAGTCTAATTTCTAATTCTAAAATGTAAATTCTCTTTGAAATTTAATTTTCCAGTCTCCAAGTGGGAGATTTGTTGAGTATTGTGGAGCCCTGTCCACTTCATCTCTTGTTTGGTAACTTCTTCATTATGACAGATATTTGATAACTTGATACTCAAATTATATTGCTCTTATTGTTTTACCTTTGTTAGCTTCACCCGTGCCTTCCTAATGGAGGATCTCGCCTCCTGTTTTGCATATCAAAGAACCTCCCAACTCTCTTGTTTTGTGATCGAAGCATCCCACCTACAGGTTCCACAAAATAGTAAAGTCGCAGAAGGCTTGGCGGGTTCAGCCGTTTCTCTCCATCTTCCAGTCTTCTCTTCGAGACACAGGAATATCGCAAGGCTTATTTTCCCTTGGTTCTTCTTTGGTGATTGCTTACTAATGCGTGACTCAGCCTAACAGGGCTTTATACTTTCAAATGCAAGATTTTGATTCTATTGCTAGAAAATTTAATCACTGACAGCGGCGCCAAAAACTTGATGTGATTTTATTTATGAAAGATTTTAAGAACTTATATTTAGATTTTTAATAATTTGTAAAAGTCACAATTTCAAACGCAAGTATACGTATCGTATCAAGTAATACAGGGCTCTAGTGGACTCCTGGTTATCAATGCCACAGGGAAGATTTTTAGAATATTAAGTAATATTTTTAGATTTTTCAAATTAAAAGTAATTTTTATTTTTATTTCTTTTTAAAGTTTAGATTTTAAATTTAATGAAATTTATACTAAATGTAAGTATGCAACACTAGAATAAATATTAATGCAGGTATAAATAAAACAACTTTCTCCTTTTCAACTAATCCAAGATTTTTAGAATAAGTATCATTTGTGGAAAATTTAGATTATGGTATTGTGCCAAATAGAAGCATTCATATTCTTTACCCTTTGGTCCAGGCATAAAGAACATTAACTAATCTATAGATCGGTTCAGAATGTTTTATTAGTAGAATGGGTTAATCTAGGCTCACACTACTAGATGTCTAAGAGTGGCTATGGTCGGCCCTACCAGTGACCCGTTCCCTTTCAATAAATCAGATTATTAGAATTTAGTCTGTCACTCTAAAAACTAATTAATTCTACGCCCAATAAATCATATCTTCCTATTTATTTGCACTTCACATTGAATAACCCGCATAAAGCCTTCGACTACCCAAGGATTCATGTGATATCTGCTAGTTAAGAACTCATGTCCGGATAGGTCTCAAAATTCTTCAACAGGTTTTAAAAATTTAAATGGCCAGTTTAAAAAGTAAACTAAGATCAGGTATTAATATCATCACAATTTTTATAAATATTTTAAATTAAATTCTCCAACAAAGTTTAATTATCTTATTTTCTTTCATAGATGAAAGGAGAAAGAAAACTAACTACTCAGAACACATTGAATTCACACAAAAAAAAATATATTTATAAAACTTTGAACCAAGTTACAAATACTTATCTAGAATGTTCCTTCAAGTGATCCGCTGACTCCTACTGATTTCAATGCAACGATGAAAGACTTCAACAACAATAACACTAATAATCTCACACTTAACACTCAAAATAAACTAAAAAATAAACTTACTAAATAATAAAGAGGGTGGCTCCCTAAAATGATTGGATGGCTATATAGTGCTCAGGGACTAAAGGATGCTAGAAGGGGTGAAAGAGGTCATTTTTTTGTAGAATGGGCTCCTATTTATAGAGCTCTGAATTTGACTAGGGGTTGCTTAAGGTACCTCTTCAAAATTTGTCCAAGTATAATGTATTTTCTAGAAGGTAACTGTCGTGCCTAGGAGCCAGGATCTAGTGCCTATGCGCCAGGATCTGGTGCCTAGGCGCTGGACTCCGTGACCAGGTCTTTCCCATCTCTTCACTTTGGGTCGCACCTCTTCGCGATTAAAACTGTTTCCCTGCGTCCAGATGCATTGTATCACATGTCTTATATGTTAGGAGTAACTTCCAGTCTTCTAGAAGCTCTAATAATTGCTTAACACCATCAAAATAACTGTCCAAAGTCGTCAAAAATCTTTTTTGTGTATGTATCGAACTGGCACCTAGGTACCGGATTCTGGCGCCTAGGCGCCAAGCCTGCAATTTCGACAAATTTGCTTTTTTAGCTCCATTTTTGCTTCTTTTTGCTCTTTTTTCCTTCTTGAACTCTTTTTTTATCACCTACATCCAAAAACATAAAAATACCTTTCATTAAAGCATAATATCCTTAAGAATTGAATCGTAAATAAGGCATAAAAATGGGTATTTTTAAAGTGGATCACTTACAGAAAAAAGAGATTACACGCTGTTGTTCCTTGCTTAGGCTTCTTCTTTGTGTGGCTCGCGAGTAGTAGGAAGAAGAAGAAGATGGAAAGAGATGAAGAGAGAGAGAGAGAGAGAGAAAGCTTTCTTGTAAGTCTAAGCAATCGATTGTGTAATTCCTCAAATTAATGACATCCTCTGTAACTTTGTGAACGTAAGAAATTTGCCAAAACACGTAAATCTGTGTGCATGCTTATCTATGCAAATTTTTTCATTCAAAATCTTCTCTTTATTGACATTGGTTTTTCACAACATAGATGTGTTTCACTCATGTGCTAATTTGCAAAGCTTTATATAGAGAATCAATTAAATGATATTAATATTATGTAGAACATCAGCTAGCCACATTAGACTCGTTCTAATGTGATATGGTCACATAATAAGATAGAATAAATACTTGATAAAACTTGTCAATCAAGCCTCATCCTAAGGCATTTCGTCCAAGGAGAAGCATATAGAACCCCCATGATTAGCCCTCCTAGAAGTGGGTGAAATATTAAGTTCATCCTAGAAGTGAGTGAAATATTAAGTTCCTAGTGTTGTGGTATATATATAAAATAGAACAATCGATGAAGAAGCAAAAAAAAATAGGAATAAGAAAATTCACACTAGAAAAGAACACACAGAGATTTACGTGGTTCGATAATTTTTACCTACATCCATGGAGTTGCAAAAGATTTTATTACTTGAGAAATTTACACATGTCGAACAAGTTGACTTACAAGAAAATATCACTCTTCTTCCTTCTCTCTACCCGAGGGTCATACCAAAGAAAAAGGAAGAAAAACATAAGAGAATTGAACCAATCTAAAGCCTGATTGAATTCCTACAAACCAAAGAGAGAATCCTTGCCTTACAAATTACTACTCTTCTTCCATGAACAAGAATGCCAAAGCCAAAGAGAGGAGTAGCTGAAGCCTTTTGTTGTGCTCCTTTTTGTTCTTCTGCTTTGTAAAGAAGAGGCGAAATCTTGTATTTCACAAAAAAACTAAAGAAGCGGGATGCGGGTCCTTTTATCGCTAATTCGAGAGACAGGGGTGAAGCGAAGCTTCGCTTCATAGAAAGTGGGAGCAGGCAGAGGCGACAATAGCAATTTTTTTTTTGAACTAGGCTTCACCTCTAATAAATCTCTCGTTTTGAGACTGGTGCACAGGCTACAATGTCTTCTTCCTCAAACTAATATCCTCCACTAGCGGCATTGCCGTTTATTTTAAACGTGATATCCTCCACATCTGCAGCTTAAAGGCCCATGTCTTCAAGCTAGAAAACCAATTGAAGTTGCACGCAACTTCAGTTTCTCAAGTGTAACACCCTTTGTCAGCATATCAGCATGGATCTTGCTTCCACAAATTTTCTTATTAACAATTGTTCGTCATCCAACAATGACCTATGGAGTGATATCTGATCTGAATGTGATTGGTCTTAGATTGAAATGCTGGATTCTTGGCAAGGAATATGATACTCTAACTATCACTGTAGAGAATGCCCTTCTCATTCTTCTTGTCTAATTCTTCTCGGAAGTTTTGTAGCCATATCATCTCCTTTGTAGCCTCTGATACTACTATATACTTAGTTGTCTTCTGTAAATTAGAGCCCCATGATATTACAGTGGCACCAAGAGTATAAATATAGCCCATAGTACTCATTCTGGTATCAATTTCTCCAGCTAGATCGACATCAACATAGCCTTGTACCTCTGAATCCTTTCCTGAGAAACACAAGCAAGTTTCTGAAGAGCCTCTTAGGTACATCAAGATCCACTTCATAGCTTCCTAATTTTCCTTTCCAGGATTACTCATGTACCTGTTAACAACTCCCACTGCATAGGCAATATCTGATTTGGTGCAAACCATAACACACATAAGTGAACTAATTGTTGAAGCATAAGGAACCTTACTCATGTGGTCTCATTCCTCTTCTGAATTGGGTGACTGATTCTTGTTGAGTCTGAAGTGACTGCCCAAGGGTGTCTCAACGGTTTTGGCCTTATCTATATTGAACCTGCAAAGTACATTTTTCACATAATCAGCCCGAGAGAGTCTCAACATGCCTCTGACTCTATCTCTGATAATCCTGATGTTAAGGATTTGCTTCGCGGCTCCCAAATTCTTCATTACAAAATGCTCTAACATCTGCTCCTTAATATTATTAATCTCATCAATATTAGCCTCTGCAATAAGAATGTCATCTACATATAATAGTAGAATAATATAAGAATTGTTCAAATGCTTGGCATAGCAAAAATGATCCACTTAACATCTGTTGTACCCTACACTGTGCATGAAATTATCAAATTTTTTGTACCACTATCTTGGATCTTTCTTCAAGCCATTGACTCTTCCTTTCCTTATACCTCGAACCTTTTAGGTTGGTGCCTGTAGATGTCTTCTTCTAGGTCTCCATGAAAAAAGACTGTCTTCACATATAATTGCTCAAGGAAGAGATCTTCAGTAGCCACCGTAGACAGTATCATTCTGAAGGCTATAAACTTCACCGCAAGAGAGTAAATCTCAGAATAATCAATATTGTGCTTCTGCTAAAAGCTTTTTACAACAATTTTAGCCTTGTACCTTTTACTGCCATCATGCTCAGTCTTCACCCGGTACACCCACTTTTTAGAGGATTAATCAAATGATCTTATTATTATGTAGAACATCAGCTGGCCACATTAGACTTGTTATAATGTGATAAAGTCACAATATAAGATAGAATAAATACTTGATAAAATTTGTTAATCAAGTTTTATCCTTAGGCATTTTGTCCAAGGTGAAGCATATAAAGGCCCCATGATTAGCCCTCCTAGAAGTGGGTGAAATATTAAGTTCATAGTGTTGTGGTATATATTTAAAATAGAACTTTTGATGATGAAGCAAAAAAATAGAAACGATAATATTCACACCAAAAAAGAACACACAGAGATTTACGTGGTTTGACAATTTTTGCCTACATCTACGGAGTTGCAGAGGATTTTCTTACTTGATGAATTACACATGTCGACCACGTCAACTTACAAGAAATGCTCTCTCCTCTCATCTCTCTCTCTCTACCCGAGAGTCACACAAAAGAAAAAGCAAGAAAATATGAGAGAATCAAACCAATCTAAAGCCTTACCAAATTCCTACAAACCCAAGGGAGAATCCTTGCCTTGTAAATTACAACTCTTCTTCCGTGAACAAGAATGTTGAAGATAAAGAGAGGAGCAGCTGAAGCCTTTCGCTGTGTTTCTTTTTGTTCTTCTACTTTTTAAAGAAGAGGCAGGATCTTGGATTTCACGAAAAAACTGAAGAAGAAGCGAGATGCGGGTCCTTTTATTGCGAATGTGGGAGACGGGGCAATGTGAAACTTTGCTTTGTGAAAAGCGGAAGTAGCAGTAGAAAGTTTTTTTTTGAATTGGGCTCCACCTCTATCAAATCTCCCACTTAGAGACAGGTACACAGGTTACAATGTCATTTTCCTCAAACTGATATCATCCACTAGTAGCATCGCCCTTTTCTTCAAACGTGATATCCTCAACCTCTCCAACTCAAAGACCATTGTCTTCAAGCTAGAAGACCAATTGAAGTTGCGCACAACTTTAGTATCTCAAGTGTAACACACTTTGTCAACAAATCAGCAGAGTTCTTACTTCTACAAATTTTCTCAAGTAACAAAGATCCGTCATCCAACAATGATCATATGAAGTGATACCTAATCTGAATGTGCTTGGTCTTGGAGTTAATGCTGGATTCCTGGCAAGAAATATGGCACGCTGACTATCACTGTAAGGAATGCCCTTCTGACTATGCTTGCCTAATTCTTCTAAGAAGCCCTGTAGCCATATCATCTTTTTTGCAGTTTCTGACACTGTTATATACTCAACTTCTGTAGTAGACAACAAAATTTCCTTTTGCAGATTAGAGTCATATGATATTGCAGTGCCACCAAGAGTATAAATATAGCCCGTAGTACTCTTATTGGTATCAATGTCTTCAGTTAGATCATCATCAACATAGTTCTGTACCTCTATACTTTTTTTTTAGAAACACAAGACATTTTCTGAGGAGCCTCTTAGGTATTTCAAGATTCACTTCACAGCTTCCCAATATTCCTTTCCAGAATTACTCATGTATCTGCTAACAACTTCTACTGCATGGTGTTGACCTCACTTTTGTTGAGGTCTAGTCTTTCTTTAGAAAAGTCTAGGGTCTGGCAATAGTACTTTCTTGGTGACTTTCTTATAAGAATAGTGATGGAACCCTTACCCCATAGAAATTCAATACACCTCTTTGGCTTTACTTAGAGTTCTAGATGATTAAAGTATAACCTCTAAGTACTTAGGAGGATGAGACTAAGCATCATGAAGCAAAAGAGGAGTGCCCTATAGGATGGTTAAGCTTTAGGTCTCACCCTGGGAATTCTAGTCTGGGTCAGGCTCACACACACGCTCACACCAACTCTACACTTACACTCACTACCTCACAACTCTAACCAAACATGCCTATACTTACGCCCTCCCCCCCCATTTTTTTTAGAAACTTATGTGAGTGGTTCCCCAAGCTCTTAGTTGTAGGCTAAGGTTTGGCTAGAACCAACACATGTAGGATCCAAAGTGGCATATTTCTTGGTCCATGGCTTAAATGTGTTAAAATTCTCAATTTACACCAATCTTACCAAAATTCCAACTTCCAACCCCTTACCCCTAAACTCCACCAAATTATCCAATTACCCCTAAACCCTAATTTTTAGCCAAAAACCCTCAAAATTTCCCAAGTTACCCGAATTCCCCCAAAAGTCATTCCAAAATGTTCTCCACCATCATAATTAATCAAAATCCACCAAATTAGCCAAAATTCCCAAAATACCTCCAAATTAGCCACAATTACCAAAATACCCCTCCAAATTCAAAAATTCCAAATTTTCAAAATTTCTAAAATCATCCCAAATGTCTCCAAAACCAATTAAAACCACTTCACTGGACCCAATTTGACCAAATTTACCCATTTTAACCAAAAGCCCCAAATTGCCCCTTAGGCCAAAAATGCCCAAATAAACCCCAATGTCTACCCAATTGACCTCAACCCTTCCAATTTTAATCCTAAACTCAAATTAATCATGCCTAAGCCCAATATAACCCAAATCCAAACCAAATTTGATCTAATTTTAAGCTCAATTTCAACCTACACCAAAAAAGCTCTAATTTTGACCATCAACCCAAAATCTCCCAAATTACACTTTAGCAAATTCAATTCCCCCAAAATTGAATTCTAAACTCTTCCTAACATTCCGAAAAACATAATTGATCCATCAATTGAGCTAAATCTAGACCCATACCTCACCCAAGTTCAACCGAAAACCAAAATTCCTAATTTTGCCCTAAATTGACCACATGTTCAAACCCCACCAAAAAAGAATGCCCTAAGCCTAAAATCTCCACCCAATTAATGTCAAGAACGCTTCATGACATCCCCCTAGACCATTTGGACCAATCAATTAACCCTTGACCCAACTCTAGCCAAACTCAAATCCAAGCTAGCCTAAATGACCCAAAATTAACCAAATAACCAAATCAAGCTAAATTGACCCCCCAAGCCAAGTAAAAATCACTCCAAACCTATTCTAAATACTTCATAACAATCATCCACACAATATTGCTCAATCAATTGGACCCAACCCAAGCTCAAACCCAACCTAGCCCACCATGAAACAAAAGTGCCCAAAATTGAACCTATGACCCAATGTGACCAAATAAAGTTAAATGTAACCAACCCAAGTCCACCACAGCCACCAAGTGAACCCTAGGGACTGGTCTAGGTCCACCTAGCCCAACCTAGTTAAGCCATGGAGCAAGGGTCTCCTAAATTATGGGATTTCTTTCGTAAAATGCTTAAACCAATGAAATCTTTTCTAAAACCCATCACCATTCAAATTAATTACCTGACTCACCTGACCATTGGCTCACCTCCCCTGTCCTCACTGGCCAGCTTATTCGCCAGAGGAGCATAAACCGAGAAGGCCTTACACATTGAATACACCTAATTGAACCCATCCCATGTGTCCAGCCCTGATTGATCACTTGCGACGTTGATCTATAAAATATACCTATTTCTTTATGTCTTAATTCTTATTAATTTTTAAGGATATTATGCTTTAATGAAAGGTATTTTTTGTGTTTTTGGATGTAGGTAATGTAAAAAGGTCTAAGAAGGAAAAAGGAGCAAAAAGGAGAAAAAATGGAGCAAAATACCAAAAGTATACAAAAAAAATATGGCCTGGCGCCTAAGCGCCAGACTCAATACCAAAACTGTCAAGTTTTTGACAACGTTTGATCAGTTATTTTGACGGAGTGAGCGGTTATTAGACATTCTAGAAGGCTGGCAGTTGTTCCTTGATAATAGGACATGTGATACATTGCATTTGGACGCTCCAAAACGGTTTTAATCGTGAAGAGGTGCGAGCCAAAGTGAAGAGGTGCAAAGAATTGGACGCGGTGTCCAGCGCCTCGGTGCCAGATTCCGGCGCCTAGGCGCTAGACCGACCTTCTAGAAGATTCATTGAATGTGGACATGTTTTGAAGAGGTGTCAAGGCAACTCTTGAAGCTTATAAATAGAGGTCCATTTCTTCAGAAAACGTGCCCTTCCCATTGTACCCCTTTCTCTTATCTACTTTAGGATCTCTCATCCTTAAAGAGAGAATTAGAGAGAGAAATTTAGGGCCACTTTTGTTTAGTTTAGTGAGTTTATTTTCAAGTTGTTGCATCTCGTGTTCATTATATTGTGGAGTCAGTAGGAATCAGAAGATCTGTAGAAGAAATATTTGAGATAAGTATATTTTTATATTTGATTCAAAGTTTAATTATCATGTTTTATTATTTACTTTCAATGTGTTCCGAGTAGTTAGTTACTTTCTTTCTTCAATTATGAAGAGATAGATAAGATAATATAAAGATTCGATGGAGAATTAAAATTCAAAATATTTTTAAAATATTGTGATGACATTAATATCTGATCTTACTTTACTTTTTAAATTGGCTGTTTGAATTGTTAAAACCTGTTCAAGAGTTTTGAGACCTTGAAGGAGAAGAACTCTTAACTTGTAAATGTCACATGAATCCTTGGGTAGTCGAAGGCCATGTGCGGGCTACTCATGATAAAGTGCAAATAAATAGGAGGATAATATTTAAAGGGCGTAGAATTGATAAGTTTTTAGAGTGACAGACTAAATTCTTATAATTTGATTTATAGACTAGGAAAGGGTCACTAGTAGGGCCGACCATAGCCACCCTTGGACATCTAGAAGTGTGAGCCTAGATTAACCCATTCTACTAACAATACATCCGTACCTATTCGTAAATTAGTCAATGTTCTTTGCGCCCGGATCAAAGGGTAAAGAGTAGGAATGCTTCTATTTGGCACAATACCATAAATCAAATTCTCCAACGAATATTAAATTATCTTAAAAATCTTAGATTAATTGAAGGAAAGAAAGTTGTTTATTTTATATAGAATTCATTAAATCATTTTCTTATTATTGTTTTCTTTATTGCATCTAGTAAATTAATAGTAATTTATAATCAAATTAAAAGATAAAATAAAAATATTTTTACTATTTTATTTCGCTTTCATTTCATAGAAAATTTATTTCTATAAATCTTCCCTGTGGGATCGATACTAGGGTCTTTATTTAAAAACCCTATATTATTTGAAATGATATGTATACTTACACAGTACCCCTAGTGTGTAAAAATATTTACTAAACTATATAATATTAATTTTATACACTAGCCGCTATTTATAAATTAAGTCAAAGTTTTTGGTTATCTTTTGCAAGCAAACATTACTGCGTTAAGCACGGCTCGGGTCAAGTTTTTGGCGCCGTTACCAGGGAAGGAAAGGAAGTAAGGAAGAAAGAAATAGAATGGTTAAATTTTATATTTATTGCTTGTTTTATGCCAAGATTTGGTTCTGAAGGATTAATACCTTTAGATTTTGAATTGGAAAAAACAATTAGAAAAATTAAAAAGGGAAAACAAATTCAAAATTTTCAAGAAATGGCTACTTTACAAAATCCAATTGAACTTAATGATCAAAATGTTTATAAACCATTAAGGGATTATGCTAACCCTACAGCTGATGAACTTCATAGTAGTATTCAAATACCCACTCGTAGATGCTAATTCTTTTGAACTTAAACCGTCTATTATTCAAATGGTGCAAAACAATCAATTTGGTGGATCACCAAATGAGGATCCAAATTTACATCTTGTTAGTTTTTTAGAACTTTGTGCTACCTTTAAATATAACAATGTTTCTGATGATGCTATTAGACTTAAACCCTTTCCTTTTTCTTTAAGAGATAAAGCAAAGATGTGGTTAAACTCATTAGCGACTGGTTTTATTAAAACATGGGCTGAAATGGCACAAAAATTCCTTGCTAAATATTTTCCTCCTTCTAAAACTCGCTAAATTAAGAAATGATATTACTTCATTTAGTCAATTTGACTGGGAGACAATATATGAAACTTGGGAAAGATTTAAATAACTATTAAGAAAATGTCCTCATCATGCTTTACTCCGATTGGTTGATTATTCAAACATTTTATAATGGATTAATTGGATCTTTAAAATCAATTATTGATGCTGCTGCTGGAGGTTCTTTAATGTTTAAATCATTTGAAGAAGCTTACACTTTAATTGAAGAAATGGCTAATAATAATTTTCAATGGCCTTCCGAAAGGATTAACCCTAAAAATATGACCATTATTCAAGATAATGAAGCCTTTTCTATCTTAGCTTCACAAGTTGCAGCAATGTCTAAAAAATTAGATAATTTTGCAATTAATATTTCGCATAATAACTCTGCTAAGATTGAAGATTCTCAAACTATTGAAACTTCACAAGCTATTGCAAGTAAAAATAATCCTTATTCAAATTATTATAATCCTGGGTGAAAAAATCATCCTAATTTTAACTGGAATAATTCACAACAACAATGGGGTAATAATCAATCTCATCCCACTAGAAATTGGAATAATCAAGTTAATTCAAATTATAAACCTCCAGGATTTAATAATCAACAGAAAAAGTTATCAATAGAAGAATTAATTATGCAAATGAATAATCAATTACAAAATCAAAATATTGCTATTCGTAATATTGAAAATCAAATGGGGCAAATTGCTACTTTAATTAATAACAGACCTGTAGGAACACTTCCTAGTAATGTTGAAATCAATCCAAAGGAAACTGAAAAAGAACATGAACAAATTAAAGCTATGCAACTTAGAAGTGGAAAGGAATTAAAAGAAAAATTGCAGTAATGAAATTGAAAAAGAGATCGAGGTCAAGAGATCGAAAACCTAAAGAAACTCTCTCTCCTAGTCAAGATCGATCGTTATACTCGTTAATGTGGAAGTTGAAAAATCACCACCACCTTTTCCTCAAAGACTTAAACAACAAAAACTTGATCATCAATTTTCTAAGTTCTTTGAAATTTTTAAGAAACTTACTATTAACATACCTTTTGCTGAAGCTTTGGAACAAATGCCAACTTATGCAAATTTTATGAAGGATATTTTAAGCAAAAAACAAAAATTTGAAGCTTTTGAAACTGTTGCATTAAGTGAAGAATGTAGTGCAATAATTCAAAAGAAATTACTTAAAAAGTATAAGGATCCTGGAAGTTTCACTATACCCTGTGCTATTGGAGAAAAATTTTGTG
The DNA here is from genome assembly GCA_022702705.1 of Papilionanthe hookeriana x Papilionanthe teres. Classification (NCBI taxonomy): domain Eukaryota; kingdom Viridiplantae; phylum Streptophyta; class Magnoliopsida; order Asparagales; family Orchidaceae; genus Papilionanthe; species Papilionanthe hookeriana x Papilionanthe teres. The sequence goes on along the minus strand of CM040427.1, from coordinate 74,996,190 downwards.
GAAAAGCTTTATGTGATTTAGGAGCAAGTATTAATCTCTTGTCATTTTCTATCTTTCAAAGATTGGATTTAGGAGATATTACTCCCACCACTGTAACTCTTCAGTTAGCTGGTAGATCTATCACTTATCCTAAAGGAGTTATAGAGGATGTCCTTGTTAAAGTGGTTAAATTTATCTTCCTTGTAGATTTCATAGTACTTGACATGGAAGAAGATAAAGAGATACCTATTATTTTAGGAAGGCCTTTTCTAGCTACCGGACGAGCTATGATTGATGTGCAAAAAGGAGAATTAACCATGAGAGTCAATGATCAAGAAATTAAATTCAATGTTCTTAAATCAATGAAGTACCCTGATAAAGAGAAATGTTATCGAATGGATATAATTGATTATTTAATTGAAAAACATTATCAAGAAAAATGTAAAGTTATTTCTGAAGAAAAATTTTAATTTTTAACTGATGAAGAAGAAGTGGTAGAAGAAGAAGAGACTCATTTTATTAAAGATAATTGGGAAACTTTAGACATAACTAAAAATGATATACTTTTACCCTCAATTAAAAAAGCACCTAAACTGGAATTAAAAATGTTACCTTCACATTTAAAATATGCGTTTCTTAGAAATTCGTTAACTTTACCTGTTATTATTTCTTCTGAACTGAGTAAAGATCAAGAAGAAAAATTACTAGGTGTATTAAAGAATTACAAGAAAGCTTTTGGTCGACTATTGCCGATATAAGAGGAATAAGCCCTTCCATTTGCATGCATAGAATTTTAATGGAAGAAAATTTTAAACCTACTATAGAATCGCAAAGAAGATTAAATCCTATCATGAAAGAGGTTAAAAAAGAAATTATTAAGTGGTTAGATGCTGGTATTATTTATCTTATTTCGGATAGTCGATGGGTAAGTCCTATTCATTGTGTTCCAAAGAAAGGATGTGTAACTATCATTGTTAATGATAAAAATGAACTTATTCCTACAAGACAAGTTACTGGATGGCGAATTTGTATTGAATATAGGAAATTAAATAAAGCCACTAGAAAGGATCATTTTCCTTTACCTTTCTTGGATCAAATGCTCGATAAATTAGCTGGATACTCATATTTCTGTTTTCTGGATGGATATTATGGTTATCATCAATTACTTATTGCTCCTGAGGACCAAGAAAAGACAACTTTTACAAGTCCTTATGGAACATTTGCTTTTAGAAGAATGCCTTTTGGTTTATGTAATGCACCCGCAACTTTTCAAAGATGTATGATGTCAATATTTTGTGATTTGATTGACAAAGGAATTGAAATATTCATGGACGATTTTTCGAGTCTTTGGAACTTCTTTTGAATCTTGTTTGGAAAACATAGCCAAAGTTCTAAAAAGATGCGAAGAAACAAATTTAGTTCTTAACTGGAAAAATGTCAATTCATGGTCACAGAAGGCATTGTACTTGGACACAAAGTATCACGAAAAGGGATGGAAGTAGATCAAGCAAAAGTGAAAATTATTACTGAATTGCAACCACCTACTATCATTATCGATGCGAGAAGTTTTCTAGGTCATGCCGGATTTTATAGAAGATATATAAAGGATTTTTCTAAAATTGCTAAACCTCTTTGTCATTTATTAGAAAAAGATGCACAATTTGAATTTAATGAAGAATGTATTAATGCTTTTAATATTCTAAAAGAAAAATTAATAACCGCATCTATTATTGTTGCACTCGACCGGAATAAATCTTTTGAATTAATGTGTGATGCAAGTGATTTTGCAATTGGAGCCGTATTAGGACAAAAATATGAGAAAATTTTCAAAGTTGTATATTATGCTAGTAAAACTCTCACCGAAACACAAAGAAATTACACTACCACCGAGAAAGAGCTTCTAGCTATAAGTATATGCCTTCGATAAATTTAGACCTTATCTTCTGGTACTAAATGCATAGTTCATACCGATCATTCTGCTATTAAATATCTAATATCTAAGAAGGATTCTAAACCTAGACTTATAAGATGGGTTTTACTTCTACAATAATTTGATTTTCAAATAGTAGATAGAAAAGGAACTGAAAACCAAATTACTGATCATTTGTCTACAATTAAAAATGATATTATTTTGGAAGAAAATATAAATGAGAAATTCCCTGATGAATCTTTATTTGTTATTCAAAGATACAAAGCACCGTGGTATGCTGATATTGTTAATTATTTAGTTAGCAATATTTTGCCTTATGATTTGGACAACAAATCTCTTAAGAAATTTAAATATGATGCTAAATCTTATATTTGGGAAGAACCTCATTTATTTAAAATTGGTAAAGATTCTATGATTCGAAGATGTGTACCTTATGAGGAAACTTTTGCTATTATTCAAAAATGTCATGATTCTGACTTTGGAGGACACTTTGGCATAGATAAAAGTGCATTTAAAATTTTAAATTCTGGATTTTATTGGCCTACCTTATTTAAAGATATGAGACAATATGTGAAAACATGTGATTGATGTCAAAGGATGGGAAATATATCTAGGAAAGATGAAATGCCTTTAAACTATATATTGGAAGTTGAAATTTTTGATATGGGGATTAGACTTTATGGGACCATTTGTTCCATCATCTGAAAAATTTATTTTTTATTAGCAGTTGATTATGTTTCAAAGTGGATTGAAGCTATTGCTTTACCAAACTGTGATTCCAAAAGTGTTTCAAAATTTTTAATGAAAATGATATTTTCAAGATTTGGAATGCCTAAGATAATTATCACTGATGGTGGAAGTCATTTCAGGAATATAAGAATTCAATCATTACTACAAAAATTTGGAATCAAACATAGAATTGCAATTGCTTATCACCCTCAAACTAGTGGAATGGCTGAAGTATCAAACAGAGAAATTAAAAGAATTTTAGAAAAGACTCGTTAATCCTAAAAGAACTGATTGGGTTGATAGACTTGATTCTTCATTATGGGCTTATAGAACAGCTTATAAGACACCAATTGGAATGTCACCTTACCAGTTAATTTATGGTAAACATTGTCACTTACCTGTAGAACTTAAACATAAAGCTTATTGGGCGATAAAGGAGTTTAATTTTAATTTGAATAATGCAGGAGAAAAACGATTATTGCAACTAAATGAGATGGAAGAAATTAGAAACGAATCATATGACAATGCAAGAATTTATAAAGAGAAAATGAAGATGTTGCATGATAAGAAAATTTCAGGAAAAATTTTTTAGCCTGGACAAAAAGTATTACTGTTTAATTCTTGTTTAAGATTTTTTCCTGGAAAATTAAGATCTAAATGGATTGGACCTTATTTAGTTGAGAAAGTATGCCATTATGGAGCTGTGGATATTAAAGATCCCAAAACTGGAAAAAATTTTAAAGTAAATGGATTAAGATTGAAGTCTTATTTGGGAGATATTAAGAAGATTTATAAAGAGGCTTATGATTTGAGTCAACCTGATTAAAGATTTACTTAAGTCGGGCTGACGACATTAAACCAAGCACTTTGTGGGAGGCAACCCATAATTATCTTGTGTTTTTTTGTTTTAATGAAAGGTTATGCCTCGATCTTGATTAATTTTATGTTACTTTAGAAAAATTTGATGCTCATAAGTCTTGGTTGACTTAGCTGAAAATTATTTTGAAGTATGTAGAAATTAAAAATAGGATCACTCTATTTTAAATATAAGTAAAAAGAAGATCAAGTTAACCTTCATTATGATAGTTTACAATGTGAGTTATCGAGTCTAAATTACTCTTATCAGTATAATTTACCTATCTTAGAGAATGAAATTTTGAAAATTTGATGATTAAGCGAAACAGAGTTGGAATTCGGCGCCTAAGCGCCAGAATCAACTATGTGTCAATAGGTCCGGCGCCTAGGCGCCAGATTCGGCGCCTAAGCGCCACGGTTACTGGGTCGTGCAAAAACAAAAAATTTTCAGTTTTTCACACGATTTTCCCCTTTAAATCAACCCATCTTCTTCCCTAACCATCAAGCAATCAAAATTACGTCTCATACACTTTCTTCTTGAGAGATTTGAGAAATTTTTAAAGAAATGGAAAGGAGAAATCATGGAGAAGAGGCTAGGGACAAGGTCTCAAGGGATCCTCAACCCTACTTCAATGGTTTCATCGCTGTAAGTTCAGAGAACATTTCTAGTCATTTGGATAAGTTTGAAGAAGATTTTAAAAGGATTGGAGATCGCCTTCATGAGATGTTTCATCAAGTTGAACATCTAGAATGACAAATGAAACTTCAATTTAATCATTTTGCGGCTTATCAAGATGCTCAAGTTGAAATGTATGCGAAGAACAAGTGGATTGATGAAAAGACGGCTATGGATTTCCCGAGAGCGTTAGTATTTTTTCCAAGTGGAATACACAATTTCCCTTGTGAAGATTAGAATATTCTGGTAATGAGATAGTTATTATGGTTTGTTGAGTCATTGTATATATTTAGAGAATCGATTGTGTTTGTTTGTGTATTTGCTTTCATGCTCAATGTGTGTTGTTTTTGCTTTGAAATTATTATGATTGAGTGTGTATTAGGAACTTGAATCAAATGTAGTACTTATCTGGAATGTATTGAGTAAAAATTGAAGATTTTAAATGGAAATTAGTGAGTTTGATTGAAAACCTTATGTTTGATTGGTGGATTTAATATTTAATTTTTATAAATTTTTTAAAAATGTTGTGGAAGTTAGAAACTGAAGCTCTACTCTAATATGAGTAATTGGAAGTTGAATTTTTAAATTTTGGTGGAAAAATAAATTTTAAAAAAAAATTTTTGTGAAAGGCGAGTCTGGCGCCTAGGCGCCAGAATTCGGCGCCGAAGCGCCAGTTCGGCCTGCTACCCGAAAATTACCATTTAAACCCCCAAAAGCCATTTTTTACGCCTAAGCTTCATCTTCTTCCCCATTTTCGCGAAAATACATCCTCTAGATCCATTTTGAGGTCAAAACATCAAGGATTTGAGCGCGAAACCACTCGATTTATTCGTCTCAGGGTCAAATCTACACTTTAAACCATTTATTTTTGAATTTCACCATAGATTTCCCTAAGATTTGCTAAGAACCAAAAATTTGAAAAAATATTCTATTTTAGTGATTTCTTCGAATTTCTAAACTTATTTTAAGTTTTATAAACTTAAAAAGAGTTTAAATCTTTGATTCCTAAATTAGTTCTTGTTTTCTTTCACGTTTAGATGGCTCCAAAATATAAACGCGGGAAGGTACGAGATAACTTTGATAGCAGCAAATTCTCTACTGCGGCTGCGCATTTTCACTTCCACGAACTTGCGTCGTCGAGAAAGTTCATCTCGGAATGAAGTTTTTATCATCCTGGGGAGATGATCGAAAACACTATCGTTGCGCACAACTGGCAACGATTTTGTTATTTTACTGCTATTGCTGTTATCCTAATTGTTCGAGAATTTTATGCAAATTTTCTGGATGCCGAGGATTATGAAGTCTTTGTTAGAGGAATCAGAGTAGGATTTACTCCATAAAGAATCAACATATTCTATGGCCTGCCACCGACAATTGAGTGCTATTATTCTAGATTATCACCATCTGAGGGTGATTTGGATATGATTATTGCCTATTTGATCGACGATGACTGGATCTTGGAAGATCAGGAACGGCAAAAGAGTAAATTTCAAATCTTCCAAGCTGAATGGTGTATCTAAAGCATGGCACTACTTTATTTCTGCAAGATTGTTACCTTCCAACCATCTAAGTGAAGTGACTAGAGATCGAGCGATCTTAAATTACTGCATTCAGGAGAGGAAGCCTATTGATGTCGGGAGCATTATTTATGATTCTGTGGAGTCTACTGCGAGATCCAGCACTTATGTTAGATTAGGATTTCCATCTCTGATCTACTTACTATGTGCTAGTAATGGAGTCACTGCTGATATTTCTGAGGAGAAGCTGAAGTCTACTAAGCTAATTGGGCAGGAGAGTGTTAGTATCTATGATCATCTTCGAGGGAAGAGATCAACCGCTCCTTCTACTTCTGCACATACTTCAGGTAGACCTTCTACTTCTAGACCCTCTACTTCTGCCGAGCCACCATCGTATTTCGGGAATCAATGCATGATCGGCTTTTAGAGCAACAGCAGGAGTTATTTCAAACTCACTGGCAGGATTGATACTATTGATAGAAAACTAGATCATTTATCCGATTATACCTCAGAGGAAGAGTAATTACGATGCTGAGTATGATGAAGCCCTAGTCAGATTTCTGAAGGGTGAACATGATGTTAGCTTTCCTACTTTTCCTAGTTTCACACCATTTGTAGATCCTAAGAACGTAGAATTTTCTTTTGGTGATGAAGATGATGATGAGGCTACAGCTAGTGATTAGTAGTTATCGATTTCTTTGATGTGCTACTTTGTTAGTTTGTTTTATTTGGATTGTTTGTTAGTTTTGTATTTGATGTATGTTGACTGTTTAGTGTTAGGATTCTGTTGTGTTGAGACTGAATTTAGAATTAATTTATATGTTGTTTTAGTTTAATGTTTAGTAATTAATTATTTTGCTCTGTTTTAATTCTGTTTCAAATTTAATATCATCATCAATTAGCTGCTTACCCTTCTATATACATGCTTCAATTTTATCTTAATTATTCATAAAGGCATGATTAGAAGTTAATTTTTATTTTTAAGATTATTTTTACATACTTATTAAAAATTCTGATGATTTTCTTTCTCTCATACTTTCAAATTATCATAGTATACTAAAACTTAAGTTTGGGGGAAATGAAAATCCATTCAAAATTAAATTTTATTTGTCCTTAAAGAAGTAATATTTTCTTAAAAATAAAAAAACTTTTTAACATAACTTAAGGAATGGAGAATTTATTTGAGATCACTTTTATTTTTGAAATTATAAACAATATAGTGAAATTAACCAAAATTTTACTAACTTTGATTGATTTTAAGAATAAAATTATTTAACTTAAAGAAGAATGAGATAAAGAATTTTTCTATTCATGGTAGAAATAATAGAATTTTAAAATTATTAAGTAATAAAAAATTATCACTTGAAAAAGAAAAGATTGGAATTCTTTTTGAATTTTTATTTATGTTATAATAATTAAGTGGAAATGTATAAGTTTTGAAAATATAAGTTAAGGATAGTAAAGTTCAAAACTATTAACAAGCTATCCAGATATAGTAATCCTCTCTATATATTTAAAAAAAAAAAGAAAGAGATAGAGAGGAGAAGCTTGAGGAAATGCCTAATCAAAAATTGGCTTCACTTGAATTATCTTATAGGAAGAAAACTAGTTACATATTTTACTTGATTTTTTTACATAAATATTTATTTGGAAAAAGATTTTTAAAAAAGATCTTTTTCTTGTAAATAATCTATGAAAGCTTAATATAATAGACTTCTATTATTTTAAAAATGAATGAAAAATTTGAAATCTTATGATTTGGTAGTTAAATATTCTTTAAATTCTTAAAATTAAACCTAGTTAGTGAAACTGGGTTAATAATTTCCTAAAGACTTTATAAAATCAAAAATTATAAGGAATCTTAAATATTTATCTTTTATTTCCAAAAGTTATATTTTATGTAGTAAAAAGAGTTACTTGAGGACAAGTATCATTTAAGTTTGGGGGATTTTGATCTATAAAAAAATACCTATTTCTTTATGTCTTAATTCTTATTAATTTCTAAGGATATTATGCTTTAATGAAAGGTATATTTTATGTTTTTGGATGTAGGTAATGTAAAAAGGTCTAAGAAGGAAAAAGGAGCAAAAATGAGCAAAAATGGAGCAAAATACCAAAAGTATAAAAAATATTATATGGCCTGGCGCCTAGGAGCCAGAAACTGGCGCCTAAGCGCCAGACTCGATACGAAACCGCCAAGTTTTCGACAACGTTTGATCAGTTATTTTGACGGAGTGAGCGGTTATTGGACATTCTAGAAGGCTGGCAATTGTTCCTTGATAATAGAACATGTTGTACATTGCATTTGGATGCTCCAAAACGGTTTTAATCGCAAAGAGGTGCGAGCCAAAGTGAAGAGGTGCGAAGAACTGGACGCGGTGTCTGGCGCCTAGAATGTGGACATGTTTTGAAGAGGTGCCTCAAGGCAACTCATGAAGCCTATAAATAGAGGTTCATTTCTTCATAAAACGTGCCCCTCCCATTGTACCCCTTTCTCTTATCTACTTTAGGATCTCTCATCCTTAGAGAGAGAATTAGAGAGAGAAATTTAGGGTCACTTTTGTTTAGTTTAGTGAGTTTATTTTCAAGTTATTGCATCTCGGAGTTCATTACACCGTGGAGTCGGTAGGAATCGAAGATCTGTAGAAGAAATATTTGAGATAAGTATATTTTTATATTTGATTCAAAGTTTAATTATCATGTTTTGTTATTTATTTTCAATGTGTTATGAGTAGTTAGTTACTTTCTTACTTCAATTATGAAGAGATAGATAAGATAATATAAAGATTCGATGGAGAATTAAAATTCAAAATATTTTCAAAATATTATGATGACATTAATACCTGATCTTACTTTACTTTTTAAATTGGCTGTTTGAATTGTTAAAACCTGTTGAAGAGTTTTGAGACCTTGAAGGAGAAGAACTCTTAACTTGTAAATGTCACATAAATCCTTGGGTAGTCGAAGGCCATGTGCGGCTATTCATGGTGAAGTGCAGATAAATAGGAAGATAATATTTAAAGGGCATAGAATTGATAAGTTTTTAGAGTGACAGACTAAATTCTTATAATTTGATTTATAGACTAGGAAAGGGTCACTAAGTAGGGCCGACCATAGCCACTATCGGACATCTAGAAGTGTGAGCCTAGATTAACCCATTCTACTAACAATACATCCGGACCTATTCGTAAATTAGTCAATGTTCTTTGCGCCTGGATCAAAGGGTAAAGAATAGGAATGCTTCTATTTGGCACAATACCATAAATCAAATTCTCCAACGAATATTAAATTATCTTAAAAATCTTAGATTAATTGAAGGAAAGAAAATTGTTTATTTTATATAGAATTCATTAAATCATTTTCTTATTATTGTTTTCTTTATTGCATCTAGTAAATTAATAGTAATTTATAATCAAATTAAAAGATAAAATAAAAATATTTTTACTATTTTATTTTGCTTTCATTTCATAGAAAATTTATTTCTATAAATCTTCCCCATGGGATCGATACTGTGGTCTTTGTTTAAAAACCCTATATTACTTCGAAACGATACGTATACTTGCATAGTACCCTCTAGTGTGTAAAAATATTTACTAAATTATATAATATTAATTTTATACACTAGCCACTATTTATAAATTAAGTCAAAGTTTTTTGCTATCTTTTGGAAGCAAACATTACTGCGTTAAGCGAGGCTCGGGGCAGCCGTTCAGCCCTCCACCTCAGCAGCCAGTTACACCCACCAGCCACCCTTGAGTTCCACAAGGCCACCTTCATGGCCAAAGGGGGTAGTGTTGCCACCCTTGGGGAAACTCTGCCAAATTGCTTCTAGAGCTTCCTCAAGACCTCGTCAATCCAGCCACTCTCTAGCCCTGATTTCCATTGCCCTGAGCCAATTTTTCAGCTCAATTCTTAGTCAAAATTAGGACAGAATTTCCCATAGCTCCACAGTGCACCAAACTTTAAATTGGTTGGCTCTACACAATCCCCATACTGAATGAAGAAGATCCCTCATAAAAGCCCTATCACAGACCCCCTACAACCTTGACTTTGATCAACACCTGAAATCAAGTCTAGTCAAGTTTGGGTCTAAGTAATTCACCACAGCAAGGCACTTCATCTGTGAGCTCTTTAGACTTCCTTGAAGCTTATGTAACCATCTGATTGAGGTCTCCCCTCTCAGACTAAGGTATAGAACTCTTCCACCTTCCTGAGCTCATTTTGATTCTCAATGCATATTGGGTCAATTTTAGGCTAGGTTAGCCATATAGATAGTTTCGTATGGACTACATGAGTCCTTAAGAACAAACTGCACTCAATTTGATTGAGTATAGCTCGAGTTCTTAAGGCTGGAGGATGGACGACTATTGGGATGAACTAGTTGGGGATGATGACACGGAGCCATTGGATCGCGCATGTATCGAACAGACAGCTCAGATCTCACCGGACGGAAAGATGGAGCAAAACCACGGAGCCCAGTCAGCACTAGGTCAGATGGGGACATCCAATAGTGTGGTGCTGCATGTACTTTCAATCCGCTGTAGGATGACATGGCGTTGACCTATTTTAGTAGGAAAATAGGGGTATTTTTTATTTATTTAACTCCCTGAACTTAGAAAATTTATAACTTAGTGTAGAAAAATCAGAAAAATAAAATAAAAATGCCTGCTTTCTCAGCACACAGGAGAATAATGTAGAAATAGTTTCATGTTTATTTAATGCATGAATGATTTTTAGTTAATTAACCACAACATTGCATTTTTTAAATCTATTCTGGCATAGGTGTTTAACCATGTCTTGAGCTTTAGGGTTTTTGTTCTCTCTACAATGAAGGATCTTTCCTGATTTTTCAAGCTCAAGGGGGGTCACTATGTGGAGATCTCTAATTTTCAAAATAATCACCCCTACTTTTAGTAAAATAATTATAATAATTAGTATATTGGTCAGAAAAATACATAGTAAATTTTGGTATGTTCACTGTGACCAGAGAACCATAGAAAAAATATAATTTGGATTTAAATCATTAAAACTCACCCTAATTGTAATTAAATCATTAAAATAAAAGAAAATGAAAATGGTCAAAATATAAATGTAAATAACTTATTTTTCATTCATTCTCCACTGTACATTAGGGTCAAAGGAACTCCCTACAAAAATTTGAGATTAATTGGAATTAGTTTTACCACTAAACTTCATTTTTTTAATTTAAATGGCAATTTTGGAATTAAAATAATTATAATAATTAAAATATAAGTCAAAAATATGTAATTGGTATTGAAAGTTTCGTGTGACCAGGAGAATTTAATAAATATGAAATGGTAATTAAAATGAACACTTCATTTTTAGGCTAATTTTTTAATTTTAAAAATGATTTAAAAATTATTAAAAATCATCAAAATCACCAAAATATTAAAATCCACAAAATGTCATATTTGGTCTCTTGATCATTTAGGAACAATAGAAATAGTTTTCCTAATTTCCTAAGTCAAGATATTAATTTTAAAAGGCTTAAAATAATTTTTAAAGGCTAAAAATAAATTTTCCTTAAATTTTCAATAAAATAATTATAATAATTAAAATATAAATCACAAAAATATGAAAATTATTTCTCTGTGTTCTCTAAACTTAGAGAGATTTAATAAAAATTTAAAATTCAATTTTCTAATTAAATAATATTTTATTTTTAATTAATACTCCAGAAATTAAATTAATTATAATAATTAAATTAAAATTCAAAAATTATGAAAATTTGTCCAAGTGGTCCACTAGTTTGACTAAACCTCCAATAATTTTCTTTAGAATAAATATTGTGCTTTGATTAAGTTATATAATTATCTTTGAAAATCCTTATTTTGCATGTAAATAATTATATAAATTAAATTAAAATTAGAAAAAATCAGATTTTCTTCTCTTATGTTTTAATTGACCCATGAGTGGAGTAATATAAAAATTTCAAAATCATTTGAATTGAATTTAGTAAATTATGAAGAGTCGGAGCCTTAGGGGCAAAATTGCAATTTTTGAAGATTTAGCCTTAATTAATATTTAGGCTTAATTAAGAGGGTAAATGAGCAATTAATGATCCTAATGAAAATGTGTGAATGATTGAAACATAAAGGAATAAGTGGTAGAAACTCATCTCACTTGTATCACAGTAAATGATAAATTTGCGATCTCATCAATTATTTTAATGTGGAAGATATTCAAAACCAAATAAACCTGAGTCCAAGGCCATGTTTATTGGAAGTTGATAACTCATTGATTTAATACCCTTAGTTGGTATTTAAATGATGATCCAATATTTTAATAAGAATTATGATCACATAAGTTAATTTTTTCTAAATTACAAATATACTTATTTAATCTTAAGGGCTTAGTGAACTAGGCTTAATTCAGATTGGACTAATGAGGTTTAGAAAATGAAAAAATCAGCTTCAAGTAGTTTGAAACACTGCAAGACAAATTCTAAAATTAAAAATCGGCTAAGTTTTCTAATTTACCAATTTGCCACTAGAGGGTCTTCACTAACATAACTTATAAATAGAACATCAAATGATAATTACCCCATTTTTGGGATAATTAAAACATCAGTTTACAATGAGTTTAAGGGTATGATACGCATGAATCATCAAGCAACCTAATAAGTTTGAATGAACTCAAGACGTTTCAGAGGATTGTGGGATGTCCGGGGCCCGGCCACTGGACCCTTCGCATAATCTTTTGGATATCTTGGAGGATGATTAAACTTATTATGTCTTGCTTGAGAAGTCATCTATACATTTAAACAAATAGAACCCACCAAGTTATGATATAGGACTCGGTAGGCCCATGACGAACCTATCTATAGGCTTTCTCTACTTTTCCTACATGCATGTTTTAATTACCTCAAAATTATATATATATATATATATATATATATATATATATATATATATATATATATGCATTACAATGTTAAACTTATAAGTGAAGGGACGTGAAAAATCGGCAGGTAAACTTTTATATTATTGTAATTTACTTGTTTTTACCTTTCTGTATTCTATGATTTTCTGTAAAAACAAGATTGCAAGTTAAACAACAAGGTTACCCTGCATGTCAAAACTAAAACTTTTAGGGTAGCCACAGAACCAAAACCAAAATTGAAATTAAAATAAAAGAAAGATAAAATTCACCGCCACAACAGTCAAAATATAAGACAACTCAAAATTTAATCACAAATATAACAAAACCACAATTGAAACTAAATTAAAATGTCTTTTTGGATGATCGGGAATCCCTCGGAGGAGGCAACTTATAGCTGCTAACGAGATTTCCCATGGTCTGAATGAAAGTACTAAATTCATTTAATTGAATTTGGGCAATTCATCCGGACTATGTAAATTCGATGAAAATGGTGGTACCGGAATGAGGGAACCGTGGTATCCTAACCGGTGTCATTATAATCAACTTAAATATTCCCCTAATAAAACATTAAGGCACCTCAATTTAAACATTTCTAGAACACAATACTTCTCTCATATCTTCAATTTAACATTTCTAAAACTTAAACCTACAATGACGAGGAGCTCGGAGCATGCACAGTAGGCAGCATCACCATCTTCAATAGCAAAAGTCCTTAGAAGTAAATAACAAGTCATAGGACTTCAAGTTAGTTTGCTTAGTGCAATATATACCCTTACTTTATCTCTTTACGCCTTTGCACCTCGTACAATGTAAGCCATAACTTCGTCTTAGGATTTCAAGGTTGTCATCGGGTATGACATAAATCATCCTATCTTCCAGGCTATTCACATGATCGGTATCAAGTGAATGTAAGCCTTAAATAATAAAATTGGTAGGATGAAACATCAAATAATTATCTCAAATTGAAGCCAAACAATATGATAGTTTGGAAATCACCAAGATTCTTCTTGGAGCTGTGTTTTCCCCTAGCTTTCTCTTTCTTTGGATTCCTATAATAACTGTTCCAAACTTGAGCCACTCACCTATTAGATTTCCTATTACCACAATACCTTGAAAAATCCTACCATTTGGAAGTCATGAAAATTATATTCTCTAATCTAAATCAAGAGTTTTCTTAGGTGACCTCGGTTATTTAAGATGTAATTAACTATAAGGGCTTGCCCTTATAAGAAACTTAAAGACCCCAGATTAATATAAACCTTATCTGATTGCTCCATATTAGATAGAGGAAGTTTTTGGTCAACCTAAAGGTTCGTAGATCAAACGAATGTCATAAATCTTTAGTTTATTTAATCAAGCACATTATTAAGTAATGTGTCAATTCTTCATGGTAGATGCACAACTTGCAATGTAGTGGTCGCTTATTTAAACAATTATTTATATGAGATTAGTTTTGAATCTCATATTTTCAAATTAAAAATGATATTTTCTGAAATTATTTATACATATATATATATATATATATATATATTAAGTTATATCTATTTTAAACTGGGCGTCGGAATACTCATTCAGGCGATCAACAATTTTTAGTTTGGCGGCCGACACATTTGCAATATCTGATCTTGTGCAAACCATAACATACATAAGTGAACCAATAGCTGAAGCATAAGGAACCTTACTCATGTGGTCTCGTTCCTCCTCTGACTTGGGTGACTGATTCTTGGTGAGTCTGAAGTGATTGCCCAAGGGTGTGCCAATTGGTTTGGCCTTATCCATATTGAACCTGCTGATTACCTTTTTCACATACTCAGTCTAAGAGAGTCTCAACATGCCTTTGACTATGTCTCTAACAATCCTCATTTTAAGGATTTTCTTCATAACTCTCAAATCCTTTATTGCAAAGTGCTCTGAAATCTGTTCCTTCAGATTATTGATCTCATCAATACTAGCCCCTACAATAAAGCATGTCATCCACATATAATAATAGAATAATATAAGAATTGTCAAAATACCTGACATAACATCAATGATCTACCTGATGTCTGTTGTACCCTGCACTATGCATGAAATTATCAAATTTCTTCTACCACTGTCTAGGAGCTTGCTTCAAGACATACAAGCTCTTTTTCAGTCTGAAAACTTCTTCTTCATTTCCCTATACCTTGAACCCTTCAGGTTGGTGCATGTATATGTCTTCTTTAAGGTCTCCATGAAGAAATTTTGTCTTCACATCTAACTGCTAGGAAGAGATCTTCGGTAGCCACCATAGAAAGTACCATTATAATGGTTGTAAGCTTCACTATTGGGGAGAAGTTCTCAGAATAATCAATATAATGCATCTACTAAAAGCCTTTTGCAACAAGTCTAGCCTTTTTCTTTTTACCGCCATCATGCTTAGTCTTCACCCAGTACACTGACTTGTTGTGTAATGCTTCTTCCGTGGTGGAAGATCTGTCAGCTCCCATGTCCGATTTTCTAGCAGAGAATCCATCTCCTCCTTCATGACCAACTCCCACTTGCTCAAATTTTCATTTTGCAAGTTTTCCTCATAACTCTAAGGTTCTTCATCATCTATTAGCAGACTGTAGTTTGAAGTTAGAGAGTAATGCTATGGAGAATGTCTAGTCCTTTCTGACTTGCGAACTGCAGCTTTAGGAGTGGACTGCTTTGAAACCGACTACGAAACAATAAGAATGGGTGCCCCTAACCATTATCCTTGTCACCTGCATCTCTGTTAGGCACTGTGACCATTGGTAAATCATCAAGTCTTACCAACTTATATTCATGCGGCACTGTTTCAGAAATTATAATGGACTTGTTCTTGTACATAACCTTCTCATTGAAAATTACGTTCATGCTCCTTATGTTCTTCCTATCCTGAACATCCCATAAATGATATTAAATGCCTTGTCTCCATAGCCAATGAAAAAACACTTCTTTGATTTAGCCTCATGCTTAATATGAGCATCAGGATTAAATAGAACAAGACATCCCAAAGTATAAGGTGAGAAAATTTGACTTCTTTCTAAATATAAACCTCCTTAAGTAATTCACAATGTAACAGAATGGATGTCCTCCTGTTGATCAAATAAACTGCAGTGCTGACCTGTTCTATCCATAAAGTATGGGGTAGTCCGGCGTGTAATCTCATGTTTCTTGCCCGCTCATTAATGGTCCTGTTCATGCGCTTTGCAACACTATTTTGTTGTGGTTTCCTTGGAATGGTCTTCTCCATTTTGTTGCACTGAGCTACAAAATGATCCTTGAACCCACCATCAATGTAGTAACCACCATTATAAGACCTCAGAAATTTCAGCTTTAAGATTGTATATATCTTAATCATGGTCTTCTAAGTCCTGAACACATTGAATACATCAGATTTATGCTTCAGGAAATAAACCCATACCTTTATTCTATGATCATCAATGAATGTGACGTTGTAATGAGAGCCTCCAAGAGATGCCACAGGAGAAGGTCCTCACATATCCGTGTGTACAGGATCCAGCTTTCTTGCTTTTGGTGTCCTGCCACTTTTCAAGAAACTAGCCTTCCTTTGTTTCTCTATAATGCAACTCTCACACATGCCAATATCAACTGACTTCAGTTTTGGTAGTTTGCCTCTAGACTAAATTTCTTTCATACCCCTCTGACTCATGTGGTCAAGTCTGCAATGCCAAGACTCTGTTGTCCTCTCTGCAGTAGTAGTATCAACACTGTTAATTAAACCAATAGTCATATATAGCGTACCTGTTCTTACCCCGAGTCAGTACCAAATCCTTTTTAGTAACCTTCTAAGTGCTTTTCTGAGACTAATACTGAATAACCACCCTCTTCAAGCTGCCCAACAGAAATGAAGTTTAACTTCAGTTCAGGAAGGTGTTTGACCTTTTACAGGGTCCACTTATTCTTGTTAGGAAGTGCAATGTCAATATCCAATTTCTACCAAGTTCAAAGCTTCTCCATTTGCTAGATATAATTTCCCAAAGTCACCTGTAACATTATTTTATATCAATTTTCGATGGAAAGTTGTATGGAAAGAAGCCCTTAAATCCAGTATCTAGTCATCAACAAAACTATGAACTGTCGGCAGTAGTGCATCATGTGCTTCTTTAGTTACCACATTTGTGTTATCATTCTCTTTCTTCTTGGAATTCTGCAGTTCCTCTTTATGTGACCAGTTTTACCACAATTCTTGCAAGTTGCTTTCTGACCAAGCCTTGACTTGCTCCTGCCTCTTTGCTTTAATTTTGATATGCCTCTGTTTGAGTTTCTGTCATGCGATTTTCTTCTGAAATCAACATTTAATGTTGAACTCAAACCTGAGATCTCGCTAAAATCATTCCTGCGCACCTCCTCAGCCAAATTCAAATCACAAAAATCATCATATTTCAATTTAGATTTACCGATAGAATTGCTAACGTACCATCCTCATTGTTTCTCAACTATTTGGAAATGAAGTCAACATGATCAATGCTCGTATCTCATCATCAAATTCAATTTTCACAAATGATAATTGATTTAAAATAATATTAAAAGCATTGAGTTGTTGTATAACATTCGTAACTTCTGTCATCTTCAAATTGAATAACGTTTGAATCAGATATGCCATGTAATTATTCGACGGCTTTTCATACATACTTGATAGGGCTGTCATGAGATCTGCAGTAGTCCTTTCCTTAACGACGTTATGTGCAATGGACCTCGACAGGGTCAATGGAATAACCACCAGAACTTGTCAATCCAACAAATTCTATTCAGCCCATCCATCCCTTCTGGTCTTTTTCCCAATAATGGAAGATAAAGTTTCTTTCCATAGAAGTATTCCTCTATCTACATCCTCCAGTAACCAAAATCTGTACCATCAAATTTCTCGATCCCTAAAACCTTCACTTCATCTACAGCCGTCATCCTTCCTCAGATTTAAACAAAGCTCTAATACCAGTTGTTGTGGTATATATATATATATATATATATATATATATATATATATATATATATAATAAAATGATCAGCAATAAATCGAAAAAAATAGGAACGAGAAAATTCTCACCAGAAAAGAACACACATAGATTTACGTGGTTCGTCAATTTTTGTCTATGTTTACGGAGTTGCAGAGGATTTTATTACTTGAGGAATTTACACCCGTCGACCACGCAGATTTATAAGAAAAGCTCTCTATTTTTCTCTCTCTCTACCCGAGAGTCACACCAAAGAAAAAGGAACAAAAATATGGGAGAATCATTGCCTTGCAAATTACTGCTCTTCTTCCGTGAACAAGAGTGTCAAAGACAAAGAGAGGAGCAATCAAAGCCTTTCACTGTGTTCCTTCTTGTTCTTCTGCTTCGTAAAGAAGAGGTGGGATCCTAGATTTCAGGAAAAACTGAAGAAGAAGCGGGATGCGGTCACCAATTCGGGATATGGGGGCGAAGTGAAGCTTCTCTTTGCGGAAAGCGGGAGCAGGCAAAGGTGGCAGCAGCAAATTTTATTTATTTTTTGAACTGGGCTCCTCCTCTAACACATAGGACGTGCAGAGAATGACTCTGATGAGTCTAAGGGTCTGTTTGGGGCAGCTGCAGCTTATCCAGCTTATTTAGTAAGCTACTGATCAGTAGCTGATCTGGATAAGCAGACTAGATGTTTGGTTTATACGTTTGGAAAATAACTGGTTTGCAGTAGTTGCTGGATAAATGATTATTTTGCCCCTGTGCATATATTTTAATTTAATTTAGTCATTTTATACAAAATTTAGCATTAATTTAATTTATTTTTTATTTATCCTATTCAATTATAGTTTAATAAATTAATTTATAATTGGCATATCATCATTTATAAATTAAGTATTTATTAGTATTTATTAAGTTTAAAATAAATTACCATAGTTAATTTAAAATAAATTAACATAGTTAACATTTATTAATAAATTAACCTCCGCTGCTCAGGCTCCTAGCAGCCTTAATCGCCGATGACACAGATCGCCGGAGATCGCGGGAGGAGGAAGAAGAAGAAGAAGAAAGGAGGGGAGTGATCGTGGGAGAAGAAAGATCGCGGGAGATCGCAGAAGTGCAGCTAGCTCTAATCACGATCGTATCGCGAGTTTCGACGACGGGAGCCAAATGAGGTGCAGGTGATGACGGGAGCCGAAGGCGAGTGTTTTTGGGAGGAGCCAGGAGGAAGTGGGCGAGGGTTTTCGGGTGGAGCTGAAGGAAGGTAGAGATAAGCGAAGAGGGTAACAGCGTAAAAGGTCGAACGAAATGCCGAACCGCGGGGCTTCACCTGCGGCCTGCGTTCAATTAAAATGTTTTTTTCAAACACTAAGACGGCGTTTAACGCCGCCACAGCTAATAAGATGTGCCAAACTCACCCTAAATTCACAGGACCTAAAATCTGCTCCCTAAAAATGCTTGTTTAATGTCAACAAATGTTAGGATTACAAAGAAATTTTAAGAGAATAATTACCCTATAAGTAGAGGATATCTTTTTGAGAAGAGGGCTAATAGATTCACAAAGAACTCATCAATGCTGCCAAAATTCATGCCAACTTGAGTTTAGTCCTCCATGATTCATGCCACTAACACATATATTATTGGTGCATAGCTAGCTCAACTAAAGGCAGAAAAAATTTTGTGCAAAAAGATGACCCTGCCGGCTTTGCACTAGTAAAACCCCACAGTCCAGAATAGTCCAAATTGACGGCCAAATACACGTTAGCTTGGCCCTACATTATGTTCTATCCTTCGGCTTTCCCACCCTAATACATCTTATTCCTAGAATTAAAAATCATATACTTTAACTTTGATCAAGTGACGTGTTTTACTTGGTCAAATTCCTTGCAAAGCTCCTGACTTTGCCCTCATGGCATTGTTCAAGTACTGTCTTCTTGTGTGTGGCCTCCAAATCTACGCAGCTTTAGCAGTCTTTAACCAGCTTTAAAATAAGGAAAAAATGGCCGCCCTTTGCCTATGTTATCACCACACACTGCCTGTCCAGCATCTACCCGACAGCAACATTCTCTATAAAAGGATCTTATGTTAACGCTATTGCCTCGAACCCATTATTACACTCTGTCCTTCAGTCTCTCCCTCTTCTTCTTCTTCTTCTTTACTGGATATACAGCTTTTCTTTTTTGTTACTGTGTAAGGGATGGAAGGAGATGAACTGCTGAGCTCTCAGTTTCCTCCTGGGTTTCGTTTCCATCCCACAGATCAGGAATTGATCACGCAATACCTGTGGAAGAAGGTCTCAGGTTCTTTACCTTCGGATTGGGCCATTATTGCTGACATCGATCTGTACAAGTATAATCCATGGGACCTGCCTGGTAATTTTAACCTTCCTTCGCATATAATTCTCTCAATACTCATATGAACATGCATTAATGAATTATATGGCTCAAAAATGTAATATTGTTTTGCTGAATCAAAAGAAAATTTTCACACAATTTTATAATGAAATAATTTGAGCAAATAAATAAAAATCTATCCTATAGAAGATTGGTATAAATCCACAGCTATGGCCTATCTGAAAGGTTAACTTTAATGCTGTGTTGCCTGACTTTAAATTTCTTTATATGATCTGAAGTAATGCCATTTTAATTAAATCAAATAGAGTTAGTGGGCAAATTCTAAATCTAACTTTGATTTTCTACATCATCTATGTCAAAGTATAAAAGTAGGCGATTCTTCTTGAATTTTATTTACTTTACTTCTTAGATTTATGTTATTAAATTATATTGAACAAATTAGTTTTTTGTTGAATTAATTATCTATAACTATTTATATTTATCAAATATATATTATCATAATATTGCTTATAAATACATCAACATAAACTCCAAATTTTTTTTTATAAAGTCCTAATAGAAAAACCAACCAATTAATTAACTTCGCTAATTAAAAAAAATAACGTAATTGGGCCCGTCGAATTAATTAACTTGGCTTTGCTTGACAACCATAAAAATAAAAAGAAATAAGAATTCATAGATAAATTAAACAGAAGAATGGCCGTCCCATAAATTTTGTTTGTTCTATCAGATTCTTGTTTAGCACTTGCATAACATTCTTACTATTTCTTTTGAAAAATTATTATTAATTATTTTTATGATGAAGATCACAAATTTATATATAATCTAAGCCAATTTTATACTATTAAACATTCATTACCCAACTTATCTCTTGCTCTATGCGTGTAACAATAATTTGTCTCATGCAAACTAAGGTTATACAAATCTCAAATTATTTGATAAAGATTTCTTGCCATGAATAAAATTAAAATATGGTAGAATTAAAGTCCAAATTACTGAAATATTCTTATTACAAGAAATCAATCGAATGAACTAATAGCTTCTATCTATTCCACATTCCTAAAAATCAATTAGATTTTGATGCAACAAAGAAGATGAGAATTCTTACTTATAATGATAAAAAACCATGCAATAATTTCATTTTATCATTATAATCACTGCGTATAAGACTATTATTTTCTGTTTTATATCTCTTTCAGAGAAGGCACTGTTTGGACAAGGAGAATGGTTCTTCTTCAGCCCACGTGAGCGCAAGTATCCTAATGGTGTGAGGCCGAATCGAGCAGCTGCTTCGGGGTATT
This sequence comes from Papilionanthe hookeriana x Papilionanthe teres, assembly GCA_022702705.1. Classification (NCBI taxonomy): domain Eukaryota; kingdom Viridiplantae; phylum Streptophyta; class Magnoliopsida; order Asparagales; family Orchidaceae; genus Papilionanthe; species Papilionanthe hookeriana x Papilionanthe teres. Next base: position 74,975,000 of record CM040427.1, on the reverse strand, counting down.
GGAAGGCGACGGGTACAGATAAGCCAATCTTAGCTGCCGGTGGTGTCCAATGTATTGGCGTGAAGAAAGCTCTTGTCTTTTATAAGGGCCGGCCTCCAAAGGGCACTAAGACTGACTGGGTCATGCAGGAGTATCGTCTTCTCGACTCCATGGCCCCAACTCAAACTCAGAAGCAGAAGAGCTCTATGCGAGTAAGACTCGATGTTAACTTAACATGATGATTCTTATTGAACGTGTTTTAAATATGGTTTTTATGATATCTGTTAAATATATTTATATATATATATATTTATAATGGAGCTTTTTGGGTTATAGAATTTTAACTGAATTTGCACATATAGCTAACAATTCTTTACATATCTAAGAGGCTAGCATACATATTTACATGCATACCACTCAGATGTTTCATATCACAATAAAAATACAATCACTATGGTTATATTGTGTGGGAGTACGTAAATTTCTCATAATTTTATAGTTTGAATGCAAGCGGCCATATTATTCTTTGTGAATAAATATTACATCTGGACTTCGGGCGCAAATTTGTGTCTAGAGTCTTGTCAGGTGGGCTCCAACATCATACACTCTGTTCGGTCAGAGTGTATGACGATGGGGCCCACTTGACACGTATTGCCCCACCATTGGACTCCGGATGCATCTAAAGTCCTGATAATGAATTTGTTAAAGAACTGAATTGTTTTGAAAACAACGTGGATTCAATCTTAACCACTTGAAATAGCTCAGACGGCAGAGGTGAACGACTATGCATGCATATAAAAATTTTCAACTATAGGAGATCCAAAACATTTTTTATATATATAATAAAAGTGATATTGGAAGATTATATAAAAAATATAATACATTTTTTGGTGTGTAATCCGTTAGCTGCCCACAAATCTTGATGAATCGAGCAGCATGTGCACAATAATCAATATTTAAATTGTAGTAGCTAGACATATTTATTTAGTTTTGTAATTTGTCATTTCCTTTATGTTCGTAGTTGGACGATTGGGTTCTTTGTCGAGTTCGAATGAAGGGAAACTCAGTAGGAGAAAATGACGAGATGTTCATGGAAAATTCAAATGTTCCATCTGCTCAAGAGAAGCATGGGATGGGGAAAGAGAAGAACTCTAATGAGTGGGGGGAACACTTGAACTATCTATTGGAATCCCCTAGCGATGGAAAGGAGACTAGTGGAGAAGGTTCAAGTCATGGGTTCATGTGGTCTTCTGATCATTATAATTGTGTCAATTATGCTGACGCACAACAACATCAGCAACATGAACAACAGCATCGTTCAAATGATGGATGGTACTCACAGACAGATCAGTTAGGCTCTTCGGACCATGGATGCTATACCAAGTACTTCACACATCAATGATCACTTTGTTTATAGCTAATGTCTGGTGTTTTTGTTATGAATCTTTTCCTTTATTAAATCGCTTCTCTTTATATTTGTAACTAAATAAAGGGGGTGAGAAGCAAGGAAGTGGGAGAAACTAGTGCTTGCTCCAAGCATTTATCATTTTTTTTTTTGTTCTATTCCTATGTTTTGAATTTATTTTAGTATGTATAATTATACAGTTTTTATACACCCATAATCTCTTGCGTTGAACTGATCAGTGTTATTTTGGGATCCTGAACGAGATTACATAAGTCATTATGAGCCAGTTTTAATTACTTCTAACACAAAACTCACCAAGCTCAAAGTCTCGAGTCGCTTAGAACAGAATCTTACTTGCCACATAATAAATAGCTCGTACTTAGTTATCTGTGCTATAGCATCAACTTGTCAATGGGACCAAAATCAAACATGTTGACCAAGATTATTTTTTATGTAATTTGGCTATGAACCTTAGGAACTAGTTTGTCTGTCCAATAAGATCTTGAAAAAATAATGAAAATCTCTAACAAGAGCTTCTTGGCTTTGAACCAAAATCACAGACTTTAAGAAAACACACACTTCTCATTTGAACCATATTAACCCAATTAGAAACATCGTTATCGTATAATCTAGATAGATAAATTTGACGTTGTATGTTCTACTCGGGATTATATTTTTTTCTTCCTATCCCATGCTTGTACAAAATTGCAATCATCGTTGTTGTAATGATAGTGGTTTCCCTAACATTTTGAACTATTCTCAGATTTACTTCAAAGTCAAATATATTGGATTGATATTCATTATTAAGTTCAGAATTCTTCCGTATTTATACTAAAATCATCGAATGTTGAATATTATTATAATTGTATCATAACACACATATAAAAAATAATATGTGTGTGTGCGCACACGCTAATATCATAAAGGGAACAAAATTAAAAAGTAGTACTAAGCAAGATAGTTGTGTAATATTAATTCAAATTAAATAATAAATAGCATGCGTGCAGTACAAGCATATGCGGGATAAGCAGCAGTCCATTATTTGGCTTAGAAGTAAAAAAACAGTCAAATTTTAGGTGTAAGATATGTAGAATTAATACTGCTGAGTAGCTATTAGTATTTATCTTTAAACTCTTAAAAATTTATTTAGTCTGTTGGAATATTTGCTTAGGGCTGCTTACAAGTTTTCAAGTTTGGTTGGATTAAGATTAGTCCTTAATCATAGGAATTAGTTTTGTTTTCTTTAAATCTTGTCTTAAAGTTTTTGATTTCTTTTAGCTATTTTTATGGACGTTGATTAGGGAGCTTTTATAACTTTCTTTTTTCTTTGGTTTTATATTTGGCGGCATTTCTATTTTAGTGCTGCTGCTCTCTTTTTCGAATTAAGAAGATTCAAACTTCTTCTCCCTCTTTCTCTTATTCAAGAAACCTTCAATTGGTATCAGAGCTCACTTCTGAAGGGGTCTGTGTGTGTGTTCACTTGTTATGGAGATCGGCACCAGTTTTTCCTCGATTGTTCCACCTGTGTTTGACAGTGACAACTACCGAATTTGGGCAGTACGCATGTAGACTTATCTGGAAGTGTTGGATCTCTGGGCAGCAGTGGAAGAAGACTATGATATTCCTCTTCTCCCTGACGATCCCACCTTAGCACAAATTAAATTACAAAATGAGAAGAAGATAAAGAATTCTAAGGCAAAAGCTTGCCTGTTTGCTGCAGTTTCCTCCACGATCTTCACTCGTATCATGTCGTTGAAAACGGCAAAGGAGATCTCAGATTATCTCAAAACTGAGTATGAAGGAGATGAAAGAATTCGAGGGATGCAGATGCTGAACTTAGTTCGTGGTTTTGAGCTGCAAAAGATGACAGGGACAGAAAATATAAAGGAGCACTTTGACAGGCTACTCAACATAGAAAACCGTGTCAAATTATTGGGTTCTTCATTGGAAGATTCAAGGATTGTTCAGAAAATCCTTGTAACAGTGCCTGAAAGATTTGAGGCTACCATTACCACCTTAGAAAACACAGGATCTGACAAAGATTACTTTGTCAGAGCTCTTAAGTGCCTTGCAAGCACAAGAGCGAAGGCGTGCAATGAGGGAAGAAGGAGCAGTTGAAGGAGCCTTACAAGTTAAGCATCAAGAAGATGAGAAGAATTGGAGATTCAAGAACAAGAAGTCTCAAGCCACAAATGGACAAAGTTCTACATCTGGAAACAAAAGCAAAGTTGGAGTAAAGAAATATTTTCCTCCATGTCAGCATTGTGGCAAGAAAGGTCATCCTCCTTTCAGATGCTGGAGAAGATCAGATGCAAAGTGCAGCAAGTGTAATCAAATGGGACATGAAGCTGTTATTTGCAAAGAATGGAAATCAGCAGCAAGAAGATGAAGCACAAGTGGCAGATCAAGAAGAAGAAGATCATATTTTCATTGCAACTTGTTTTACTAATTATGAAACAAGTGAAAATTGGCTCATTGATAGTGGTTGTACTAATTATATGACACATAACAAGGAGTTGTTCAAGGAATTGAAGAGCACCAAGTCCAAGAAGGTCAGAATTGGGAATGGTGAATATATTGCAGTCAAAGGAAAGGGCATTGTAGCCATTGCAAGCTGTTCAAGGATCAAGTTGATCACCGATGTTCTCTATGTACCAGATATTGAACAAATTTGCTCGGTGTTGGTCAATTAATAGAGAAGGGATTCAAAGTGATGTTCATGGAGAAGGCCCGTGTGATAGAGGATGCTACAGGCAAAAAGATGTTCGAAGTTAAGATGGCATGAATGAGTTTTTCACTCAATCCAATGCAGGAGGAGCTTCAGGATCACCAGTTAGTCAGTGACATCTACAAGAATAATGATGCTGCCATCCACTTACTGATACGCAAGTCAGCCAAGGTTAGAACAAAAACTATTGGCAAAGACTTTAAGTTATCTGTTGACGCCCCATTCTTAGAGGAGAAGGAAGAGGCCATAATGAAGTTTGTTAAAAAAAAACACCAGGAAGGCATGCTTTGATCGAACGAGTTATCATCAATCAAAAAATTGAAGCTTCAGTGAAAAAGATGACAGAGAAATATGCAAAGAAGGTTCTTTATGGGTTGAAACAAGCTTCGAGAGCTTGGTACAACAAGATTAATGAACATTTCAACATCAAATTGTTTTTTCTAAGAGAAGTGCAAAAATAAGAATTTGTGACTCTGGTTGACTTCAAATCAGAAGATCGGTTAGCATATTTGTTTACAAAGTCACTTCCAATCAGCAGGCTTGATTTTCTAAAGCAGAGATTGGTGTTTGCAGCTCCTAAAGCAAGGAGGAGTGTTGGAATATTTGCTTAGGGCTGCTTACAAGTTTTCAAGTTTGGTTGGATTAAGATTAGTCCTTAATCATAGGAATTAGTTTTATGTTCTTTAAATCTTGTCTTAAAGTTTTTTATTTCTTTTAGCAATTTTTATGGACGTTAATTAGGGAGCTTTTATAACTTTTCTTTTTCTCTGGTTTTGTATTTGGCGGCATTTCTATTTTAGCGCTGCTGCTCTCTTTTTCGAATTAAGAAGATTCAAACTTCTTCCTCTTTCTCTTGTTCAAGAAACCTTCATAGTCGAAATTTATACCTCAAAATCAATACTGCTGAGTAGCAATGAGCATTTTCACAAATTTTTATGAGGTGTCTACTGATGTAAGAGTGGCTCATACTAACATTATATTAAAATGAAGGGAAGATAGAAACTGAACACCAAAGTTCTACGTACCTAAATATGATAATTTAGGTGTGAGATGTGTAAAATTATCAGAATTGTGTGCTATGTATGTAAAGTTCCCAAAATTTTATTTCGAGTCAGCCAAACCACTTTGGTAAACTCAATGTTTGTCCTTATTTCAGAGAGTAGATACTTATGTTGGCTTCAATTTTTCACGCTCAAGTTACCTTGCACGTGAGCAATGATTTAATTAAGGCCTAAAGAGCATGACCTCTCACAAATTGTTAAATAGATATTGAAAGTTTAACATAAGTAAAATGAAGAAGTTAGGAATGTGTAATAGTAACTCTAAAGTTTAGGTGTTACATATGTAAAAAAAGAGGAATTGGGTGGCATGCAAGTAAATGCCCTAATTGTTTTAGATTTTCCGTTTTAAGCTCCGTTTGTGGGCAGCTTATCCGTTGCGGCGGCGTTTTGAAGACGTTGGCTCATCGTTTGAAAATTACATTTGAGCAGTTTATCCAAAAAAACAGTTTGTTTTTTATACTTAACGCGGAACGGGGGTTGTTAGGTATGGCTCATACACTATATAAGGGACAGATGTTGGAGTAGATGTTTGGGTTGTTTGATTTAAGATTTTCTTGCTTCCCTTCCATGGAGAAGGGTTTACTTTCCCAAAGACTTGATACGTTTTCTTAAAGCCATCTTCCCCTTTGAATTATTTCTCTATCCCTTTCCGTCACACATTTAAATCATGCATCGTACGATCATAACCCCTTTTTGCTTAATTTGGCTTTTTAATATAAGACCTTCCTTTTCCGATTTTAAATTCCTTAACATATGGATTTCTCATGTCACTTTTTAAGCGTTGTGCAATAGGTGTGGAAATTTGATGGTATTGACACCCTTGTTCATATTATGGCAGCTTCACCTTGAGTGGCTGCTGTGAGAAAATGAAATTTTCGGGTCTTTTAGCGATATTGCATTCAAAAGTTGTAGGGGATCAACAGAAGTTTGATTCTTTAGAATCTCGGGTTTTTGGTTCACCTGCTTTGGTGACTGAAGTTGCTAATGCTCACTTAGCACTCCTTCATGCTATCTGCTTGGAGGAAGGTTTCTTGCAACGAAGGCCGATGATTTTGTTTCTTAGCGGGGATAGAAATACTAAATTCTTTCATGCTTTACCCTTAAGCATAAAAGGAATATTAATAATATTATGAGGATTATAAATTCTTGTGGTGACATTAATGTTGATGCTAAGGAAATTGTGCCATTTGTAAGTCATTTTATTGATACGTGTCCTCTAGTTTACGGGTGATTACAGTTTGACCATAGGCTTTTGATGTAGAAGGAATTTATTTCCTCCCTCTCCCCCTCTTATCACCTTTTTTTTAGGTTCTGAGATAGATTGTTTCTCTTTTTTGATATCATAAGTCATAAACTTTTAGACTTGCTTACAATCTTCTATTATTCAAATAAATAAATTTTGCATTATAATAAAATAAATAATTCAAACAAAATAAATTTTAATTTCTAAAATATAAAACCCAATATAGGATAATTAGAATGTTATTGAGATTTCCTATATTAAATGACTTTCGTATTTCTCTAGCTTTTGAAAAGACTTTAAACTAGAAAATCTTGTTCCAATCATATTTTTACCACTAATTATAATCTTTTTTATATATCCTGCAAAGATGAAAAAATCTCCTTCTCAGATTTTGAGGTTGATGAAGTTTCAAAGAAGTGGAGTCTCACTCTGGTAAGCTATGCTCCTAGTAAGAGACTATTTTACAATTACCTGTTACTAGAGATAGGTAAGTTGTGGAAACTTAAAGGTTCAATTGATTTAATTTCTCTTACCGAAGGGTTTTTTCTCCTTGTGTTTGCTTGTATAGAATTTTAAGAATAATAATAAATTAAGTATTAATCTAGTAATGGTTGAATAAATCTTGACTAATAGTCAAGATTTTTTAGTGAATAGTCAAGATTTTGACTATTTGTTTAACTAAAAATCTTGACTATAATTTTTTAGTGAATAGTCAAGATTTTGACTATTCAAGATTTCGAATACTAATAGTCAAGATTTATTCAACCATTACTAGATTTTACTAGATTTATTGAATAAACAGGTTATTCTTAATTCTTAAATTTTATTAATCAATAAACTAGCTGGACCTCGTGGGTGGCACTTAGTTTATTGGATAATAACCTTATCTATTCAAGAAATGGACTCCTAATTTCAAGCCAGTTAGTCAAGATTTTAAGAAATTCCTATGTGGGTAAAACATTTTATTATCCCTTTATATTGCTGGTCAGAATTTAGTGTTTTAAAAATTGTGAGTCGTATTGGAATCCCTTTTAACCATGGATCCTTTAACACCAAAATATACTAGGTTATCATATGCTCAAGTGAACATACAATTTAATGTTGACTCTTTTTTTTCTGATAATATTACGATTGTTGCAAAATATTTAAAAAAATGTTATTCTTGTCATCTATGAATGGAAGCCTTCACCATGCAATACTTGTTTTGTTTTTTCTCATAATTTGTTGAATTGTCCTAAATATGATAATCAACTAGTTAGAATACCTAATACTACATTTCAAGGAAGGAATTTAAAGAGATTTAATTTCTAATGGAACATTCCTAATTTGTTAAGATCAGAGGAGGTCTCTATGAGGAGATCCCTGTTTTTCAAGTTTATTGTGTCTCTTTTAATACAATAATTCTAATAATTAGTATGTTCATCAAAAAAATATATAAAAATATTTTGGTAAGTTCCTTGTGACAAGGGGACCATATAAAATAATTTGAAAAGTAGTATTTGATTTTGAAAATAATTTTAAATTTGAAGGTTTTAAGATATGAGATTAAACCGATCTCACATCCCAAATAGTTTATATAAACGAGCACCGCACTACAAACCGTGTATCTATCCCTAAGGATAGACACACTGCTTGACGAGTGGGGCTCGATTAAATAAACTAGAAGATTTGTGACATCCGTTTGGTCCGCGAACCAATTTTATAAGCCGACAAAATTCCCTCGCTTAATATGAAAACACTAAACGGGGTTTATATTACTCAGGTTCTTTAAAATTCCCTATAAGGGCAAGCCCCTATAGTTAATTACATCTTAAGTGATGGGAATCACCTAAGAAAACTCTCGATAATAATCAATAATTCTGCTCTCAAGGATTTCAAAGTTTAAGTTTTTCAATGGATTGAAATTTGGAATTTCAATAGAGAATGGATCAAATTCGGAACATTTTGTTTTGGGAATCCAAAGGAAGAAAGGTAGGAGAAATTACAGACTCGAAGCGAACTTCGGTAATTTCCCGACTATCCTATTGTTTGGCTTGGATTTAGGAAAATCCTATTGTTTGTTTAATGTTTTGATCTTGCCAATTTTAATTAATTAGGGCTTATATTTGTATGATAAAATCAAACAAATAGCCTCGAAGATGTGAGGATTTATGCCGCATCAGACGGCTACCTCGGAATCCTAAGGCCGGTTAGGGCTTAATTTACATGACCCGATCATGCAAATGCCTAACAAAAGGTTGAGGATTTATGTTGCACTAGGCAAACTACCTCGAAGTCCTATAGTTTTGTTGTTTAATTCTAAGAAAATTTTGCTGATGACGATGGCCGTGCTGCCCACCATGCTCCGAGCTCCTTATTGTTGCGAGAGGTTTAGTTTTAGAAGTCATAAATCGGGGATGAGAAAAGTGTTTTGGTTTAGAGAAGTCTTAATTTCCAAGTGTTTCTTATGTTTTAATTAAAACAAATCTTAAAGTTGATTATAACGACACCGGTTAAGATCCCACGGTTCCATCCTTCCGGCATCATTATTTTTATCGGATTCACTTAGTCCGGATGAATTTGCTAAACTCAACCGAATGAGTTCCACACTTTCATTTAGACCGTGGGAAATCCCGTTAGCAACACGTAGGTTACATCATCCGAGGTATTCCCGATCATCCAACGGGACGTTTTAATTTAGTTGCAATTGTAGTTTTGTGTTCTGTTTGTGATTAAATTTTGAGTTGTTTTATATTTTGAAATGTTGTGGCGGTGAATTTTATCTTGCAATGACTTTTAATTTAGTTTTGGTTTCAGTTTTAGGGGCTATCCTAAAGGTGTGGGTTTTCATGCAACGAGTTGTCTTATCATGCAAGAAAAGTAAAGTGCATTCGCGATAAAGTAAATTGCGATAATGTAAATTGCAAGAAAGTAAATTGCAATAAAATAAAAGCGTACACTGGAGGGTCTTCCCGTCATCCCAAGCTACACTTAAAACACAATTAGAATATTTAAGCAAGTTCCTAGGTAAAGCTAAGGTAAGGGTTATGGTTTTCTACCAAGTTCCTAATCCTATAGCTAGTCATTTCCTATGACGTCTAGGTTCTTTGTGTTTTTGTTTGAAGACGATTTTCTTCATCAAAGAATAATTAAATTCAATTGTTCTTATAAATGTCCTATCATATCGAGGAAGTGCTTAAGAAGAATCTTAAACATCTTTTCAATATTTCTAGGATTGTTTTAAGTCCAAATGGGTTTGATTATACGGATGAATTAATCGTTCGAGAATTCAAGTTTTGTTGTTATCTTGCTCAGATGAACTAGGACATTTGAATATCCTATGAGGGAAGTAACATTTCATTTAATGTTCTATTTAGGAGTTATAATAACCAAAGCTTTCGAGGGTAAATTAGTATTCAAATGATTTGATTTAAGTTAAAGGGTTTAAATTTGGAATAGTGTTCAAATCGCTTTATATTTAATTTCTTTCTGTTTTAGGTGATGTTATATTTAATTCAATCTGATTTAATTTAATTGAGTTTTAAATTAATTTAATTCAATATAGTTCAATTTAATTTGATTTGATGTTTAATTAATTTGATTTGATTTAATTTTAATTTAATTTGATTTAATTTAATTTAATTTAATTTAATTTAATTTTTAATTTAATTTAATCTTAATTTAATTTGTTTAATTTAATTTAATTTGATTTAATTTAATTTAATTTAATTTAATCTTAATTTAATTTAATTTAATTTAATTTTTAATTTAATTTAATCTTAATTTAATTTTATTTTTAATTTTAATTGAAATTTTTAAAAGAGTTTAATAATTTAATTTTAGTTTAATGATTAAGTCTTTTAATATTTTAAATTTGAGTTATCATTTTAATTAAGAATTGAATATTAATGAGATAATTAATTTAGGGATTTTTAAATTAAAGAATAAATCTCTTCCTAATAATATCCCTATTTTAATAATTCCAATTTTATTATTCTTCCAAATTTAATAAATTATTTAATTAAGGTTTAATCATTTTAAAATTGCTTAATGGGTTTCTACCCTTTAATCATTTAAATTTCAATCTTCCAAATAGATTAGGATCAAATATTTTGTTTGTTAATTTTTTTTATTAAACCTAAAGTTTTAATTAAGGGTTAAAATTTAATTACCATTTTACCCTTTAAGCTTAATAATTTTATAACTCACTAAATTGAGCTCAAGTGAACTTAAAATTTTTATGTGACTTCACTCATATGCCAATAAAGACATGAGAGGAGAAAATGTGATTTTTCTGTATTTAATTTATTTATATAATTATTTTTAGTAGAAAATAGAGATTTCCAAGGAAAATTTAATAACATGACCAAGGGAATATTTCTATCCTTAAGAAAATTAGGGGACATTCCTAATGACCAGAGAACCACTTGGGCCAATTTTGGTGATTTTTTGAGTTATATTATTTTTATTATAATTATTTTAAGTTTTGGAGTGTTAATTAATTTAAAAATAAAATGAATGTTGAAAAATGAATTTTATATTTTTCAAAAATCTCTCTAATATCAAGGAAATCAGAGAATCAAATTTTGCAATTTTCTGATTTTTCTATGATTTATTATAATTATTTTGGTGAAAATGCTAGAAAATACATTTTTTAATTTTAAAAATATCCTAAAGCTTTAAAATTTAATATCTCACCAAATAGACCTAGGAAAAATATGGGGTTTGTTCCTAAGTGACTAAAATTCAAAATGTGACATTTTGGTGAATTTTATTATTTTTGTGATTTTTATTATTTTTTAATTATTAAAATATTAAAATAATATTAAAAATCAACTTTTTTAGAAAATTGAAATTTTAATTTTCTTAGGTTCCCCTGTTATCAGAGAGGCTCCAAAACCAATTTGGTGAATTTTTGAAAAATATTTTAAAAGTTATGAATTTTTAAAGTCTAAAATGGCTAAGTGGCTTAATCAACCCAATTAGTGGGGCTAACCAAGTCCAATTGACCTCAAATTTTTATGGTGGATTCCTCTGATTCTAAAGGTCAGTGGAGAATTGATTTCAAGTCAATTTGATGCCTGGTTAACTCTAATTAAATAAAGACCTATTTTGGGTGTTTAAGCTAATTAGGGTTGTTTTAAATGAACTAAGTCAAAACCTATTTTTCCTAGGGTTCTCTGGTCATAAGCAACATCACCAAATTTTTCTAGAATTTATTTCACAACATGCTATTTATTGGAATAAAAATATTCAAAACAGTAGCATGAACTTGAAAAATCAATAACTCTTCATAGGGATGGTCTCTGACTTTGGAAAATTCAGGGAATGTTCCCAAATTGAGAGGCTTCAAAAGCCCTATGGTCTCATGCCATGGTGAATTGTATGCATACATGGAGAATTAAAATAATGCAGAGAGTAAATAAATTATAAAAAATAAAATACTTGATGAAATTAAATGATTTCTTTTCCACATTATTCTCCTCTGTTCACTGAGCAAGAGGGTATTTTTATTTTATTTTTATGATTTTTCTACACAGAGATATGACTTTTTGAAGTTTAGGGAATTAAATAAATAAAAAAATACCCTAATTTTCTATTTATCCACGCGGCGCCGGCGCATCCTCGAGCGACTCCGAAAGGCCACGCGGCGCGCTCCCATTCGACGCCGCCACTTGAGTCAGCAGCCCGGGCCCCGCGGTTCTCGCACCGTTTCCTGGTCCGACGCCATCTGAGCCGTTCGTCCGCGCGTGTATTGAATGGACGGCATCCGTTCATCGTCCCCAAGTGTTCTCACCCGAGAGCCGTCCACACTAAATCCCTAAGATCTCACTCGATTCTCGATGGATTTTTATGTTCTTATACTCTATGGATTCGTCTTGAAGAGAAGAACACATCTATATGGTTAACATGCATTGAAACTAAGGCATTTGAAATAGAGAATCTCCAAAAGCTCGGGATGAAGAATTAGCTCATACCTTGACTCAGAGAAGTGTGGCTTCAATCTGAGAGTTGTTGCACCTTCGATTGGATCCCGACGAAGCTCCGGATGAAGTCTCCCGGTCTGGTGAATTGTCCGGATATGATTTCGACCAAGCCCGATCACAAAGCTTGGAGGCCGGAGCAACCGGGTGGCTCGGAGATGGGGCTTTTGCTAGTGGACACCTTCCCTTGGTTTGGTGAAGGTGTAGAACCAATCAATTTGAGAATTGGCTCACTGTGGAGAAGTGTCCTGGTTTTGGGTGGAATTTCAACTCTGAAATTGAGCTTACAGAGGAGAAATGGCAGGGGGATTTCACTGGGGATCAAGTGCTCTAAGAGTGGAGAAGGGTCTGGAACAATTTTGGCATAGTTTTGGCAAGGTTTGTGCTTAGCTCTTCTCATGGCTGAGAGGGGTGGAGTTTAAATAGAGCTGGCTGGAGGGCCTCCCAGGGGGAGTTAGGGCTTGGGATCGACTGCTCGGTGAGGAGAAGATCGGCCATGGTGACCACTAGGCATGGGGCGGCTCGGCAAGTGAGAATTTCAATGTTGGCTCACATGTGAGCTCTCGGCCATGGTGTTTTCGGCGGCTCGGTGGCCGGCCGGCCGAGCAATGGTCACCATCTTGGTCGGGTGGGTCGGGGCTGGGGTTTAGTGTAGGCGATTGGCAAATGCCATGTGTAAAGTGGTTGAATCAAAGTAGAAAGGGGAAGGGGCCATTTTAGCTTATTTTGGTCAACCCATGCAAATGGGTTGGGTGCACCTCCCCAAGACCTGGTTTTGGGCTGAGGAGGTCGGGTGGGTCAACCTCCCATGTGTGGTGGAGTCTCCATCGAGGATTAGGTGGCAAAGCATGGTTTAGAGTGTGACATGCTTAAGGTAAAAAAGGCTTAAGGGAGGCTTAAGAAAGATCCCCCTCTTCTTGCCATAAATGGACTAATGACAAGTCAAAGCCCTCATGGCTTCATGTGGCTTGAGAATGGCTTGTTCATGGCTCCATTTGGCTTGGGAAAAGGTTGACTTATTTCATGAAAAAGGGTTTTAGAAATATTTGGCATTTAGGGGGTAATTTGACATGTGGCTTGATTTGGAATGGTTTAATTGATGATTTTGCAACTTAGGGGTGATTTTGATCAAATGGATGATGAGGGGAAGTGTCATGTGGGCTTTAGGATGATTTGGGCTTTTGAATTTTGAAGGAAATGGGCTTTTAGGAGGGTTTAAGGGAAGTGAGCTTTTAAGTTTATGAATGTGTTTATGGATGAGAATTTTTGTAAAAGGTTGGGCCAAATAATTGTTGGTTGTAGCTCATGGATGTGTCATGAGTGACTTGAGGCAAATTGGGGGTGATTTGGATTTGAATTGGGTTGAATTTGGGTTAGGTTTGAGTTTAGGTCAAAAATGGGCCTTTTAACCTTGGGTTGAGTTTGAGTGGGACTTGGGTCTGAATTTTGGGCAAATCATGTTAGTTTTTTGTTTGTGGGAATGTTAAGGAAGATTTAGAAAAGATTTGGAGTTAATTGGAATTGAATTGGGTGAGTTTGGGTTAGGTTTGGGTCATGGGTCCAAATTGGGCTTTAAGGCAAAAGTGAGATTGGATCCAAATGTCAATCAAATTGGGCTTGGATTTGGTCTAGATTGGTATTTGGGATATTGAATTGAAGTTTAGAATTGAATTGGACCAAAATTGGGGTCAATTGGGTAGGTTTGGTTTGACATTGGGTGCACTTAGGGTTAAAATGGGTCAAATTGGGGGTTTTGACAAAAGTAGGGTAAATTAACAAAATTGGCCCATGGTGTAGTTGGACAAAATGAAATTGGGAATATTTGGGATTTTCTGGAATTTTCTGGGAATTTTCTGAATTTTTGGATTTTTTGGCCAAGAAGGGTATTTTGGGTATTTGGAAGGTATTGGGAGGTATTTTTGGAATTTTTGGTATTTTTGGAATTTTTGGTATTTTTGGGTATGGATGATCAATTTGAGTGATGTGAAAATGTTTGGGATTGATTTTGGAGAATTTTGGGTAATTTGGAAATTTTTGAGAAATTTGGGTAATTTCGAGGTTTTGGGTAGGCTAAGCGGGTGTATGGTCCTGGGGTCAAAATTGAAAATTTGGGAAATTGAAGATTGGGTGAATTTAGGTGAAAAGAAATCATTTTGGTTGAGCCATGAAGCCATATCAAGCCCATATGAGTCATGAAGGGACTCATTTGAGGCATTCACTATATTGTTCCTAACCTCTTGCCGAGGGCTTAGGGATTAAGGACCATCCATGTGAATCACCTATATGAGTTAGGAGGTCAAGTTGGGTATGGGTGTGGTTTTAGGAAGTGTGTGGAAATGTAGTGTGTAGATGTAGTGTATAAATGTAGTGTGTGTGTAAGTCAGCCCCTTCACTGAACAGAGCCACCTGAGGCGTTCTAAGGCCAAAGAGTCCTATAGGAACTCATCCTTTAAACTTCCACATTTGATTTCAACCCTCTAGGTGATTAGGGGTCTACAGTCAAGTTTGTAGAGTTTGCAGGGAGTTAAGAAGTGGTTTGAATTTCTAAAAGGTGGGTCCCAATTCTAGTCCTCTAAGATAGTCAAAGGAAAAGCCTAAGAAGCTAGATCCTAAGCACTAAAAAGAAGAAGGGAAGACCTCATCAAAAATGAGGTCAACAAATTCATCCTATTTTTAATCAACTCACTAAACCTAAAGAAAATGAAATTGGACTAAATATAAATGGAAATGGCTTAACTTTTGTTCTCCACTGTGGCTTGAGGTAAGAGGAACTCTCATAAAAAAATTTTAAGTCATTTGAAGTTAATTTGATTTTCTAAGTTAAATTACATTTTTGGCATTAAAATATTTATAATAAATAAAATACAAATTAAAAAACTATGCAATTGGTTTTGAGAGTTCCTTGTGACTAGTGGAATTTTATAAAAATAAAATGGTAATTAAAATGAACACTTCATTTTTAAGCATAATTTTGAATTTTAAAATAATTAAAAATTATTAAAAATCATTAAAAATCATAAAAATCACTAATATATAAAAATACACCAAATTATCACATTTGGTCTCATGGTCATTTGGGAACCATTAAAATAATTTTCCTAATTTTCTAAATAAAGATATTAATTTTTAAAAACTAAAAAAGGATTTTCTTTAATTTCTCATTAAAATAATTTTAATAATTAAAATATAAATTATAAAAATATGAAATTTTTTTTCTTTGGGTTTTCTGACCTTAGAGAGATTTATAAAAAATATAAAACTTAAATTTCAATCTAAATAATATTTTATATTTAATTAATACTCCAGAACTTAAAATAATTGTGATAATTAAATTAAAATTCAAAAAAGTATAAAAATTAGTCAAAGTGGTCTACTCGTCTACGTGAATCTATAATAATTTTCTTAAGAATAAATAACTTATTTTAATTAAGTTATTGAATTATCTTTGAAAATCCTCATTTTGCATGTAAATAATTATATAAATTAAATTAAAATTAGAAAAATCTGTCTTTATTGTTAAATTTACTCATAATTTAAATAGGAATCAAAATCCTATTAGGGAAAATTTGACTTTGGAAAGAAATGTGGAAGAAAGGGGTTTTCCTAAGAATATTTTTAATGTTATTAGTAATGAAACTTTCATTAAAGCTCTATATTTAAACATTGCAGGGGATGAAGGTTTGATCAATTCTTGAATAGTTGAGAATTATGATTTGGTTCTTGCAAGTAATATGGAAGTTTCCTCTAATGATGACCATTTATGAGTTGTGAATCATAATGTTAATAATGCTTTGAATATTGCAAAATGTTTTAATGTCAATGTTTTTTACATTAGTCTACTCAACGGCTTCTCCAAAATTTTATTAATTTTGGTTATAGCGCTAGTTCAACAAGGAATAACAGACATAATTTTGTTTTTCATGTTCAACCCCACACTAGGAAAGGTAAATAATAATAAGTTGGTTTCCTGCTTTTTCTTCCTTTTCATTTCTATTTTAATGATTTTTTTTTAATCTTATTTCTTGGAATGTTATAGGCTTAAATAATGAAACTCATTTAATAAATTGTAAAAAATCTATTAAAGAAATTGGTTATGATTTTCTTTGTCTTCCTAAAACTAAGGTTTTTGTTGACCTTATTAATGACCTGGTTGCTCTCAATCATTTTAAATTTTCTAATAATAGTTGTTTTGATAGCTTTTATTTAGCTAAAAATGGCAAAATTATGGTGAAGTGGAGCATAGACAATTTAAATTTCACTTATATTTTATTTGCTTGTTGGTTTAATTGTGATGCAAAATTCCGGTTTCACTTAAAGCTGGTTTAATAATCAAATAAAAAATTCTATTTGATGTCTCCTTGCAGAACCTTTGTAATTCTCATTATATTAATGAATCTTCTAATTTTTCTTTATATTGTTTTAAATATCTATTCTTCTGATCATCATCCTTTTTTGTTTACTTGGATAAGCCTAACAATTTAAATTGTAGATTCATGTATAAAAATTTATAGAGTTTGGCTCTGAGATCATCACTCACCTCCCCTCCCATCCAATGGATTCTACAGAGCATGCCCTAGGCCACCAAAGCCCACCTTCTTATCCATGTTTAGGGCCATGAAGAGAACACCATGGGAAATGTAAGGATTGATTACCCATGGTCAATGATCCTCTGGGATTCTTTGAGCCACCACTCAAATGCTTCAATCAAGCTAGAGCTCCTCCATAGCCTCTAATAGGTATTTAAACCTCTAACCCAAAAGCTCCATAGGGAACCCTAACTCCACAAAGAAGGTTAAAGCTGACAAACCTAAAAAAATGCTTGATTTTTCATATACATTTTATGCTTAATTTTACTGATATCGCACATTAAAGGAAGGTATTTTTCATGTTTTTGGTTTTAGGTACAAGATATTGACTTTTGGAGGAAAATAAGTAAAAACGGTGCAATTTAGAGCAAAAATAGGCAAGAAGGAAAATTCTGACCTGGCACATTTTGATGTCTTTCTATGTTTAATCTTTTTGCACTTCTCACAATTTTTTGAATAAAATTACACTTTAAATAAATGTTTTTTTATGATTATCTTGTAAGTGAAGATATTAGGAACGCAACGTAACTGAAACGGGGCGAAACGGAGTTGAAACAGAGCCAAACAGAGCAAAACTGTATGACTACTGCAGGGCAGCCCCGACAGCGCCCAAACTGGCGTTGACGGGGCCAGAATCTAGAGAGCGCAGAGCAACGGCGTCGAAAACACTCAAAAACGGCACCGACGGTGCCTGTGATGGTTATTTGTCATATACATTGAATCTGTACGTTTTTTTGGAAGATTTATTGAGGCAATTCTTGAGAAATTCGTCCCTACACTATAATATAGTGATTTTATGTCAAAAAAAGTTGTGTGTAAGTGGAAAAAAAGTGGAGAATGTTTAGATATCTTAGAATAGGAGTAGAAATATAGATTTCTACCTTTTTGGAGAGATTGGTGAGGGGATTTTGAGAGAATCTGTAAGAGAATGTTCTAACATTGCATGGATCAGCGAGAGACTTTGTAGGAGAATTTTCATCTTTTTTTTCAAGGGGAAAAGGCTAAGTATTATGTTCTACATTA
Source organism: Papilionanthe hookeriana x Papilionanthe teres (assembly GCA_022702705.1). Lineage (NCBI taxonomy): Eukaryota > Viridiplantae > Streptophyta > Magnoliopsida > Asparagales > Orchidaceae > Papilionanthe > Papilionanthe hookeriana x Papilionanthe teres. The sequence continues at coordinate 74,957,012 of CM040427.1, read as the reverse complement.
TTTTATGATTTTGTAAACACTTATCTAGTAGATTTGCTTTGATTTATTGAAATTTTCCGTTGTGTTTTCTTCGTACTTGTCGGTGCAAAGGATAGAAATTATCAGTCGCTCGAAAGAGTATCCCGACTCCCGATTCAAAAAATAGATTTAATAATATATATATATATATATATATATATATATATAATTTCAGAAAATATCATTTTAATTTTATAATATGAAATCAAATCGATCTCATACATGTAATAGTTTAAATAATCAGGCACTACATTGCAATCCGTGCATCTACCCGAAGAATAGATACATCTCTTACTAATGAGGCTCGATTAAAAACTAAAGAGTTATAACATCCGCTTGGCTTGTGAACATTTATGTTCACAAGCCAACTTGCCCTAGCTAGTATGAATCAACTAGATAAGGTTTATATTAATCTGAATTCTTTAAGTTTCTTATAAGGGCAAGCACCTATAGTTAATTACACCTTAGGTAACCGAAGTTATCTAGGAAAACTCTTGATAATGATTAGAAAATATTATTTTCATGACTTCTAAAAGGTAGGATCTTCAAGAAAATGCGGTAATAAAAAAACCAATAGGCGAATGGCTCAAGTTTCAAAACAATTATTATAGGAATCTAAAGGAAGAGAAGGCTAAGGGAAAACACAACTCCAAGAAGAATATTGGTGATTTCTCAAACTATCATATTGTTGGGCTTCAATTTGAGATATCTATTTAGTGTTTCACCCTGTCAATTTCATTATTTAGGGATTGCATTCACTTGATACCGATCATGTGAATAGTCTGGAAGATAGGAGTATTTATGTCATATCGGATGACAACCTCGGAAACCTAAGACAAGTTTAGGGCTTATATTGTACAAGGTGCAAAGACCTAAAAAGATAAAGTGAGGGTTTATGCTGCACCAGACAAACTACCTCGAAGTCCTATGACTTGTTGTTTAATTATAAGGAGTTTTGTTGTTGAAGATAGTTGTGCTGCCCACTGTGCATGCTCCAAGCTCCTCATCGTAGCAGTTTTAGTTTTAGAAGTGTCAATTGTAATTGTGATTTTGTTTTGTTTGTGATTAAATTTTGAGTTGTCTTATATTTTGGCTGTTGTGGTGGTGAATTTTATATTTGTTTTGTTTTATTTGATTTTGTTTTTGTGGCTATCCTAAAAGTTTTGGTTTTGATATGCAAGGTGACCTTATTGTTTATCTTGTTATTTCGCAAGCAGAGAAGGTACAAGAAAGCAAATGAAGGTAAATTGAAGTGCAATAAAGTAAAAGCATACCTGACATTTCTTCTCGATCCTCCACCTGCAAGTTTAACCTTACAATGTAGATATGTAAGTTTGTGAGAATTGAAGCATGCTTGTAAGAAAAGCTGAGCAAGCCTATAGATAGGTTCGTCATGTGCCTACTATGTCCTATATCATAACTTGGTGGGTCTTAAGTATGGATGATTTCTCAAGAAAGGCATAATAATTTTAATCGTCCTTCAAGGTATCCAAAAGAGTATGAGAAAGGTTCAGGGACCAAGCCTTAGAAAATCAGGGAAGATCTCCGATGACAGAGAGAATAAAAGTTATAAGATTCATGCTATGGTGAAATTCCCAAGCAAATGGAGAATCAAAAGACTACATATAGTATTTAATTAATTAAAAATAAAATACACATCAAATAGGCATGGAATCATTTCTACATTATTCTCCTATGTTCACTGAGTAAGATAATATTTTTAATTTATTTTTATGATTTTTTACACCAAGTTATGATTTTTCTAAGTTAACTGATTTAAGTAAATCAATTAAATTCCTGATTTTTCTCCTTAAGTGAGTCAGCGCCAAATCATCCTACGACGCATCGAACTCCCATGTGACAGGCTCTAGTTGTAAGCCGCCTTCAGCGTCAGTTGCCACATGGCTGCGCTTTACGCACCGTCTTCTCATCTGGTGTGATATGATTTGTCCATTCGGTACACGCGTGATCCAACGGCTTCACAGCTTCGTCCCTAACTGGTATGTACAGAGAACCGTCCACACTAAAACCCTAAGATCTCTCTCGATACTCAACCAAATCGAGTGCAGTTTGTTCCTATATACTCTTCTGACCAAGATGAATCTATCTATATGACTAAATTAGCCTAAAATCAAGTCAACATGAATGGAGAATTAAAGCAAGCTCGGGAGGGGGGAAGAGTTTAATACCTTGGTCTGAGAGGGAATGCCTCAATCAGATGGTTGTAGAAGCTTTAGGAGGGTACACGAATCTCCCAGATAAAGCCTAAAGCTGTGGTGAATTATCTGGCTATGGATTTGACCGACCCGATTCAGGTGTTGATCAAAGTCTAGGTTAGGGTAGCTCTGTGATAGGGCTTTTGTGGGGGAACTTCTTCTCTCTGTATTGGGATGGTGTGGGCACAAGCAATAATATTTGGTTAAGTGTGTGGCTATGGGTAAATATGTTCTATTTTTGGTAAGGAATTGGGCTCTAAAATTGGCTGTAGACAGTAGCTATGGGTGGTTAAAGGCAGCGAGATTGCACTTAGGGAGGTTTGAGGAAGCTCTGGGGAGATTTTGGCAGGGCTTCAAAGGTCAAGTGTTGTGTCCCCTTTGGCTATGAGGGATGGCTTTTATAGCCATGGCCGAAGGTTGGAGCTCAGAGCTTCAATTTGGGTGCAATGGGGAGCTGAGTGGAGGGCTAAACGACGCCACCAACTAATCAGAGGTTGCCACCAAGGATGGGTTCAAATGGGTTTAAATTTGGGTTCGAAAACCATGATAAATCATACAGCAAAATTAATCTCCACCTCTTAAGAAATTGATTCCTCATTGCCTTGACTTTTGAAACCCAGTATGGAGTTCCAATTTCTCACCTCAAAAGCAGGGCAAAATTTTGGGTCGACATAAACTTTGCCAAAACCCCAACCTGATCATTCCAAAAACTTCCCCAACCACCTCGAAGACTATCACGATTGAAATTAAGCCACCTTGAGGCCTCTAACATTTTTGGAGCTGAAACTGCTCCGCCATTCATTAAGGTCATACATAGGCCCAAGTTCATCTCAAATTAGGCCAAGGACAAAGTGAACATTTCCATCAAACTCAATCGAGGCTACACCTCTTGAGGTCAGGTATGTGCCATGAACCCTAATTAGGCTTGGTTTGGACCTTTTTGAAAGGAGCCGTCATATCATGCCTAAAGAACTGTATATATGTGTTCTAAATGTGATGAAGCTTCAGGAACAAAAATTATGAAATTTGGTGCAAAATCTATCGAGATCTTACGCTCAAAACACGAATGACTCTTGGTTAACCGTCCCGCAGGGACGATGAACTGATGTTGTCCATTTTCGTGTACTGGAAATTGACAAATTCGATTGAGACAGACCGCTGATTCATCCATACGAAAGTGACCGAACCACGGGCCACCTCAGCGCCTACTTGTAAAGTTCCACAAATTGGAGGTTGCCGTGTGACACTTCGATGACTGAGGTTTGAGCTGGCATCGTGTCAAATTAATATGAAAATATGATTTTCCTATTTAAATAAATCAGGGAACTTTAAAAACTCATAACTTTGTAAGGAAAAATCACAAAAATAAAATAAAAATATCCCTGAACTCAGTAAATTAAGGAGAACAAAATAAAAATGAAATTAAAAAATATATTTTATTTTTTAATTAATTAATACTCTTTGGGGTATTTTAATTAATAAAAATTAAATAAAAATCTTAAAATTCCAAAATTCATAAAAATCATTCCTTTTATCCTTGGAAATGTCCCCTAATTTTTTCAAGGTTGTGAAAAATCCCTAAAATAAAGATAACTAGTTTTAACCATATTTTATAATTATTTTCAAAAGTAATTATAAAAAAATTAGAAATTTGCAAATTCAAATGGTAAATAATTAGGAAATTTAAGATGATTAAATTAACATCTGAAACAAAATTTTCAACCTCTAGAAAAATTCTAAAGTGACAATTTAGACATTTAGGGATAAAACTGTAAATTTTAAAATTTACACTTTAGCCCAAATCCCTTGAGTTCAAGCCAAATTGATTCCAAGTCAACATAAACCGTTGGGCTCAATCTAACTTAAACCCAAGTAAATTCAAATCTTTGGAACCCAAGCAAAATTCAAACCACCCCAAGTTAAATTCAAGTTAAAACTTAAACCCCTTAATTAGGTCTAACCCCAACCTAATTAAACCTTTAAGCCTTACCTAAATTACGCTTAATCAATTATAAAATCCTAATTAGGTCTAACCCTAATTAGACTAAGTTAAAACTTTAAGCATTACCTAAATTAGGCTTAACAACATTTTAAATCTTAATTAGTTCTAGTCATATTTGCCATAATTAAAGCTTAAGACTTACTTAAATTAGGCTTAATCGTCATTTAAAACCCTAATTAGGTCTAACCCCAATTAGACATAATTAAATCTTTAAGCCTTACCTAAGTTAGGCTTAATCAACCTTAAAACCCTAATTAAGTCTAACCCAAATAGAACAAATTAAAACTTTTAAGCCTTACCTAAATTAGGCTTAATCAACCTTAAAATCCTAATTAGTTCTAACTTCAATTAGACATAATTAAACCTTTAAGCATTACTTAAATTGGGCTCAACCACATTTTAAACCTTAATTAGGTCTAACCACACTAGACCTAATTAAACCTTTAAGGCTAACTTAAAATATGCTTAATCACCATTTTAAACCCTAATTAGGAATAACCCCAATTAGAACTAATTAAAACCATTAAACCTTACCTAAATTAGGTTTAATCAACTTGAAAATTTGAATTAGGTGACCCGACCCGCAATTACGCAGTAAATTAACTTCCAAAAGATGACAAAAAACTTGACCCAATTTATAAATAGCGGCTAGTGTGCAAAATATTAAATGATATAAAAATTAGAAAATATTATACACAGTAGGGGTACTACGCAAGTATACGTATCGTTTCAAGTAATATAGAGTTTTAATGGAGTCCCGTTTATCGATCCCACAGAGAAGTGAGGTAAGAGGTTCTTAGTCAAATTTTAGTCTACTACTAATAGTCCTTAGTTTGGAATGTTGATTAAAATTGTGTTTTATCTAGCAACTACTCCTAAATACAAGAGTTAAATGTAATAGTAACTATAACTAAATGCAAATAATAATTCTAAAGATAACCCTTTTTTGATGAATTGGTTTGGAGAATTTTGAGATATTAAAAACTACTATTCTTATGTAATGAAATTGATAATGTATAGGAATGAGATGCATTTAATATTGTATGTGCCAAATAAGAGCAATCCTATTCTTTACCCTTTGGTCCAGGCATAAAGAACATTGACTAATCCTATGCTTGGTTACTGAATCTGCGGCTAGGCTGGGAGGATACCGGCTCTCACTTCGGAGCTCCCAAGTTCCCCTCGCCTGAGGGCTAACAATCTACACTTCAGCACCCAAATGATAGGACCAAATTGAGGATTTTAGCCTGTCACTCTAAAATCTCCAATCCTACGCCCAATTAATATTATTTCCTTATTTATTTGCATTCAATCCCCGTGAACTTCACCATCCATGGAATTTGAATGTGATTCGTACTTAGTTGTAGAAAGCATAAACCTCTCGGATCTTATATTTTCACAACAAATTTTAACATTACAACTGGCCTTAATTGCAATGTAAATTAAGTGCAAGTAAAAACCATCACATTTATAATTAAATTTACTTCTACCATGCATCACAAAATCCTAAACATGATTTATACTCATTACAAAAGAAAAGTAAAAAGGAAAATAATGACATAATTTTCTCATGCCGCTATTTCCAAAGAAGAAGAAAAAGTAAGAGAGATACGTCACAAATCGCGAAGAAAACACAACGGAAAGTTCATGTAACCAAAGTAAATCCACTAGGTAAGTGTTTACAAAAACATAAGATAATGAAGAATAATACTTAGCTTTTTTCCTTTTGAAAGAAAGATGAAGATCTCTCTCATAAAGTCTCCCGATGATCCATGCAATGCTAGCGAAATTCCTTACAAATTCTCTTAAAATCTCCTCTCCAATCTCTCCAAAAGGGTAGAAATCTACATTTCTACTCCTATTCTAAAATCCCTAAACATTCTCTAAGTTTTTTTTTCACTTTTCTCCTCTATTTCACTACTCATTTCTAACATAAATTCGCCATTTTAAAGAGTATGGACAAAATTCTAAGAGTTCCCTCAAGCACCCCTTTGAAAAAGCGTCCAAATACGTCGAATTTAGGCCCAAAATCGCCAAAAGTTGGTCAAGAACCTTCCGGGCTCCATCGGCGGGTTCGAGCTCGCTGTCGGTGAGCTTTTCGGGTACTTTTAGGTGTTTTCTGGAAAATCTCGCCGTCAGCGAGATTGTGGCCGCCGTCGGAGAGCAGGCTCTGCATAGCTCCACCGTTTTGCTCCGTTTGGCTCTACTTTAGCTCCGATTCACCCCGTTTCAGTTGCATAGCCCTACAAAATAAGCATAAAAATAACATTTCTTTAAAGTGTAATCTCATTCAAAAACATGCAAGAAGTGTAAAAGAGATTAAGCAACAAAAGACTTATCAAAATGTGTTAGGGCAGAATTTCATTTCTTGCTCATTTTTGCTCCAAATTGCACCGTTTTTGTTTCCTTTTGCTCAAATCACCATTTCTTGTACCTAAAACCAAAAAAACATACAAAATACCTTCATTTAAAGTGTAATATCATAAAAAATGAGTAAAATTATATAGCAAAAAGTGTATATATTTTAGGCGTGTCAAAATCCCCTAAACTTAACTGTTACTTGTCCTCAAGTAACCCTTTTACTACATAAAAATATAACTCAGGGCAATGTACATTTCACCTTTAATACACTAAAATTTTTCATTCAAAAGAATATATTCGTTAGATTTTTAGAAAGAAATTCAGTAACTCAGGTTAACGCTACAGGTATAAGAATATTCAACAATCAAGTCAAAGGGTTCTAGTCTTCTATTTATTTCAAGATAAACCATAATTTGTCACATTAAGAGTGCCTTTAAAGATTATGTGAAAAATGAGTTCATGTAAACTACATCAGAATGTAGGCCAATACTTTAAATATAAATTTAGAAATGAAATCAAGTTTTCCCTTTAGAGTGACTCAAGTTAAGCCAATTTTTTATTAGGCATCTCCTCATAAATATTTTTCATTCTTTCTTTTTTTTTCTTTTCTTTCGGGATCATTTTCAATCCTCCTTTTTTCACTCTCTTTTCTTTTTCTCTCTTTTTTTTAAATGAGGATTACTATATCTGGAGAGCCTGTAATGATTTTGAACTTCACTCTCCTCTTTCAAAAGTTCTAACATGAAACACATCCTTACTTTATAATTAGGTATGAGGCTTTATTATTCATCATAAAGTCACAATATCTTCTTAACACACAATACTTTAAGTCTCTTAACATTTCAAAAATACAGCTTTCTTTACTTTAAATAGTTAACTATAATCAAATTCTTTCATACCAAATATCTTACCCTTATAAATTTAACCTTTTTGCTAAAAAATTTCATCCAATCCTTCCATAATATTCAACTGAAATAAAAAGTTTTTTTATCTCAAGTTAGGTTCAATTGCTAGAAGTTATGCTAATAATTTTTGAAAATATAATAATTGAGAACAAATAAGAGTTAATATTTTTCTTCCCCCCAAACTTAAATTTTAAAATATTTTGCAATTAATTCCATAAAATGTAGCAGGAAGAAAAAGTAAAGGTTGAATCTACTTGCTACTACAAGATCCTATCAAATTCATATACATGCATAATCAGGATAGAAAGACTATAGGAGAAAGTAAAGCTAACCTAAAACATGCTTGTAATAAAATTACACTAAAATGAAGTATTTTCACATTAAAATTTTATTTTTCTTCTTACCCCCAAACTTAATTTTTAACATATATAACATTCAGTACAGAAAATATAAGCAAGAAGAAAAATAGTTTAGAAATTCTATCTACCAAAATGTCTATCAAATAAGATCTATAATTATTAATCAGGATATAAATCATGTAGCAAAAAGTAAATCTAAACTAATCATGCCAGAATGAAATTAACTAAACCAAAGTCTAACTAGCATAGCAAGTATCAGGAAGGGAATATAAAAATGTTCTTCAAAACCTAAATAAAGTTGTAACACAAACATAAACACACAATTCAAATACAATCACAAATGATAAATGAGGTCAATTCATCCTTTAACTCAACTAATCTCACTACGTTACCTTCAATTTCTAACAGAATCACTACACTATTAAATTAGGTACTTTAAAATGATTTTATATATTATAATCCCAAGAATAAGATTACTCATGATATATTGGCTCCTAGGCACCAATCTCAGGCATCGCCTAATCCTTATAATTAATCACCTTTAACAGTTATAATGATAGTGTAAGATCATCCACATGGTATTCATCAAATAGGTTCATGACTCATACCTAATGAAAGTAAAGTTAGAGAAAAGAAGTATCAAAATTGAGATAGATATGTTACAATTTAAATTCATGGTATCTCTTGTAAAACTCAAGTCCGGGTGAGACCCGAGTTGTAGTGAACTCGTCAATCCAACTACTACAAGAGAACATAAAAGTCTAACCACAGTAAGAAGTTAAGGAATCACCTCCCTCATGACACACAAAGAGCAAATAAAACTACTAATAATCCAAACATCTACCAGTCATCAATCAAACTGATCAATCCATAATGACATATAAAGATCAAGTCTATCCACTCTAAAGCAAACACCATACAATACTAACAATCATGACTCTCAAGCACACTAAATCAAAGCACACTGATAACTATAGGTTGCCTCCCATAAAGCGCTTGGTTTAACGTCGTCAGCCCAACAAATGATTCCACCTGGATGAAAATTCCAATTAAGTAATCCTCGATGAATCACCCAATCTTTTTCAGATCCATGGATTCCTACAGAATTCTCAAATTTTAATTTTTCATTCAGCTCTTCCTTTTCAGATGGATTTATATCATTTTTCCTCATATTTCTTTCTAGATTCAATATTCTTCTATTGATTTTCTGAAATTGCATATTAATATCATCCTTGAAATTTATAAGAAATGGATCTTTATAAGATACTTCAATATCTCCTAAATTTTGGATCAGATTCTCTTTAAATAATTTAGATTCTGGATCAAATTCTTCTATGTCACTCTTCTGTTTCAAGTTATCTTCCAATTCTTCCCATTTATAATTATTAAGTGATCGAGGATCTATCTTAGTTGAGGAAATAAGTTTTTCTAATTCCTTAGGAATTTCTTCCAATGGTCTTCCAATATCCTTATCCTCTTTTCTCAGCTCAAAGTTCTTTTGAAATTTATTCTTAAATTCTCTTCCAAGTCCTAGTTCAATAATTTTATCTTGTTCATCATTTAATTCAGGTTTTTCTTGTGATTGAGTCGTATCTAAAGATATAAAGACTGGTTGTGTAGATGAATTCCCTAAATAGGTAGGATTTAAAATTGTGTGGGGTACATTCATCTTAAGTTCATGAGATTTTTCAAGAGATGGAATTAAAAGTTTACTATTTTTTGTAGCGTCCATCATTTCACATCTCTCCTGAACATACATACAATCTTCTTTAAGTAATTTTTTGAATCATCATTAAAATCTATTTCAATCTCATCTTTTAACTTACTCTCAAAATTTTCTTGGAAATGGTCTTTACTTAGATAATCAATTTCATCCATCCAAAAACAATCATCATCTTTTCTCTCAGCTAGATAATTCATAGTCTTTAATACATCAAAAGTGACTTCATGGTCATTAATATTTATAGCCAACTCTCCTTTTTGCACATCTATCATAGCTTGTCCAGTAACAAGGAAAGGTCTCCTTAAAATAATTGAAATTTCTTTATCTTCCTCCATATCTAATACAATAAAGTCCAAAGGAAAGATAAATTTATCCACTTTAACAAGCATGTCTTCTATAACTCCTTTTGGATAAATGATAGATCGATCAGCTAATAGAAGGGTTACAGTAGTGGGAGAAATATCGACTAAACCTAACCTTCTAAATATAGATAGAGGCATCACATTAATGCTCACTCCTAAATCACATAAAACTTTTCCACATAATCTTTTTCTAATTACACAAAGAATTGTAAAACTACAAGGATCTTTAAGTTTTAGAGGAAAATTTTTCTGAAGTATAGCGCTACACTCCTTACTTAGTACAACTGTCTCGTAATCCCCAAATTTCCTTTTCTTGTTTAATATATCCTTCATAAACTTTGCATAATTTGGCATCTGTTCCAAAGCTTCAGTGAAATGAATATTTATCGTTAACTTCTTAAGTACTTTCATGAACTTTAAAAAATTTTTATCCAACTTATGTTGTCTAAGTCTTTGAGGAAATGGAGGTGGTGGTCTTTCCAAACTGATTTTAGTTGGAGATATTAATTTTTCCAGATCCTTAGAAATATGTTTTTCAGGTCTTTTAGTTTCCTTTATTTCTCTCACAACATCTTCTTCTTTTCTAACCACATCCTCTTTCTCTCTTCCACTTTTTAATTAGACAGCTTCTACATGCTCATTAGTGTTCTCTTTAGGGTTGATCTCAATGTTGCTAGGAAGTGTTCCTTTGGGTCTATTGCTAAGTGAATTAGCAATTTCTCCCAGTTGATTCTCTATGTTTCTAATTGCAGCATTTTGACTTTGCAACTGGTTTCCCATTTGCAATACCACTTCTTCCATAGACATCTTCTTATCCTCAAATTGTTGATCATTGTTAGAGTCTGATGGATATGAAGGTCTGTAGTTTGTTTTCCTCTGATTATTCCAACTTCCATTACGATTTGCAAGAGTATTTTTTCATTGTTGGTTTCCACCGTCAGTAGTATGATTCCAGTTAAAATTAGGATGGTTCTCCCAACTTGGGTTGTAAAAGTTAGAATATAGGTTGTTTATGATATTTAAAGCATCATATGATAAGTTGGAATCAATTATAGGCCATAATGAACTTTCCTCACTTACATGAGTAAATTGAGGTTGGTTCATTCCAATTTAGTCCAACTTCCTTGATATTGCAGCAATTAGAGATGCAAGAATTGACATCGCATTTGTATCATGAACAATAGCTACATTTTTATGATTTACCCTTGTAGAGGGCCATTGAAATTCATTTGTAGCCATTTTTTCAATTAATGCATACTCTTCATCAAATGTTTTTGACATTAATGACCCACCAGCAGTAGCATCAATTATAGACCTAAGGAATTCTACTAACCCATTATAAAAAGTTTGAATGATTAACCAATCGTGCAGAGCATGGTGTTGACACTTTCTTAAGAGTTCCTTAAATCTTTCTCAGGCTTCGTATATTGATTCTCCTTCATATTGACAAAATGAGATAATATCATTTCTAAGTTTAGTAGTCCTTGAAGGTGGAAAATACTTAGCTAAGAATTTCTGAGTTAACTCCTCCCAATTTTTAATAGAGCTAGGTGCTAATGAGTATAACCACATTTTAGTCTTATCCCTTAGTGAGAAAGGAAAAAGCCTCAGTCTAATAGCATCGTCTGACATACCGTTATAACGAAATATAACACAAAGTTCTAGAAAATTTGATAAGTGTAAATAGGGATCATCTGAAGAAGTTCCCCCAAACTGATTGTTCTGCACCAGTTGGATAATCTCAGGATTTATTTCAAATGAATCAGCTTCTACGATAGGGTTTTTTATAATTGAGTAAATTTCATCTCACATAGGATTTATGTAATCCCTTAATGATTTATGATGATTTTCTAAGTTAGTATTTTGAATGTTTTTCATTTCCATTTCTAGTTTTTCGAGTTTTTTCTATATTTTTATTTTTTTATTTTTTTCAAACTTGGGATCATAAGGTACAAGTCCTACAGATCCTTTGTTTCTCATACGCAACATAACAAACAATACATTAACAATTAAACAAATAATAAATGAAATATATTTAACACAACAAAACATTTTCACGAACACCTTATTTTTCATATAAACAATTTTTTTGTTTTTTTTTTCACAACACTTTATCATATAATAACATTTTTCACACAAAAATAGTTTTTACGATACTACAGTTTTCCAAGTTTAAACCTAATTACTTCAACTAAAATTCTCCTAAAGTTCTTATCGAAGCTTCCCCGGCAACGGCGCCAAAAACTTGACCCGACCCGCAATTACGCAGTAAATTAATTTCCAAAAGATGGCAAAAAAACTTGACTCGATTTATAAATAGCGGCTAGTATGCAAAATCTAAAATGATATAAAAATTAGAAAATATTTTACACACTAGGGGTACTACGCAAGCATACATATCGTTTCAAGTAATATAGAGTTTTAATGGAGTCCCGTTTATCGATCCCACAGAGAAGCGAGGTAAGAGGTTCTTAGTCAAATTCTAGTCTACTACTAATAGTCCTTAGTTTGGAATGTTGATTAAAATTGTGTTTTATCTAGCAACTACTCTTAAATACAAGAGTTAAATGTAATAGTAACTATAACTAAATGCAAATAAAAATTCTAAAGATAACCCTTTTTGGATGAATTGGTTTGAAGAATTTTGAGATATTAAAAATATTATTCTTATGTAATGAAATTGATAATGTATAGGAATGAGATGTATTTAATATTGTATGTGTCAAATAGGAGCAATCATATTCTTTACCCTTTGGTCCAGGCATAAAGAACATTAACTAATCCTATGCGTTGCTATCGAATCTATGGCTAGCTGGGAGGATAGCGGCTCTCACTTCGGAGCTCCCACGTTCCCCTCGTCTGAGGGCTAACAATCTACACTTCAGCACCCAAAGGATATGACCGAATTGAGGATTTTAGCCTATCACTCTAAAATCTCCAATTCTACGCCCGATTAATATTATTTCCTTATTTATTTGCATTCAATCCCCATGAACTTCACCATCCATGGAATTTGAATGTGGTTCAAATTTAGTTGTAGAAAGTATAACCCTCTCGGATTGTATGTTTTCAGAACAAATTTTAACATTACAACAGGCCTTAATTGCAATGTAAATTAAGTACAAGTAAAAATCATCACATTTATAATTAAATTTACTTCTACCATGCATCACAAAATCCTAAACATGATTTCTACTCATTACAAAAGAAAAGTAAAAGGAAAATAATAGCATAATCTTCTCATTCCGCTATTTCCAAAGAATAAGAAAAAGTAAGAGAGATACGTCACAAAACGCGAAGAAAACACAATAGAAACTTCATGTAACCAAAGTAAATCCACTAGGTAAGTGTTTATAAAAACATAAGATAATGAAGAACAATACTTAGCTTTTTCCTTTTGAAAGAAAAACGAAGATCTCTCCCATAAAGTCTCCCGGAGATCCATACAATGCTAGCAAAATCGCTTACAAATTCTCTCAAAATCTCCTCTTCAATCTCTCCAAAAGAGAAGAAATCTACATTTCTACTTCTATTCTAAAATCCCTAAACATTCTCCAAGTTTTTTTTTCACTTTTCTCCTCTATTTCTCTACTCATTTCTAACATAAATTTGCCATTTTAAAGAGTATGGACGAATTTCTAAGAGTTCCCTCCAGCACCACTTCAAAAAAGCATCCAAATACGTCGAATTTAGGCCTAAAACCGCCAAAAGTCTATCAAGATCCTTCCGGGCGTCGTCGGTGGGTTCGAGCTCACTGTCGGTGAGCTTTTCGGGAACTTTTCGGAGTTTTCTGGAAAATCTGCGAGATCGTGGCCGCCGTCGGCGAGTAGGCTTTGTGCAGCTCCACCGTTTTGCTCCGTTTTGCTCTGTTTTAGCTCTGATTCGCCTCGTTTCAGTTGCGTTGCGTTCGTAACAGATAGCCCTACAAAATAATCATAAAAACAACCTTTTTTTAAATTGTAATCTCATTCAAAAATATGCAAGAAGTGTAAAAGAGATTAAGCATCAAAAGACTTATCGAAAGGTGTCAGGGCAGAATTTCATTTCTTGCTCATTTTTTGCTCCAAATTGCACTGTTTTTGTTTCCTTTTGCTCCAATCACCATTTCTTGTACCTAAAACCAAAAAACATACAAAATAACTTCCTTTAAAGTGTAATATCATAAAAGATGAGTAAAATGATATAGCAAAAAACGTATATATTTTAGGCGTGTCATTAGGTTTAACACCAATTAGACCTAATTAAACCTTTAAGCCTTACCTAAATTGGGTTTAACCACATTTTAAAACCTAATTAGGTTTAAACACATTAGACCTAATTAAACCTTTAAACCTGACATAAATTGAGATTAATTACCTTTTTAAACCCTAATTGGATCTAACCCCTATTATACCTAATTAAAACCTTTAAGCCTTACCTAAATTAAGCTTAATCAACTTTAAAACCCTAATTTGGTCTAGCCTCAATTAGTTCTATTTAAACCTTTAAGCCTTACCTCAATTGGGCTTAACCACATTTTATACCCTCATTAGACCTGAATCCTATAAGACCTAATTAAAATCATGTCTTACCTAAATTAGGCTTAAACACCACTTAAATCCTAATTAAGTTAACCCATATTATATATAATTAATCCCTTAAACCCTATTTAAATTATATTTAATTAACCTTAAACCTTAGGTCATAACACACATTAGACCTAAAACACAACCTCAAATTTAGGCTCAACCCAACTTGAACATAACCCTAAAATGTTAGGTCTAACTTAGCTTGGACTCAACCCAAACTTAAAACATGAACTTACACACCTTTAGGCTCAGCCTATATTGAACTTAACTTAAAATCTTTAGGTTCAATCCAGTTCAGATCGAACCTTAAATGTGTTGGTTCTAATTCACTTTGACTCAACCTAAACCCTCAGGTTGAACCTAACTTGAACATGAGTCGACCAAAACCCTTAAGTTCAACCTAACTTAACCCTAAGTCGACCAAAACCATTAAGTTCAACCTCATTTAAATCTGAGTCAACCAAAAACCTTAAAGTTCAATTTAACCTGAATCTAATTCATCGAAACCTTAAGTTCAACATACATTGAATCTAAACCTTTGTCTGTCTCCAAATGGTATAAGGGAGTTTTAATTTAATTTAATATATATATATATATATATATATAATTTGGAAAATATTATTTTTAATTTTAAAAACAATGAAATCAAAATGATATGATATATGCAATAGTTTAAATAATCAAGCACTGCACAACAAGCCAAGTTCTATCCCGAAGAATGGATACATTGATTAGAGGTGTGACTTGATCAAATAAACTAAATAATCTATGACATCCGTTTGGTCTGCGAACCATTTATATTGATTGAAAACTTCTCCTATCTAATATGAAATAACTATATATGGTTTTTTATTAATTTAGGGTCTTTAGGTTTCCGATGAGGGCAAGCTCTTATAGTTAATTACAACTTAGATAACTGAAGTCACCTAAGAAAACTCTTGATTTATATCAGAAAATATTAATTTCATGGCTTCCAAATGGTAGGATCTTCAGAGTAATGTGGTAATAGGAAATCCAATATGTGAGTGGCTCAAGTTTGGAACTATTATTACAAGAATCTAAAGGGAGAGAAAGCACAGCTCCAAGAAGAATCTTGGTGATTTCCAAACTATCATATTGTTTAGCTTCAATTTGAGATAATTATTTAATGTTTCATTCTGCCAATTTTATTATTTAGGGCTTACATCCACTATACCGATCATGTGCATAGCCTGGAAGGTAAGAGGATTTATGTCATATCTGATGACAACCTCAAAATCCTAGGACAACTTAGGGCTTATATTCCACAAGGTGCAAAGTCCTAAATAGATAAAGTGAGGGCTTAAGTTGCACTAGGCAAACTACCTCAAAGTCCTATGGCTTGTTTGTTTATTTTTAAGGAATGAATTTTGTTGTTGAAGATGACCATACTGCCCACTGTGTATGCTTCAAGCTCCTCGTTGCAGCAGGTATAATTTTAGAGGTATCAAATTGAAGAGATGAGAGAAGTGTCATGTTTTAGAGATGTTTAAATTGATGTGTCTTAATGTCTTATTAGGGGAATATTTAAGTTGATTATAGCGATACCGGTTAGTATCTCACGACCCTTATTCTGACACTACTATTTTTTCTGATTCACTAAGTCCATACGCATTTACCAAATTCAACTAAATGAATTCAGTACTTTCTTTCAAATCGTGAGAAATCTCTTTAGCAACCATAGGTTGCCTCCTCCGAGGGATTCCCACTCATATGATGGAGACGTTTTAATTTAGTTGTAATTGTGATTTTATTTTATTTGTGATTAAATTTTGAGTTGTCTTATATTTTGTTTTGTTGTGGCAGTGAATTTAATTTTTGTTTGTTTTTATTTTGTGATTATCTTAAAGGTTTCAATTTTAACTCGCGAATTTTATAAGCGGGAAAATTCAAGAAAAGAAAACGTTGTAAACTGTAAAGGCGTACCAGTCTTCTTCTCCGCTCTAACCAAAAGTTTAACCTTTTACATTGCATATATAATTTTGCCGGGAATTTAAAATTTCATGACAGAAAACGGGAAAAATGAGTTGTAAAGTAACTACCAAATCCTATGCCATAACTTGGTGAGCTCCTTTTTGTTCATTTATGAGAATGTTTTTTTTTAGCAAAGTATAATATGTTTGATTGCTCTCCAAGATATCGAGAAGACTTGTGAAAAGTTCCAGGGAACACCCTAAGTATTTCACAACCCTTTTGAATTGTCTCGAGTTCATTTGAACTTATTATACTTGCTAAATGACTCATTCACAATATACCCTTATATTCAATCATCATTGATGTTTTAATTATCCCAGTGGGGTAACCATCACTTGATATTTCATTTATAAATTGTGTGGGTAAAGGCCCTTAGAGGCAAATTTATTTATTAAGAATTTAGCCAATTTAATTTTAGAGTTGAGCTTGTAGTGTTTTATAATGCTTAATGTTGATTATATGTCATTTTTCTAAACCTTATTAAGTCAAATTAGATTAAAACTAGCTCGCTACTAAGCCCTTAAAACTTAATGAGTAAATTTGCAATTTTAAGAAATATTAAGTTTGAGATGCATTTAATCCTTATCAATATATTGAATTGTTATGAAACCATTAGTCAGGGCTTTTAAATTAGGGTATTATTACCTTCCAAAATCAAACCCCTTTCTTCATAATCATTTTAATTTCAATTATCTTCCAATTATAACAATTAAGAAAATTACCATTTTATTCTTAATATGGAAAATGAAAGATTGGTTTCTACTATTAAGTCCCTTCTATTTCAATCATCTAAGTATGGCAATTATGATCATTCATTACTTGTTTCCTTTTGGTTAGGCTTAAATATTTGATTAAGGCATAAACTTCAAAATTACAATTTTGCCCTTAAGACCTTACACTTTATAATTTATTAAATTCAGGAATTTGTATATTATCCTACTTATGGGACACTTAAAACATCATAGGAGAAAATGTGATTTTTCTGATTTTAATTTAATTTTTATAATTATTTTGATGTAAAAATAGGGATTTTTAAAGTAAATTCAACAACAGCCAAATTAAATTATCTATCCTTAAGAAAATTATTTTAGGTTTACCAAGTTTAGAGGACCAGTTGGATCAATTTCCATGATTTTTTTAGTTTTAATTTAATTATTAGAATTATTTATCTGTTTTAAGTATAAATTAAATATAAAATATTATTTAAGTTGAAAAATTAAGTTTTATATTTTTCTTAAATCTCTATAAGTTTGAGAATCCCAAAGAAACAAGTTCTATATTTTTATGATTTTTATTTTAATTATGTGAATTATTTTAGTGAGAAATTACAAAAAATCCATTTTTAGCCTTTAAAAAAATTATTTTAAGCCTTTAAAAATTGATATCTTTACTTAAAGAATTACAAAAATTACTTTAATGGTTCCCAAATGGTCAAGAGACCAAATGTGTAATTTTTGTGGTTTTTATTATTTTTAAATATTTTAAAATTATTTAAATATTAAAATATAATATGAAAATTAAATATTTGTTCTAACTCCCATTTTATTTTTCTTAAGTTCCTCTAGTTACTAGGAGCTACCAAATCTAATTTCGTAAATTTTTTAATTATATTTTAATTATTATAATTATTTTAGCTCCAAAAATGTCGTTTAACTTGAAAATTTATTTTAGTGGGTAAATTAACTCCAATTAACTTTAATTTTTTATGGGGAGTTACTCTGCTTATTATTAAGAGTAAAGGGTCATTTTTATGATTTTTGCATTTTCATTTTTAATTATTTAATTTATAAATGATTTTAATGAGTTAATTACCGTTAGTGTCATTCTTAATTATTTAAACCTATTTTATATTTTTCCTAGGGTCCTCTGACCACAGTGAACCTACCAAAGTAAGTTTTGTATTTTTTTAATTAATATTTAATTATTATAATTTTTATACCAAAATAAAGTGGATTAGCTTGGACTTTAGGGATCTTTGGCTATAGATGCCCCTTGACCTTGGAATGATCAGGAAAGACTCCTAACCACAGAGCCTTTAAGCCCTCCAAACCTCATGCCATGGTGAAATGTATGGAGCAAATTATGGCTTAAATATTATTTAATGTATTTAATTAATAAAAAATAAAATATAAGTCAAATAACATCAAATTTATTTCAACATTGTTCTCCTTTGTTCACTAAACATTATAGTATTTTTATTTTATTTTTGTGATGTGTCTATACCAAGTTATGGATTTTCTAAGCTTTTTTATTTAAATAATTCAAAATAATCTTATTTTTCTATTTAAACATGTGGAGACGTGTCATCTTTGGCATCTCTGAAGCCTCCACGCGTTGCTCCTCCATTTGATGTCACCTTCTGACTCAGCGGCTACACGTCCGTGCTTTATGCATCGAAAGATCGTCTGACGCAATTAGAGCATGTTTTCATTCATTTTCCTCTCTTTTACTTTAGGAGTCACCAGCCTGTCGATCTTCGAATACTTCCCCAATTCGAATAAATCTCCTTCTCGAGTCAAATAAGTGATTCGAAGAGGAGAGGAACCGAATAAGAAGGGACATACGACAATGCGACAAACAAGAGAAAATGCAAAACGTGGAGAGCCTACATGAGGCAAACCTCATAAGAATAGGTTAAGAGTGTTTTCCCAAACAAGATCGGGTGAATGCACCTTGGACCAATATCCGTGAAAGAATGCCTACGTAGACTACCCATAACCAGAGATTCAGGTGTAGGTGTCTGTTCTGGGATCAACAACACTTTCAAGGGGACATATCCCACTTGGTTAATTACATC
This sequence comes from Papilionanthe hookeriana x Papilionanthe teres, assembly GCA_022702705.1. Taxonomy (NCBI): domain Eukaryota; kingdom Viridiplantae; phylum Streptophyta; class Magnoliopsida; order Asparagales; family Orchidaceae; genus Papilionanthe; species Papilionanthe hookeriana x Papilionanthe teres. The sequence continues at coordinate 74,937,709 of CM040427.1, read as the reverse complement.
TTGGGGGGTACCCAAAAATAGATAAAAGGAGTTTCGATTATATTATCATGAACCTGGGGGAATAAGTACTCAATGGAAGGTCATTCTGTGTGGGAAAGCCCTGATGCTTTCAAAGCTCTCGCTATACCACAAGACAGAGAGTGAGTGTGTCACAGTCCCTACATGGGTAACAGACTCATCAGAATACGAGGCCAACGGAATAACCTGAATAATCTTGACGGGGATATCCCAACAGTTTAAAGCACGTTCGGGCTATAAGGGCATATGACAAATCGTCGTAACCCAAACAAGCGGCAGTTCATCGGCATTAGGCCGTCAAAATGATATCAACGAAGTAAAGGAGCGAAAGGGCTCAACAGGGGTAGTCAAAAGGGAGGAGTAATCTTAAAGGGTATAGGTGGCCAAGTCGGGGTACCACGGACCTGTCATCCAAAGCCAGTAGGTCCCTAAGTTTACCGGTCGTGAAGGTAGTTGACCCAACAAGTCTTGAGATCCCCAGTCAGCAATTCAAGAATTGCGTCGTCCACGGGCACCTTGGTAGCCCTAAGGTTAAAGGAATGAAACTCTATCATATGACCATAAGTTGGAGCTCCAAGAGGTGAGCCTTACACCTGCCAAAGTGGCAAGGATGCATCAGAAAAGAAAAAGAAATGGAGGTTCAGCTACAAAGCTGAAAACGCTCCCAACAAAAGGACTTACACCTCGTCTGGGTCGAGGAGCCTTCTAACACCCTAGGTGTACTAGACAACCACCTATAAAGGTATGCTAGGCCAGGCAGGTTGGAGAAGCACAGGGACTCCTTCTCGGGACATGCAATTATGAATGCAGTTATCTAGAACGATCCTTAAGTATTATGGAGGCCCTATTAATATATGCAGGAAATAAAAGTTGAGCTTCTTAAAGTCCTAAATATTTTAATCCTAAATTTTAATTATCTTGAATATTTATTTAGGATTTTGTAGAAAAATTAGAAATTTAAGTCCTAATTAGTCTATATTGTATCATGAAATCCCAGATCACAGAAAATAACAAGGAAAACATTCAAACATGCAGACATGCAAGTATGCAATAAAGTAGAAAATAAAGCACTCCATAATAAATTAAAAGAGGCCAAAATGCCGCTAGACCGGCAACATATCCCAGATAAAGCAAGAAAGCAATCGGACTCCGCATATACATGCCTGATCCTAATTCTATACATCAATATGAAAATGCAGAATTAAGATACGGGACACGAGCATTTGCTCCTGGTCCCCTCCACGTGGTTCTTGCAACAAAGCTCCTCGAAACCCATGCCCATTTCTTATTTATACTACAGGACTCTCCTAGACTCTAAAAGGACATGAGAAAAGAATAGACTCGATCTTGCATGAAAATAAGTATTAGCGGGAAAACTCACATGCATATGACATATAATGAGCCATGCCTTATAAGTGGGGGAGCTAAATAGCATCTGCAAGCAAATTATTAGAAATCATCACTTCCTCCCCCCATAGCGATACCTGTGCACATAAAGGCAAGATGCCCTACAGAAAAGCGCCCTAACACACTACCATAAATATGCAGCATGTAGTCACATCACAAGCATAGTGCAAAAGAAATATGTATGGCTAGAGCAACCAATCCAGCAAAGAACATAGCCAGACATAAAAAAAAACTACCTAGCAACCTAATCCTAGCCTAACACATCATCTAACGAAGAGTGCATTAATCTAGTGCCTAAGTGCGGGGAAAGTCTGGGTATAGTATGAGTTTGACGGGGTCGCCGCACCGGCCCTGACCTAAAGATCCGAAGGATCTAAGGGCGTCACAAAGAGGGGTGACACGAGTTAGATCCATAGGATCCTCAGCACAGTCATACTCATGCAATCCCGATGACTTAACTCGCATTGCTCACCGGGATCAACCCAACAAGCAATGCTAGTTAAGGCATCGCGAATGACACGGGGTCACTCTCCTAACGAGCCTGGCTTGTTACCATGCAAAATGGAAATACAAATGCAGACAGTCATGTGACAGAAGTCATGAGTGTACCGTGGGGCAGTGACTCAGGAAAAGATGGGCATACCATGGAAGCAGCAGCCAGAACAAATGGGTGTGTCGTAGCGGCAGTGACTCGGAGGTGGGTGTGCCGTGGAGAGAGGGGCCTGAGCAAATGGGTGTGTCATAGAGGCAGTGACCCGAAGGATGGGCATATCGTGGAGACAGAGGCCTGAGAGAATGGGTGTATCACAGTGACTCGAAGATGGACATGCCCTGGAGGTAGCGGCCCAAGGAAGGTGTGCTGAGGTGGTAGTGACCAAACTCGATGCAGGAAAACATATTTGAGGCAAGATGCAAGTAAACAGACATACACATGCACATGTAATGATGCAAGTATTGGTCAACCGGGTCGGAGTACACAGTCGAGCTGAAGTGTTGCGTCGACATGTCCGGGGCGACCGATCGAGGCATAAGTGGTGTCAATCGGTCCAAGATGACCGATTGAGGCACAAGTAGTGTAAGTGCAAATGCAACATGCAATATGCAAAGTATAAAGTGCAAATGCAAGGTGCAAGGTGCAAAGTGCAAATGTGAGATATGACATGCATGGCATATGCATGCAAACAATGAGGTGCAAGTGACCACATGTGATAGCGAGTCACACTCATGGTAATGACCTCGCATGGGAAACCTAGGGCTGAGACCCTTGGATGTGCAGCCTTGTCGCCTCTTGCTTTGGTGAGCAAATGTGGGGAGTCTCTCCTCGGATCTCTGAAGGGGAAAGTCTCCATGACGTCGCGAAATGGGCTGGCTATAAAGCTTTTCCAATTTGGTGAACTCCTCCAGACTTTGCAAAACGAGCCAACTATAAAGCTTATCTCGCTTTGCCAAGTCTGACATCTCAATTTCTCAAAGTAAAACTGGAGAATCCAGAGCAAGGGGAGTGAAGGACTCCAACCCATAGGGACTGGTGCTAAGGCTCACAACAACGGGGAGACAGTCGGCTCTACAGAGGGTGTTTGGCCACGTACGAGATTCCTACCCTACATCTTCCTCAAGGGAAATCAACGATCCATCACATAGGCACTTGGTCGAATTGGCGTCACGCCGGCACATGCACCCCGTGTAGGCGACCGAACCCACACGTCTACAAAGAACTAAACCTAAAGCGAACTAGGAGTTTCGGGGAATCTCACCACCGTGACCCAACAAATATATCATAGCATATAAAAATTTGCGACCAAAATTTACCTTTTCGGGAGGGTTTGGGTGAACCTCTACATGCCATGACATCGTCATCACCCCAGCGACGACGAAGAGCTTTGAAGAGGTCGCCGACAAAGGTTTCGGCGAGACTAGGAGACGGGCCGCATGAGCATGAGTTCAGCCTAGGGCAGCATTTCAAAAGGAGATCGCTGCGACAACCTCGCCGACAAGAGACATTCAGCGTATATGAGCCTTCGGAGAGATTGTCGCCTCTCTTTATATATATATATATATATATATATATATATTAGACACATTTAGGCTCTCTTATAGAAGGGGAGAGGAGCTAGAAGGCTCACCGACGGTCTGTTGGTGAAGGAAAGTTCGCCGGAGGGGCAAAAGAAATGTCGCTGGAGGGAGGCCGGTTCATTGCAAACTCGGCGCCATCCAAGAAGTAGGGTTGACGGACGTCGTCGGTGAGGAGGTGAGGGGCATGGGGCTGTCCTTTGTGAAAAACCAACCAGAGGGGAGGTCTTCTCGCTAAACAAAAGGGCAGCTCGAGGAAGACGAAGCACAGCCAACTGGTTTGCGATGTTCTCATCTCACGGAGAGGCGGATGCGCTAAAATTAGATGAGATCTGGAGAGAGAGAGAGCTCCATGCGTGGGTTAAAATAACAGATATTATCCTTTCTTTATTATTTATTTATTTATTTATTTATTTATTTATTTTTTGACATCCGCATATCTGCATGTGTGAAGTGAGGTGAAAAAAATAAGAGAGGGAGAGCCCGTGAGCAGGCATGCGTGGGTTTAGAGGGCAATCCTTTTTTTTTTAAATTTTTTTTTTAATTTTTTTTTAAAATAACTTTTCGCTTGGGTAAACGCATGATATGGGGAAGAGAGAGGGAGCATCTCATATATATATATATATATTGAAAGTTGCTTGTGTGATAGCTGATAGGATAGAAAAAGGATAACATTTTTTTTCCTTTTTTTTAACTAGTAATAATAATATTATTACATTACAATAATAGTAATTATTATTATTATTCAATTAAACGTCTCCATGTGCATTTTCGGCGAACATGTTATCGCAGTGAAATGATCATCCCCTCTAGATAAAATCAACATTTCAGACGTACTGGTGTGGTCTGTTTCGTCGTTCAGGATCGTTCGGACCACTTTTTCGGTGATTTAGCACAACACGATATCTCATGTATTTTTAATCCGCTCGCGAAGCCGTAGTGAAATGAATGTCCTCCCCTAAGTAATATTGACGTTCTGGACACACTCGTATAGTCCGTTTTATCGTCTGAAGTCGTTTGAATAGGCTCGCTGGTCAACGAGTTAATTTGAGTCAATTTCACGCGCACCGCAGTGAATGATGTTCGTCGACCCGATCAGAGTCTTCTGTTGTGCAAAATGCCGACTGGCTTTCGCATAAACGAAAGCCAAAGCCTAGCAGAATATCCCTGGCTATGTGCCCCTCAACATACGCCGAAATGTCTTAAATGGATGTCTTGTGCTATAGGGTTCAGCACATGCATCAAGCAAGGTTCACTGGCGCTCGAGCAGACATCCTACACTCGTAACGTCAAAAATTGATGCCAACAAAGCCGTTCGTTCAACACACGTGCAAACGAACAACATCTGTTCATTGTCCCCAATAGGTTCATTCCGAGAGTCGCCCACCTTCTAGCCATAAGAACTCAAGCTACATTCAACCAAATCAAATGCAGTATACATGTATGGAGAGCAAAAATAGGCTCTGGTTAAGGTGAGAGCTCTATACTTTGGTCTTAAAGGTTAGGCCTCAATCAGAAATATTCAGCACGTTCATGAGGATCTCACGAAGCTCCTCCAAGCCCCAATTTAAGCTCTTGTCGGGTCTACACCAGAGTTCGATCAGAGAGAAATTTCGGGTATGAAGAAAATCTGGGTAGGAGAGGCTATATGATGGAGCTTTTGTGAGGGTCTTTGTTTTGCCTTGTGATGGTGTGGGGGAAATCAATTTGGAGTTTGGTGTAGTGTAGGGCTGTGACAGAAAATGTTTGGTTTTGTCTGATTTTGAGCTCCAAAATTGAGCTCAGGCAGTGGAGGAGATGGTTAGGAAATGGTTGGGTTAAGCTTAGGAAGGTTGGGAGAGGCTCTAGAAGCAATTGGACAGAGTTTCCCCTTGCTTCAGTGTGTTCTCCTTACTTGGCCGTGAAGAGGTGGGTTTAAATATCCACGGCTATGGTGAAGCTCAGGGCTTGCTGGTAGCTGCAATGGCTTACTAAGGTGGAGGGATGAACGACACAATCAACCAATGGGGGTGGGCCAGCTTGTATGGGTCAATTTGAGTTCAAATTATGAGGGGTGGCTCTCGGTTTGAGCTCCTCCGGCAACTAGGACGGCCGGCAAGGCCAAAGCTAGTGATCAGGTGGTCATGTGATTAATTAGTTTTGAGGATGGCTTAGGGTGAAGCAATATATGGTTTAGTCATAAATGGGAGGAGATCCCCTAACTTAGGGGACCCTTGGTCCATGACCCAAGTAGGTTGTACTTAGTGAATCTAGGGTGGTTCTTGGGGTCCACTTGATGGTTGTAAGAGGCTTGGCTTGGTCAATTTGGCTAGACTTGGGTGGCATTTGGGTTTTAGTTTAATTTTGGGGACTTTAGGTTTAAGTTGGGTTAGGTTGGGTTTGAGCTTGGGTTGAGTCAAATTGATTGTTCAAAATGGTGTGTACGATTGTCATGAAGAGTTTTGAAAAGGATTGGAGGAATTTTGAATTGGTTTGGAGGGTCGATTTGGTGGAACTTGGACATTCGATCAATTTGGGCTAACATGGGTTAGGCAAGAGCTTGGCTAGATTTTAATTGATAGTTCAAATTGGTCTAGGGGAATGTCATGAAGTGTTTTGGATAAATATTGGGTGGAAATTTTGGGGTTAGGGTATTCCATTTGGTGACATTTGGGTATGCGGCACATTTGGTGCAAATTTGGGGATTTTGACTTGGGTTGAATTTGGGTGAGGTTTAGGCTTAAATGCAGGTGAATTGGTGGATCAATTTGGTTTGGGGGGCTGTTAGGAAGAGTTTAGAATTCATGTTTGAAGAAATTGACTTAGCTAAGGGGTTCAATTTGGGGGATTTTGGGTATATGGTTGTCGGCCATTTTTTAAAGAGATTTTTAGATTTATTATATATATAATTTTGGAAAAATTATATTAATTTGAAAATATGAAATCAAATTGATCTCATATATGCAATAGTTTAGATAAACGAGCACAATATTATAAGCAATGCACCTAACCTGAGGAATAGACACACTACTTGATGATATGACTTGATTAAATAAATTAAAGAATTTATGACATCTGTTTGGTCTGCAAACCATTTGTATCGGCCAACAAGTTCTCATATTTAATACAAAATATTAAATAGGTTTTATATTATCTGGGTTCTAAAGTTCCCTATACAGGCAAGCCACTATAGTTAATTACATCATAAATGACCAAAGTCACTTAAGAAAACTCTCGATAAAGATCAGTGGTTTTGCTCTTAAGAATTTCAAAGTTTAAGTTTTTCAAGGATGGACCTGGAAATATCAAATGGGATAGGATCAAATTGTAACAATTATTTTGGAATCCAAAGAAGTGAGAAGTAGGGGATGTCACAGACCCGAGGGAGAACCTCTAGTGACTTTCCAGACTATCTTATTTTTTGGCTTTGATTTTGGAAATTATTCAGTGTTTCAATCTTGTCAATTTTATTTATTTAGGACTTATGTTTGTATGATATAATCATACAAATAGCCTAGAAGATAAGAGGGTTTATATCGTGATGGACGACAAGCTCAAAATCCTAAAACGAGTTAGGGCTTAAATTGCATAATATGATTATGCAAAAGCCTAAAGATAAGGTGAAGCTTTATGTTGCGTCAGATAAATAACCTCAAATTCCTATGACTTGTTATTTTAATTCTAAAGAAAGTTTAGTTGATGTAAATTTGTTTTCTGTTGAAGATGGTAGTGTTGCCCACGATGTTTGCTTCAAGCTCCTCGTCATAATAGGTTTAGTTTAAGAAGTTTCAAATTGAAGAGGTGAGAGAAATGTTGTGGTCTAGATTTAAAGTTTTTTTTATCATTAAATGTCTGATTAGGGGGGAGTTTAAGTTGATTATAGCGACACCGGTTAGGATCCCACGATTCCCTCGTTCCGGCACCACTATTTTCTTCGGATTCACTTAGTCCAGATGAATTTACCAAATTCAAATAAATGAATTCAGTACGTTCATTTATACTATGGGAAATCTCATTATCTGAGGGATTCCTAATCATCCGATAGAGGGTGTATTAATTTTGTCGCGATTGTAGTTTTGATTGTTTGGTTTGTGATTAAATTTTGAGTTGTCTTATATTTTGACTGTTGTGAATCAATTCTTGGTTTTTTTTTCATTGTTGCGCCTATCCTAAAAGTTCCAATTTTGACATGCAAGTAGGAGTAAAGCATTAAATTAAGCAATATAAATTACAATAAATAAATGCGTACCTGGCAGTATTCGGGTATACCTACTAAAGCATTTTAAATCAGGTATAAAGTAGCAATTAAAATTCAATGATTTAAATTCAGCAAGGGAACCTATTTCATAACTTGGTGGGTCCCTATGGTGTGTTAAGAATGATTTTCTTGATCAAAGAACAATGAAATTAATGTCCTTCTAAATATCTCATTATATTGAGAAAGTGTTCGGGCCATAAACCTGAACATCTTTTTAAAACATTTGGGATCATTTATAGTTCATTTGGTTTCATTGTAATGTTCAATCAAATCAACCCCACTCAATTAGGGTTTGTTAAAGATGTTTTAATTCTTGCTCAATGAACTTAGATACTTTGATTATCCCTTGATTGGGGTAACGTTCATTTGATGTTTCATTTATGAGTTATGTAAGTAAAAGCCTTTGGGAGTAAGTTGAATTATTAAAGAACTTAGCCATTTATATTAAGGTGGGGCTAATAGTGTTTTCAAAATGTTTGTAAATGATTGTGTTGTCTTTTCTAAACCTCATTAATCATAGTTAGGATTAAACCCGATTCACTACCTAGCCCTTAAGCTTTTATGAGTATATTTATAATTTAAAAGAATATTGAACTAAGTAACATTTGATCTTTATTAAAGATTGTATTATCATTCAAACATTAATTAGGGGCTTTAGATTAGTGAGTTATAATCTTACTAGAACAAACCCCTTACTTTAAGATTGTCAAATTTGATTAACCTCTAAATTTCAATTAATTTAAGAAATTACAACTCCGCCCTTAATATAGAAATGTGGTGGGTTGGTTTCTACCTCTTAGTCCCATATATTTAAATCATCTAAGAAGGTCAATTAAGATTGTCCATTGCCCATTTACCCTCTGATTAGGCCTAAATGTTAATTAAGGCTTCCATAATTATCATTTTTCCCTTTTAGGCTTGTTTACTTCATAATTCTTTAAATATAACTCTAATGACATTGAAATTTTTATGTTATCCCACTCATGGGTCAATTAAAATATCAAATGAGAAAATGTAATTTCCTTATTTCATTTTATTTTTTATAATTATTTTTAATGCAAAATAGAGATTTTTAAAGTAAATTCAATAACTTAATCAATATTAACTATCTATTCTTTGGAAAATTATGAAAAGTTCACTTAGGTCAGAGAATCACATGGACAAAATTTCATGATTTGTGAGTTTTAAGTTAATTATTATAATTATTTTAAGTTTTAGAGTATTAATTAAATATAAAATATTTTTTAAGTTGAAAATTAAGTTTTATATTTTTCATATATCTCTCTGAGTCCAAGGAATCCAGAGAAATAGATTTCAAAATTTTTTTATTTATATTTTAATTATTGGAATTATTTTAGTGAGAAGTTAATGAAAATTCATTTTTAGCCTTTAAAATTACTTTTTTCTTTGAAAATTAATATCATTACTTATAAAATTAGGAAAATTATTCTAATGGCTCCCAAGTGATTAGGAGATAATTTAAAACATTTTGGAGAATTTTAATATTTTTATGATTTTATGATTTTTAATTATTTAAACATTTAAAATATGTTTTAAAAATGCAAAATCAAAATTCCAATTTTAATTTTCTTAGGTTCCTTTGATCACAGAGGATTCCTAAAATCAATTTGGTGATTTTTTAATTGTATTTTAATTATTATAATTGTTTTAATCCCAAAAAAATATTTAACTTAGAAAATAAGATTAGGTGGTCAAATTAACTCCAAATGATTTGAAATTTTTATAGGGAGTTCCTCTAGTCCTAAATTACAGTGTAGAATCAATATTGTGATTTTTCTAATTTTAGTTTAATTATTTAATTTTCGTTAAGGTTTAGTAAGTTAATTATATTTAGGGGATACCATAATTATTAAAATTCATTTTATATTTTTATTAGGTCTCTCTAACCACATTGAACTTACCAAAACAAGTTTTACATTTTTTTATGAATATTTTAATTACTATATTTTTTAATCAAAACAGTGCTCATTTACTTGGAAAGTAGGGATCTCCACTTAGCGATGCTTCCTGACTGTGGAAAAATCAGGGAAGACTCTTAAGGGCAGAGGGATCAAAAGTCTTATGGTCTCATGCCATGGTGAATTGTCTATCCAAATGGAGAATAAGAAATACCAAATACTATTTTTAATTAATTAAAAATAAAACATGTATCAAATAAACTTCAAACCATTTCCACATTGTTCTCCTTTGTTCACTGAGTACAAAGATATTTTTATTTTATTTTTATGAATTTTCTACACCAAGTTATGCTTTTTAAAGAGAGATTGAGTTAAATAAATACAAAAAATAACTTAATTTCCTACTTAAACATGTCAGCGCCTCGTCAACCTACAGCTGATCGAAGCTCCACGCAACACAATTTTATTCGACGCCGCTATCTGACTCGGTAGCCACGCGTCCCACTGATTATGGATCATCTACTCGTCTGGCGCGATCCTAACCTTCCATTTGTTACACGCGCGATCGAACGGTTGAGCGTCTTCGTCCCCAACTGGTGTGAACCCGAGACCAAACGTTTTCTAACCCGAATTTCTCCCTGGATCCTTAACCAAATTACATGGGGTTTGTTCCTACACCTTCATCTACTCAAGGCGAACCTATCTATACGGTTAATCAAGCAAGATATGTAAGTTCTCTTCACAATGTCTCAAGCCGAGCCTAAATTAGGGATTTTTCAAAAATACCTTTGTCCAAGAGGTGTGGCCTCAATTGGATGCTCGGAGAAGCTTCAGTGGAGTTTGGCGAACCTCCTGGATGTGTGATTAGCTCTGATGATTGTCTGAGTAAGACTTCCTCCTACATGTGGGAAGCTTGAGGTGGAAGTCCAATACAGAGGCTCCAATTGATGGAGATTTTGCTGGGGAACTTCTTCTTTGGCTTTGGTGAAGATGTGAGAAAGTTTAATTTGAATTTGGTGGAGCTTCAGTAGGTGTCCTGTTTCTGACCTAAAATTGAACTCAGAAATTGAGCTCAATTAATGAAGATCAGGGTAGGGATGCAGTGGGGATTCACTTCTCTGTGCTGGGGGAGGAGTTTGGGACAATTGGATAGAGCTTTCTTAGGGTTTTGTTTCAGCAACCCCTTTGGTCGTGGAGGAGAGCTGTTTAAATAGCCATGGCTATGGGGGTTACCAGGGCAAGCCAGAGGTTGGGATCAGCTGCCTTGGTGGGGAGAAGAAGAGCTATAGTAGCCCCTAGGGTTGAGCCAAATCAACATGGTGCAATTTTGGATTTAAACCTATTTTGGTCTACTCGGTCTGGTGTTTTCCGGCGACTGGGGTGGCCAGCCGGCCAAGGTCAGGTCAGGTCAGGTCAGAGTTCAGTGATGCTAGGGAGGTTGATTGGTGGCATCAATTGGGACTTTAGGTGGCTCCAAGTTGAAAATCTAAAGTGGATTTTGGGTTTGGGCTAAGTTGGGTTTTGCTTGGATTTGACCTTTGTTCACTTGGCTAAACCATTCCTCAAAGTGGTTTGGGCAGTCCTTAAGACCCCCAAGCAAGTTTAGGTGAGGCCAAATGACAGGTTTAAGCATGGGAAAATGGTTTAAGAATTTCATGAAAAAGGTTGATTCAAATGAGGGGGAGAAGAAGGAATGGTCACCTCCTAATGTCAAATTTGTCAAAAATTGACCTTGGATGGTCATGAGGGGCTCCACATGTCATGCCATGATGCTCAAGAAGCCATAGGAAAGTTTTATGGAAATGGGATTTTAATTTTATGAAATTTTAAATGTAAAATGTCCATATGCCCAATTTTAGTAAACTGTCATGTATGCGTGTAAAAGGTGGAGATAATGTCATGGAATGATGAATGAAATGTCATGGAATGACAATGGAAGGATTAATTGTCACGTGGGATTAAATTTGGACTTTTAAAATTAATGAAGTGGGCTTTTCAAAATGCACATGATGTTTGAATTTTGGAATTGATTATGGAATGATCAAATTAGATTGTGGTTGATTGAAATTGGATTTAGGCATGTTGAATTTTAATGGGAATTTGAAATTGGGGGGGGTGGGATTTGATTGATCATAAGGTTTAATTTGGGGAAATTGAAATTTTGGGTCTTAGTTTAAGCTGAGTTTAAGGTTGGGTCTAGCCCAAATGATGGCTCAATTCGGTCTAGGGGAATGTCATAAAGAGTTTAGAATTCCAAATTGAGGAAATTGGGTTGATCATAGGGTTCAATTTGATGGATTTTGAAGATTGGATCAAATTGGAGATTTATTTGCTAAGGTTAAAATTAGGGTTTGAAGTTGATTAAATTGGGCTTCAAAATGGTTCCAATTGAGATTGGAGATGTTGAATTTGAGTTTAGTTTTGAAATTGAAGAATTTTGGAATCAATTTGGTGGAAATTGAGGTTGATTTGGGGATTTGGTCATTTAGGGGCAAAATTGGGATTTTAGTCAAAATTGGTCAATTTGATCAAAATTGGTCAAATTGTGGCAATTGGATGGCATTGGGAAGTTTCAAATGATTTTTAGGATTTACTTGGATAAAATTTGGATTTTTTGAATTTTGGGCATTTTAGGGGTATTTTGGTAATTTGTTCCATTTTGGTGGGTTTGGGTGCAATTGGACCAAATGGTGGTTCAACTTGATTTGGGTAGGATTTTGAAATGAATTTGGAGATTTTGGCAAACTTTGGAAATTTTGAATTGAAAATTGGAATCTAGAATGGAATCAGGGTTTAGGGGCATACTCATGGGCCTTAAGCACTCTAGGAACAAACCTAGCCAAATGGTCATTGTTGACCTCATTTATAATAGGTCGCCCTTTTGACCTAAAAAGTCAATTTTGGTCAAATTGGTCAAACCCGACCTAATGACCAACCCTGTTGACCCCATGAGTCAACCTTTTGACCTAAAAAGTCAACTTTGGTCAAATTGGTCAAACCAGACCCAATGACCAACCCTGTTGACCCCATAGGTCAACCTTTTGACCTAAAAAGTCAACTTTGGTCAAATTAGTCAAATTAGTCAAATCAGACCCAATGACCAACCCTGTTGACCCCATAGGTCACCCTTTTGACTTAAAAAGTCAACTTTGGTCAAAGTGGTCAAACCGGACCCAATGACCAACCTCGCTGACCCCATAGGTCACCCTTTGACCTAAAAAGTCAACTTTGGTCAATTTGGTCGAACCGGACCCAATGACCAACCCTGTTGACCCCATAAGTCACCATTTCGACCTAAAAAGTCAACTTTGAGTCAAATTGGTCGAACTAGACTCAATGACCAACCCTGTTGACCCCATAGGTCACCCTTTTGACTCGAAAAATCAACTTTGGTCAAATTGGTCAAACCGGACCTAATGACCAACCCCGTTGACCCCATAGGTCACCCTTTTGACTCGAAAAGTCAACTTTGGTCAAATTGGTCAAACCAGACCCAATGACCAACCCTGTTGACCCATAAGTCAACCTTTTGACCTAAAAAGTCAACTTTTGTCAAATTGGTCAAACCAGACCCAATGACCAACCCTGTTGACCCCATATGTCAACCTTTTGACCTAAAAAGTCAACTTTGGTCAAATTGGTCAAACCAGACCTAATGACCAACCCTGTTGACCCCATAGGTCAACCTTTTGACCTAAAAAGTCAACTTTGGTCAAATTAATCAAACCATACCCAATGATCAATCCTGTTGACCCTATAAGTCAATCCTTTGATCCAATAACATGTTTAAAACCCCACAATGACAAAACTATAAATACTGTGATCAAATTAACCAGGACAAGGTTAAAGAGATCACATTGGACATTTTAAAATTAAATTGATCAACCTGAAGTCGACTTGAGTTAACTCAGTAAAATTTGGTCAACACTTATCTATTTTAATCAAAATAGATAAAAATGAAATAAAAATAATAAAATTAATCAAATAATTAATTTCAAAATTATTTTGGTTAACTAAAATGATTAATGATTTAATTTTCAATATTTTAATTAAATGACATAATTAATTAAAATGAAAATTAAATTAAAATCATAAAACAACAAAAATATTAAAATTAATCAATTAATTAATTTGAAATTATTTTCAATTAATAAATTGATTAATAAAATAATTTCCAATATTTTTTTAATTAATAAGCATGATTAATTAAAATGGAAATTAGATTAAAAAGAGAAAAAGAAAAGACATTTTTTTCTTCTCATAATTAATTAGGCTAAGATCAAATTAAACTCACCATGAGATGTATTACTACATAATAAGGCTTAGCTTAAATTAATTTAACCATGGGTTAACACCCATCATGAAGGGTAAAGTGAGGTGTCTCTTCCTCCTTCACCCTAAACCATGACTCACCCCCACCTCCCATGCTAGCCAATGGAGAGAAAACCAAACCTAAACCTACCCCTCACCATGGTTAAATAGAATCATGAGAGGAGAGCATAGGTGTCACCATTTGCTAAGGCTAGAGGGTGATGTGTAAGCTCATAAGAAGAAGAAATTACACCTCACATGTAACCTCTTGCATGATCCAATGGAGCAGAGCCAAAACATTAAGCTCATCATGGAAAACTTGGGAGAAGCAAACATACTTATCCTCTCAGCTGAATTCCTCCTCCAATGGGCTAATAGGGGAGATAACAACTCCCCTAGAACAATTTAAGCTAAGCCATGGCCTCCCCTTTGCTATAAAAGCAGCCCAAACTGAGCCTAGTGAAGAAAGAAGAAAGAAATTAGAGAGACCTATAGGCTGCTCAAATCCACTTGCTCCCAACATAAAGACTCTTCCTAAGAGTCTTAGCAATCCATTAGGATTAAATCCAAGCCTCAGATTGAGCTCAATCGAGCCAATTTGATCAAATTTCAAAAACAGCCCAAATCAGCTACATCTTCAAAATTCTCCTTTGAGCCCGACTTCTGGATCAAATTGCTGCAGCAATAATCTTCCATTGGGGTCCTAGAAGGCAACTACAAGGTCTGATCTAGCTTGATTTGCTTATAGTAAAGGTATGAAATTATTTTTCACAAAATAATTCACATTTTTGAAATATCATGTGTTATACTAGTCCATAAATGTTACATCACCGTATGAAAATATTCTACATGTTTAGATGATTCCATAGGTTTAAAAATCACTCAATTTCATCAAGAAATGAGTGAGATATTAAGGTTTGAAGTTTAACGGCTCAAAATAATTTGAATTTTTATTCGAATTATTTCAACAGTTCGATCCCGTGTTTCGGGATGGACAACGCTGATCGCGCTCTGCGGTGTCGCGTGTTCGGCCCCTGGCAGCGGATCCTCTAGCCCGTTCGACGCGTACGAGGACACGCGTCGGCGGGAGGTGAGTTTGGCGGCGCGAATTTGGTTAAAATTCATTTTTAACCTTAAAAACTTCAAAAATCAATATCTTTTTATCTAGAGGTCACAAAAATATGATAAAAATACCTCTGGAAAGCTCTTGAAGAAGAAAAAAATTAAGAAATAAAAATCATAATTTTATTTCCATTATTTAATTTTTAAATAATTAAATACTCTATGGAGTATTTTAATTATTAAAAATTATTTACAAATAAAAAAAATATGAAACTTTGAGGCATTTATCTTTATGCTCTTAGGATTCTTTCATAATTTTTCCAATGACAGAAAACATGTCTAGGGTACTTTTCTCTAATTTTCAATTCTTTTTATAATTATTTTAAATAATAATTATAAAAATTGAAAATTAAGAAAAATAAAAATGGAAATGGCTAGAAATACTAGAAGCAACGAGACAATAACCCTAAGAAAACCATTTCTAAGTCATCAGTAATAATTTTGAATAACATTTTTGAATTTTCGGATTAAAACCCTTTATTAATTAAATGATTTTTAATCCTAAAATAACCTTTTATAAACTTAGCTTATTTTCCTTAATAATCTAAGTTTGAAATAAATCTAGTCTATGATAGGCTAATAGAAAACCTTAATTAAGTTTAAAATGATAAAATTAGACTTAATTAGGTTTAAAACATTATTTAAATCCATTAAACCCTAAATTTAATTAATTAAGTCTAAAATGACAAAATTAGACTTAATTAGGTTTAAAATATCATTTAAACCTATTAAACCCTAAATTTAATTAATTAAGTCTATAATGACAAAATTAGACTTAATTAGGTTTAAAATATCATTTAAACCTATTTAATCCTAAATTTAATTAATTAAGTCTAAAATGACAAAATTAGACTTAATTAGGTTTAAAATATCATCTAAACTTATTAAACCCAAAATTCAATTAATTAAGTCCAAATGATAAAAATTAAACTTAATCGAGTTTAGAATATCATTTAAACCTACCTAATTAATTCAATTAAACCTTACTTAAATTAGAGTTTAATTAACCCTAAATAATTAGACTTAAACCATAACAAGTCTAATTAATTCAATTAAACCTTACTTAAATTAGGTTTAATTAACCCTAAATAATTAGACTTAACCCATAATAAGTCTAATTAATTCAATTAAACCTTACTTAAATTAGGTTTAATTAACCCTAAATAATTAGACTTAACTCATAATAAGTCTAATTAATTCAATTAAACCTTACTTAAATTAGGTTTAATTAACCTTAAATAATTAGACTTAACCCATAATAAGTCTAATTAATTCAATTAAACCTTACTTAAATTAGATTTAATTAACCCTAAATAATTAGACTTAACCAATAATAAGTCTAATTAAATCAATTAAACCTTACTTAAATTAGGTTTAATTGAACCCTAAATAATTAGACTTAACCCATAATAAGTCTAATTAAATCAATTAAACCTCACTTAGATTAGGTTTAATTAACCCTAAATAATTAGACTTAACCCATAATAAGTCTAATTAAATCAATTAAACTATATCTGAATTAGGTTTAATTAACCTTAAATAAGCCAAACCAAACTTAGGTTTAACTCAACATAAACCTAAGTCAAACTCAAACCTAACTTAAGTCTAACCTACATTAGACTTGAGTCAAATCAAACTTAGGTTCAACTCAATATAAACCTAAGTGAAACTCGAAACCTAACTTAAGTCTAACCTATACTAGACTTAAGCTAAACCAAACTTAGGTTGAACTCAACATAAACCTAAGTCAAACTCGAACCTAACTTAAGTCAAACCTATACTTAGACTTGAGTCAAACCAAACTTAGGTTCAACTCAATATAAACCTAAGTCGAACTCAAACCTAACTTAAGTCTAACCTATACTTGGACTCGAAGTCAAACCAACCTTAGGTTCAACTAAATATAAACCTAAGTCGAACTTAAACCTAACTTAAGTCTAACCTATACTTGAACTTAAGCCAAACCAAACTTAGGTTTAACTCAACATAAACCTAAGTCAAACTCAAACCTAACTTAATTCTAACCTACACTAGACTTGAGTCAAATCAAACTTAAGTTCAATTCAACATAAACCCAAGCCAAACCTAAACTCAACTTAAGTTTAACCTACATTAGACTTAAGTCAAACCAAACTTAGATTCAACCTGGCATGAATCTAATTCTAATCCAAACACAACTTAAGTCTAACCCATGTTAGACTTAAGTCAAACTAAACTTAGGTTTAACTCGACATGAACTTAAGTCTAACCTAAACTCAATGTAAGTTTAACCCATATTGAACTTAAGTCAAATCTTAACCTAAGACTAAACTATATTAAACTTTTAATCCAACTAAATTCAATCTTAAATTCAACATAAAATTTTAATTAAGTCTAACATCTTAGGCTTAATTAAATCATCAAGCAATTGAGATTTAAAACAACAATTCATAAACTTAAGTCTAATTTATTAGACCTAATGTCTCAAATAAACTACGGCTAAATAAATTAGCCTTAATTAAAACTTAAGCCTTATCTAAAAGGGACTTAGATGGTCTACAATTCTAATTAACTCTAATTTATTAGACTTGATTAACCTTTAGGTCCAATTTAAACAAGGCTTAAAATTTCATTAAGTCTATTCTGATTAAACCAAACCTTTTAACTTAAGTTCAAACAGACATGAACTCAAGTTAATTAGATTCAATCAACATTGAATTTAACTTAGGTTCAACCAGACATGAACCCAAGTTAATTTAATCAATATTGAATCTAACTTTTAACCTTTTAACTTAAGTTCAAACAGACATGAACTCAAGTTAATTAGATTCAATCAACATTGAATTTAACTTAGGTTCAACCAGACATGAACCCAAGTTAATTTAATCAATATTGAGTCTAACTTTCAACCTTTTAACTTAAGTTCAGACGGAGATGAACTCAAGTTAATCTAAACGAAACCTTTTAACTTAAGTTCAGACAGAAATGAAATTAAGTTAATCTAACCCAACTTTTAACTTAAATTCAAACAGACATAAATTCAAAAATCAAGACATAAATTCAACATTTCAAACCAAAATCAACATAATTAACATAAATGTGATATTTCAAACATAAATCAACATAACTGACATAAATTCAACATTTCAAACCAAAATCGACATAACCAACATAAGTTCGATATTTCAAACATAAATGACATAATCGACATAAAATTGACATTTGACAAATATTGATAATTAATCTGATATTTTGACAAAATTAAAATTAATATAATTTGACATAAAACCAACATCTAGGACATGTTAAATCAAAACAATGAATATGACATCATTTTCTGACAATCTTTTCTTTGCAGGGTGAAGACAAAAAGTTTCGTTTAGATCTTCTTTGCATGTTATAGGATGTGTTAACTCTGTTTTGCAGGACGACATTACTGGACAAACAAAAACAAAAACTTTTAGGATAGTCACCAAAACAAAACAAAACAACGACATGGACAAACAAAAAAAAACAAAAACTTTTAGGATAGTCGCCAAAACAAAACAAAACAACGACATGTACAAACAAAAAACAAAATCTTTTAGGATAGTTACTAAAACAAAACAAAACAACGACATGGAAAACAACAACAAAACTTTTAAGTTAACGACATAAAAAACAAAATTAAAACTTTAAAATAATAAATATGACATGACATTTAGAAGTGATAGTGGGTACATCTCTCCTTAAAAATAAAATTTTAGAAAATAAATGATTGACATTAATCAGAAGTTTTCTTGGACAATTAAAATTATTTAAGATGTAATTAACTATAGAAGCTTGCTTCTACAAGAGATCCAAAAGAACCCACAATAAGAATCTCTGGTTTTCCATGATTTTCTTTATATAAAAATTCTAGGATATATTATTCTAGGATATTCTTCTATAAAGATTATCATAAACATCCTTTTCTAGTATTAGCCTTAAATTCCTCAAATCTTTCATGGGATTTATAGGAATAAAATTAGGCTAATATTATATGGCGACTCATCGATATCGACACACACCCCAAAAATCTCTGTCCGTCCGTCGATGAGGGATCACCAAGCGGCGACTCCACTGGGGAAGATCTTTCTTCTCATCTTTTGTTATCATTTGTTTTCATTTCAAATTTAAAAAGAAAAATATAATAATAAGTTCCCAGTTTATAAATAAGTCAATAATATTCATTTTTCTTGAAATTTTAGAAAAATTGCAATGGATTCTCTGAATTCAATCTTTTCTTATTTTCAAGACTTTGACATACCAATAGAGGAAAATCCTCCCTTTTATCAAAATGATTATGAATTATTTGGTGAAACAGAATTCATATTAGATAATCCATATCAAACTGATACACAATCTTTCCAAGAATTTGACTTACAACCTTATGAAGACTTTCTAAATTTTACAGAAAATTTGCCTGAATATATACCTGAAGAACCTAATACCCGTGAAGAAATGATGAGACAAGCTGATAGGAAAGGAAAACAAGTTTACGAGGAAGATGATGCTCCGCCATCATCTATGTATGAGATTGGATCTTGTTCAAAGAATATTCATAAAACTCCTTCATTCAAAAGAAAGAAAAGGTGGAACGAAAATGATAATTTTGAAACACCTGAATTTCAACAGAACATTTTTGGAAACCCTTCCTTTTTAGAAGAAAATCCGTATATTCTGATTCCTGTTGAATACACTGATAATTCCTTTCAACCTAAAGGCTCTCCTCCGTTTCATGCTATATATTCAGTGTTTAAGAGGTTAGCACGAAAAGATAAATGTTCATTATCTAAATTATTAAACAAAATGGGTTGTGCAGTCTCCAACACTATGAAAAGGAGAATTTTAGCAATGAAAAATTCTGACTATCAGGAAACTGACTACCAATTTCCACCTGATAAACATTGTGTTCGAGTGCCAGTAAAATTTCGATTGGGCCCTAGAATAAAAGATGTGGTAGTCAGAAATGACAGAGCTAGATATGATGAATTGATGTTAGGAGCAGAAGATACAACTGCTAAAATGTCGGACTTGGTCCAAATGCTACAAAAAGCAAATTATCCTCACACAGGATACAATACACCACCTGAAAAATTTCGTTCTCTACTTAAAAATAATGTATGGAGACGAAAATCATCTGAAAGAAATTCAAATACCACCAATACTCCTATGAATAGTTCACAAGAATAAACTTGCAAAAAACATTCTGTAAAATCATTTGAGGAAAGATTGAAGAAATTAAAAAATGATATAAAACAACTTTCAGAACAGAGGAAGAAAGATACTTCTGATAGTTCCAATGAAAATGTTGCCAGTGTTAACATGGTAGAAACACGATCTACTTCACGAGAATTAATTGAAGAAGAGGCAGCGAATGAATTGCGAGCAGCTATACGACAAAGAGATGAAAAAATTAGTTGTCTCGAACAAAAAATGGAAGAATTGGTAGCAACTCTTCAAAATCCACCAACGAATCCATCTCCAGCCATTGAAATCATCAGACCGGAAGCTATTCATATCCTTGAAAATAAAGAAGAACCAATAGATATTGAGGAAAGCACTCAAAAGAAAAAGAAATCCCCTCATAAAGAAATTCCAGAAAAGGATATTACAAAACTTGTGGAACAAAAAATCAAAGAAATAATGGCTCAAGTGAAAGCTGGAGCATTAACTCCAAAGGGTAGACCATACCCAGAGGAATTTGATTTTGTTCAATACCCTAAAGCCTTTGTTCCTCCTGTCATTAAGATGTTTGATGGAACGGGTAATCCCCGACAACATCTTGCACATTTTATAGCAAGCTGCTGTAATGCTGGAGGAAGTGATGCTCTCCTATTTCGACAATTTGTTAACAGTCTCACAGGAGTTGCCTTTGACTGGTATGCGGAACTTCCAAATGGATCTGTCAAAACTTTTGTGGAACTTGAAAGCCTCTTCATTCAACGTTTTGCAGGAGCACAATATCACACCATTGTTGATGATTTGGTGGTAGAAAAACAAAAACCAGGAGAAAGTTTAGTGGATTATATTTTACGATGGAGAAATCTCAGCATGGAATGTGAACCACAACTACAAGAGCAACACGCTGTTGGAATATTGCTTAAAATTATCCATGGCCCTATAGCTTTTATGCTCAAAGGATTCACAATAAAGACATTTGAAAAACTACTCAGTAAAGCTGCTAATCTCCAAGAAGAAGCAAAGCAAATGAGTGTAACAGAGAAAACTGAAAAGACAAAAACTATTAAAACATTTGAAAAGAAACCTGGAAATGTTGTAGAAAAAGGTAAACAGGTGATGCAGATTTAACCAGAACAAAAGAAACAACAATGACAGAATCCTTCGACATCACAGACATCACCTCAATTACAACTTCAACAACCAATCTCGGTACCAATGGAAAAGAAAACAATGGCTGAAAGAATGAATAAATAATATTCATTTAAAACAGAAGCTCTTAGTAAAATATTTCGTAGTCTGCTTAAAATGCCCGAATTTAAGCTACCGAAAGCTAAAAGGCCATCGAAAATTGACATGAAAGACAATCCTGATTCATCGTCCTTATCACGAATCGCTTGGACATAAAATTGAAGACTCGTTTTGTCTTCAAAGACTGGTTGTAGCGTAATTTTAAAGATGGAAACATAATAATTCCGAAAGAATATTTGAAAGAACCTGAAAAAGGATCAATCAATATGATTTCGATAGGGAAACTCAATCCTGGAAATAAAGATATTACTTTTGAAGAGATCTTTGCTAAATATCAAATCACAAAACCTCCCAAGAAAGAAAAGAAAAAGAAAATCAAGAAACTGAAAAAGATCAAAGGTCTTCCAAGTATAGGGGCTGCAACTCCTTTTGTACCTTCTAGTTCATTTTCCTCTTGTACTAGGATAGTTATGTCGGGTGAAGGACGAAAAATCCTCGAACCGATAACTTTGTATGACTTCCTTGTTACTATCATGAATAATAACAATCCTAGTTTTGCTTATATTTTGTCTATTTTGGGCGATGTTTCTGAGAAGAATCATTTGAATTCTAACCCCATAAACGATACTCAAATCATATATGATCAATCTAAAGACAACCAAAATAATGAAAATATGGATGAAAAATCTGACAATGATAATGACATTGCTACACTCCAACTACGAGGAACTCCGATTTCCATAGAATTGGAACCCTCAGACTCTGAGACAAAAGAGTCGGAAAATCAACTTCAAGAAATAGTTGAAATTAATTTAAGGAGTGAAAAAATTTTACCTCCTAGGATGACTCCACAAGAAAAAGAAAGACAAATAATCACACCAGACAAGATCATTCCTCCAATACATCCCCAAACCCCTGAAAGAAATAAGGATGATCTTCATAACAAAGTGAATTATAACGTACTAGCTCATTTGAGAAAATTACCTGCGAAGTTAAGCATCTATGATGCTCTCATACTTTCCAAAGAAATGAGAGAATCATTAATAAAGGCCCTTTCGGATCCAGATATTTGCTTCACTCAACTTGCTAGTATTACTCAAAATGAAGCTTACCAATTAGACAAATCAACGAAGATTACCTTTTCTGACGATGACTTGTTACTTGGAACAACTGAACATAATCGTCCACTGTATATTACGGTGAACATAAATGATACAATACTATCAAGAGTTCTTATCGACCCAGGTGCTTCAATCAACATTATCAATTTAAGAACTCTTGCATATTTGGACATTAATGCCTCTCAACTATCAAGTGATACAATGATGTTAAGAGGATTCAATCAGCAAGGAGAACGGGCCCTTGGATCAATAACATTACTCTTGAAAATAGCTGACTTGGCAACGATAACAAAATTTCATATTATAGATTCAGACACCTCTTTTAATGCCTTACTTGGTAGACCTTGGCTTCATGAGTACAAAATGGTTCCTTCTTCCCTACACCAATGTATAAAATACCTACGAAAAAGACATGAATGTCGTATTATAGGAGATCTGCAACCGTTTTCAATTCATGAAATCGGTATACATGAAGATGCATCATATTATGCTCCTATAAATAAAACAATGTCTTCCAAAGAAACAACGGTGGGTGTGGAAGAAAAGAACAAAGAAAAGAAAATAAATGAAAATGATCACTCTTCTTCGATAAAGACAAGAAGAACTAATTCCCGTCAAACTCAAACTCGAGGACGAGGACGAGGACGAGGACGAGGGAAGGAAGATCCAACTGTCACAGTAAAGAAACCACTGAAGTTCAAAATCCACCTGGATTCTGAAGAAGAAACAACATCTATGGTTTTAAAGGAACCCCAATTCAAAATATCTTTGGAAGAAGAAGATAAAGAAAGACAATTTGAATCTATGTATGATAAAATCAATCATTACATACATTTTATGACTTTGACTCCAATCTCCACTGCTAAGATTGAGAATCTGATAGTCAAAGAAGTATGTAATGATGACAAAAAGCCAATTAAGTTTAGACTTGGCTCTACTTCCTCTTGTACTGAAAATAATGTAAAAATAGAAGATGAAAATCTTCCACAATCAATGAAAATTCCTTTTGAGTTGTATTCTCCTAGGACACAAAAATTTATTCAAAATAGTTTAATGCTTAAACAATGGTCTTTAAAACAACCACATTTCATTGAACAAATGTGGAGTAATAATAAACGAAATTCTAACTCCAAAGAAGGTGTTGGATTTGGAACTCTAGGACCATTAGATGACACAGAATTTTGTCTAACTATCAAAGAAGAATACGATTCAGAATCATTACTTGATCTTCCAATTGAAGATGCTCCTCCAGAATTGGAAGAAGAAATTAAATCGACAAATGATGAATTAAAAGAAATAAATTTAGGAACTAATGAAAATCCAAAACCAACTTTTATTAGTTCATTCCTTAATGATGAGGAAGCAAAGGACATAACTCAATTGTTGATAGAATATAAAGACTGTTTTGCTTGGACTTACGACGAGATGCCTGGTTTGTCTCCAGAAGTCGCAGTCCATAAACTTGGGATAAACCAAATTACAACCCCAGTTAAACAAGCTCCGAGAAGGATGAGCGTCGAGATAGAGTAACAAGTCATTGCAAAGTCAAGAAATTGATAGAAGATGACTTCATACGAGAAGAAAAATATCCAACATGGTTAGCCAATGTGGTACCAGTTAAAAAGAAAAATGGACAAATAAGGGTCTGTATAGACTTTAGGGACTTGAACAAAGCATGTCCAAAAGATGAATTTCCTTTACCAATTCCTGAATTAATGGTTGATATAACATCAAAACATGCAATATTCTCCTTTATGGATGGATCATCAGGATATAACCAAATAAAGATGTTTTCGGAGGATGAAGCAAATACAGCTCTCCGAACACCCATGGGGATATATTGTTATAAGGTTATGCCATTTGGGCTAAAAAATGCCGGTGCAACCTATCAAAGAGCCATGACACGGATTTTTGATGAATTAATACATAATCAAGTCGAGTGTTATGTCGACGATCTGGTTGTCAACAGTAAACAAAAAGATGATCATATATACGATTTGAGAATTGTCTTTGAACGACTACGACAATACAATCTTAAATTGAATCCTTTAAAGTGTGCCTTCGGTGTCACTTCAGTAAAATTTTTAGGATTTGTAGTTCGGCATCGTGGGATAGAAATTGATCCACTCAAAATTGAAGCTATCTAAATATGCCTCCTCCCAAAAATTTAACGCAATTGAGATCCTTCCAAGGAAAATTAGCATATATACGACGTTTCATTTCCAATCTATCGGATAGATGTCAACCTCTTACTGCCCTTACTAGAAAGGATACCAAATTTGTATGGGATGAAAAATGTCAGCGCGCCTTTGAAGACATTAAACAATATCTGACAACCCTCTCTCGTCTTAGCGGCCCTCGTATTAGGAAGACCTCTAATCCTTTACACCGCAGCATTGAACAATTCACTTGGAACTTCATTAGCACAAGTAAATGACGAGGGAAAAGAAAATGCATTATACTATTTAAGTCGTTGTTTAGTTCCAACGGAAATAAAATACCTGACAATTGAGAAGCATTGTTTAGCCTTGATTTTCGCAGTTCAAAAACTAAGGCATTATATGCTTTCTCATAAGATAACTCTTATTTGAAGAGTTAACCCATTACAATATTTAATAACACGACCAACACTTTCTGGGAGATTAGCAAGATGGCCAATGATCTTTCTCCAATTTGATATAACATTTGTGTCGTTACGTGTTGTCAAAGGATAAATCCTGGCAGATTTCTTAGCAGCACATCCAATTCCAACTGGATCACCTTTTAATGACGATTTACCTGATGAAAAAATATCAGAAATAAAAAATTCCAATGTGAAACGATGGGAACTCTACTTTGATGCGGCATCATCTGCATGGAAAGACAAAGACAAACAGACGATCATACCAGGCAAAGCTGGAGTAGGATTAATTTTCATTACTCCAGACAAAACAATGATGTCTTTTTCCTACCATTTGACAGAACCATGCACAAACAATGAAGCCGAATATGAAGCGCTCATAACCGGTCTAGAATTGACAATATTAATTAAAATTAAAAATATTGATATCTACGGGGATTCCCAGTTGATTATCAATCAAATCGCTGGTAAATACAAGACTTTGAAACCTCGACTTGAACAATATTCTCGTTACACTCTGAAACTGCTTCAACAAATTCCTGATGTAACATTCTTCTTAATTCCGAGACGAGACAATTCTCTAGCAGACGCTTTGGCAAAACTTGCAAAGGAATTTGCCTGTCCAGAAGAAGAAGATATACCAATCTCTATAAGAGGACGACAAGTTCTTTCTCAAATTGATATGGATAGTTTACATAAAATCGGTGAAAATATGACAATGACAATAAATGATGAAAATGATGATTGGCGACAACCAATCATCCAATATTTACAAACTGGAAAATTACCTGAAAACACTTCTATTGCCAACCAAATCAAACAAAGAGCATTATCATATGCTCTAATAAATGATATTCTTTACAAACGGTCTTTTGATCAGATGTGGTTAAGATGTTTAAACCAAGTTGAAGCTCAAGAGATTGTTAAGGAAGTTCATTCAGGTTTATGTGTGCACATCATTGGACCCAAATGAAATGAAAATAAAAAGAATGTATTATTGACATGATAGCGATGCCTGACATTACAAAGAAATGCCATGTCAATACAGGGTAGTTTACATCGACCTCAATGTCTACAACTATTGCTCATGGTCATTTGATTGTTG
The DNA here is from genome assembly GCA_022702705.1 of Papilionanthe hookeriana x Papilionanthe teres. Taxonomy (NCBI): domain Eukaryota; kingdom Viridiplantae; phylum Streptophyta; class Magnoliopsida; order Asparagales; family Orchidaceae; genus Papilionanthe; species Papilionanthe hookeriana x Papilionanthe teres. Next base: position 74,911,347 of record CM040427.1, on the reverse strand, counting down.
GTCGCATAGTGGCCCATAGATCCTCCAACTTCCAAGGGTCATAAATTTATTTTGGCAGCCACTGACTATTTTTCCAAGTGGGCAGAAGCAATACCACTTAGAGAAGTTAAGGCAAAACAAGTTCTTCATTTCTTTAAAACACATATCGTTTATAGATTTGGAATTCCTCGAAGGGTCATATCAGACAACGGATTAGCCTTCAAAAACATGAAAATGAATAATTTCATCCAAAGACACGGAATTGATTGGAGGTACTCCACAATTTATTACCCTAAGGCCAATGGATTAGCCGAAGCTTTCAATAAAACATTGGTTCAAATCTTGAAAAAGACGTTGAATAACAGCCCGAGACAGTGGCATGAACGATTAATAGAAGCTTTATGGGCTTATAGAACTACATACCGAACTTCAACACAATCTACACCATTTGCTTTGGTATATGGTTCTGAAGCCATTTTACCACTTGAAGTCCAAATTCCTTCTCTCAGAATTGCGATAGCAAACAAAATAACTGAAGAAGAAAATGCTAGACTACGACTTGAAGAACTTGACAGTTTTGAAGGCAAACGTCTACAAGCCCAACAAAATCTTGAACTATATCAAGTAAAAATGATACGAGCTCACGACAATTTAGTTCGCCCCAGAACCTTTCGAATCGGTGAATTAGTTTTAGTTCTTCGAAGACCTATACTAGCTCATCGAAAGATAGGTGGTAAATTTGAACCAATATGGGAGGGCCCATATGTAATTGAAAAGACATATTCAGGAGGATCCTACCAACTGGTGGATTGTCAAGGAGAAAGAATCCTGCCTCCAATCAATGGACGTTTTCTAAAGAAATACTATGCAACATAAAAATAGAAATGAATAACGACTTATTTATAAACTGGGACAATAAATTATTCTTTCCAAAATCATCTTTGATTTTTCTTTATGACATCTGTTTCATTCGCTGAACAAATGTTTAAAAGGCTAAAATGTCATTTTTCCTTATTATTTTCAGGAAAAATGTCTGAAGACAGACTATTTTTCTCATTTCAAAATAATATGACTTTTGCCTTGGACCGTCGACACATGGACGAGGGAACCATAATTCATTTTTACTTTGACCTGTTGCAGGTTGTATCCATATATCATGGATCGTTACTTTATCTGGTGAATCATAGTGAAGTTAATCTGCAAACACCTTTGATAGAATTCAAACTCCGACAATCCGAAGAATATGACTTCACAATCAGTGATAGCTCAGATGAAGAAGAATTCATGACTACTTCAGTACAAGGAGCATCCACATCGGGTACAAAAAATATGGCGACAGGACTTACTAGATCACAAAGACAAAATCATAATAAACGACTGAAAAGACAAAAACAATTACAGGAAAAACAAAACATGGAGGATATTAGTTAATCAAAATCACGAACTATTAACACTCCATTTAAGGAAATAAACTCTGCCTCAGAAACGACAGATCTAGACCCCGCAAAGAAAAATGAAAATGGAAAAGCAGTTATCACCTCACCTGCTCAGAGTTTGAAGGTGTCAGATAAAAAGGTTGATGAAAAAAGTCACTCAAGAGAAGAGGTGCGATGAATTCACGCTATCGAGTGGAGAAGTTTTGAACAATACAAACATATGAATAAAAGGACAATAAATATTCTGGATGGCCTTAAATTATTTACCAGAATATTTGATGCTATCATTGATCATATTATAAAAGCCCAAAATCAAGGTAGGGATGGACTCCTTTAAAGGAGAACCTATTCTGAACCTAATAAATGGATTCGTGGCAAGGGTAGACAAACCCTACAATATGGATGCTGCTACAATTATGCAAGAGACAGAGAAGGAAAAATGTTCTCCCTTGTCCATGATATGTCGACAGGTCCTAAAAATAATAAATTTTAATAATGAAATGAATAACATGTGATAACTAAACATAAGAATTATCTTTCGACCTATATAGGTCAAAACCCCAGCAGATATTTCCACCAAAAATATTAGTGAGTTCGCCACTCTCTCCGGTTATTGGATGTAAGTCTTTTCCTGACACGGAAATCATGGTTTTCCTCTAACCAAATCTTGACATTGACATTTTGAAGAAAATAGAAAATGACATCTATTTTCTCTCTCCGGTTATTGGATGTAAGTCTTTTCCTGACACGGAAATCATGGCTTTCCTCTAACCAAATCTTGACATTGACATTTTGAAGAAAATAGAAAATGACATCTATTTTCTCTCTCCGGTTATTGGATGTAAGTCCTTTCCTGACACGGAAATCATGGCTTTCCTCTAACCAAATCTTGACATTGACATTTTGAAGAAAATAGAAAATGGCATCTATTTTCTCTCTCCGGTTATTGGATGTAAGTCCTTTCCTGACACGAAAATAATGGCTTTCCTCTAACTAAATCTTGACATTGACATTTTGAGGAAAATAGAAAATGAATCTATTTTCTCTCTCCGGTTATTAAATGTAAGTCCTTTCCTGACACGGAAATCATGGCTTTCCTCTAACCAAATCTTGACATTGGCATTTTGAAGAAAAATAGAAAATAACATCTATATTCTCTCTCCAGTTATGGGATATAAGTCCTTTCTTGACACGGAAATCATGGCATTTCTTTAACAAAATATCGACATTGACATTTTTTAATATGACATTCGTTTTCTCCCCCAGAGAATCCATTCTCTAAAAATATTCCTTCCTAGAATCAACAGACAAGACATCTAACATCCACTAGGAGTGGTATGATACCCACTCCTTTCCAGAATGTTATAAAACATTTTCTAGACCATTTCGGTCAACGCCAATACGTGCAGAATACTTATGTAGTATTCTACACATATTGGGGGCCCTTTTGTTGACCTCATTTATAATAGGTCACCCTTTTGACCTAAAATTCAACTTTGGTCAAATTGGTCAAACCAGACCTAATGACCAACCCTGTTGACCCCATAGGTCAACCTTTTAACCTAAAAACTCAACTTTGGTCAAATTGGTCAAACCAAACCCAATGACCAACCCTGTTGACCCAATAGGTCACACTTTTAACCTAAAAAGTCAACTTTGGTCAAATTGGTCAAACCAGACCCAATGACCAACCCTGTTGACACCATAGGTCAACCTTTTGACCTAAAACGTCAACTTTGGTCAAATTGGTCAAACTTGACCAAATGACCAACCCTGTTGACCCCATAGGTCAACCTTATGACCTAAAAAGTCAACTTTGGTCAAATTGGTCAAACCAGACCCAATGACCAACCCTGTTGATCTTTTTAGGTCAACCTTTTGACCTAAAAAGTCAACTTTGGTCAAATTGATCAAACCAGACCCAATGATCAATCATGTTGACCCTATAAGTCAATCCTTTGATCCAATAACATGTTTAAAATCCCACAATGACAAAACTACAAATACTGTGATCAGATCAACCAGGACAAGGTTAAAGAGATTACATTGGACATTTTAAAATTAAATTGATCAACCTAGGCTGACTTGAGTCAACCTAGGTAAAATTTGGTCAACACTTATCTATTTTAATCAAAATAGATAAAAATGAAATAAAAAAAATAAAATTAATCAAATAATTAATTTCAAAATTATTTTGGTTAGATAAAATGATTAATGATTTAATTTTCAATATTTTAATTAAATGACATAATTAAATAAAATGAAAATTAAATTAAAATCATAAAACAACAAAAATAATAAAATTAATCAATTAATAAATTTGAAATTATTTTCAATTAATAAATTGATTAATAAAATAATTTCCAATATTTTTTTTAATTAATAAACATGATTAATTAAAATGGAACTTAAATTAAAAAGAGAAAAAGAAAAGACATTTTTTCTTCTCATAATCAATTAGGCTAAGATCAAATTAAACTCACCATGAGATGTATTACTACATAATAAGGCTTAGCTTAAATTAATTTAACCATGGGTTAACACCCATCATGAAGGGTAAAGTGAGGTGTCTCTTCCTCCTTCACCCTAAACCATGACTCACCCTCCACCTCCCATGCTAGCCAATGGAGAGAAAACCAAACTTAAACCTACCCCTCACCATGGTTAAATAGAATCAGGAGAGGAGAGCATAGGTGTCACCATTTGCTAAGGCTAGAGGGTGATGTGTAAGCTTACAAGAAGAAGAAATTACAGCTCACATGTAACCTCTTGCATGATCAAATGGAGGAGAGCCAAAACATTAAGCTCATCATGGAAAACTTGGGAGAAGCAACTATACTTATCCTCTTAGCCGAATTCCTCCTCCAATGGGCTAATAGGGGAGATAACAACTCCCCTAGAACAATTTAAGCTAAGCCATGGCCTCCCCTTTGCTATAAAAGCATCCCAAACCGAGCCTAGTGAAGAGAGAAGAAAAAAATTAGAGAGACCTATAGGCTGCTCAAATCCACTTGCTCCTGTCGGCATATTTTTAGGTTGTGTTGTATTTTAAAAGGGGTCACCTAACAGAAGTTGTCGGCGAATTTAAATTTTAAATTTAATTTAAATATATATATAATTTAGAAAGTAGTATTTGATTTTGAAAATAATTTTAAATTTGAGATTGAACCGATCTCACATCCCAAATAGTTTATATAAACGAGCACCGCACCATAAACCGTGTATCTATCCCTAAAGATAGACACACTGCTTGACGGTGGAGCTCGATCAAATAAACTAGAAGTTTTGTGACATCCGTTTGGTCTGCGAACCAATTTTATAAGCCGACAAATTCCCCGCTTAATATGAAAGTATTAAACGGGGTTTATATTACTCAGGTTCTTTAAAATTCCCTATAAGGGCAAGCCCCTATAGTTAATTACATCTTAAGTGACGGGAATCACCTAAGAAAACTCTCGATAATAACCAATAATTCGCTCTCAAGAATTTCAAAGTTTAAGTTTTCGAGGATTGAATTTTGGAATTTCGATAGGGAATGGATCGAATTCGGAACATTTCGTTTTGTGAATCCAAAGGAAGAAAAGTAGGAGAAATCACGCGATTCGAAGTGAACTTCGGTAACTTCCGACTATCCTATCATTTGGCTTGAGTTTAGGAAAGTCCTAATATTTGTTTAATGTTTTGATCTTACCAATTTTAATTATTTAGGGCTTATATTTGTATGATAAAATCAAACAAATAGCCTAGAAGATATGAGGGTTTATGTCGTATCGGACGACTACCTCGGAATCCTAAGACCGATTAGGGCTTAATTTGCAATGCAAATGCCTAACGAAGAGTTGAGGATTTATGTTGCACTAGGCAAGCTACCTCGAAGTCCTATGGCTTTGTTGTTTAATTCTAGGAAAGTTTTGCTGAAGTAGATTCAAGTTTTATTGATGACGATGGCTGTGCTGCCCACCATGCTCCAAGCTCCTTGTTGTTGCAGAGGTTTAGTTTTAGAAATCATAAATCAGGGGATGAGAAAAGTGTTTTGGTTTAAGGAAGTCTTAATTTCCAAGTGTTTTTGTATTTTGATTAAAACAAATCTTAAAGTTGATTATAACGACACCGGTTAAGATCCCACGGTTCCATCCTTCCGGCATCATTATTTTTATCGGATTCACTTAGTCCGGATGAATTTGCTAAACTCAATCGAATGAGTTCCACACTTTCATTTAGACCGTGGGAAATCCCGTTAGCAACATGTAGGTTAAATCATCCGAGGTATTCCCGATCATCCAATGGGACGTTTTAATTTAGTTGTAATTGTAGTTTTGTGTTCTGTTTGTGATTAAATTTTGAGTTGTTTTATATTTTGAAATGTTGTGGCGGTGAATTTTATCTTGCAATGACTTTTAACTTAGTTTTGGTTTCGGTTTTAGGGACTATCCTAAAGGTGTGTGTTTTCATGCAACGGTTGTTTTATCATGCAAGAAAAGTAAAGTGCATTTCGCAATAAAGTAAATTGCAAGAAAGTAAATTGCAGAAAGTAAATTGCGAAGAGTGAATCGCAATAAAATAAAAAAGTACTGGAGGGTCTTCTCGTCATCCCAAGCTGCACTTAAAACACAATTAGAATATTTAAGCAAGTTCCTAGGTAAAGCTAAGGGAAAGGTTATGGTTTTCTACCAAATTCTAATCCTATAGCTAGTCATCTCCTATGACGTCTAGGTTCTTTGTGTTTTTGTTTGAAGACGATTTTCTTCATCGAAGAACAATTAAATCCAATTGTTCTTATGAATATCCTATCATATTGAGGAAGTGCTTAAGAAGAATCTTAAACATCTTTTCAATATTTCTAGGATTGTTTTAAGTTCAAATGAATTTAATTATATAAATGAATCAATCGTCCGAGGTTTTGAATATCCTATGAGTGAAGTAGCACTTCATTTAATGTTTCATTTAGGAGTTATAATAATCAAAGCTTTCGAGGGTAAATTAGTATTCAAATGATTTGATTTAAGTTAAAGAGTTTAAATTTGGAATAGCGTTAAGTTATTTTAGATTTATTTTGAATTCTTTATGTCTTAAGTGATGTTATATTTAATTCAACTTAATTTAATTGAGTTTTAATTTAACTTAATATAGTTTAATTTAATTTGATTTGATGTTTAATTAATTTGATTTGATTTAATTTTAATTTAATTTGATTTGATTTAATTTAATTATTTAATTTAATTTAATTATTTAATTTAATTTAATTATTTAATTTTAATTTAATTTAATTTAATTTTATTTAATTTAATTTGATTTAATTTAATTTGTTTAATTATTTAATTTAATCTAATTTAATTTAATTTTAATTTAATTTAATTATTTAATTTAATTTAATTTAATTTAATTTTAATTTAATTTAATTTTAATTTAATTTTAATTTAGTTTAATTTTAATTAAGTTTAATTTAATTTAATTTTAATTTAATTTTAATTTACTTTATTTTTAATTTTAATTGAAATTTTAAAAGAGTTTAATAATTTAATTAAGTCTTTTAATATTTTAAATTTGAGTTATCATTTTAATTAAGAGTTAAGTATTAATGATATAATTAGCTTAGGGATTTTTAAATTAAAGAATAAATCTCTTCCTAATAAATATCCCTTATTTTAATAATTCCAATTTATTATTCTTCCAAATTTAATCTATTATTTAATTAGAGTTTAATCATTTTAAAATTGTTTAATGGGTTTCTACCCTTTAATTATTTAAATTTCAATCATCCAAATCAGATTAAGATCAAATATTTTACTTGTTGATTTTTTATTAAACCTAAAGTTTTAATTAAGGGTTAAAAGTTTAATTACCATTTTACCCCTTAAGCTTAATAATTTCATAACTCACTAAATTGAACTCAAATGAACTTGAAATTTTTATGTGACTTCACTCATATGTCAATAAAGATATGAGAGGAGAAAATGTGATTTTTCTGTATTTAATTTATTTATATAATTATTTTTGGTGGAAAATAGAGATTTTCAAGGAAAATTTGATAACATGACCAAAGGAAAGTTTGTGTCCTTAAGAAAATTAGGGGACATTCCTAATGACCAGAGAAGCACTTGGACCAATTTTGGTGATTTTTTGAATTATATTATTTTTATTATAATTACTTTAACTTTTGGAGTGTTAATTAATTTAAAAATGAAATAAATGTTGAAAAATGGATTTTATATTTTTTAAAAATCTCTCTGATATCAAGGAAACCAGAGAAGCAAATTTTGCAATTTTCTGATTTTTCTGTGATTTATTATAATTATTTTGGTGAAAATGCTAGAAAATACATTTTTTTAATTTTAAAATTACCTTAAAGCTTTAAAATTTAATATCTCACTAAATAAACCTAGGAAAAATATGGGATTTGTTCCTGTGTGATTAAAATTCAAAATGTGACATTTTGGTGCATTTTATTATTTTTGTGATTTTTATTATTTTTTAATTATTAAAAATATTAAAATATTATTAAAAATCAACTTTTTTAGAAAATTGAAATTTTAATTTTCTTAGGTTCCCCTGATATCAGAGAGGCTCCAAAACTAATTTGGTGAATTTTTGAAAGATATTTTAAAAGTTATGAATTTTTAAAATTTAAAATGACTAAGTGACTTAATCAACCTAATTAGTGGGGCTAACCAAGTCCAATTGACCTCAAATTTTTATGGTGGATTCCTCTAATCCTAAAGGTCAGTGGAGAATTGATTTCAATTCAATTTGATGCCTGGTTAACTCTAATTAATTAAAGACCTATTTTGGGTGTTTAAGCCGATTAGGGTTGTTTTGAATGAACTAAGCCAAAATCTATTTTTCCTAGGGTTCTCTGGTCATAAGGAACATCACCAAATTTTCCTAGAATTTATTTCACAACATGCTATTTACTGGAATTAAAATACTCAAAACGAGTGACACTGAACTTGAAAAATCAAGAACTCTTCATAGGGATGGCCTCGACTTTGGAAAATTCGGGGAATGTTCCCAAATTCGGAGGCTTCAAAAGCCTCATGGTCTCATGCCATGGTGAATTGTATGCATGCATGGAGAATTAAAACAATGCGAGAGAGTAAATAAATTATAAAAAATAAAATATTTAATGAAATTAAGTGATTTCTTTTCCACATTATTCTCCTCTCTTCACTGAGCGAGAGGGTATTTTTATTTTATTTTTCCGATTTTTCTACACGGAGATATGAATTTTTGAAGTTTAGGGAATTAAATAAATCAGAAAATACCCTATTTTTCTATTTATCCACGCGGCGCCGCGCGCATCCTCGGCGACTCCGAAAGACCACGCGGCGTGCTCCCATTCGACGCCGCCACCCGAGTCGGCGGCCGGGCCCCGCGGTTCTCGTACCGTCTCTCGGTCCGACGCCATCCGAGCCGTCCGTCCGCGCGTGTATTGAATGGACGGCATCCGTTCATCGTCCCCAAATGTTCTCGCCCGAGAGCCGTCCACACTAAATCCCTATGATCTCACTCGATTCTCGATGGATTTTCATGTTCTTATACTCTATGGATTCGTCTTGAAGAGACGAACACATCTATACGGTTAACATGCATTGAAACTAAGGCATTTGAAATGGAGAATCTCCAGAAGCTCGGGATGAAGAGTTAGCTCATACCTTGGCTCAGAGAAGTGTGGCTTCAATCCGAGAGTTGTTGCACCTTCGATTGGGTCCCGACAAGCTCCGGATGAAGTCTCCCGATCCGGGGAATTGTCCGGATATGATTTCGACCAAGCCCGATCACAAAGCTTGGAGGTTGGAGCAACCGGGTGGCTCGGAGATGGGGCTTTTGATGGTGGACACCTTCTCTTGGTGCAGTGAAGGTGTAGAGCCAATCGATTTGGGAATTGGCTCACCGTGGAGAAGTGTCCTGGTTTTGGGTAGAGTTTCAACTACGAAATTGAGCTTACGGAGGAAAAATGGCGGGGGATTTCATCTGGGGATCGAAGTGCTCTAAGGATGGAGAAGGGTGCGGAACAATTTTGGCGAGTTTTGGCAAGGTTTGTGCTTCTCTCCTTTCCATGGCCGAGAGGGGTAGAGTTTAAATAGAAGCTGGGCTGGGGGCCTCCCGGGGGAGTTAGGGCTTGGGATCGAGCTGCTTCGGTGAGGAGAAGATCGGCCATGGTAGCCGCCGGGGATGGGGCGGCTCGGCAAGTGAGAATTTCAATGTTGGCTCACATGTGAGCTCTCGGCCATGGTGTTTTCCGGCGGCACGGTGGCCGGCCGGCCGAGCATGGGTCACCCTCGGGGTCGGGTGGGTCGGGGCTGGATGTTTGTGCAGTCAATTGGCCATGGACATGTGTAAAGGCTTTGATCCGAAGTGGAATGGGGCATGGCTAGATTTGGACCTAAATGGGTCAACCCACCCATTTGGGCTAGGTGCACCACCCAAGGCCTGGTTTAGGCTGAGGAGAAAGTGATTTGGATCGGCTTGATTAGTGGGGTCAAGTCGCGATCCAAGTACGATTAGGCTTAAGCATGGTTTAGTGGAGTCATGGAAGTGGTTAATCACCTTTAGGAATTAAGGAAAGAGCCTCCTCCTTTTGCCCAAAATGGCATGGTGACATGTAAAGAGGCTCTCATGGCTTGCATATGGCTTGTGCATGGCTCCATGGCTCCATTTGGCTTGGGAAAAGTGAAGTCAATTTCATGGAAATGGATTTAAGGAAAATTTTGGTATTTAGGGGTGATTTGGCATGAGGCTTGATTTGGAATTATTTGATGATGAATTTAGGACTTAGGTGATGGCCTTAATTAAATGAATGGTAAATGGAGATGTCATGTGGGCTTTAGGGTGGATTTTGGGCTTTTTGAAAGGGTTTTAGATGGGCTTTTAAGATGGATTAGGAAAGTGGGCTTTTGAATTTTAAAATGGATTTTGGGATGAAATTTTGTAAAGAGGTTGGGCCAAATAATTGTTGGGTTTAGCTCATGGATGTGTCATGAGTGACTTGAAGCAAATTTGGGGTAGTTTGGGCTTGAATTGGGTTGGATTTGAATTCTTTTGGTGATGGGCCAATATAGGTCCAAGTGGGCCAAGTTGGGCCAAGTTGGGCCAATGTTTAGCTAGGGTTGAAATTGATGTAAAATTAATGTTGATAAATGTTTATGGGAGTGTTTCAAAGAGGTTTTGACTTTGGTTGGGCTTTGATTTTGGGGTTTGGGTTCATTTGGGTTAGGTTTGGGTTTAGGTCAAAAATGGGCCTTTTAGCTTTGGGTTGAGTTTGAGTGGGGTTTGGGTTCAAATTTTGGGCAAATAATGTTAGGGTTTTGTTTGTGGGGATGTTAAGGAGGATTTAGAAAAGGTTTGGGGTTAATTGGAGTTAAATTGGGTGAGTTTGAGTTAGGTTTGGGTCATGGGTCCAAATTGGGCTTTAAGGCCAAAAGTGGAATTGGATCCAAATGTCAACCAAATTGGACTTAGATTTGGTCTAGATTGGTATTGGGGATGTTGAATTGAAGTTTAGAATTGAATTGGACCAAAATTGGGGTCAATTGGGTAGGTTTGGTTTGACATTGGGTTCACTTTGGGTTAAAATGGGTCGATTTGGGGTTTTGACAAAAGTAGGGTAAATTGACAAAATTGGCCCATGGTGTAGTTGGACAAAATGAAATTGAGAATATTTAGGATTTTCTGGAATTTTTTGGGAATTTTCTGAATTTTTGGATTTTTAGGCCAAGAAGGGTATTTTGGGTATTTGGAGGGTATTGGGAGGTATTTTTGGAATCTTTGGTATTTTTGGGTATGGATGATCAATTTGAGTGATGTGGAGATGTTTGGGAGTGATTTTGAAAAATTTTGGGTAATTTGGAAATTTTGCGAAAATTTGGGTAATTTGAGGGTTTTGGGTAGGTTTAGTAGGTGTAGGGTCCGGGGTCAAAAATTGAAAATTTGGGAAATTGAAGATTGGGTGAATCTAGGTGGAAAGAAATCATTTTGGTTGAGCCATGAAGCCATTTCAAGCCCATATGAGCCATGAAAGGACTCATTTGAGGCATTCACTATGTTGTTCCTAACCCTCTTAGCCGAGGGCTTAGGGGTTAAGGACCATCCATGTGAATCACCTACATGAGTCGGGAGGTTAAGTTGGGTATGGGTGTGGTTTTAGGAAGTGTGTGGAAATGTAGTGTGTAAGTGTAGTGTGTATGTAAGTGTATGTGTAAGTCGGCCCCTTCACGGACCAGTGCCGCCTGGGGCGGTCTAAGGCCAAAGAGTCCTATAGGAACTCATCATTTAAACTTCCACATTTGATTTCAACCCTCTAGGTGATTAGGGGTCTATAGTCGAGTTTGTGGAGTTTGCGGGGAGTTTAGAAGTGGTTTAAATTTCTAAAATGTGGGTCCCAATTCTAGTCCTCTAAGATAGTCAAAGGAAAAGCCAAAGGCTAGATCCTAAGCACTAAAAAGAAGAAGGGAAGACCTCATCAAAAATGAGGTCAACAGCTCCCAACATAAAAACTCTTCTTAAGAGTCTTAGCAATCCATTAGGATTAAATCCAAGCCTCAGATTGAGCTCAATCGAGCCAATTTGATCAAATTTCAAAAATAGCCCAAATAAGCTACATCTTCAAAATTCTCCTTTGAGCCCGACTTCTGGATCAAATTACTGCAGCAATAATCTTCCATTGGGGTCCTAGAAGGCAACTAAAAGGTCTGATCTAGCTTGATTTGCTTATAGTAAAGGTATGGAATTATTTTTCACAAAATAGTTCTCATTTTTGTACTAGTCCAGAAATGTTACATCACCGTATGGAAATATTCTACATGTTTAGATGATTCTATAGGTTCAAAAATCACTCAATTTCATTAAGAAATGAGTGAGATATTAAGGTTTGAAGTTTAACGGCTCGAAATAATTCGAATTTTTATTTGAATTATTTCAACCGTTCGATCCCGTGTTTCGGGATGGACGGCGCTGATCGCGCCCTGCGGTGTCGCGTGTTCGGTCCCTCGCAGCGGATCCTCCCTCCCGTTCGACGCGTACGAGGACACGTGTCGGCGGGAGGTGAGTTTGGAGGCGCGAATTTGGTTAAAATTCATTTTTAACCTTAAAAACTTCAAAAATCAATATCTTTTTATCTAGAGGTCACAAAAATATGATAAAAATACTTCTGGAAAGCTCTTGAAGAGGAGAAAATTATGAAATAAAAATCATAATTTTATTTCCATTATTTAATTTTTAAATAATTAAATAATCTCTGGAGTATTTTAATTATTAAAAATTATTTATAAATAAAAAAAATATGAAACTTTGAGGCATTTATCTTTATGCTCTTAGGAATCTTTCATAATTTTTCCAAGGACAGAAAACATATCTAGGGTACTTTTCTCTAATTTTCAAGTCTTTTTATAATTATTTTAAATAATAATTATAAAAATTGAAAATTAAGAAAAATAAAAATGGAAATGGCTAGAAATACTAGGGCAACAGACAATAACCCTAAGAAAACCATTTCTAAGTCATATCAATAATTTTGAATAACATTTTTGAATTTTAGGATTAAAAGCCTTTATTAATTAAATGATTTTTAATCCTAAAATAACCTTTTATAAACTTAGCTTATTTTCCTTAATAATCTAAGTTTGAAATAAATCTAGTCTATGATAGGCTAATGGAAAACCTTAATTAAGTTTAAAATGACAAAATTAGACTTAATTAGGTTTAAAACATTATTTAAATCCATTAAACCCTAAATTTAATTAATTAAGTCTAAAATGACAAAATTAGACTTAATTAGGTTTAAAATATCATTTAAACCTATTAAACCCTAAATTTAATTAATTAAGTCTAAAATGACAAAATTAGACTTAATTAGGTTTAAAATATCATTTAAACCTATTAAACCCAAAATTTAATTAATTAAGTCCAAAATGACAAAATTAGACTTAATTAGGTTTAAAATATCTTTTAAACCTATTAGAACCTAAATTTAATTAATTAAGTCTAAAATGACAAAATTAGACTTAATTAGGTTTAAAATATCATTTAAACCTATTAAACCCTAAATTTAATTAATTAAGTCTAAAATGACAAAATTAGACTTAATTAGGTTTAAAATATCATTTAAACCTATTTAATCCTAAATTTAATTAATTAAGTCTAAAATGACAAAATTAGACTTAATTAGGTTTAAAATATCATCTAAACTTATTAAACCCAAAATTCAATTAATTAAGTCCAAATGATAAAAATTAAACTTAATCAAGTTTAGAATATCATTTAAACCTACCTAATTAATTCAATTAAACCTTACTTAAATTAGGTTTAATTAACCCTAAATAATTAGACTTAACCCATAATAAGTCTAATTAATTCAATTAAACCTTACTTAAATTAGGTTTAATTAACCCTAAATAATTAGACTTAACCCATAATAAATTAATTAAATCAATTAAACCTTACTTAAATTAGGTTTAATTAACCCTAAATAATTAGACTTAACTCATAATAAGTCTAATTAAATCAATTAAACCTCACTTAGATTAGGTTTAATTAACCCTAAATAATTAGACTTAACCCATAATAAGTCTAATTAAATCAATTAAACCTTTTCTGAATTAGGTTTAATTAACCTTAAATAAGCCAAACCAAGCTTAGGTTTAACTCAACATAAACCTAAGTCGAACTCAAACCTAACTTAAGTCTAACCTACATTAGACTTGAAGTCAAATCAAACTTAAGTTCGACTCGATATAAACCTAAGTCGAACTTAAACCTAACTTAAGTCTAACCTACACTTAGACTTGAGTCAAACCAAAACTTAGGTTCGACTCGATATAAACCTGAAGTCGAGCTCAAACCTAACTTAAGTCTAACATACACTAGACTTGAGTCAAACCAAACTTAGAGTTCGACTAAATATAAACCTAAGTCAAACTTAAACCTAACTTAAGTCTAACATATACTAGACTTAAGCCAAACCAAACTTAGGTTTAACTCAACATAAACCTAAGTCAAACTCAAACCTAACTTAAGTCTAACCTACACTAGACTTGATTCAAACCAAACTTAAGTTCAATTCAACATAAAACCAAGACAAACCTAAACTCAACTTAAGTCTAACCTACATTAGACTTAAGTCAAACCAAACATAGATTCAACCTGACATGAATCTAAGTCTAATACAAACACAACTTAAGTCTAACCCATGTTAGACTTAAGTCAAACTAAACTTAGGTTCAACTCAACATGAACTTAAGTCTAACCTAAACTCAATGTAAGTTCAACCCATATTGAACTTAAGTCAAATCTTAACTTAAGACTAAACTATATTAAACTTTTAATCCAACTAAATTCAATCTTAAATTCAACATAAATTTTAATTAAGTCTAACATCTTAGGCTTAATTAAATCATCAAGAAATTGAGATTTAAAACAACAATTCATAAACTTAAGTCTAATTTATTAGACCTAATGTCTCAATAAACTACAACTAAATAGACTTAATTAATATTGAGTCTAACTTTATTAGACCAGACATGAACCCAAGTTAATTTAATCAATATTGAGTCTAACTTTCAACCTTTTAACTTAAGTTCAGACGGAGATGAACTCAAGTTAATCTAAACGAAACCTTTTAACTTAAGTTCGAGACGAATTGAACTCAAGTTAATCTAACCCAACTTTTAACTTAAATTCAAACGGACATAAATTCAAAAATCAAGACATAAATTCAACATTTCAAACCAAAATCAACATAATTAACATAAATGTGATATTTCAAACATAAATCAACATAATTGACATAAATTCGACATTTCAAACCAAAATCGACATAACCAACATAAGTTCGATATTTCAAACATAAATAACATAATCGACATAAAATTGACATTTGACAAATATTGATAATTAATCCAATATTTCGACAAAATTAAAATTAATATAATTTGACATAAAACCAACATCTAGGACATGTTAAATCAAAACAATGAATATGACATCATTTTCTGACAATCTTTTCTTTGCAGGGTGAAGATAAAAAGTTTTGTTTAGATCTTCTTTGCATGTTATAGGATGTGTTAACTCTGTTTTGCAGGACGATATTCTGGACAAACAAAAACAAAAACTTTTAGGATAGTCACCAAAACAAAACAACGACATGGACAAACAAAAAAACAAAAACTTCTAGGATAGTCATCAAAATAAAACAAAACAAAACAACGACATGGACAAACAAAAAATAAAAACTTTTAGGATAGTCACCAAAACAATACAAAACAATGACATGGAAAATAACAACAAAACTTTTAAGTTAACGACATGAAAAACAAAATTAAAACTTTAAAATAATAAATATGACATGACATTTAGGAGTGATAGTGGGTACATCTCTCCTTAAAAATAAAATTTTAGAAAACAAATGATTGATATTAATCAGAAGTTTTCTTGAACAATTAAAATTGTTTAAGATGTAATTAACTATAGAAGCTTGCTTCTATAGGAGATCCAAAAGAACCCACAATAAGAATCTCTGGTTTTCCATGATTTTCTTTCTATACAAATTCTAGGATATATTATTCTAGGATATTCTTCTATAAAGATTATCATAAACATCCTTTTCTACTATTAGCCTTAAATTCCTCAAATCTTTCATGGGATTTATAGGAATAAAATTAGGCTAATATTAGATGGCTACTCCTCGATATCGACACACACCCCAAAATTCTCTGTCCGTCCGTCGACAAGGGATCACCAGTCATCACTTTATGAACCTTCACATATTGATCCTAGCCAGCTTGATCAAATATTAAAGGCTTGGGACTATCCATGTGAGTTTCTTAAAGGGTAGAGGGGAATTGGTTTAGGGTTTTGGAACAAATCGGGGATTCAAGGGATTAGGGGTGTGTGTAAAATGAACAAGCTCTGGTCACCCAATGTTACCCTAAGTCTAAATCATTCCTATAGGAACTCACCTTTGGTTCTCCACACGTTGGTTTTAACCTTCCAAGTGATTTGGAGATTTATGACCATCCATGTAGGATTCCAAAAGGAGCTAAGAAGTTGTGCATATCTCTAAATGGTGGGTTCCATCTCTAGTCCTCTAGGAATTTCAAGGAGAAGTCCTATGGCTAGATCCTAAACACTAAGAGGAATATTAGACCTCACAAAAAATGATGTCAACAATGGTAAAAAATTGGGGGTTTTTGGTTTGGGTTAAAATTGAATTTGAATTAGGTCAAATTGGGCTTGAATTCGGTTTCAATTAGGATTGGGGATGATGAATTTGAGTTTTATAATTGAAATTGGGGTAGACTGGGATCAATTGCTTGGACATTGGAGGTGATTTAGACATTTTGGGCCTTAAGAGGCAATTTGGGGCTTTTGGTCAAAAAGTGTCAATTTGGTTAAATTGGGTCCAATGAAGTGGTTTAATTGGTTTTTGGGACATTTAGGATGATTTTGAAATTTTTAGGAATTTTTGGAATTTGAGGGGCATTTTAGTAATTTTGGTTATTTTGGGAGTATTTTGGGAAATTTGGAGAAATTTAGAGTATTTTGGGTATTTTGAGTGGTGGGGAACATTTTGGGATGATCTTTGGAGAAATTTGAGTATTTTGGATAATTTTGGGATTTTCAGTCAAAATTAGGGTTGTAGGGGCAATTTGGTAATTTGGTGGAGTTTAGGGGTAAAATGTTCAAAGATTGGAATTTTTGGTAAAATTGAGTGTCAATTGAGAATTTCAACCTCCTTAAGTCATGGACCAAGAGAAATCTCATTTTGGATCCTCCATGTGTTGGTTCTAGCCAAACCCTAGCTTAGGACGAGAAGCTTGGGGACCCACCCACATGAGTTTCCAAAAGAGCAGGGGATCAAGTGTTGGCATTTTTGATTTATGGTAGTGAGTGTAGGTGTAGAGTTTACGTGTGTGTGTGAGCCTGACCCAGACCTAAGACTTGATCATCCTGTAGGGAACTTCTCTTAAGCTTCTTTATGCTTTGTGTCATCCTTCTAAGTACTTAGAGGTTAGACTTTAAGCATTTAAAACTCCAACTGAAGTAAGGAAGTGTTTTGAATTTCTATGGGGTAAGAGTTTCATTGCTAGTCTTCTAAGATAGTCACCAGGAAAGTCCTATGGCTAGACCCTAAGCTTTTAAAGAAAGACTAGATCTCAACAAAAGTGAAGTTAACAACCCTAAGCCAAACCTACATTAGGTTTAATCAACCTTTCTAGGTTCAACTCAGATTGAGCATATATTGTTATGTATAGCTTAACCAAGATATAACCTAAGTCTATTCAATCAAGCCAACCTGACCTAACTCAGGTTATATCCATGTCAACTAAACCTAGCTGACTCAACATAATCTAGATGGACTAGAATCCTATTTTAGGTTAGTTTAATCTAACACGAACTAAACTAAATATGACTGAAGGTTAAGTAGGACTTCCTCATAAAAAGCTCTCTTAATCTCAGTTAACGACAAATCAAGACAAACAATCAAAACCAACTTTAAACCAACCAACATAAATCCCTATAATTAAACCTTAAATTAACTAATATAAACTTCACCCTAAAAGATACTAAAACTTAACCTCAAACTAAAAGAAATGCAACCTAGTTTGAGAGGATACTTTGGATAAGTAACCTATGAGTGCTAACAAAGTAACCTCTAGTCACGTGTGACTAATCAAACCGGGACTTTAATGATCTGGAACGACAAAACTATGGGATATTGACCAGATCGTTCCAAACAAAGAAATAAAACACAAATTGACAAAGCTAAATTGACTACTAAATTGTAAACAACCTAAAATTTTTCAACCCTAAAATCCTAAAAAGACACTAAAACTTAAATGAAATCTTAATGAACAAAGATCACCAAATGCAACTTGAACCCTAGTGTTCAGATCTACGATGATCTCTTGGATGAGGCAATCTGTGGTTGCTAAAAAGAGTCTTTTGGTCATGATTTGAACACCTTATTGACTATGTAGATTTGAATATCATGACAGCCCCGAGGCGATAGAGCCATAGACATCTTGACCGGGTTGTCTAATAAAGAAAAAAAATGAAATAAAAATTTAACAAATTAAATCAATAAAACAAAATACAATTTTGTACTAACTTTATTTTTCAGGACCGCTGAAGAGAAAAGGCGAGTCGCATTTTAGATTTACTTTACATTTTATTAAAGTGTGCTAACTCTGTTTTGCAAGGATGACACTTTAAAGCATGAAACGGTAAATCTCAAAATTTTGACAAAACAACAATACACAACAACAAAAAAAATAACAACAAAGCAAAACATAAATACAATAGATAAAACTTTTGGGTAGTATCAAATTTTCATAAATTCACTACCTTTAGGATCAAACATTGAAGTTTCTTTCCATGACAACACATACACTATTCGAGAGTAAATGTTAACCTTAATCAGGAGTTTTCTTATGTAGTTTTAACTGTTTAAGATGTAATTAGCTCAGAATAGTATTATACATAAATCTATAGTTAGGGGTTTCTCATGTGGTTTTCTTCATACAAATATCTCAGGAGTTAAACACTCCAGAGTTCTCTCTATAAGGCTTACCATGATGAAATCCTCCCTACACTTTTCTGTGTTTTTTTTTTTCTATTCTTACATGTCCTTCCCCCCCCCCTTCAAGTTCCTTGATATCTTAAGCTCACTTATATGATCAGAGAAAAGAAATTATTAGGAGACTAGGACAACGTAATGGATAAACAGAGTGACGACTTCTCAACAACAACGACACTGACATAATGAACCGATTACACGCCCGTCACCAGACTGACGTAGGGTTGGCAGTGGCAAACACATCTTTTGTTTGAATACTCTTTCTCTCATTATCTACAAAATAAGTGTATGTCTTATGGTTATTGTTTAATGGCCCATCCTGATATGTTTCAAGTTGTACACCATTTTGATAATATCTCTTGCAAAAAGTAATTTCATCTCTTTTACTTTACAAGTTATGACCTATAATATTTGGTTTGAAAGAAATATAAGAATTTTTAGGAATAGTTATTGTTATATTGATAATCTGAGTCACTATATTTATTGGTTAATCATTTATAAGAGTATGAACTGAAAATATAAAAGAGATATCCCTATTTGTATCTTAAACAGTTATAACTTTTGAGATCACTGTTTGTAGGGGTTTTAACTTTTGAGATCTCTGTTTGTATAGGTTTTAGTTGGCATTTTGTTCTTGGGTTGGCTTTGGTTGACCATTTTCTTTTCTTAAAATATTTTACCATTCTTTGTTGAATTTGGTTGGATATTTGAGACTGGAAAATGGTTGGATGGGCATTTCTAGTTGTCATTGGTCTTAGTGTTATTCCTTTTGGTTGTTGGTTGTTGTTCTTCTCTCGGTTGTTCTTTATTTAGGTTGTTATAGGCTGGTGGTTTTTTTCTTTGGTTGGTATTGGCCAGGGCTCTTGGTTTTGGTTGAACATTTCATATTCTCAAGTATATGTCATTTTTTGTTGAATCTAGTTGGATATTTTAGGACTGAATATTGGTTGGCTGTGCTTTTTTTTTCCTATTTTGTTGTTACTTCTTTTTATCTGGTTTTTGTTTGTTTCGAGGAAGTTGGTTGTTGGTTGTTGGTGGTCTTGGGTTATTTTCAGGTTTCTTCTCTGGAACATTGGTTGAGAAGATGTTTTGTTATTTTTTTATTCTTCTCTTTTTCTTAGCCTTGGGTTAGTTTTTGGTTTGTTATGATGTACCATCTCCTTTCTTGATCATTAAATATTCTCTAAAAATTCTATTTGGTTTAGCTAATATATATTAGTTTTGATTCACTAGGCTTGGTTTTTTAATTAAATCACTCAATGAATGTATCTTTTTAGGTGAGTTTTTCATAGAACCAAGTCTTTATTTTCTTTGAATTCGAGTGGATATTTTTGGGACTGGTTGATGGTTTGGCTGAGCTCTTATCTTTTTTTTTTTCTCCTACTAGGTTGCGGTTGAATCTGGTTCTGCTTATGTGTTGGTTGGTTTTCTTATCTTGGTGGTTCTCAGTCTTGGTTGTTGCTGCTGGAGGTTCCTTCTTTGGTTGTTGTTTTTGGAGGTTCCTTCTTTGTTTGTTGTTGGCTCAGTTGTACTTATGTTGGTTGTAGTCTCTCTTGGCTAGACTTTGAGGTTTTCTTCCTTTGAAGAGCGGTTGGCTTGAGTGATGATGTTGTTGGTTGTTCTTCTATTGTTTAGTGTTGTTTTTAGTTTTTATTTTCAGGTCCTGGTTGTTATTTATTTGGGATTCTGCTCTTAGGTTACCATTGGATCCAGTGAAACTATTTTTGGTTGTCGTTCCTACGATTTATAATTGTCTCTTGAGGAAGAGGCCATACATCGGTAAGGGAAGGATCCGTTGGAGGATTTGGACATCCCTATTCCCCCTTCCCTTAAAATAAAAACGGAGTCCTTCAAATGGATCTTAGTGAAGGAGCCAGGAAGAAGGTTATGGGTCTGCATCGGCTGACGGTTCAACTTGGTGGACAACTCAAAGGAGTGATTGCCAATTCTGAAGAGACTGAAGGAATTTCTCCAGTCCTAATGGAATTGGTCTGATCCGATAATTTTGACTAAGGCTTGAAGCAAATGAGCCAACAGAATATCTTACACCACTCAACCCAATTTATCTGATGGCGGCGCAAGCTGGCTATCATCAATGATTAGCATTGGATGTTGCGAAGAACTCCTTGGCTTAAGCCCAAATTAATGTTGCTTTGCTGGAAACTGGCCTTCAAAGGGTCCAGGATGATAGAGATATCCTTCAAGTTAAACTTGATAATTTTGCTACTAAACTGAAGGATTCTCACAAAATAATAGATGCCCTGATGGAAGAGAATAAATATCTGAAAGCGAAGGTTGCATCAACTGTCTCTAATGAAGAAGATATGGATGAACTGGAGAAGCAATTCAGGCATTGCATGATCTATGCAATCAAGAGGTTTGTACACTATGGTCTGGTTGATGCCAAGTTTTTCAAGTAAGAAGAGTTTATAACCCTCATTCCTGACAAGGCAAAAGACTCCTCGAAAGAGGAGGAGATTGAGAGAAGTTCCAACAGTGAAGATTGCTCGACAACAACTCGATGACTCCTGAACTTAAAATCTTTTTATAATTTTTTGAAGTAATTTATCAAAATAAATATGTAAAAAGTTGTAATTATAATATGTGTGTGTGTATGTGAAAATTTTATGTTCAATTTTTTTTTCATATATGTTGAGTTGTTTGCGATAGAAATATAGCTATCAATTGTTTTCTCACATTGGAAGTGAGTCTGTCTTTTTTTTCGATCGATGGAAATTTTTTGCTCTTTATTCTAATCGTTCGACTAGATTATCGCCTCTCAGACAGACTCACATCTGGGGTGACCATTTAAACTACGGATCTTGCCTTCAATGGATATTGAGCCACCTATGGAGCTAATCCCGAACTTAGATGGAGCAATTTGCATCAATCGACTTTTAATATTTATCATTATTTTTTAGAGATTAATCTTTTTAAAAAATTGATCGATTTCTTTGTATTTCGATCGGTCGTTCTTCATAAGCCTTAATTAACGGTCTCGTTTGATCAATTGGATACTCGTCCTGGTAGGGTTTACTTCTTGAACTAGGTAAAATTTTTTGTCGTTATCTGTGAGGGTGACCATTGGACTTCATTCTAGGGTGATTTACACTATATCTTTTGGCGGATCTTGTCACTTGCTAGCAGAGAACCATCTCCAAAACCTTAAATCTTATTAACTTTGGAGACTGGTTACAACTCAAGACAGCGTGAATAATTGATTGACCCACTAACTTTATAATTGATCACTTTTGATGCATACCTGATCACTTGATTAATTTGATTCCTTGAGCATTAGAATTGACCATCACGTATTATTCAATTGGGTTGAGTTCCCTGAGTATCAGAGAGACCTAAGCATTATTCAAACAAAGTTGCTCGACCCTCAATTTCATTGTATCAATAAAATCATATTTTACAAGTTAGCAACGACACTCCTTTTAACATTAATAAAAAATTTTCTAAGAGAAAAATTTATTTAAGTCATCTTCGCTCCATGTAAGAGGGAGTTCCTTCCAAGCATAAGTCATTAGCTTATAAGCCTCGGAGATATCTGTTGGTTGATTATGTACAGACCACTTAAAGTTTGATCCAACTTATCGACCGTCTGTCCACAAGCAGTTAGGTTGACTTTCATCATGGCTAAGTCCCCTGGAATGAATATCTTCTCTTGAATATGCCTGTTGAAGTACCAACGATTCGCCTTCTCACTTCTTCCTGTCTAAGAGCTGAGTTTGTTTTTTTTTCTTCTGCGAGGTCGAGAGCCAGCATTTCCCCTCATAATTAGCTTCTTGCCATTCGGCCAAATTTTCCTCTGTGAATGAAGAAGTTGTGATGACCCTTTGGCTGTGACACTTATATTTGTCCAAAAACAGTGCCTCCATCCCATGGGTCAGCATGAATGGGGTTTGAATGGTCACCGTCAAAAGTGTCATTTGAATAACCCAAAATACTGATGGTAGCAATTCCGCCAAGTTACCTTTCCTTCCTTTAACTTTCTTCTTTAACAAATTCAGAATTATATTATTTGCTGCTTCAGCTTGTCCATTCATTGGAGAGTAGTGAGATGAAGCAAATTTCAAATCAATCCCCTGATTTGCACAATAGTCTTTCATCCACTGGGCTGCAAATTGAGTCGCATTTTCATTGATAATGACTAGTGATAATTTGTATCTGTAGATAAGATCAGATCATATGAAATTTTGAACTGCCTCCATAGTGATTTGAGCGAGCGATTTAGCCTTGATCCACTTTGAAAAGTAGTCAAACTCTACCAACAGAAGCTTCCGTTTGTCTTTTGATGGAGGAAACGGACCCAGGATGTTCAAACCCCATGTGGTAAACGGTCAGGGACTAGCAATCAGTTGGAACTTCTAAGCTGGTTAGTGATGCAAAGGTTCATACTTCTGACATTACTCGTATTTCTTCAAAAATTCTTTCGCATCCTTCAGAAGCGTGGGCCAAAGGTACCCTTGTCGTTATACTCAAAAAGCTAATGGTTTTCCACCATAATGGCTAGCGCATTCTCTGGAGTGTACTTCCCAAAGAATGTCCTATGCTTCATCTTCTTTCAAACATCTCAACTACACCGAAGTGACCGACTGCCTAAAGAGTTTTCCTTCAATCATAAGATATAATGCAACTTTGATCTTAAATTGTCTCGGATCTGTAAGGTCTTCTGGTATCTTTTCAGTCTCCAAATAGAGAAGGTATGGATCCATCTAACTTTTTGTTCCTTCGACCTCCACTTTCATAGTCTCGGGCTTCTCAATTGTCGATCGAGAACGTGTTTGAGTTATTCCACACAAACAAATATGTTTGGATAGGATATCAACTACATGATTCTCCTCCCGACCAACATGCTCTATTTAGATGTTTCTGAATTATCTAATCTCCCTCTTTGTCTTGGATAGGTATTTAACCATTTAATTCATCTCTCACCTCAAATTCCCCATTGACTTAATTTGCGACAAGCAACGATTCTGACTTAACCAGTAAATCACGAGTGCATATTTCATACACCAGTCGAAGTCCGATAATCAAAGTTTTGTTCTTCAGTTGATTATTTGTGACATCAAACTCCAAATAAATTGACTGATAAAGATGTTCCCTGGCTAGACTGCTTAAAGTTAGTTCCAGACTAACAGTAGCCTGTTTTGAAGATCCATATATGTATAAGATCCACGCTTGAAAATTGGCCAAATTTCCCTCAGTCAATTCCTCTACCTCAGAATAATCCGCTAAGAAATTAGAGATTGCCTGAAATTGGATGGTTGTTCGAGGGACGTAAGTTATATCGTACTCATTGAGTTCCACCACCCATTTCAATAATCGACCTAAATGCCCTAATTTTGTGAGTACAAACTTTAGTGGATGATAAAAAATGAACTGAATTGGATGCATTTGAAAATATGGTCGGAGCTAGTGAGCATAAATAATCAAGGTAAATGGTAGTTTTTCCATAATTTGGTAGCTAATTTCGATGCCCCTGACTAGTACTAAAATGATAGCTTCTCACCTAACTCTGAGATATAAAGATACTACCTTCGCTGGCTTCAGACTGTAAAGTAATGGAGGTGATTGCAAAGAATTTTTAAACTCTTGAATGCTTCTTCACATTTGGGTGACTAATGTTGATTTTTTCCTTAGCACTCCGAAAATTGCTTCACATTTATCACCCAATTTTAAGATAAATTGGCCAAGCCTTGCTATCCTAAGGATAATTTTTGGACTTCTTTGGTATTTCGAGGATATGACATATACAAAATTGCCTATACTTTTTTAGGGTTTGCCTTTATTCCATTTGGAGTTAACAAAAAGCCTAACAGTTTGTCAGTTGATGCTGCCAATGTACATTTTGAAGGATTTTACCTCATATTAAATTTTTTTAGTTTTTCGAATGTTCATTTTAAATTTTCTACATGTTGTTCAACCGATTTACTTTTAACTAAGACATCATCCACACAAACTTCAACATTTTTCCCTTTCTGATTCACAAAAATTACATCAATGATGCACTAGTAGGTCGCCCCAGCTGTTTTTTGTGCCTAAAGGGCATTACATAAAAAAAACACCTTATGCAGTAATAAAAGAGGTCTTCTCCGTGTCGTTTAGATGCATCTTGATCTGGTGATAGCTGGACAAAGTGCCGAGAAAGCTTATCACAGAGTACCTGATCACAGCATCCACCTGTGTGCTGATCTCAGGCAATGGATAAGTGTCATTTAAGCAAGAGACATTGAGGTTCGTGAAGTCAACGCAGATTATCCAATTATCGCTAGCCTTTCGAATGATCACTATGCTCAAGAGCCAGGTTGGGTACTAGATCTCTCATATATAGTCAGCCTTCTTCCGATTTTGCACCTCTGCTACTAAAGGCTCGACCAAAGTTATGGAGGTCAATCTGATCTTCTGTTACACCATTTGAGCAGTTGGGTTGATGTTCAATCGATGACAAGCAACATCAATCAAAATCCCAAGCATCTTAATTATTGTCTAAGTGAAGACATTATGATGCTCGCAAAGCGCCTCGATCATCAAATTTTTGTACCATGCATCAATGCTTTCACTAATTAAAAAAAAACTTTATCATGCTTTCCTTCGTTAGACGCAGGTACTTCAAGGATGGTCTTATTGGTCTTGAGCTACCATTCCCTTTTGATATGGATATTGAGTAGCCCTTTGATCGATGTTGGTGACCGCTCGAAGGCAGCAGCTCCTTGACTTCTCCAACTTCTCTCAGACTATGATGATCTCCCCATCCCTAAGAAACTTCACAGCCACATAATAGGTTGAAGTCGCCGATTGATAATTGTTCACCAATGGTCGACCAAAAATAGTGTTGTAAGTATGCCGGAACTCCACTACCATAAAATATTCCATGCTAGTGTATTGCTTGTCTCGCTCGCCCTATGAGATGCTCAAAGCAATAACTGTCACAACCCAACTTGATTTAACTCATCATATTAAGGTGGGAAATCTCGTGTCGAGGTCATAATAGATCAATTATTACCTAGGATTTATTTGGAAGAAATGTTATTTATTTATTTATTTCTTCAAATTTGATACATAGAACCACTGATAACATCTAATATTGTAAAATAAAGAAACTCAACGTTCATTCAGGTCACATGGATATACAAAAAAAGGAATATATACAACAATCATGATTTAATCTCTCTATGATAAGAAAAAGGGGGGATACTTTGCCCCTCGAATGCTCCAGAGAAGCAAGCTCAAAGGGAATGGAGTAGAGGATGACTTTGAGAAGGGAAGATTTCGGGTAGAGGGTATCAGGCGTAGTGTTTTGATTGTATTTTGGCGTTATTGGCAAGGAATCACGGCAACAATGTTATTATTCGTGGTATTTTGGTGTTAACACGGTGTTATTAGCAATGAATTGAAAAAGTCGGGTGTATTCCACGATGGCAAGGTATTATCCAATTTTTTACCGCGGTGACGGAGGAATGGTGTTATTACGGGTAATATTTTGGTTGTATTGCGGCGTTACTGTAGTTCTACGATATGTGGTGTATCGTTGGTGTTATTTCAGTTGTACATTGGTGTTACCACGGTCTCGTGGTAATTGGTGTTATTGGTTGTGATATTGAGGGTGTACCACGGTAGTTTTGGAGATTAACTGGAAATGCGGGTATTATTGCTTTGTATTACGCGGCGATGTGGTGTTATTGGCGAGGTATTGCGCGAAACCGCGAGATTGGTGTTATTACAGTAGTATTACAATTGCATTATGGTGTTATTGGTGCGATACCGCGGAGTGTTGCAAGGTTATGCGGCACAGGGTAGAGATGGTGTTATTGCGGGTTTCCCTATTAGTATTATGATGTTATTGGATGTTTGCAGGCTCGGTTGGGAGATGGTGTTATTACGAGTGTCATTTGGTAGTATAGTGGTCTTATTACAAGATTTTTGCCACAGAAATGTCGTGTTATGTGAGCGGCATAGAGGCGGTGTTATTGTGGGAGTTTTGGCCATGGTTGGAGGAGTTATTGCGTGATTTTGGTTGTGTTGTTATTGAGGTTGGAGCCGTGGGAATGTGGCGTTATTGGGGAGTTATGTGGTGTTATTGGCTTGGGTTTAGCACAAATCGAGCCCAAACTCAACCTAAACTTATTTCCCGCTTCAATTTGACTTATAGACACACGACACAAACAATTGATGGTTTAGTGCATTTGAAATGTGAATTTGGCAATTGTTGGTGAAATGTGGTTCAATTTGGTAGCTTTGGTAATTTTTGAATGGTTTTAGGCGGTTAGAGGTAGTGTAGTGTATGTGATGTATGTGAATGCATATATGTTGTAATATGACTGTCCAAGCCAAGAAGAGCCTCTCTAAAGCCTCATAGTCTCATAATAACTCATTTTGGAGCCTCCATAGGTTGTTCCTAATCATCCCAACAAATGTTGAGGGCTTGAGACGATCCATATGAGTTTTCAGAAAAGGTTAAGGGGTGCTTTGAGTTTTAAAAGGAATGGTACATTTGATGAATCTTAATGGATTTGAGTAGGTTAAGGAGTTTTGGTGGGTTTAAGTGAGTGTGTGCATGACTAAGCCATCCAGCGTTGCCCTAAAGCCTGTTGATCCTATGCGAACTCATTCTTGAGTCTTCACATTTTCATAGACATCTCAAATAATAATTCAAGAGCTTGAGACCACCCATATGGGAATTCACAAGAAGAGTCAAGAAATTTCTAGAATTTATATGTAAGTGTGATTCCATCACTCGTCCTCTAAAATAGTCAATAGAAAAGTCTTATAGCTAGATCTTAAACTCTATAAGACAAGTAGACATCACCAAAAGTGAGGTCAACACATTGTAGCTCAACAAGCTGTGTAACTCTTTTCCGTCTGTGGGACAAGTGATGGTACATATAATCACCAACTAATACTGAAACTTTTCAACTCGGCATAGCTCGATGAATTTTTTACTTTTCAATTTTCCAAATTAAAACTTCTGTTGTCTCTAACGATTATTTAGTTTTATCTGAATGCATGCATATAAGTTGAGACAAAAAATTTGTTACTCTACCACCGCGACGCATCTTCATGCATTCATCAATTATCATCATCATCATCTCACGAATACAATATTTATTCATGGAGACATTTACAAAAAAGTCCTCGCCAAGTTAAAAAAAAATAATAATAAGGAAAAAAAATTCACACAAACGGCTAAATTACATGTATTTTATGACACATGTCAAACGTTAAATCACGTCAATTTCTAAAATTTATCCAAGTCAGGATATCTCAACCTAATATTTTTCATGTTATTTATTACAAAAAGATTCACATGCATAAATTCAGCAGACCAAATTCCATAATTTTTGTTTCTTAAAGAAAACATTTTGATTGAGACTGTACAATTATCTATGGGATCTGAACATCCCTTAAAATTAAGACGTACCCACTCTCAATCATCAATAAAAGATTACCAATCAAACACAAACATTAAAAAAAAACACGATAAAATCATCCTCATTAGCTTTTTTTTTTTTTACTTTGTAAAAATAATAATAATAATACAAAGAGTCTCATAAATAATATAAACCTTCGTGGATCCGAAGAGAAGCAGTGAATCTCAAAAAGAAAAAAGTGAAGCAGATTGTTTCCTAACAAGGGATTTGCTCGATGAAACACCGAATGACCTTGATGGGCATCTTGATAAGATCCACAGCTAAATTCGCCAGCCCCGCACAGCACACGAAGCACGGACAAAGGCAGCTCAACACGGATCTGTAATCGCACTCAACATAGTTAAAACGGGGGGTAAGAGAAAAGTGGATTATGGTATTCTGAGTACAAAACGAAGGGAGAAGGGGAAATAGGGTAATACCCAATGATCCAGATGACAGCGCCGATGAGTGAAAGGGCCAAGGCGAGGATGGCGAAGGGCAATCCGAGCAAGAAGCCCAATGGTCTGCACTGGCAGTCGTCCTCATGTCCCATCTTTCTTTTCTCTTCGAGAGTGCGGAGTAACAGAGGTTCCTTCAATGCGTGTATTTGAAACGGTCGAGGAGGCCGTGCCTGCACGCGAGGATTTGTGACCGGGTGCGTGACGAGAATGCCCTTGAATGAGGAAATGGCTAACGCGGATTTCGATGGTAGCACAGGTATTTTATATGCATAAGCGCGGCTGCTGTTCGTTGACTGCCGAGGCGACGTAGGTTGGGTTAGGTGGAGACGAGTTTTATTATTATTTTTTTAATTTATTTTTGAAAGTGGGACATTTTCATGCATACCAATCAATTGTTATGAATTTTCATACTAACATCAAAATTTTGCTCTTAAAATATGTCACCGAATATTTTTATAAGACATGAAAAATGTCATTACTTTTAATTTTAAAGAAAGTGAAATACATCTTCTTCGACATGTATATCAAAAGTCATATGCATGTGAATATTTATGTCACCAAAATCTTTCATATCACATCGATAATATCAATATTTTTAATTTTTAAAAGTGAAACTCATCTTCTACACGTATAGTTATAGTGATATGCATGTAAAACTTAACGTTTAGGTTGTAAATATGTAAATGGATCGGAGTTGAGTTGTATGCATGTAAACCTTCTTTATTATAATTATTATTTTAATTTTGCTACGATTGAAGAGGTTTTTCATATAACAATTTCTAATAGTTGGGTGTTGCTCTTCTTTGGTAGAATTGAGATGCACTGAGTGTCCAAAATTGACACACTCACCAATTCGGCCTGTACTTAACAAATAATTATAACTTCAGATTGACCCTGTACATAGAAAATATGCTTGTGCATATTTCGAGTAGATCTAACGGTCTAAGAGCCAAATGGAATATCAAAGGGTGACCCTTGTCAGAATATTTGAGCGGCTGAGATGCCCAGCTAAATGGACCAAACTCGAAGCAACCGTTATAAGGACGAGTACATGACACATGCCAGGCCGCTCACCCAGATACAAGCCAAATGATAATCTGAACCCAATACATCGATGTAGCTAAACCCAAGGAAGAATCCAATCCCCAAATCCTATAATAATATTGGGGACGACCGCGGCCCATCCCCTTGGACCTTTTCATCTATGGGTAGACTATCTGTAGGATTACAGTGATTCACCATCTGCTTGATAGCCTAGCTTTGTTATACCAACATGAGTTCTTTGGCGGGGAACAAGAACCGACAACTATACTATACCAACTGATCAACAAGACTTAGCCAATCAAACCGGTTCTATTGAAACCCAAATAGTAGAAGACCAACCACCGACAGTGTCAACGGATCTAGCCTATCAGCAACACAAACAAAGTCATTTTCTCCCTAACTGGACATCCGCTAAGATTTCGATAGGATAATCCACCAACAAAATCCATTAAATCCAACCGAAAAACAAAGCTCGTCGATGTACTACCAAGTCCACTTAGTTGACCTAGAGAACAAGGCTTTGGACCAACGAGTCTGAAATATCTAGAATAACACGTACAACACCCACTTAAACATAAGCATAAATGTAACTTCACATATTGTAGTCCTTTGTCTATAGATTGAGGATCATTTCATGAATAATAAAACATGCAATCCTCTCACTTTACCATTCATTATTGTGAACTCTTCTCTCTCTCTCTCACTGTCTCTCTCTCCCCCCTACTCTATGCTCTATTCTTTAGGTGTTATTCACATGAAAAATCATGATTCAGTATCCTAAAAGGTGAGGTGAGCGTGGATCATGCCAGTAATAAGAAGAGGAGAATCACAAGAAGAAGATCAAATCCACCAAAGAGACACTACAAACATGGAGTGCACTAGAGAGTCTGTGCAATAATAAATACAATGGTTGAAGGACTAAATGATTGGTCAGATTATAGAAGCCATCTAAGAAGAAATCACCTGAGGCATGGAGGAGATTCCTTAGAAGAAGCGCCGACACATAATGACTAATGAATAATTTAAGCCTTAGAAAGAATAGAGATTTCGAGAACTAAGATAGCATTTGATCCGCTCAAATTGTTAGACAACAATTTAGGTGTACTAAGGCGCCCAATCAACTATAGTGTGCATTCTCTCGACATATTTCTAATGTTGAATCCCTAGAGAAATTCAAAATGTTCTTCTTAGAGTCCTATAAATGTCGAACTCATTTGAACGACCATCTAGCTTCATTTTAAAGGATCATTGACAAAGCCGAAGTGCTTGATCGTTCTTTACAAAACTAAGGAGTCAACCCTCGGGTGGTTCAACTGGTGAGAGTGATCACCTCCTTCATTGACTTCAAAAGAATGTTTGTAGCGTAGTTTGATAGCACTCAAAAGTCACACAAAAATTTCCAGACCCTTCTACAAATCACAAAAGGGAAATACAAGAGCCTTCTCTTGTTTATCACTGGTTTCCAAAAGGAGATTCTGGAAGTGCGGGATCCAGAATCTACAGTAGCACACATTGCTTTTGTCAAAGCAAAATAAGCTAACCCTTGTATAATGTAACTTCACATGTTGTAGTCCTTTTGTCTATAGATTGAGGATCATTCCATGAATAATAAAGCACACAATCCCCTTATTTTACTATTCATTATTGTGATCTCTTCTCTCTCTCCCTCTCTCACTATCTCTCTCCCTCCCCTACCCTATGTTTTATTCTTTGGGTGTTATTCACAAGACACATCATGATTTAGTATCATAAAAGTTGATGTGAGCGTGAATCATGCCAACAATAAGAAGAAGAGAACCACGAGAAGAAGATCAAATCCACCAAAGAGACACTACAAACATGGAGTGCACTAGAGAGTCTGTGCAATAACAAATATAAGAGTTGAAGGACTAGATGATTTGTCAGATTATAGAAGCCATCAGAGAAGCAATCATCTGAGGCAAGGAGGAGAACCCTTAGAAAGAAGCACCGACACATAATGACCAATGAATAATTTAAGCCTTAGAAAGAATAGTAGATTTCAAGATCCAAGATAGTGTTCGATCCACTCAAATTGTTTGACAACAATTTAGGTGTATTAAGGCGCCCAATAAGCTAAAGAATGCATTCTCTCGACATATTTCTAATGTTTAATCCCTAGAGAAATTCATAATCTCCTTCTTAGAGTCATATAAATGTTGAACTGATCCAAACGACCATCTAGCTTCATTTAAAAGGATCATTAACAAACTAAACTGCGGACAGTGCTTCACAACGCTAAAGGAGTCAACCCTCATGTGGTTCAACTGGTGGGGGTGATCACCTTCTTCACTGACTTCAAAAGAATTTTTGTAGCGTAGTTTGATAGCACTCAAAAGCTACAAAAATTTTTCCAGACCCTGTTGCAAATCACGAAAAGGAAAAACGAGAGCCTTCACTCGTTTATCACTGGTTTCCAAAAGGAGATTCTGGAAGTGCAGGATTTGGAATCTACAGTAGCACACACTGCTTTTAGCAAAATAGAATTAGCTAACCCTCATATATAGAAGAGCACCCCCCTCTCTCCCCCAAGAGAATATAGATGGACACTGAGGAAGGACTCATTTACTTATGTTCTGTCTCATTACAAAAATCATCAACTGCCTCAGGATAACAGAGTGGCTGATGTGAACCACAGTTCAGGAGGTCAGACTCGATACATTGATCAATGATCGGCTTGTTACTTTCAATTAAAGTTGAATAATCATGAGATCCTGAATGCCACTTTGTTGAGAGTCTTGATGGTGGATCTTGTAGAGGGCATTCAAAATAAAATGTACTTCAAGAAGGCTCCATCGATGAGAGATAGAGGTTTTCTCCAGGATAAATAAAATGTTTCTTACCACATGGACCATGACCACAATACAAAGGAATGCGAAACACCTCCAGCAGCATGGTCGAGGAGTTGATCGAGCTAGAAAGCTTTGTGGCACCGAAGCAACGACTTAGCGATTGACGAAGGCTTCAATAGAAGAAATATTGGATTAGCTGGTCTAAGAAAATGCCATCCACTTTTTCGGGATAGTGCCAGCTATTTTTGGAGGAGATAGAGATTTGTATCTACAAGTCATTTAGAAAAAAACTTCGGTCGAGAGAATTATATGCAGCTACATTCACTCCGAAACACAACACTTATCCACCTATCACTTTCATCGACACAGGCTTGCCCCCAAGGAGGAATCTTTACAATGATGTTATCATTGTGATGAGAGGAAAAATAGGTAATATTTTGATTGATATTGATAGCTCAATGAATAGCTTGCTCAAGGCCATGTTCAAACAAGGTGAACCTCCAAACCGACTGGGTGGTGGCTCCGGCTAGCCCGCTCTATGGTTTCATTGGCAAAAAGGAAGGTTTGGGAGTAATGGCACTATCAATCACTTGGAGAGAAGGTGAGCAAAATTTCACACATATGGAGGACTTCCTGGTAGTAGGTTAGCCACTAATCTACAACGCATTCTTCGGTCGGCCCCTACTTAATGACTACAATATTGTAGTCTCAACATACCATATTACAAAGAAGTTTCCTGGCGATGAAGAGATTATCACAATCAGGGCACAACTGTTAGCTAATTGTTTAGTAGATTTTTCTAAGCCAAGCGAAACAGATGAAGGGACCACCACCAAAAACTAGACTTTGGTCTTACACATTGATGAAGCCTCAAGTTAGACGGGCAGAATATGAGACCCTAATTGTTGGTCTACATCTAGCCTATGAAATTAGCGCCGGAGATCTCCAAGTGAATTCAGATTCACAGCTAGTGGTGAATAAGGTGAACGAAGTATTTGAAGCTAGAGATGAAATGATGGCTAAGTATCTCAGAAAAGCTAAAATGGAGATATGAATGTTTGCAAACTTCAAAATTGAGCACGTTTCCATGGAGAATAATCAAGTGGTTGATCTCCTATCCATGTGCATTCTCTTGGGGGAAGGAACTCCTCAGAAACTAATCTCTCCCAGTATTGAAGAACCCAAAGCAGTAGAGGTAAAAACCAAATGCATAAAGAGCTCGATAGACCCCTATATGCATTACTTGGAGACTAGAAAGATTGCTGAAGAAGTTACCGACCCAAGAAGATTTAAATGCAAAGCAACCTAATACCTGCTAATAAAGAGTACTCTTTACTGAAGGTCTACTGTTTTTTTTTATTATTTGAGGTGCGCACTGGGGAATGAGGTAGGAGACATCCTTTAGAAAATACACTCCAAAAAATGTGGGAGTCAAGCTAGAGAAAAAATAGTAGTGCACAAAGTTTAACGACAATGATACTTTTGGTCGGAACTACTGAAAGAAGCAGAGGAATTCTCAAAGATTTTCAAACAGTATCAAAAGTACGCAATATTGCAACACTAACCGGCCCATAAACTACAACCAACAGTCAGATCATGACATTTTTCGAATGAGGAAAATATATTTTCACATCAATATGATGCATTATCCTTTTTTTTTCTCGTTGTAAATCTTTTGAAACCCACATATGGCTAGTTCAATGGCAAAAAAAATCTTGAAATGCATAAATTTTTTCATCTACAAGTTATGTGTGTGACAAGTGGAAGCACTATAATATGTTTTACATGTTTTGGTCCTGATCCATACTCCATTCATTATGTTGATATAAAAAATATGGTTGAAGTATCCCTTATTATAAATCTACTATGACTTCATTAGATATTAAAATATTTGTATAATTAGAAGGAACACATAAGCTTTTCTTAAGCGAAGCGTACATGATGGAAATCATTGTCCATAAGGATGAAGTCTATCATGCTTGAGAAAATGTCGAAATCTAATAAATATAATTTTTATTCGATAATATCAGTAAATTATCTAACACTTAGATATAGATACTCTAAACATCGAATCCTTAGACCTACACTAAATGAAATGAGTTTTTTTTTTTTTTTTTTTTTTTTTTTGTAGTCATGCAAATGACATAAGTGCTCAGATAATTCAAAATATATTGGCACAAATTCAAAATTAATTTCCCACATAAAGTAAAATTCATAAACTGAAGCTAATGAAATAAACCAACTTATCAACTATTTCCCAAATTACATCGGTTTACATAAATCACTCGTATTTCTTTCATCAGGGTGTTAGGCTTAGTGGAGCCCAGGTTCACTTATAGAATTTAGCCACGCCACCATTAAATGCTGCCCGCCACCATTAAATGCTGCCCGCCACCATTAAATGCATGCAGAAGAAATTGTATTAATTAGTGGCTGCTCTCTTATCTGCAATTCTATCAAGGTGTTGGCTCACGGCAAAGGAAAATGGAATTGTGAGGTTCCAAGTTCTCCCTCCGTCTCTTTTATGATTTGCTTGTGGTGAGGACTTTCCTCTTCCTTGCAGTTCGTTCTTCTTTGGTGCCTCACAGGTAAAAGGGGAGAGAGGAGGTCGAGGGAGAGGAGAGAGAAGAGTGGGAGAGTTTTTTCTTGTAATCGTCGAGGTGATCGATGAGTGTATTCCTCAAAGAAATAAAATCTTCTGCAACTCCGTGGACGTAGACAATTTGTTGAACTATGTAAATCTGTGTGTTCTTTTGATTTGCGAATTTTTATCGATCCTGTTTTTCGCTTTATTGTTGTCATTTTTCACAAGGCGGGGTTATGCACATAGGGTCTGGCGCTGATGACTTCACATTTATAAGTGTAACAAGATGCCAAAAAAAAATGATGTACTGCTTCAAGAGAGAGATGAGGGTCCACGAGAGAAATAAAACACGGAGAGAAGGAATTTGGTCCCAAGTAGGAGTGATACCAGAGTATAAGGGAGCATTAAAGACATCAAGTTTTTCAAAACTACTAGCTTTCAACGAAGATGATTGATGCGTGCTAGAAAATTCGTGGTGGTAGAATAATTGATTATAGTCTTAGCGTTGCATTTGAATTCAACACACACTCACATAAAATAAAATAACTAGTAATGACTCCAAAAGTTTTTAATTGGAAAACCCAGAAAGAGAAAAAAACCACGGGACCCAGTCCACTATAAATTGGATACATATACAAACCTCATCCCACAAGCAGGAAAAGGTTGAACATTCTTTGGAGTTGCAACATCGATGCATGAATAAACTTGTTGTAAGAAGCGAGCGGCTGCTGATGGCCATCGGTGGAAGCCGACAGGTGGTGGTCGACAGCTGTTGGCGGCAATTGACGGTAGTGAGCGGTGGCGTCGGTGAAGGAGTGGTGCTGGACTTCAGCTCTTTTTCAAAACTTCAAGTTTTTCATGAGAGGAGTGTGGTTCTATTTATAGTGTTTTGAGTGCTATTAATGTAGGAATTTGAACCACTTTTATTGGACGGTTCATAGAGCTTCATTCGATCAGACGCATTTGATGGACATTTGAGCACCTTAACGATGTCGGCATTGATCATTCCTGGGATCACTGGATTCGATCTTTCAAGACACTTGATTTGACTATAGAGTTGCTAGATTCAACCTTCGTTTGATGTTCTAAATATCCAAAAAACTTCAAAGAGTGATTTAACGATTTGATTTGAGCTTGATTTGACTCGGATTGTGGGACTATCTCATTCAGCCGATCAATTTGACTCTAAGGTAATATTTGGCATGGCTTTTTGGTAGCGGTGCGAAACAGTGCTGTGATATTTGATTGTTTGGAGCAACGACAGAGATGCGGCTGGAAACAATTAAAACCGAACGCTGGTCGCGAACAGTAATTGATCCACTAAAAATTTGATAAATTTTTACTATCCATTTCATACCTGTTTTTGATGATATTGTACTTTAAAGAAATGTATTTTTCATGATTTCATTCAGGTACAATGATTTTAGGCCTTTGGAGCAAAAGAAAGCGAAAATGAGCAAATTTGGAGTGAAAAAGGACAAATGTGCATTTTATTGAGCTAGCGCCGAACGGCGCTATCACCAGCACCGGACCACACCAGTTTACAGAGTGTTATGACCATTTTGGCTGAATATTGCGCCGAACGACGCCCTATCCAGCGTCGGACAACGCCCTATCCCGAATTCAAACTAGATTCAATGTATTTGGCCGGATTTTGAAGAGTTGCTTAAGGAAACTCTTGGGAATTCAGTTTTGGCCGAATTTAAACACTTTTGGAGCCAAGTTTGGAGAGGGGGGAGAAAAGAAGAGAAGAGTTTAGAGTTTAGAGAGTTTCTTTCCATTTTGTGTAGGAATTAGGTTTTGTGTTTTCTCTTCTAAGAAGTGTGAGAGAAGAGGGAAAGTGGGAGATTTCTTCTTCCTTAATCATCTAAAGAAAGAATTGTGTGTTGTTGTAAAGAAAGAAGAAGAGTCAAAGGAATTCCTTGAGATTCGCTTGAGGAAGAGTTTGAGATAAGTTGTCTTCACTTTATTCAGTTTATATGACATTGTTTTTATATATATAATCCATGTTTTATCATCTTTTCCTCATGAGTCTTGAGTAAATTTCTTTATCTTTCTCCTTTTCATGTGATACATTGATGTTGTGAAATGGAATTGATGTGTTGATTTATTATGAAGAATTTGTGATGATCTTTTCACTTCGAACTTCATTTACTTTTTGATCTGGCCAATTGAGTTGTTAAAACTTGTTGGGAAACATATGTTTCGAAAGGATTATGAGTTCCACAACAAAAGCGAAGGTCACATTCAATGTCCATGAATGAGAGACGTAGTTCATGGGGATTGAGTGCAAATAAATAGAGAAATATACTTTGATGAGCGTAGAATTGGGGATTTCAGAGTGACATGCTGAAATCCTCAATTTGGTCCTAACATTTAGAAACTGAAGCGAGAGTTAACCTTCAGGTGAAGAGAAGTCAGAGCACTAGAGTAAGAGCAAGTATCCTCCCAGCCTAACCACGAATTTAGGGGCTAAACTTAGGATTAGCCAATATTCTTTATACGCTGAAATATGGGTAAAGAATATGAATGCTCCTATTTGACACAATATATTTGCATCAATGATCTATGTCACAATAATCATCACATTATGAATGGAAATGAGGAAGACTCTTTCTTGCAACTAAACTTTATTATAAATTTAGTCTTGTGTTAGTTTAACTTGCTAGGGTCTAGAACGTGCTTTGGTAGAAATAGTAATTGAAACTGTTTGTCTTTATTTTAAAAATTAAACCACTTGCAATTGTGTTGTGATTCGATTAGTGATTTCTGTGCTATGCCATAAAATTAAAGCCTCCCTGTGGGATCGATATCCAGGACTCCACTAGAGCCCTGTATTACTTGAGCAATACTTATACTTTCGTTAATTACGAGATTTATTATTAAACTAAATCAATATATATAACTAAATATGAGTTTATAAAATTTGGCAAATTTAAAAAGTCGCACCAGTAACCCGTGGCTTGACTTTCTAACATAAATTTTTACCTCAACTACTCCTGCGATACATCTTTTTTACCCTACCCGATAAGAATCACTCACTCTCATTCCCTCTCCACCGCTCCTCCAACCTTTTCCCTCCTTCTCTCCGAAGAATCTCATTGTAACGATCCTCTTTTTCCTCCTCTTCTCACGATTGCTTCACTGTGCTTCATGGTAAGCACTGGCAAATGCCATTTTTTTTGTCAAGGGGTTTCTTTGACCCGGAAAAGAGTTATCTTTATAGATCAACACTTTCTGATGTTTGGTTCATGCTTATTTTGCTGAGTTGTTATTTATATGAAATTCATTACAAATCAACCTTTTTTACATGGTACTACCTCACGGTTGAAGGATTTTTTGGTGTTTGGTTAGTGCACGTGCTGTAAAATCCTCCCAAACTAAAAAAAATATTATGCTTTCCAGTTCTATATTTCAATGCTTTTCTCTGTTTAGGGTTTAAAGTGGGTTTGAAACCATTGTGAAGTTATCTTATAAGCTACAAAAACAAATTCCCATATGGCAGGCAGAATTCAGTCTGTTACTGTGGCGTGGTATTTGTGAGTTATGTTCTTAAAGTTTTACCTATTTTTCATTAACTAAAATCACCGAGGTCAATTCTTATGTTGATGGTGTGAGATGATGGTTCTTTTGGGTGGCTAATAAATGATGAGAAGTCTTGAGAAATGGAAGTCCATGATAATAGTTTGCTACATATGTAACCGGCCAAATTCTTTTATTTTGCTCACATCTCCTATGTCTTGAGAAATGGCAGGTGGAATTTAGACACTTTGGTTATGTTGCTCACATCTCCTATGTGTATTTACAAAAGTCTTCATTTAAATTTTTACATTTTTTTGGTCAAATGACATGCATGGCTACATATGTAACCGACCACAACTATGGTCGATACTTTTACAGATGCCCCCGGAGATTAGCAGAACAGTGTGACTTTTTTTGCTGGGCTGACGGCCAGGTGGATTCTACTGCTGGAAGTGATCGCCAATTGATAACATTATTGGAGGAAAATTTAGGAGGAGAGATCCATCGCCTTTATGTTAAAGACAATATCATCATAAGTTTACTTTTTACTTTTATTAGTTGTTTTATTTTTCATAACACTTTTTATACTCACTACTAAGTGAGTGGGGTATTTGTACTCTTGTTAAGTTTTGAATGAATCAGAAATCATCTATTGGAAAGATAATTTACAAAATTTTTGCTATGAATTTTATGAATTGTGGTTATTTCCTGAATTGTCGTGAAGGAGGAAGTATGTGGCTGGTGTAAGGGGCATTTTTAAGAAAATGTTCATAGATAAACCTCACACTAGTATTACAAATGAGAACATAGTTTATGATGTTTTGTCTTCAATGATTAATGAAACTTCTTAAATATAAAAATGTGCTCACATATTTTGAGTTGTTCATATAAAATATGATTTACTTAGGCCATGAGTTGAAGGAAATATCATGAACAAAAGATGTAATGAATAAAAAATTATCTATTGGAAAGATAAATTAACAAAATTTTAGTTATGGATTTCATGAATTGTGATTTTTTTCCTTTTTCTATATCACTTTCGGTACTCACTGTTAAGTTAGTTGGGCACCAAAATTTTTGATTTGTTTCGAAATGAAATTGTGCTTCAGAAGTATCTAAAATATCGTTCTCATAACTCTGTTTTAAACAGTTTTACCATACAGGGGCAACATGTCATTTTTCCGTAAACAATTGCTTCCAAAATCGTTTTTACACAACTCGCACCAAATGCATACTAAACTTCCCTATAAGAACTATAGGCAATAAGTAATTTCAAGTGAAAAGTTGAGAACTACAATTGCGCTAAACGATGCATAAGTTTGCTAAATTCAGAGCTTTGGGTGACTTTTTATCAAAATTTATACATTTCTTGTTCAAAAGATTATCTCAAGATCCGTATTATGTCACGAGATTCAAACCAGATAATAAAACTTTGTTGGCAACGTATCAATGATAGAGGAAAAATTAAAAATAAGAGGGCAAAAATTATGCAAAAAAATTTATATATGAATATGATAGAATTTAACTATCGATAATAAATACATTTACCAGCAGGTAATTTAAAATGATAAATATATTTGCTGCCATATCTATAAAATAAGAAAAATAATAACAAAACAAAATTTTGGACTGTTGATGAAAGAATGGTGGACAGGATAATAATTTCCAACAAGACTTGGTGTAATTTTATCACTAATTTGGGCAAAAAATATTACAAGATAAGATGCCTTAACTATCATATGAGGATGAAAAAGGGAAAGAAAAGGATCAACTTTGTACAAATATAATATAAACATGGTAATTGATTGACAATAGCCAAAAATTATTTCTGTTTATTTAAATCAATTATATTAGCATTATTTCAAACTGATATAAATTATAAACATAATATATGAACACTAAATAACAAAGCTAAAACTATTTGTTGAATCTTTACTTATCTTTTGATAAGCATACCACGAGAGTCAGAATCCAGAGATGTAAGAGAAAGGTGAATAGAGTGAGCACAACAATTTCCACCAGAAGAAGCACGAGACCGAGTTCATTTATTCCTCTTGAGACTGATTATTTAAAGTGGTCTAATTAGTACAATTAAGGAAGGTGAAAACTGTTGTGGTAACCTCTCTTAATAAAATTAATGTGTAAAGTTTGAATTAATGGCCTTAATAATATCGACAGAAAATAACTATTTACAGTAATTTATCAATTGAAGTAAATATTGTTGGTCGGCGGGTGACTGATCGTGTCGGTCGTCAGACTAAAATCCGTTTATGACGAGAGGGGGGCGATAGGTTGGTCTGAATAAGGTCGGCCGTCTTAACAGGAGGTATGACTAATTGTTTCTATAGGACTTATCGCTTCGGTTGATCGATCGACTGATGGGTCGACTTGATTTGTTAAAGGAGCTGTGACCCACTTGTTGTTTGACTCATGTCTTACAAGACCCGTGTCTTGTCCGACCTGGACTCGGTTCATCGCCTCAACACGATCTTCTCTCGCATGAGGTTTTGGGCCGATCTCGCGTCTACTATGCAGATTATCGTGGATCTTGTCGCCACCGAGTAGGGGACCATCTCCAGAGATTTGACATATCCCGGGTTTAGAGATGCAGATTCTTACGCTTGGCGTGAAATTGTAGGTCGATCACCTTCCCGATCATTCGTTCTCTTTGAGATTCGCATTGATAATCCTGGTGTATACACTATTAATATAAAACCTCAACTAGAATTTCCCAACTTCAATGATATAATTTTGATCATGACCTTTGTGATAAATTATATTTTAAAATAAAAAAGTTGGATTAGGAGGTCTCACCAAAAACAAAAAAATTGACCTTTGCTAGCTATAATGTTTCTCTCAAGCCCCTGTCCACTTTGCTTTATATTTAGCTTCTACCTCCACCGTGAACACCAAGTGCTGTCCCGTGATCGGCGATTAATACGACCGGCGCCGTACTTATTACTCCACCCACTCCTCCTCTCTCCTTTTCAGCGCCCATCTTCGATATCTCGATCCGCGTTACAGTTTTCACTGACGCTCCTTGCCCTCGCACCAAAGTCATGAGAAGAAGAAAGACAAGCTGGCTCTCCTCTGTTAAGAAAGTCTTTATGCCCAATCCCAGAGAACACGATAAGGAGAGGGAGGAGCATCCTGCCGGGGTTGAGGAAGAGGGAGCTTCGACGCATGAGACGCCGGAGATTGTGTCAGTTGATCAATTTCCAGCCGAGACGTCACCGGAGGCGACGACCCACTACGGCGGCAGAGGGAGTGCGGCATCTAGGGGTGAAGATGAGGAGGAAAGGGACCACGCAATCGCGGTGGCTTTAGCGACAGCAGCTGCTGCGGAAGCTGCGGTGGCAGCCGCGCAGGCGGCCGCAAAGGTAGTGAGGCTTGCGGGTTACGGGCGGCAGTCCAGAGAGGAGAGAGCTGCTATTCTCATCCAGTCCTATTACAGAGGAAGCTTGGTATGCTTTCCTTTGTTGAATGTCTGAAATTTAATTGGAATATTTTATATTTCATTTTTCTTAACTCAGATTTATATGATTTTATTTTAATCTTAATTAAAATTCATCACAAAATTTTTTCTTTGAGTGAATTTAATGACAAATGAACATGCACTGCACAAAATTCTGAATCTAAAACCTTTTATTGCTTGTTCAAATGAAAGTCTAGTATAAATAATAGTTAATATTACTCACTTTGACAATGCAGTGAAATTAATATTTAGAAGAAAGCCTTCTTCCGAATATATATTCAAAACTCGTTTTCTTAACCACTACTAGTTAGCAGAGTTAGAAGTCCATTGAAGTATCCAACAGTTCTGTTATACGTGCCAACTATGATTATCAATTTTCACCAAACTCAATTTATTTTTAAATTAATCAAAATTTCACAAGCAAATCAAATTTAAATATAATTTTAATTTATAGAACATAATTGAAGATTAAACAAGCTCTTAAATATCATTACTTCAAGAACACTAAACAATTCACTGTTTCTTACTCCGTCTTCGTTTTTTTTAGAGAACCTTAGAAATGAAGCATGTCAGGTACATTCGTGAAATCAATATTTTACCTTCCATGAAATCTATGGCTCAAGTTAACCCTAACCAACTTTAAAAAGAGAAAGTGGACCTAAAGATGCGTCCTTGCCAAGTTAAACCCACGAGAAGACATGTGACAACAATGTTTGCTGGTCCAAGTCTGGCTTGTCAACATTTAACTTCCTAAAACAGAGGCAACAAATTAATTAAGCCCATTCGACCGGACTCACGGGACTCAACCGTCACATTTCGGTGGCCCAACTTGTTTTTTGTATATTAATTAATTTTGGCTGAACGCAGGCTCGGCGAGCGTTGCGAGCGCTGCGAGGGCTTGTGCGGCTCCAAGCGCTGGTCCGCGGACACAACGTGCGGAAGCAGGCACAGGTGACTATGCGCTGCATGCAAGCCCTCGTCCGGGTACAGGACAGAGTCCGAGCCCGGCGGCTTCAGCAACTATCAAGAAATTATTGCAGCAAAGAAGGACGCAACTTTGTCAGCAACAATCCCTTCTACGACGATAAATGTCGGGAGGGAGTTTACCGGTATAAAGACTTGTTTATGGATGGTGGCGGGGATGGGGAGATGAGGTTTGATGCTGAGCAGGACGAAGATAGATTCTATAATGGGGATGAATGGAAGACTCGGGAGCGTTTGGAGACGAGGGGTGGGTGGGATGCGAGGCGGCGGAGCGCGGAGGACATTAAAGTTGAGTCACAGCGGAGGCATGATGCTGCCGTC
The DNA here is from genome assembly GCA_022702705.1 of Papilionanthe hookeriana x Papilionanthe teres. NCBI lineage: Eukaryota > Viridiplantae > Streptophyta > Magnoliopsida > Asparagales > Orchidaceae > Papilionanthe > Papilionanthe hookeriana x Papilionanthe teres. Next base: position 74,867,743 of record CM040427.1, on the reverse strand, counting down.
CGCCGTGAGCGTGCTCTTGCTTACGCTTTTTCTTGCCAGGTATTGGTTTATATTGGCTTTAGCCAACTAATTATTTCCTCTTCATTTTCAAGCTGCGGTACATAGTGAATTAATTTTAAATATCCAGTTAAATTTTATAAATTTATAAAAACAACTAAGTAAAGTTACTTTTTATAACATTATTATTCAGATTTTTACATTCAATTATCAGCAGCTAAATGCTTTTATTTACAATATTAAAAGCTGTATGACATAATGATTTTTCATTTCCAATGATTTCCGATAACCTTAATCAATGATGTTGTATCAAATGTACAAAATAAATTTACTAGATTATTTGAATTGGGAGGTAGCCATGAAAAAGTAAACTTTTTTATGATAGCTAAACATTTATTCCCTTTTATTTTTGACTTTAGGACTCATCTTGTATGTAAAGTCAAGTTCATATTATTAATTTTAATTTGCAACATAAGAAAAATGAGGACTTACATTCATAGGGCTTGAAACATATGTGTTTTGGTATGTGACACCAAAAATTGTAAATTTACGAGATTAATGCCTCAATGTTTATTAATGCCCAGAAGTAGCACTCCTTTCACTGCTCAACCAACGCAGCTTCGAAATTCATAGGAAAGGAGAAAATGCCGAGGGAGAGGAGAAAAACTTGCATACGGAGAGCGTCTCCAATCACAGCCCACAGTTCAAAATTTTTTTTTTTTTAAAAAAAATTTAAAAATGGTACCCACTCCCATACACGTTCGTTTGCGTGAGTGTGGATTAATGGTCGTGATCGGAGAGCATACGCAACTCTGCATACGTTCTCCGCATGCAAGTTTTTTTCGAGGGAGAGGGAGACATGAATAACCCTAGAAACAATTGCTTCCAACAAATACAGCTACTTTGATAAACCATTAGAACTCCCCTTTTTTCACTTGCGATAAGAGAATGGATTAATTTTTACTGATATTTTAGGAGCAATACACTGAAATGTACAGCCAATCAAGATGTATAAAGCTGCATTGCAACCATATTGGGTTTCCATCCCGCATTGCTCTCTTAAGTTCTGGCCGAGCATAGTGTGGCTCATGACAACGTGTAGTATATATCATTGTTTTCCAATCATATATGCACATTGAAGTTTTGATGTCAGATTTCTAATACAACCGAATTAAGTAGTATGTACGTAAATCTTCTATTTTGAATAATTTAATTGTATTGAAACATTATAGATCTCGTCAAATTAAAAATTGCCCCACAAAATAATTATGTCTTCTAAAAATAAAATGTAATAGGACAAAGTTTAAATATAGTACTTCCAAAAAAAAAATTATTATTTTAAATCAATAAATTCAAAAAAAAAAAAAAAAAAAAAAAAAAAAAAAAAAAAAAACTGAACTGGTGTAGATATATGTCGCCGGGTGCACATATGGCAAATTTGCCACATGACATTCTCTTTTCAAAAAATTAATTTTTGGTCTTAGATGTGTAAATTTATAGGATTTTAAATTGAATAAATTTGTTAGATATGTAAAAAAAATTATTCTTTTTTTTTTCCGAATATTATTTATCCGTGCAATCAAAATTTTATTATATTTTTAATAATTAATAACTACAATGTATCTTATAAGGTGATCTATAACATGATTATAAAGTAAATTAATATAGTTCTAACATCTAAATTAATGTTATCTTAAAAAAATTTAGATCTAAAATAAATTTTTATAAGCTCTGCCGCTCAAATATTTTATTAAGATTAAATTGATTACAAATATGTGACCAGTTCTAACTCTAAACAATGTTCTATTCATTCGGTTTACTATTTCTCGTATACTTTATTATTGAATTATGAACTAAGTAGCGTCCGCCGGAAAATATGATGATGCAATCCAGCCGCAGTGGCAGACAGAGAGACCGCAATGGGGTTGGAATTGGATGGAGCGCTGGATGGCAACCCAGCAATGGCAGAATCAGCAGCCGCAACACCATCAACCAACGGAGCCAGAAGCATCTATCGCCACCGCAACGAGCACCGACGACCTATCCGAAAAGATGGTAGAGATGGACACCGGCCGCCGAAGTCCAACCCATCGCCGCCATCCAAAAGACGAGAGCAGCGGAAGCGCTAATCGCCCTCCCAGCTACATGGCTGCTACGCAGTCGGCGATAGCTAAGGCTCGAACGCAAGCGGGGAGGCAACAGCGGCGGCCACCGATGATGGGAGGAGGGGGAGTGGAGTCCAGGCATGGGAGGAGCGCTGGTGCAGTGGGTGGGGGGATGCGGGGGCAAGCTTCGCGCAACGGTGGGTATAGCCCTGAGTGGAGCGTGGGAAGCGAGGAGCGGACGCCGCCGCGGATGGGTGGTGGGAGAAAGTTTGTGTACGCGTGATTTGTGTTGGTGGGGGAACTGAGAGGTGGTGTGATGCTGCATGCTATATATATATGTTATATATTTTTTATTTAATGTAATGGCAAAACAAAAATTTGGTGGTTGTGTTGTTTTTTTCTTTTGGGTTGTTGGAAAATAATTTGGGAGTTTATGCAGAGGCAAAGATTCTACTAATTATTGAAGTAATAATAATAATAATAATAATAATACTAAAATTAAGAAAAGAAAGAAAAATTCAATGCACATTTACCTGGTCGAGGTTGTAGTTTCTCACTGCTACTACCAATTACAACACCTATTGATTATAAAGATCTCTCATTCTCTAAGGTTAAACTTTTTAATTGGATTTCAGTCTGTCTTTTATATCATATCTCATATCTCTGTAATGACTTCCATGGATGTGGTATATATATGCATTGATTGACTATAGGTGGTTGTAAGGAAAATTTTGACATTACAGCTATGGGAAATTGATTTAAATGATGACAAACTTGGTGGACTACTCTGACGTGGGTTTTATCCTGCACCACGAGGCATTTTATCTCCATGTTCTACATGTCATTTTTGGTGTCATTCTCATTTATGATTTATGTCATGTTTCCTTATTTTTGGTTGTATAATGTATTACTGTTTGAATAAAGTTATAAGCACTGTAATTGCTTTTGAGAGATTGAAAAAAAAAAAAAACGATTTGATGCTTTAGATACATTGTTTTTCTATTTTCTTCATCTGTTTCTTCCTAAAAACTTTTGCTACCACCCTATTTAGTATAAAAGGGAAACACTTGGAAACATAACTGAAGGAAGTAAGGACACAACAAACGACATTAATCATAGTCTGGAGTCTCTCTGAGTTGTATGAAATAATCTCACACAAAGGACAGAGGACCTAACCATCGAGTTCATTAGGTTTGTTGCTTAGTTGAGATGAGAAATTCAGGGCCTTAAAACTGATGAGAAATTCAAGGCCTTAAATTGAGTACTCTTACCAATCCACTAACTAAATGTGGAGGTTCCCTATTGACTGCTCATCTTAACCTTGTTGGAGGTCGGAAGGTGTGGCAAATCTCACAGAAAGGCAAGAAAATTCTTAATCAGGCGATGAAGTGGGTACTAGATGCAGCTTCCAAATATTTGATTTTGGTGTTGATGACTTCTACCAAAAAGAAGCCCCATCTAATAGGAAGAAAAAACATGTGATCGCAATTACAGTGAATCTTGAGTTTTTTCACGCATTCCCTTCTTTGATGGACATTTGCATTCTGAGGATCACCACAATTGGGAGCAAATTGTAGAGAATTTCTTCGAATACATTGGAACTTTCACCTGAAGAGCAAGTCCAATGCGCGACGTGCTGCTTGAAAATGGCACAACAATGTGGTGGCTTCAACAAATGCAGTTAAGGTGAAGATAGAGGAAGGCTACAGTTCAAAGATAGTTTTGATTGAAGGGGAAAATTCCTGTCCAAGATTTTTTCTATCATCAGATACAAATCTGCCTTGTGGACAAGTTGAAAATGTCAATCAAAACAGAAAAAAGATTGTATAAATGGAAAATCTTGTCATTCGAGTTGTGCAATGCTCCTAGTATCCTCATGCGGCTTGTGAATGAGGAAATTAAACATCCATGGACACCTTAATTGTTGTTTATTTTGATAATATATTAGTTTTTAGTGGCTCTATGATTGATCACTTGATTTAGCTATCTATCCAAAATATTTAAAACTTTAAAAATTCTACAAGTTTATCTAAATATTATTATGTGTGTTTGTTATCTCTATTATGTATTTTTTGTGCTTTATAATCTTAATTGTGGGGCTCTAGATTGATCAAAGGAAAGCTTTGGCTATTCTAGAGTGGGTGACTTTCACCTCTTTGTTTGATGCTTTCAAGTTTCACAGGCTTGCTAACTTTTACTAGCAATTAATAAAGGGCCTTGGTATGATTAGTGACTGATTGTTTGAAGTTTAAAATCTTTTTTTAGATAGAAGCACATTAATGAAAATTTGAGTCTAGGGAATATTTTTAATTACATAAAGTACTAATTATTTCACCTAAAATTGAAATGAGCTCCAAATAACCCAAAAACTTAATGAAAATATTAAGATGTCATCCTCTATCACTGATAATTTTTAAAATTTTTGGAATTAATTTAATTTTTATAATTAATTTTGGATCATTAGAAATCATAAGTTCTAAAAAGTTGGAATTAAATCAAAATAATTCCAAATTACGTGAGAGATTTCTCAAGTCACCAATGCTCTTGAAAAAAATTTACATAAAACTTGAAAGGTTACTTTATATGTATGTGAACATCTCAAAAAAAAAAAAAAAGAAATAAAATTAATTTTAAAATTAAAAATAATTTAATAAACTCTAAAATTTTTTTGGTGAATTTCTTGGGTCTTCCCAAACCATAGAAAAAAATTTCATAAATTTCAGAAATATTTAACTTTTTTTTAAAAAATTATGTCTCAAGAAATAAGGAAAAAGGGGAGGGTGGGTGGGGAACCAACTAATGAAATTTAAAGTAACTTAATTCTATCTTAAATTTTTCTTACACTGTCTCCATCTAGTCACCTTTTAAAAGTGAGAAATTTTTTTATACAGAAAATTAATTAAATTAGAAAAAGAATTAATTTATTAAGAAAAGTGTCTAAATCAATTGATCTTAGAACTCATTAACAATATCTTTGAGATTATTTATGAATAATAGAATTAATCTCTTGCAGGTTTGTAGAATAATTGACTTAAGAAAAACTCTGTTAATAAATTTAGGGCGAAGAAGCAGGAATCTACGCAAAATAACAGAGATTTAACAAGGTTCGGCAAAGATGCTTGCATCCTCGGGAGCAGAGCGGCGAATTCACTATTTCAGAGGAGTTACAAGTTCGGTTCCATACCCAACCCACAGATAAATTACTAAAACACTCTCGCTTTGCCCAACCCACTAAATTCCAAGAAACACACCTCTTTATTCCAAGAGACTTCAAATTTCCGGTATATGAGCCATACCTAACAAATCTCCACCTTGGCGAATATCCCGCCCCTTAGGAGAAATACATCATGGAGTTTCTTATACCAAAGTGGGTTGGTCAACCGTGCCAATTACAACACTTATCCTGTTCGCACCAGCACCTCGGCCAAACTGTTGTCTCGCGAGCCCCAAATCCCTTCGCATCTGTTCGCGGAATACCTCCGCGAAACTTCTGTTCACGAATAGTCACACCTGCTGGCACCCTGCATCCTGCTAAACTCCACCTGTCGCAAATTCTCTTGGGACGAACTGGCGAATTTCGCTGGCCGAACTCTTCTGTTTGCAAAACGAGATTCCTGTTCGCGGTAACTGCACGTGAATTCCATCTGTCGCAACTCCTCATGCGACAAACCTGCGAACAATCTGCAAAATTCGCAAACAACCCTTGTTCGCTGATCGCCTGGCCGAACTCCTCTGTTCCTGCTCCGATCCTCCTGAGCAATTCCTCAAACTTTGCCTCATCGAATCGTGAAAACTCTCGCCGAACTTCTAGTGAGATGCTGCGATTCACCTATGACATAATAACTTACGCAGAAAGCCTCCTCTGCCGCCGCTATTTGCCTATGATAGAATAACTTGCGCCGAACGCCTTCTCTACTGCCGCGATTCCCCTATGGCAGAATAACCTGTGCCGAACTCCTCATCTGCGGCCATGATTCAACAATGACAGAATAACTTGCGTCGAACAGCTCCTCTGCCACCGTGATTTACCTATGCCAGAATTATTTGCGTCGAACGTCTACTCTGCCGCCGCGATTCGCCTGTGGCAGAATAACCTGTGCCGAACGCATTCTCTGCCGCCGCGATTCGCTTATGGCAGAATAACCTGCACTGAACGCCTCCTCTGCTCGGTTTCCAAATTTCTGAAGCTGAAAATCACTATTTTTCCTTTATTTAAGTATTCCCCTTAATTAAGTATTTTCCTGAAAAACAATTTCATTTTCTGCGAACCAGAAATTCCCTTTCCCAGCATAAAAGATTGAAATATTTCCCTTAATTGAACAATTTTCTTGTCCAAAATAAATAATTACCTTTCTTTCCTTTCACAACAGTTTCCTTTCAGTAAGAAAGAGAATTATATAAGTTTCCCTTAATTAAGTTTTCCATAAATGTAATTTCTTGTAATTAATATTTCCTCATTTTCCTGACAAAAATAATTTTATTTCCTTTCTAAAGCAGTATTATTTCCTTTCTTTTCCTGCCATGCCAAAAGAAATTTAATTTCCTTTCTTTTCTTGCCTCTGTCAGAAAGAATTCTCAGGAGGATTATTCCACTAGATTCCTTCTCCTTCCTCCATCAGATCTGGACCTGCTAGCGATTTTCCTCCTCTATAGGTAATCCAACGAACTTGCTCACTTGAACAGCTTCTGCCTACGAATTCCTGCGCCTATTTCGCTCCTTCTGCTTCGCGAACTGCTCTGCGAATCTCCTCGCAGAAAATAGGAAGGAATCGCCTGCCGAAGCCTGGTTGTGAAGGTGTGAAGCTCTTCCACTCGTTGCCGCGATTCACAGGCTCTCCCGCCTGCACCGTGCGGAGCTCTCCTCTGTCGTCAAACGTCTGTCGCGAAAGACTCATGTCTGCTGCTATTCATCAACGAACTGTTTCGCCTGTTCTGCTCTCAAACTTTTTCATCGAATCCGCACAAGTCTGTCACCGAACCCTGAAAACCCCTCGCCAAAAACCCAGCGAGATGCCTTTGTTCGCCTCCTCTTTCACGATCAAGACCATGGAAATTTTCAGCTGAAGCCCTTCGATTCTGCGCCGAATCGAATGCCCTAGCCGAGCAAAATCTTCAAAATTTTCTTCCTCCCTGAGCTGATCTCATATATGCCCTCGAACCAGGCTATGATACCACTTGTTGAGAAATTTAGGGCGAATAAGCATGAATATACACAAAAACAGAAGAACAACAGAGATTTAACGAGGTTTGACAAAGATGCCTACATCCTCGGAAGTAGAGCGGCAAATTCACTATTTCCGAGGAGTTACAAGTTCAGTTCCATACCCATAGAGTTACACATCTATTTATAGATAAAGCCCACAGGTAAAATTATTAAAACGCCCTCGCTTCACCTAACCTACTAAATTCCAGGAGACACACTTCTTTATTTCAAAAGACTCAAAATTTCTGGTATATGAGCCATACCTAACAAACTCAAATTAAATATAAAGATAAAATTTAATGAAAAATTGAATCAAAATTAAATCGTAGTTGATTAAGGCATTAAATAAATTTAGTTGTCATTTCTTGGGTGACCCTTTATCTCTACTTTTGAGGGGTTCTGATCAAGACTAGGGTGTTATAAGTGGTGAAAACTCCTTTCAGTGGGTTTTGCTTTCCGTAAAACTTTTTAAACCATTACATTTTAATTAACTTATTTGAAATCATGAACTTAAAATTTAAATCAATACCACCCTAGTGCAAAAAATGAACCAAAAAAATGAATAAAATTGAAATTAAAACATTGAGTTAGAGACGCATCTATTAGCCTCATGCAATATGTTATATGTTGGTTCACTAACCTAAGTTTAGGTCGCAGTGATAAATATTAGTTTTTATGATTATTTTAAATGTTTGTTTGTGGCTTGTTAGGTTATTTTACTAAGCTAGACTATATGGTAGTCGAGTTTATTGCTCGCTAGATTGGATGCTAAGCAATTTTCAGTAGTCTTAACTTATTTTTGTTAGTGGGGCAAATAAATATGTCAAATTAATTTAAAGTTACAAAATTTACTTAAGAGTTGCCATGTAGTTATGCTTATATCATTAAGCATGACCTAGTCAGATAAGTCGCTAAGCAATCTTTGGAATTATGCCAAGTGTGCTTTATATTTGCTTGTGCATGTTGTGTGTTTTACTGATCCTTACTTTGATGGTCTAGTTAGTTTTTATTTATCTTTTTATATGTTATTTAAACTAGAACTTGGTTTAGGATACGTGGGATTTTGTATGAGCAATGATAAACCACATAGCTTAATGATAACTTGTGAGTCCTCGAGGGCTTTAACCTCAATGAAGTGTAACATGACAAACAAAAAAGAAGTGAATTAAAGATGAAATAATGAGCCCAAATACCAAAATTTTGGTTCTTTGCCCCTATATAAAGGTAAGAGCTCGGTCTAGTTTATCTTAATTTCAGGGTGCGTATCTATATAAAGCCACACTGAACGCTTCTTATATTACTTTGATTGTTTGTATATCATGTTATTTTAATTTTGTTTGTGTACTAGAAAGCATTTTTATCTTTTTATATGATTATTTGTGCTTTCTTAAAACCTCGTTTACATATATTAGGGTCTAAGGATAAAAAAAAATTTCTATCCAATTTAACAACTAAAAATTTAAATTAAGAAATTCAAATAATAAAACTTAAAATTATAGGATATAATCAATTTAATGCATTAAATAAACTTAAAAATAACAAAATATAAACACTTGCATATCATTTCTCCCCTTTCTTTAGTACTTTGCCAGTTGCACAAAATGTGATATCTAGCTAGTAAGAATAGCCACTTTCCTGAAGAACTCTATTTAAAACTCTAATTAACCTAAATTTAATTATTTAAGATGCATATATGTATTAACTACGTATCTATACCCTTAATAATTAATTTAAATAATTAATAAAATTTGAAAACCATTAAATTTTATCTGACTTGTATGCATACTATACTCTGGCTGCTTGATCTATAGGGTCGAGTAATAAGTCAAGATGAGTTTATGTAAATTAAAAAAATAGCTTTACCTTTCCACTCATGTATCTGACGTGACTCATGATTATAATGCACTGATGAGTTAGATGACCACCCTTTCCAACATGGTCTATAGGTTTGGAAGAGTCGAGGCAAATTTTGGACCTTGGGTATAGGTGAAGCATGTTAGCCTCACTTGGTCTTCTTATATTTTATTTGAGCCTCTTATCTATATTTTTAGTGGTCACTTTTGTTTAGATTTTGATGTACTTTGTTTTTATTCATTACAGAAGAATCCCATGCCTCATAGGCTTTTCCTCGGCCTTATTTTCTTGGAATATAAGACACCACCTTCTAATAAGATGATATAACATTAGTCTTAATTCTAAAATTTAAAGCTCAATCATTGAATATTTTGAATTATCATTGAATTCTTCATTATACGGTTCTTCCTACTCATCATATTTTGGATTTTGATAATAATTATTCAAAAATTTGATCATATCCAAATTTAATTCTTAGGAAAGAAATATGAAAATCTTAAAATAAAAAATAAAGAAATATGAGAGCTATAATTTTAATTAAGAATTTTTTATGGTATTATCTCTCTTATAAAATATAATCAACTATCGGGGATAATCCTTATAGTGAACTTTTACCCTATAAGAAAAAAAAAAGACATATCATACCCAACATAGGTAGAGGGAAAAATATCTAGTTCATATAGACCCATAAATTTTAAATATTTTATTTAATTATAAAATCCATTAAATAATGATATTTCAATATTTTGATATTAGTGTAAAATTATTAATATCTTATTTGATACCCTAAAAAAGAAATCCTCAAATTGTTAGAGAGATGTGTTTAAATATGATCAATTGAAAATTTGATAGCTTTTTACTATTCATTTCATACATGTTTTTGATGATATTGCACTTTAAATAAATGTATTTTTCATGATTTCATGCAACTACAATGATTTTAGGCCTTTGGAGCAAAATGAAGCGAAAAGGAGTAAATTTGGAGCAAAAAGGGACAAAAGTGCATTTTATTGAACTAGCGCTGAACGACGCTGTCACCAGCGCTGGACCGTGCTATTTTACAGAAAGTTGTGACCATATTGACAGAATAATGCGCCGAACGACACCCTATCCAGCGCCGGGCCACGTCCTATCCCGATTTTAAACTAGATTCAATGTATTTGGCTGGATTTTGAAGGGCTGCTTTAAGAAACTCTTGGGAATTCAGTTTTAGCTGAATTTAAACACTTTTGGAGTCAAGTTTAGAGAAGGGGAGAGAAGAAAAGAGAAGAGTTTAGAGTTTAGAGAGTGTGTCTTTCCATTTTGTTTCGGGAATCTAGGTTTTATGTTTTCTCTTCTAAGAAGTGTAAGAGGAGAGGGAAAGTGAGAGATTTCTTCTTTCTTATTTATATAAAGAGAGAATTGTGAGTTGTTGTGAAGAAAGAAGAGGAGTCAAAGGAATTCCTTGAGATTCGCTTGGGGAAGAGTTTGAGATAAGTTGTCTTTACTTTACTCTGTTTGTATGACATTGTTTTTATATATAAAATCCTTATTTTGTCATCTTTTTCTCACGAGTCTTGAGTAGATTTCTTTGTCTTTTTTTATATGATGTGTTGATGTTGTGATATGAAAATGATGTGCCGATTTATTATGGAGACTTTGTGATGACCTTTTCACTCCGAACTTAATTTACTTTTTTATCTGACCAATTGAATTGTTAAAACTTGTTGATAAACATATTTTCCGAAAGGATTATGAGTTCCACAACAAAAGTGAAGGTCACATTCAATGTCCATGAATGAGAGATGCAGTTCATGGGAATTGAGTGCAAATAAATAAGGAAATATATTATGATGGGCGTAGAATTGGAGATTTCAGAGTGACAGGCTGAAATCCTCAATTTGGTCCTAATGTTTGGAAATTGAAGCTAAAATTAGCCTTCAGGCGAAGGGAAGTGGGAGCTCTGGAGTGAGAGCCAGTATCCCCAGCCTAACCACAGATTTGGGGACTAAACTTAGGATTAGCCAATGTTCTTTATACGCTAAAATATGGGTAAAGAATAGGAATGCTCCTATTTGGAACAATACATTGACATCACTGATCTATGTCACAATAATCATCACATTATGATTGGAAAGGAGGAAGATTTTTTCTTGCAACTGAAATTTGCTATAAATTTTGTCTTGAGTTACTTTAACTTTACTTTGGTAGAAGTAGTAATTAAAACTGTTGTCTTTATTTTAAGAATTAAACTTACCTACAATTATGTTGTGATTCAATAAGTGATTTCTTTGCTACGCCATAAAATTAAAGCCTCCCTGTGCGATCGATATCCAGGACTCCACTAGAGCCCTGTATTACTTGAGCGATACGTATACTTGCGTTTAATTATGTGAGTCATTATAAAACTAAATCAATATATATATATATATATATATATATATATATATATATATCTAAATTTGAGTTCATAAATTTTGGCAAATTAAAAAAGTCGCACCAAAATACACGCATTATTATTATTTTTTAATTCTTATACTATTCTGAGTATTTGAATAGAGAGTACCATAGATATGCATCCTTGCTAAGAAGAATCAGAATGGCATGTTCCCTTGATAGAAGGGAAATAAGGTATTAAATTTGTTGCAGATACATAATATATTATCTCCTTACATAATCTATTATCTCTGATAGAAGGGACTTAAATAGAGCACACCTCCTCACTACAAATTATTTTTTCTCTTATAGGATTTAAAGGCTTCTTAACTTATTAGAGAAAAAATATTCTTTGTTTGGTATAATTTGTGAAAGATTTCAAATGTGGGGTAGATACTTAAAAATGGACATAAAATGTGGCAAAACCATATTAAAAGCATTTTTTTTCATATAGTTGTTAGTCTTTACACTTCATAATTACAATTATGTTTGAGTTATTTATTTTGTATGGTAAAATTTTGTAATTTTCAAAAAGTTTGAGAAATATTAAAAGCCCACCCTCACCCTACCCCCTTCAGTAGGCACCCTCAACCCACATGCTTCATTAGGCCATGCAATTCAAAACTTATTTTGTGATAAGGTGATAGCATAAATCCAAAGTTCAAAGAATATTTGTAAGTGCTAAGACCTATTTCTTATTATGTCTCTGGTGGCTAAATAATTTTGTAATAAATGATCAGTTTTTTTTATGTTGGTTAAAATTGTTTTTAAAAATTTGAGTTTTTATGTTATAAAAAATATTAAAATATTAGATTGCCATTAATGCTTGGTTTTACTTAGTTTAGGTTACTTTAAACCAAGAATGAGTCAGCAATGCCCTATTTAAGTCAAGTGTTCTTGATTACTGATGGCACCCTACTTGAACCCTTAGGCCACTCCAGGTTGATTTAAGCCATTATTTTTTAGTCATTACCTCATTCTTAGCTTGGACCCTAATATTACTTAGCTAAAATCTCTAACCTAGCACAAAATTTGAGCTGATTACGAAAATACTTTGAATGACTATATCTTTCTTAACTTGATAAAACTCATAGCAGAGGACCTTAACTCAATATTAATTTTAATTTTATTAACATGAATCATTTTCATTAGTCAATACTCAAAAATTTTCCCCAATCACTCTGCAATGTTTATCCACCTTTAACTAGACTTGCATCACCATCCCAAGCACCACAAAATCCATTACTTCCAATAAAATTTTTCCTAGATGTGCCATTTAAAATTTTAAACCCTCTACCTCTAAATTTGTTGACTGATACCCAAAATGCTAGTTAGCACAGACAGTCATGCAATTATACATGTTGATCAAGTAGTATATGAAATTAGAGTTTATGTATAGATCCTATGAGAAAAGAGTTTAACTTCTAATTAAGTCAAATTTCCGGTTTACTAAATTATCTGCTTAGCTTGAAAGGTTAAATGTTAATTGAATTTCAAAATTATTAATCCTAAATTTTACAAAAAAGAAAAAATCTAAGTAAATATTGAGATATCTATGAGGTTTTCTTTCAATTAAATGATTTTCCCCCAAATTGGGCCTTAAAAATCTTGGTTTAACCATATGATGACAATCAGAAACAGATCTCATCCTTTTCCTCTCCTAGGCATTAAAGAAGGTTTATAAATCAAACAATTATAGTCTCCCAATTCAAGTGATTTTTTGAGCAGAAATTAGTAATGGATGGAGCCAATTATGAATAGAGAAATCATGTGGCTCTAAATTAAACTAAGGGACAAAACTATACACAAAGAGATCCAAATGACAAGATCCTTAAACCTACACATTAAGTAGAATTTAATGAGAGCCCTATGACTTAGTATTAAGGATATAGGATTGGACCTAGAATTCATAGACCCATTCCAAAATGGAAAGTCCAATGATAAGAATAATAGTTTGAATTTGTAAGGGATATAAATACTGCTCATAAATAATAACCTGACTCATTGTAAAATATGGAAAGAAGAATGAGTTCCTAGAAGAGTCACTAGAAAAAAAAGAAACTTGGTGGAAAATTTTTACTCACCACAGAACTTCAGAGACTTTCTATCTAGTTGATTGGGCACGATATTTCAAAGTATAATATATCTCCCAGAAAGAAGAAAAATATTATCTTGAAGATGATGAAAGCCTTTGTCAGTCTATGGAACAAGGGTTTTCTTATCCTCCCTACCTCACAAGTGTAAGATAAGGTTTACTTTAATTCTAGGGTCTTATTCCCTACAAGGCAACCCTATGTAGTTAATTACATCTTTAAGTTGTGAGCCCTAAAGAAACTCTCGTTTAATGTGATTAGTCTGATTGTTAGAGATCAAACTTTCATAATTGAAGTGATTTAAAGTAGAGGTTCTAAATTGGAAGAATTATGTTCAAATGGATAACACTTACAGTCCATTATTGACATGTCATGGGAAAGACCCAAGATATAAAGTGAAATTTAAAGAGAGATTTGAAAGGGGTTTGATGTTGAGTTTGAACTGATTAGGTGAAGTCAAAGGATAAATCTGAGAAACTGGATTTTCTTGACAAGAATGGTTAGAAACCCTAAGCTAAGGATATATTCAAGTAGGAAAGGATTTCTAGATGAGAAATGAAAATTTAGACTATAAATGGAATTCTATAGGTGGACTAACATAGATTTGGAAATAATGTCCCCGGTTAAGATGTCATTGGCTTTCCATCATTCCAGAAAAGTTAGTATTCGTATTTTATGACCAGCCTCATAACTAAGAATCCCACTTGAATGCTAACGCATGGAGGATTCATAGTTTTGAATTAGTATGAAATACCTTCATTAATAATTATGGATGACTTAATTCTAAGATATTCCTTCTAATCTCAAGAGGCATGTTTGTTTTTTTTTGTATGTTCTAGCCATAACAATAATTAGGGCACATAAACTAACCTAGGATTCTATACTTTGAGGTAAGTGTATGATCCTCAGTTTGGTGTCTAAGTTAGCTGACCTAAGGTCTCTGTCAGATCTTGCTAGGTTCTGTTTTCATTATTTATCTTGGTTTGTTTTAGATGGTTATTTGATGCTTAATATTTTAATTCATATCTTGCTTCAATTCCTAGGTTTGTCGGTCATGTTGAGAAATCAGAGTTTTTCAAGTATTGCGTTAGTATTGTTTGAGGTTTGATTTTTTTATCTTTGTGGAGAAAACTATCTTGTGAGAGGTTTCCACCCTTGATTTTGTTTTATGTATTTTTTTAATCTTTTTTTGGTTTTTGAACATGTAAAACATATGAAATGAAATAAAATACATAAGATAGTATATATATACTTAGACTTGTATTAGACTTGGGCTAGGTTTGAGCTAAGGTAAGCTGAATATTCAGCTTAGGTTAGCCTAAGATTGATCTAAGGTATGATATGAATCAACTAGTTTGGGCCTGGGTTGGGCTTGGGCTGGCTTGGGTTGATAGGATTGATTCAGGTTAAATTTAATTTTATTTGGATTGACTTGGGTTAAGCTGGGTTGACCAAAATTAAGTTTCGGTTGACTTAGGTTGACCTAGTTTAAGTTTAAATGTGTTTGGTATGGGTTGACCTGGATTTAGTAGTTGGTTAACCCGAGTTAAGCTCGGTTGATGTAGGTTGACTTGGATTTGGTTTTGTTTGAACCCTGTTAAGCTGGGTTAATTCTGGTTAAGTTGAGTTTGATTTGGGTTGAGTTAAAATTAGGTTGGGTAAGGTCCTAACTAGGTCAAGTCTGAGTTGGGTCAGACCTGAGTTAGGTTTAGGGTTTGGGTTAGACCTAGGTTTGGTCAGGTCTAAGTTAAATTTGGGTTAGACCTAGGTTGAGATAAGTCTAAGGTTAGGTTTGGCTCAGACCTAGGTAAGATTAGGTTTAAGTTAGACCTAGGTGTAGACAGATTAGGGTTAGGCTGGGTTCGTGTTGACCTGAGTAGAGCCCAAACTCAAGCTTAATCCAAGGCTATTGAGTTTATTAACCTAGCATAAAATCAGCTTAAGACGTAAGAATCAAAATATTTAAAATAAAAGAAACTGAGCAAATAGTTTACTGGAAGGAGACTGTCAAGAGAAGGAACCGGAGCAATATTTTTCTCGTTCTTCCTCTGTTCGTTATCTGCGGGCAAGTGCATGAGAGTTGGGTTGTCTCGAAGAGTGCCAAAGGCCACCTATTTATAGGCTAGAAAGGCGGTGGCAAAGAGTTCTTAGCCATCCGATTAGGTGGTTCATCATCGACAAATATGAATTAAATCGTTAAAGTGTCACAGATTGCCACCTGTGAAACATCGTGATGATTTGTGGTTTGATCCGTGGATAAAGGCCACAAATCAATGGCATGTCACTTGAAGTGACCACATAGAGTGGTCACTCTAGTTGTACATGGGTGTGCTCATGCCCAGGCTTGGCGTGACCACGCTGAGGAACTTTCAGGGGCCGTCCCGCCTATGCTTGGCACGATCGCGTGCAGATAATTTTAGGCATGGTCATGCCTAGGCCTGACATGACCACGTGATGCACCAAAAATATATTTGATTTTTCATATATATTTTGTATTCATTTTTGGTGATATTGCACTTTAATGGAATGTGTTTTTCATGTTTTGCTATATGTATGATGATTTTAGGCAAATGGAGCAAAAAAAAGTGAAAATGAACGAATTTGGAGCGAGAAAAGGCAAAAACCAGGAATTTAAAGTTTTGGTGCCGACAACGCCCCAACCAGCGCTGACGGTGAGTTTTTCTTAAGAGATCATAATTAAATCGTGCAATAGAGCACCGACGATGGTGCCCTATCCAACACCGATTACTCTCAATGTCGGTGGAGGCCAGATTCAATGTATTTGGACGACTTTTGGAGAGATTTTTGAGGCAACTGTTGGGAAATTCGTTCCTAGACTATTTTAACTTGTTTTGGGCACTAAAATTGTGTGTGTGTGTTTATGTAAGTAAAGTAAAGTGTGTATGTTTATGTAAGTGAAGTAAAGTGTGTATGTTTATGTAAGTGAAGTAAAGTGTGTGTGATTGAAGAGGAAGTCTTTAGAGAGAGTTTAGAGTCTAGGGTTTGGTGTTAAGTGTTTTTTTGTGAGGGATTCTTCTCAAAAGAGTTGTAGGAGGAGAGGGAAAGTAAGAGATTGCTTTTTCCCTACTATTCCAAGTGAGAATTGTGTGTTGTTCCGAAGAGAGAAGAAGATTCAAAGGAACTTCAAGGGATTTTTTTGGGGAAGAAATTAAGATAAGTTGTATTTACTTTTCATAGTTTGTATGACTTTGCTTTTATATATAAAATCTTTGTTTTGTTATATCTTCCTCACGAATTTTGAGTAAATTTCTTTGTTATTGTCCTTGCAATGACAGTTGGTGAAGTGATGGTTTAGATTGAATTTGCCATATGAAATATACGAACTTGTGATTATTTTTGACTTCGTTCTTCATTTACTTTTTGATCTGGCCAATTGAATTGTTAAAATATGTTATGAAATATACGATCCTAAAGGGCTATGCTTTCTACAAAAAAAGTGAAGATTACATTCAATGTCCATGAATGAGTGATGTAGTTCATGGGGGTTCGGTGCAAATAAATAGGGAAATATGGTTTGTTGGGCGTAAAATTGGAGATTTTAGGGTGACAGACTTAAATCTCCAATTTGGTCCTAGTTTTTAGAAACTAAAGCGAGAGTTAGCCTTCAGACGAAGGGAAGTGGGAGCTCTGGAGTGAGAGTCAGTATCCTCCCAGCTTAACCACGAATTTAGGGACTAAACCTAGGATTAGCCAATGTTCTTTATAACACTCGTAAGAAGGTAAAGAATAGGTATGCTCCTATTTGGCACAGTACAATAATTATACTAATTTATATCATTCACTCACCATAATATCATTGTAAGGGGGAGGAAACTTTCTCTAAATTAACATTACATTACAAAACATAGTGTAGTAATAATTAACTTTAATCTGAAGTTTAGAAAGTACTCTAGCAATTTTATATTCTCTAGCAAACTTTAGCATCTTAGTATTTACTTTTGGTGCTTTGCAAATTTGAATATTGGATTTCTTTGCTTTGCTTTAATGTTTGCTTCCTTCATGTGAGATCGATAACCAGGACTCCGCTAGAACCCCGTATTACTAGAGCGATATGTATACTTGCATAGAGACTGACTATTTTCTTATTAAACTGATTATACTTTGTAATTAAATTGAAAATACTTTTAAACTATTACTTTAAGTCAGCAACCCGCAGTCAAGTTTTTGGCACCGTTGCTGGGGAGGCAATAGTAAATTCAGTAGTAACTGAAAACCTTTAATTCATATTTGTGTATGCGTAGTTTTAGATCCGAAGGTTTATTACCTTACGATTCAAAATTAGAACGTACTATTAAAAAAAATTCAAAAACAACAAAAAGAATTTAAAAATTTGAGCAAAATTGTGAACAATCAAGATAACCAAATAAATGAAAATGAACATCAACCTAGACCTTTAAAAGATTATGCAAACCCTACAACACATGAAATTCACTTAACTATTCAAAATCCTGATGTAGCTGCTAATTCATTTGAGCTTAAACCTGCTATTATCCAAATGGTACAAAATAATCAATTTGGTGGAACACCAAATGAAGATCCTAACTTACATCTTGCTAGTTTTTTAGAATTGTGTGCTATATTTAAATATGACGGAGTGTCGAACGATGCTGCCATGCTTAGACTTTCTCCTTTTTCATTAAGGGATAAAGCTAAGGTGTGGTTAAATTTGTTAGCACCTGGATCTATCAAAACTTGGGGAGAACTATCACAAAATTTTTTGTCAAAATATTTCCCTCTATAAAAAACTTCTAGATTAGAAACGATATTACATCTTTCTGTCAGTTTGAAGGGGAATCAATTTTATGAGCTTGAGAAAGATTTAAAGATCTCCTTTGAAAGTGTCCACATCATGCTTTACTAGATTGGTTAATAATTCAAACATTTTATAATGAATTAATGGGATCTCTTAGATCAATTATTGATGCTGCTCTTGGTGGATTGTTAATGTCAAAACCTTTTGAAGGGGCATATTCTTTAATTGAAGAGATGGCTACTAATAATTTTCAATGACCCTCTAAATGAGTAAATCCAAAAAGAGATCTAGTATTCATGATTCTAATGCAATATCTATGTTGACTTCTCTTTGATTTCAAAGAAAATAGACCAATTCAGAATGAACTATTCTCAAAAGCTTTAAGTGTCTGAGGAAAATTCATTGGGACAAATAGTAGATTCTCAATCATCCTATGAGACTTTAAATGTTATCAATAATAAACCCAACAGTCCTTATTCTAATAATTATAATCCCCATTAGAAAAACCAACCAAACTTAAACTGGAATAATAACACTACTGCTATTAATCCGCAGTGGGGGAGCAATTTTGTGAACCCATTGAGAAATTTGAACAACCAGGGAAACAATAATTATATACTCTCTTATCCTCCAAGTTTCGATAGTAACCCACAATTTAAGGAAACGAAGTTGTTTATGGAAGAATTTATATTAAACATGGGTAATAAATTGCAAAGTCAAGGGAACCAGTTGCAAAGTCAAGGGAACCAATTGCAAAGTCAAGGGAACCAATTGCAAAGTCAATGAGCTGCTATTAAAAATATTGAAAATCAATTGGTACATATTGCTACTGCACTTAGTAATAGACCTTCTGGAACATTCCCTAATAATGTTAAAATTAACCCAAAGGATCAAAATAAAGAACAACTTAAGGCTATACAGTTAAGAAGTGGAAAAGAATTGGAATCAAGAGTGCAAAAAGACGTTGTAGTTGAAAAAGAGAAAGTGGAAACTGATAAAGGAATTGATAATATATATCCTGATTTGGAATATCCGCTTAAACCAATGAAAATTATTGTAGAAAGACCACCACCTCTATTTCCTCAAAGATTGAAACAACAAAAGAGAGAATAATTTTCAAAATTCCTAGAAATCCTTAAAAACTTAACTGTAAATATCCCTTTTATTGAAGCCTTAGAACAAATGCCCAATTATGTGAAGTTTATGTAGGATATACTAAATAAGAAAAGGAAGTTTTCAGAAAATGAGACTGTCGCACTCAGCAGAGAGTGTAGCACTATTATTCAAAAAAAGCTTCATGAAAAACTTAAAGATCCTGGTAGCTTCACTATTCCTTGTGCTATTAGAGAAATGTTTTTTGGAAGAGCCTTATGTGATATGGGAGCTAACATTAATCTCATTCCTCTATCAGCTTTCAAATGGTTGGGAATAGGAGAAATTTCACCTACTTCAGTAACCCTTCAGTTAGCTGATCGTTCTATTACTTATCCTAAAGCATGTTTTGAAGACGTTTTAATAAAGGTTGATAAATTTATCTTACCTGTGGACTTTATTGTTTTAGATATGAAGGAAGATAAAGAAATTCATGTACTTTTGGGAAAACCATTCCTTGCAATTGGAAGAGCCATGATAGATGTTCAAAAAGGAGAGTTAACTATGAGAGTTAATGATCAAAAAGTGACATTTAATATATCAGAAGCTGTGAAATACCCTACAACAGAAAAAAAATGATGAATACTTCCAATAGAAATTTGTGACTACTTAACAAATGAGCATTTTAAGGAAAAGTTTGAAGAGAAACTTGAACAAGAAAATTTGAAATGTTAGGATGAAGATGAAATGGAAGATAAATTTGATGAGATAGATAATGAAGAACTGAATTATGTTCAGGAATGATTTGAGATGTTGGATGTTACAGAAAATGATAATAAAAGTTTAATTCCAACTATCATAAAACCTCATGAACTTAAGATGAAAACACTCCCAAGTCATTTGAAGTATGTGTTCTTAGGAGAATTATCTATATTACCAGTTATTGTATCCTCAGGTTTAAATGATTTACAAGAGAAGAAATAACTAGAAACCTTTGTTGACCTCACTTTTGTAGAGGTCTAATCATTCTTTAGAATAGCCTAGGGTCTAGCCATTGAACTTTCCTGGTGACTATCTTAGAAAACTAGCAATAAAACCCTCACCCCATAAAAATTCAAGACCCTTCTTCGTTTCACTTAAAGTTTTCAAATGTTTAGAGTCTAACCTCTAAATGATTAGGACGATGAGACCAAGCATTAGGAAGCTCAAGAGGAGTTCTCTTTAGGATGGTCAAGCTTTAGGACTTACTCTGGGTAGTCTGGGTGAGGCTCACACACACACTTGCACATTGCACTCTCACACACTACCTCACAACCCTAAACCAAGCTTCCTTATACTTGATCCACTGCTCTTTTGGAAACTCATGTGGATGGTTTCCCAAAGCTTTTAGCCCCAGGCTAGGGTCCGGTTAATAACTGCACATGGAGGATCCAAATGGGGAATTCCCTTGGTCCATGGCTCAAATGGGTTATTAATCCCTCTCAACCCCAATTTTACCAAAAATCCCAACTTTTAACCCCTTTGCCCCTAAACTCCACCAAATGACCAAATTACCCCTAAAATCCTATTTTTGTCCAAAATTCTTAAAATCAACTAAAATTACCAAAATCCCTAAAAAATCACCCCAAAACATTCCTCAACACTCAAAATACCCAAAACACCTCAAATTTATCGAATTTCCCTGAATAACCCCAAAATCCCTAAAATTACCAAATTGCCCCTACTAGCCCAAAAATTCCAAAAATTTCCAAAACCCTCAAAATATTCCCAATTTCAATTTTGAATCACCACATTAACCCAATTTGACAAAAAGCCTCAAATTACTCTTTAAGGCCCAAAATTCCCAAATTACCCCCAATGTCCACCAAATTGACTTCAATTCTCCTCAATTACAAATCCAAACTTTAATTAAACATACCTAATGCCAACCCAAACCAAATCCAAGCTCAATTTGTCCACATTTGAACCCAATTTCAACTCAAAATAAAAACCCCAAATTTGACCATATGACCAAATCTCCCCAAAGTAAACCTAATGTCAATCAATTTCCCCCAATTTTGAATTCTAAACCCTTCATGACATTCCCCTAAACTAAATTGAAAGACCAATTGACCCAAATTTCCACTCAAGCCTCACCCAAATCCAACCCAAGCCAAAATCCTCAAATTTCACCCAAATGTGCCACATGTCCAAATGTCACCAAATTGAATGCCCCAACTCTAAAATTTCCACCCAATTCATGTCAAGAATTTTCAGAGAATCCCTATAAACCATTTTAAACCTTCAATTGAGTCTTGACCCCACTCTAGCCCAACCTAAACCCAAGCTAACCCAATTGCCCAAAATTGACCAAATACCCAAATCAAGACAAATCCAGCTCCCAAATCAATTCAAAACCACTCTAATCCTTTTCTAAACTCTTCATAACAATCATACACACAATATTGCTCAATCAATTTGATTCATCCAAGCTTAAACCCAACCTAGACCAACTTGAACCCAAATAGCCCAAATTGAACCCATGACCCAATGTAGCCAAATTAAACCAAATGTGACGAAACCAAACCTTCCATAGCTAGCCTTGGGACCCTAGGGAATGAGCTAGATCCACCTAGCTAACTCTAGTGGAGCCATGGACCTAGGGTCCCCTAAATTACGGGATCCTCTTCCTTAAATGGGTAAAACCTAAGAAGATTTACAATAAACAGATAACCACTTAAGTTCATCACCATGATGGCCTGACCTCTGGCTCACCTCCCTGGCCTGGTCGGCTGGCTTAGTCACTGGAGGAGCCCAAACCGAGAGCCACCCCAAGTCAAACTCAACCCAATTAAACCATCCAATGTGTCAAGCTCTGGTTGCTCGCTAGATCTGATATGCCTTCCACATAAGAAGACAATTCCACCAACCAGTAAGCTCTGAGCTCAATCAGACATCCATAGTTATAAATGGAGCTCTCCATGGCTAAGAGAGGGTACTGAAAATTTCTTAAGGAAACTCTGCCAAATTGCTCCCTTTGCTTCCTTGAGATCCCCTAAGTGCAATCCCACTATCTTCTAGCCCTAATCCCCACTGTCAAGAGCCAATTTCCCTACTGAAATCTCAGCCGAAACTAGGACAATTTCAATTGCATCTCCCCATTGCCTAAAATCCCAAACCAACTTGCTCTACACCATCACTAGAGTAGGAGAAGAAGTTCCCCCATTAAAGTCCCATCATAGTGAGCCTCTACCCTATACTTTGATCAACACCTGAAATCGGCCTTAGTCGAACAGGTCTAGTCATTTCACTACAACAAGAGGCTTCATTTGGAGGCTTGTTAGGTCCAATCGAAGCTGCTACAACCATCTGATTGAGTCCTCCCATCTCAGAGAAAAATATTGAACTCTCTCCCTCTCCCGAGCTATTCTTTGTTCTTCATACATGTATATTGTATTTCATATCATATAAGCCATATAGATAGGTTCGACTTGCTTAGATGAAGCTCTAGGATCAAATCCCATGTGATTTGGTTGAGTCTAGCTCGAGATCTTAGGGTTAGAAGGTGGAAGGCTCACGGGATAGACCAGCTGGTGACGAAGATGTGCAACCATTGGATAGAGCGTGTATCAAATGGACGGTTCTAATGGCGCCGGATGGAGTGTAATGTGGAAAACGTATGGTCGCGTCAGCTGGAGGCGCCTAACTAGAGGCACGCGTGGTCTTGATGACGTCGAGGTTGAGTTGGTGCTGACTCATTTAAGTAGAAAATTCACACTTTTTTTTATATTTATTTAATTCCCAGAACTTTAAAAATTCATAACTTGGTGTAGAAAAATCATTAAAATAAAAGAAAAATATCCTCTTGCTCAGTGAACAGAGGAGAACAATGTGGAAATTGTTTCAAGTTTATTTGATGCATATTTTATTTTTAATTTATTGAATATTCTTTTGTGTATTTCAATTCTCCATTTACATATATTTCACCATGGCATCAAACTTAGGGCTTTTGTTCTCTCTGTCATGGGGGATCATTTCTGATTTTTCCAAGGTCAGGGGAGATCTCTGTGAAGAGATCTCTATTTTTCAAGTTATAGGTGTCTGTTTTGATATAAAAATTATAATAATTAAAATATTTATCAGAGAAATCCAAAGTAACTTTTTTGAGGTTCACTGTGACCAGGGGAACATAGGAAAAATACAAAATGGATTTAACTCACTAAGTATAACCCTAATTGTAATTAAGCCCTAAATCTTAAAAAAAATTAAATTTGATTAAATGTAAATGTAAATAACCTAAAAATCATTCTCCACTGTAATTTAAGGTCAGAGAAACTTACCATAATCATTTTCAATTCAATTGGAGTTAATTTAAATACTTAAATGAATCCTCCAAGATAAATCACATTTTTGACATTTATATAATTATAATAATTAAAATACACTTCAAAAAATCACCGAATTAATTTTGGGAGTTCTCTGTGATCAGAGGAGTCTCTTAAAAATAAAATTGTGATTGAATTAAAATTTTTATTTTTAAATATTATTTTAATATTTAAATAATTAAAAATTATTAAAAATCATAGAAATAATAAAATGAATGGAAATGTTCTAAATTGCTTCCTAATCATTTAGGAATAATTAAAATAATTTTCCTAACCCTCTAAGTAAGGATATTAAATTTTAAGAGGTTAAAATAATATCTAAAGCTTAAAAATGGATTTTTCCTAATTTCTCACTAAAATAATTCTAATAATTAAAATATAAATCACAAAATATGAAACTTATTTTTCTAGGCTTCCTGACCTCAGAGAGATTTTTGAAAAATATAAAAATTAATTTTCAAAATAAATAATATTTTATATTTAATTAATACTCTAAAACTTAAAATAATTATAATAATTAAAATAAAATTCAAAAAATCATGAAATTTGATCCAAGTGGTCCCCTTGTTCTGGTGAACCTCCAGTAATTTTCTTAAAAATAAATTGTGTTTTGATTAAGCTATAAAATTATCTTTGAAAATCCTTATTTTTGCATTAAAATAATTATGTAAATTAAATTAAAATTGGAAAAATCACATTTTCTTTTTTAATGTTTTAATTGACCTGCATGTGGGGTAACATAAAAAAATTTAAAGTCATTTGAGTTAAGTTTGATTAATTATGGAGTATTAAGGCCATAGGGGTAAAGTTGTAATTTTAAAGAATCTAGCCTTAATTAAAATTCTGGCCTAATTAAAGGGTAAATGGGAAATGAATGATCTTAATAAACATATTGGAATATTGCCACATAAGGGGATAAGTGGTAGAAACCAATCTCACTTTTGTCATATTAAATGTTAAATTGATGATTTTCTTAATTATTTTAATTTGGAAGATAATTAAATTTAAATGATCCTTAAGGTTAGGGGTTCACTTTGGAAGTCAATAATCCACTAATCTAATACCCCTAGTTGGTGTTTAAATATCTTGATAAGAGTCATAATCACATAAGTTAATATTTTCTTCAATTCCAAATGTACCCATTAAAGTCTTAAGGCTTGGTAGTGAACTAGGCTTAATTAAGTCAAATTAATGAGGTTTAAAAAAGAAAGCTTAACTAATATTTAACCTTTTGAAACACTACAAGCCCAAATAAAAATAAAACTGTTTAGAATTCTTAATCAATCAAGTTATAAATAAAATATTAATAATTCAAGAAGTTCAAATTATTAGTCATCCCTAGAAGCTTTTACTCATATAATTCATAAATAAAATATCAAATGATAGTTACTCCACTTTTTGGGATGACTAAAATATCGATGTTTATTAAGCATAAGGGTATAAAATAGATGAATCATTTAATGAGTATGATAAGTTTAAATGAACTCAAGAAAGTTCAAAAGGGTTATGAAATATCTAGGTATCCTCTGGATCTTTTCACAAGTCTTCTGGACATCTGGTAGGACGACTGAGCCTATCATACTTATTAAAGGAAAGCATCTCTCAAATGAAATAAATAGGACTCACTAAGTTGTGACATAGGATTTTTGTAGGCCTGTGACGAACCTATCTATAGGCTTTTACTTTCCTACAAATTATAAATGTTTATTGCAAGATACTAAAGTTTCAGGTGGAGGAACGAGAAGACTCGCCAGGTACGCTTTTACAAGTTTACAATACCTTCGTTTCAGTACTTCCTTTACTTTACTTTTCTTGCTTACAGGTTTGCATGTTAAATAACAATGTAATCCTGCATGAAAACTAGAACTTTTAGGATATCCACTAAACTAAAACCAAAAATAAAAAATTAAAATAAAATAAGATAAAGTTCACCACCGTAACAGTCAAAATATAAAATAACTCATAATTTAATCACAAACAGAACAAAATCACAAGATAAACTAAATTAAAACGTCTCTATTTGATGATCGGGAATACCTCAAAGGATGCAACCTATGGCTGCTAAAGAGATTTCCCATGGTCTAAATGAAAGTATGTAACACATTTAGTTAAGTTTAGTAAATTTATTTGGACTAAGTAAATCTGAAGAAAATGGTGGTGCCGGGATGAGAGAACCGTGGGATCCTAACCGGTGTCGCTATAATCAACTTAAATATTCCCCTAATAAAACATTAAAACACCTCAATTTAAACTCTTTTTGAAACATGACACTTTTCTCATCTATTCAATTTGACACCTCTACAACTAAACCTGCTACGATGAGGAGATTGGAGCATGCATAGTGGCACCATGACCATCTTCAACAACAAAACTCCTTAGAAATAAACAAATAGCCATAGGACTTCGAGGTAGCTAGCTTAGTGCAGCATAAACCCTCACTTTATCTCTCTAGGCTTTTGCAGCTTGTGTGATATAAGCCCTAACTCGGCTTAGGTTTTGAGGTTGTCATCGGGTATGTATATCCTCCTATCTTCCAGGTTATTTATATGATTGATATCAAGTGAATGTAAGCCCTAAATAATAAAATTAGCAGGATGAAATAGTAAATAAATATCTCAAATTAAATCCAAACGATATGATAGTTTAGGAAAGAACACCAAGCTTCTTCTTGGATCTCTATATTTCTCCTAGCTTTTTCTTCCTTTGGATTCCTATAACGATTATTCTGAAATTTGAGCCACTCACCTATTGGATTTCCTATTATCACATTTTCTTGAAGAATCCTATCTTTTGGAAGTCATGAAAATAATATTTCCTGATCTTTATCAAGAGTTTTTTTAGGTGACTTTAGTTGTTTAAGATGTAATTAACTATAGGGGCTTGCCCTTATAGGAAACTTAAAGACCCTAGATTAATACAAATCCTATCTAATTCCTTCATATTAGATATGGGAAGTTTTTGGTCAACACAAATGGTTCGCAGATGACTCACTTTTTTATGTTTGCAAATTATGTTAATGGCAACGGCGCTAAAAACTTGACCCACTTTTTTATGTTTGCAAATTATGTTAATAGCAACGACACCAAAAACTTGATCCCGCTTAATATATATTTAATTTTATGATGGAATGTATAATGTGAATTCTACGCAAGTATACATATCATATCAAGTAATACAGGGCTCTAATGGAGTCCTGGTTATCGATCCCACAGGGAAGTTTTTAAAAGATTTGTAACAGCTAAATTTAAAAAGTATTTACTTACGAATATAGTATACGGAAATTTAGAATACATAACTAAAGCAAACTAAAGTAAACTAATGCTTTAAATAAAGTTGAATTAAAGATTTCAGAAAAAGTATCCTTCTCCTTGTTTTTAGAAAATTAAGTGAATGATGAATTTAAATAGATTTTTGTATTGTGACAAATAGGAGTATTCCTATTCTTTACCCTTTGGTCCAAGTGCAAAGAACATTGACTAGTCCTATGTTTGATTACTGAATCTGCAACTAGGCTGGGAGGATATTGGCTGCCACTTCCGAGCTCCCACATTCCCCTCACCTGAGGGCTAACATCTACATTTCATCTCTCAAACAATAGGACCAAATTGAATATTTTAGTCTGTCACACTAAAATGTCTAATTCTACGTCCAATAAATAATATTTCCCTATTTATTTGCACCCTCCTTCCAAGGCTTTTGACTTCCCTGAATATTGGATATAATCTCTACTATAGTTGATAATTCAACATATTTTAACAAATCAATGGGCTAGATTGAAAAGTAAATTAAGTTTTTAATAAAAATTATCACAATTTATTTTAATATATTAGGCACTTCTATTAAATTTCATCAATACACATAACTTCATAAACAAGGAGAAAGATTAAGAAAACTACTCAGAATGCATGGAAATTAAACAAAGCATAGATTTCATTTAAAGTTAACAACAATAAACAAAGATACTTATCTCGATTTCCTCCCTGCGTACTCCTTGAAGTTCCTTTGACTTTTCCTTCTAGTACAGCACACTTCTAAACTCACTAATTACACTCTTAAACTCTTAAAATAGACACTAAGACTCTCTAAAATAGACACAAATTAACACTCAAGAGACACACAAATGACACACAACATACTAAAATTCGTCCTCTATTTATAGAGGTAGGCAAAGGTCCAAGGGGTGCTTAAACATCTCTTTAAAAAGTGTCCAAGTTCAACATATGCAGCATTTTGAACAGTCTCACCGTCGGCGAGAAACAACCTCGCCGTCGGCGGGCTTCTAGAAGGTCTCCAAACTGCGCGATCTCACCGTCGACGGGCTCGGGCTTGCTGTCGGCGAGGTAGTTGCAAATCCTTCAAAAATTCTCCTCATGATCTTGCCGTCGGCGGGCTCGATCTCACCGTCGGCGACTTAGTTCATTTTGCATGAATTTCTTCCTTTTTTGATCAAATTCGCTCCATTTCATGCTTTTTTCTTTCATCACTTATAAATCTTCATTCCTGCAATAAAATAAAGAAAATATCTTTCTTTAAAGTGCAATTTCATAAAAAAATGAGTATGAATTTCTTAATATATTTTCCTGTGATCAAAATCCCCTAAACTTAATTATTGCTTGTCCTCAAGTAATTTTAGTACTAAATAAAAAAAGAATGATTTATGTAATAGAATTTTTCAATTCAGATATACTATGAATTAAATTTAAATAATACTATAGTAAAGTTAAATAGAAATATTTTTAAGTAATTAAATTAACTTTATAGATATAAGATTATTTAGTTATCAGATCTAAAATTTCTAGCTTGTTATTTATTTCAGGAAAGACTATATTAAAAAGAGTAATTTACTTAAGATATTTAGATGATAGGAAGTTCAAGAAAACATTATTTAGTAAAATACTAATCCATATATATAAGTTTAGAAATATATTGAGTTTTATCCTTTAGGTTAATTCCATTGAAACCAATTTTTGATACGACATCTCCTCTAGCTTCTCCTCACTTATATATTTCTTTTCTTTTCTTTTCTTTTTTTCTTTTTCTTTTTGGATTGATTTTCAATCCTTCTTTTTTTCTTTTTCAAGTGAGGATTACTATATCTGGATAGCCTGTTAATAATTTTGAACTTCAACTTTCTCTTCCTAAATTTGAAACTTAAAATATTTTTTTGCTTATATTTATTTTATAGCACTTTACTTCATCGAGTTTCAATCTCTTCTTTTTCATCTAAATACTTAAGAATTTCAATTTTAGAATATAGTTTCTCTTATTTTAAATAGTTTACTATATTCTTATTTCTTTTAACCAAATATCTTATTCTATTAAATTAATTGAATTACTAGAAACATTTTATTTAACTTTCTATAATAATTATATAAAGTAATTCATGTTTATTGAATTGAAAAATTACTATAAAAGAATCATTTGATAATAATTTTTGAAAATAGAAATTGAAAACAATTTAATAATTAAATTTGTATTTTTTCTCCCCCAAACTTAAATTTTTCTATCTATTTCTAAATGGTGAAAAGGAAAATATATAGTAAAGTACATCATACCTTTGAGCTTTAGGTATTTCTTTTTTTTCTTGAAATTTTTGCAGGCTTTTTCATTATTTAAAGAACTCACATACTGTTAGTATTCTTCTATATATATATAATATTTAAAAGAAAGTCGTTGGGATAAGAAATTTTTAATAAGTATAAAACACAACAAATGAAAACTAAATCTATTACTACACATACAATCAACTAACCTACTTTAAACATATTAAAACAATCTAAACATATTAAAAGTTCATAACTTATAAAAACTTAAACAACACATTAAAGAAAAACTAACATCCTATCTAAAAAAAATTGCAAACTAACTTGACACACATAAAAAGTCTAACGTTACATCATAAGCAAGCAAACAAACAACCCAAATCCACAGTCCACAGAGAGTACATAATAATTACACACAGAACAATAAAGTTTTCAAAAGAACAATTAATCTAAACAAACTAAACAAAGTCTCTAATCTTACACATCAAAATCCTGTGCTATATCATCTCCCCGATCTCCAGCTCGAGAAGGCTGAGTACTCGTGTGTAGCGGGGCACTCAGGAAAGACAACATCTAAATCACCACTCCTATATCGACGTTCAGCCTCATAATATGCAATTTCGTACTCTGAATGCCGCCGGAGATATTCACTATCATAATCATGTCTTCTTTCTAAGCCATCAATCCTGTGGTCCATATGCTCAAATTTTCTTTCCATATTCTCTCCAAATTGTTCAAAACTCTTTCTACTTAGGGTCAGCTCATTCATCAGATCTTGAAGGGTAGGAGTGGTGTACTGAGGGGGTTCATAACTAGTAGAGGGTATATCTCTACTTGAAGAAGGTACATAGTCCCTTGTCCCAGATCTCCATCCTTCATGGGATTCATATTTCTTAATATTAGCCGAGTAATGGGTTTCATAGGCTCAACCAATTCCTCATCATCTCTCGCCTCTACCCCGCATAATTGCGCGAGTGCATAGATAAGAACAGGATGTCCTAGTCCTCCTCCACTTTTACTTCTTGAGGTGGCTAATATATTCTTATAAATTACACTTCCCACATTAATACTTTTTTGGTTCTGAATACAGAAATTCAAAACTGCTCTATCTCTTTTTACCTCACTATGGTGGTAAGTAGGTAACAAAGTAGAACAAATAAAATAGTGTCAAGCTTTAGATGTTGCATTTAACATAAAAAGAGGGAAGTTTACCCGTTCTCACTGCTTTATCTTCCAAACTCCTTTACCTTCAGTGAGAAAGTTGATCACCTCTTCCAGTGGTCCTTCCATAGTTCCAAATGTATCATACTCACTGGTGTAGGTGTCACGCACCTCGTAATAAGCATTTATCCTTGCAGCGTTAAATTCTACCAAAAATCCTCTAACCTTAACTGGTGCATCCTCAGCCTGTGTCAGGTTCGCATAAAATTCCTTTACCACTTCTACAACGGCTCTGTTGGTTATGAAATAGAAATTTTCCCATCCTCGTTCCTTTATTACTCGCTCCACCTCTCCTCCTGGATTCTTAAAAACTCGATCTTGAATGCATTTTCTTGATGAATATTATGGAAATATCTTGATTGTGCCCTTGCATTCACAAATCGGGTTTCATTGTAATCCAACCATCGCTTTTGTCGTGGAGACATTTTTGATATGTGAAATTTGCAAAAAATCTAACTAAACTTCCAAATATTACTAAGAATGCTTCCTATAACATCTAAAATCAAATTAAATCAATGTCCATGAATTTCTTCCAAGTATTTTTTCCACATTTCAAATTTTTTCAAAATTTCCCAATGTAGAGGAAATCCATGGTGAAAATAAAAATTTTTTGCATAGGAGTGAAGCTCTTACCAAGGGAAGATGAAATCCGGTGTAAAAAATTGTTGAAATTGCCTCAAATCCAAGATCTCACAAGCCCTAGGTCGGTTTTTTCGAAGTTTTAAGGAAGGGGATGATGAATAGTGTCGGTTGACTGGTCAAATATAGGTCTTTTCGCGATCTCACTATCGGCGAGATTTTTCTCGCCGTCGGCGAGCTAATTAATTTGATAAAGGCAAAAGTTTCGGGAAAAATCCGCCGTCAGCGAGATAATTTTAGCTGTCAGCGGGATTTTCCTCGCTGTCGGCGGGATAATTCTCGCCGTCGGCAAGATCCCAAAATTTTAAATTTTTGAAATTCGTCAATCATTTTCAACCTCGATTTGCCCTTAATTAATCTTCCGATCACTTAATTTAATAATTCAGTAAGAAGATTAAATACTTATATTCACAAAAAGTTCACACAACACAAACAATATAACATTATATATGAAATCCATGAGACTTACTAACTTCACACAAACAACTTACAACATACTTAACTTAAATGTCCAAATCCATAATACTCAGCATCGCAATCCAAACCACTATACACTAAATGCCGAGACATAACAAATTCATATAATTTCATCAAATCTAAAATTCAAATCATAATAAAAACTAAATCCAAATCGACACAAATATACAGACAAATATATTATAAGATAGAAATCTTTACTACTTCTCAGTGTCTGAACTAAAATCCTCTCTGATATTTTCGATGTGACGCAGGTGCACAAATAGATTGTAGAAAGGCCTGAAAGGGAATTCTGCAGTAGATTTTTCATCAATCCATCCTTTCTTTCTCAGTAAACGAATAAAATTGGCCTCCAGATGTCTAGTATGATCAAAGTGCTCCTTCATCCTCCAGTTAATGTAATCAAACATATCAGAGATGTTATCAATGGAATTCATCACGTTTTGCAACTCTTTCTCCAATCCTTTAATCTTTTTCAGAATGATATTTGTTTTATCAGTAAGGGGCCTTGCTAAAGGATTGTTCTGTGATGCTCTGTCAGAAATAATGGTAATCTCATCATTGTTATCCAAACTTGGAAACATATCCGTAGGATCGAGTGGTTTCCATGGCAAAAGTACCTTTTCCCAAGCCTCATAAGAAACTTGGTATCGATCGCATAAAGCAGATATAGTTGATGGGTGTCCAAGTCCATGAACTGACCCATGCACAATCAATCCTAATGCAGATTTTACTATAATTGATCTAACATCGATAGGTAGTCTAATTTGAATACACTAATTTAATATAGCACATTCCTTTGAAACCTTATTTTCCCTCATATTGGGTAATAACTTTGATGAGATAAAGAAATGCCAATGCTTCGAGACAGGTGTTGACCTCATTTTTGATGAGGTCTTCTCTTCTCCTTTTTAGTGCTTAGGATCTAGCCTTAGGCTTTTCCTTTGACTATCTTAGAGGACTATAATTGAGACCCACCTTTTAGAAATTCAAACTACTTCTAAACTCCCTGCAAACTCCACAAACTCGATCGTAGACCCCTAATCACCTAGAGGGTTGAAATCAAATGTGGAAGTTTAAAGGATGAGTTTCTATAGGACTCTTTGGCCTTAGGATCGCCTCGGGTGGCCCGGTGCAGTGAAGGGGCCGACTTACACACACACTACACTTATACACTACACCTACACACTACACTTCCACACACCTCCTAAAACCACACCCATACCCAACTTGACCTCCCGACTCATGTAGGTGATTCACATGGATGGTCCTTAACCCCTAAGCCTCGGCTAAGAGGGTTAGAAACAACATAGTGGATGCCTCAAATGAGTCCCTTCATGGCTCATGTGGGCTTGATGTGGCTTCATGGCTCAACCAAAATGGCTTCATTCCACTCAAATTCACCCAATCTTCAATTTTCCAAATTTTCAATTTTCCAAATTTTCAATTTTTGACCCCCGGGACCCTACACCCGTCTAGCCTACCCAAAACCCTTAAAACTACCCAAAATTTGCAAAATCACCTAAATTGCTCAAAATTCCCCAAAATCAATCCCAAACATTTCTATCCACTCAAATTGATCATCAATACCCAAAAATACCAAAAATTCCAAAAAAACCTCCCAATACCCTCCAAATACCCAAAATACCCCCTTGACCCAAAAAATCCAAAAATTCAGAAAATTCCCAGAAAATTCCAGAAAATCCCAAATATTCCCAATTTCATTTTGTCCAACTACACTATGGGCCAATTTTGTCAATTTACCCTACTTTTGTCAAAACCCCCAATTTGACCCATTTTAACCCAAAGTGAACCCAATGTCAAACCAAACCTACCCAATTGACCCAAATTCTGGTCCAATTAAATTCTAAACTTCAATTCAACATTCCCAATACCAATCTAGACCAAATCCAAGTTCAATTTGATTGACATTTGGATCCAATTTCACTTTTGGCCTTCAAGCCCAATTTGGACCCATGACCCTAACTTAACCCAAACTCACCCAATTCAACTCCAATTAACCCCAAATATTTTCCAAATCTTCCTTAACATTCCCACAAACAAAACACTAACATGATTTGCCCAAAATTTATACCCAAACCCCACTCAAATTCAACCCAAAGCTTAAGGCCCAATTTTGACCTAAACCCAAACCTAACCCAAATGAGCCCAAACCCCAAAATCAAAGCCCAACCAAAGTCAAAACCTCTTTGAAACACTCCCATAGACATTTCTCAATATTAATTTTACATCAATTTCAACCCTAGCCCAATATTGGCCCAACTTGGCCCACTTGGACCTATATTGGCCCATTCACCAAAAGAGCCCAAATTCAACCCAATTCAAACCCAAATCACTCCCAATTTGCTTCAAGTCACTCATGATACATCCATGAGCTAAACCCAACAATTATTTGGCCCAATCCTTCACAAATTCCCCATCCATAAATTTATTTCCAAACCAAAAGCCCACTTTCTTAAACCTTCCTAAAGCCCATCTCCACCAAAATCCAAAGGGCAAAATCAATCTAAGGCCCATATGACAAATTCTCTTCATCATGCATTCAATTAAAATCATCCCTAAGTCCTAATCCAATGATCAAATAATTCTAAATAAAGCTTCATCCAACTTTCCACCAAAATGTCCAAAATCCTTAAAATCCATTTTTATGAAGTTGACTAAACTTTTCCCAAGCCAAATGGAGCCATGAATGAGCCATTCACAAGCCATATGAAGCCATGAAAGTTTGGCATGTGACCATGCCATTAATGGTAAAATGAGGGGCTCCTTTCCTAATCTTTCATTAAGCCTTTTTAACCTTATTCATGACACACACTAAACCATGTTTAGCCACCTCATCATGGATAGAGACCATACCATTCTCTCTTGGCCGACCTAACTGATTCTCTCAGCCCAAAATCAGGCCATGGGGAGGTGCACCCAACCCAAACCAATGGATTGACCAAATTGAAGCCAAAATGACCCCTTCCCCATTCCATTTTAATTCAAAGCCTTTACACATGGCAATTGCCAATTGATCGCACAAACCTCCAGCCCCGACCCACTCGGACCCGAGGGTGACCCATGCCTGCCGGCCAGCCGCCCGGGTCGCCGGAAAACACCATGGCCGAGACCTCGGGAGGAGCCAAACTTTGGAATTCCACCTTGCTCGAGCCGCCCCATGCCCAATGGCCACCATGGCTGTTCTTCCCATGACCGAGCAGCTCGATCCCAACCCTCGGCCATCCTCGTGAGGCTCTCCAGCCACCTCTATTTAAACCCGACCCCTCACGGCCATGAGAAGAGAGTTGCACAAACCTTGCCGAAACTACGCCAAAATTGTTCCAAACCCTTCTCCACCCTTAGAGCAGTTGATCCCCAGGTGTCAATTTGCCCTAATCCCCACTGACAAAATCCAATTTCTCAACTGAAATTCCACCCAAAACCAGGACACTTCTCCACAGTGAGCCAATCCCCAAATTGATTGGTTCTACACCTTCACCAGACCAAGGGAAGGTGTCCACCAACAAAAGCCCCATCTCCAGGCCACCCAGTTGCTCCAGCCTCCAAGCTTTGTGATCGAGCCGTGGTCGAAATCATACTCTAGACAATTCACTGGACCGGGAGACTTCATCCGGAGCTTCGTCGGGACCCAATCGAAGGTGCAACAAACCTCAGATCGAAGCCACACTTCTCTGAGCAAAGGTATGAGCTAATTCTTCATCCCGAGCTTCTGGAGATTCTCCATTTCAAATGCTTTAATTTCAATGCATGATAACCGTATAGATGTGTTCGTCTCTTCAAGACGAATCCATAGAGCATAAGAACATGAAAATCCATCGAGTATCGAGTGAGATATTAGGGATTTAGTGTGGACGGCTCTCGAGTGAGGACACTTGGGGACGATGAACGGATGCCGTCCATCCAATACACGCGCGGACGGACGGCCAGGATTGCGTCGGATCAGAAGACGGAACGATACAGCGGGCCCCGGGAGCGCTGAGTCAGATGGCGACGTCGAATGGGAGCGCGCCACGCGGCGTTTCGGAGCTGTCGAGTTTGACGCGGCGCCGCGTGGATAAATAGAAAATTAGGGTTTTTTCTGATTTATTTAATTCCCTAAACTTCAAAAATTCATAACTTTGTGTAGAAAAAACAGAAAAATAAAATAAAAATACCCTCTTGCTCGGTGAACGAGAGGAGAATAATGTGGAAAAGAAATCATTTAATTTCATCAAGTATTTTATTTTTAATAATTTATTTACTCTCTGCATATTTTTAATTCTCCATGCATTTACACAATTCACCATGGCATGAGACCATAGGGCTTTTGAAGCCTTCGAATTTGGAAACATTCCACGAAGTTTCCAAAGTCGAGGCCATCCCTATGAAAAGTTATTGATTTTTCAAATTCATGTTACTCGTTTTGAGTATTTTAATTCCAATAAATAGCATGTTGTGAAATAAATTCTTGGAAAATTTGGTGATGTTCCTTATGACCGAGAGGACCCTAGGAAAAATAGGTTTTGAGTTAGTTCATTTAAAACAACCCTAATCGGCTTAAACACCCAAAATGGATCTCTAATTAATTAGAGCTAACCATACATCAAATTGACTTGAAATCAATTCTCCACTGACCTTTAGGATCAGAGGAACCCACCATAAAAATTTGAGGTCAATTGGACTTGGTTAGCCCTACTAAATGGGTTGATTAAGCCACTTAGTCATTTTGAACTTTAAAAATTCATAACATTCAAAATACTTTTTAAAAATTCACCAAATTGGTTTTAGAGCCTCTCTGATATTAGGGGAATTTAAGAAAATTAAAATTTCAATTTTCTAAAAAAGTTGATTTTTAATATTATTTTAATATTTTTAATAATTAAAAAATAATAAAAATCACAAAAATAACAAAATTCACCAAAATGTCACATTTTGAATTTTAATCACTTAGGAACAAACCCCATATTTTTCTTAGGTCTATTTAGTGAGATATTAAATTTTAAAGCTCTAGGGTAATTTTAAAATTAAAAAAATGTATTTTCTAGCATTTTCACTAAAATAATTATAATAAATCATAGAAAAATCAGAAAATTGCAAAATTTGCTTCTCTGATTTCCTTGATATCAGAGAGATTTTTGAAAAATATAAAATTCATTTTTCAACATTTATTTTATTTTTAAATTAATTAACACTCCAAAACTTAAAATAATTATAATAAAAATAATATAATTCAAAAAATCACCAAAATGGGTCCAAGTGGTCCTCTGGTCATTAGAAATGTCCCCTAAGTTTCGTAAGGACAGAAACTTTCCCTTGGTCATATTATTAAATTTTCCTTGGAAATCTCTATTTTTCACCAAAAATAATTATATAAATAAATTAAATACAGAAAAATCATATTTTCTCCTCTCATGTCTTTATTGACATATGAGTGAAGTCACATAAAAATTTCAAGTTCATTTGGGTTCAATTTAGTGAGTTATGAAATTATTAAGCTTAAAGAGCAAAATGGTAATTAAAATTTTAACCTTTAATTAAAACTTTAGGTTTAATAAAAAAAATTAATAAATAAAATATTTGATCCTAATCTGATTTGGATGATTGAAATTTAAATAATTAAAGGGTAGAAACCCATTAAGCAATTTAAAATGATTAAACCTTAATTAAATAATTGATTAAATTTGGAAGAATAATAAAATTGGAATTATTAAAATAGGGATATTATTAGGAAGAGATTTATTCTTTAATTTAAAAATCCCTAAATTAATTATCTCATTAATATTCAATTCTTAATTAAAATGATAAGTCAAATTCAAAATATTAAAAGACTTAATCATTAAACTAAAATCAAATTATTAAACTTTTTTTTTTTAAATTTCAATTAAAATTAAAAATAAAATTAAATTAAAAATTAAATTAAATTAAGTAAATTAAATTGGATTAAATTAAATTAAATTAAATTAAATTAAATTAAATGAATTAAATTAAATTAAATTAAATAAATAAAACCAAATTAAATTAAGTTAAACCAAATTAAAAATTAAATTAAATGAATTAAAATTAAATTAAATTAAATTAAATTAAATTAAAACAAATTAAATTAAAATTAAATCAAATCAAATTAATTTAATGTAACATCAAATCAAACTAAATTGAATTAAATTGAATTAAATTAAATTAAAACTCAATTAAATTAAATTAAATTAAATTAAGTTGAATTAAATATAACATCACCAAAGACATAAAAAATTCAAAATAAATCTAAAATAACTTGAACACTATTCCAAATTTAAACCCATTAATGGAAATTAAACTAAATCACAAACCATTTGAATACCAATTTACCCTCAAAAGCTTTAGTTATCATAACTCCTAAACAGAATATTAAATGAAATGTTACTTCACCTATAGGATATTCAAATGTCCTAGTTCATCGAGCAAGATAACAAAACTTGAGATTCTTGGACGATTAACTCATTTGTGTAATCGAATCCATTTGGACTTAAAACAATTCTAGCAATATTGAAAAGATGTTTAAGATTCTTCTTAAACACTTTCTCAATATGATAGGATGTTTATAAGAACAATTGAATTTAATTGTTCTTTGATGAAGAAAATTGTCTTCAAACCAAAACACAAGAACCTAGACGTCATAGGAAATGACTAGCTATAGGATTAGGAATTTGGTAGAAAACCATAACCCTTACCTTAGCTTTTACTCTAGGAACTTGCTTAAATATTCTAATTGTGTTTTAAGTGCAGCTTGGGATGACGGGAAGACCCTCCGAGTACGCTCGTTATGTTATCGCAATTCACTTTCTTGCAATTTACATTATTGCAATTTCATTAATTGCATCGCACTTACTTTTTCTTGCATGATAAACAACTGTTGCATGAAAACCCACACCTTTAGGATAGTACCTAAAATTGAAACCAAAACTAAGTTAAAAGTCATTGCAAGATAAAATTCACCGCCACAACATTTCAAAATATAAAACAACTCAAAATTTAATCACAAACGTAACACAAAACTACAATTACAACTAAATTAAAACGTCCCGTTGGATGATCGGGAATACCTCGGATGATGTAACCTACGTGTTGCTAACGGGATTTCCCACGTGCCTAAATGAAAGTGTGGAACTCATTCGACTGAGTTTAGCAAATTCATCTAGACTAAGTGAATCCGATAAAAATAATGATGCCGGAAGGATGGAACCATGCGATCTTAACCGGTGTCGTTATAATCAACTTCAAGATTTGTTTTAATTAAAACATAAAAACACTTGGAAATTAAGATTTTCTCTAAACCAAAACACTTTTCTCATCCCCTGATTTATGACTTCTAAAACTAAAACCTCCGCAACAACAAGGAGCTTGGAGCATGGTAGGCAACACGGCCATCGTCGTTAAGAAAACTTGAATCTACATCAGCAAAACTTTCTTAGAATTAAACAACCAAGCCATAGGATTTCGAGGTAGTTTGCCTAGTGCAACATAAATCCTCAACCTTTTGTTAGGCATTTGCACTGCAAATTAAGCCCTAACCGGTTTTAGGATTCCGAGGTAGTCGTCCGATACTACATAAACCCTCACATCTTCGAGGCTATTTGTATGATTGTGTCATACGAATATAAGTCCTAATTAATTAAAATTGGCAAGATCAAAACATCAAATAAACATTAGGACTTTCCTAAACTCAAGCCAAACAATAGGATAGTCGGAAATTACCGAAGTTCGCTTCGAATCCGTGATTTCTCCTATTTTTCTTCCTTTGGATTCCCAAAACAAAATGTTCCAAATTTGATCCATTCCCTATCGAATTCCAAAATTCAATCCTTTCGAAAACTTAAACTTTGAAATTCTTGAGAGCGAATTATTGATTATTATCGAGAGTTTTCTTAGGTGATTCCCGTCACTTAAGATGTAATTAACTATAGTGGCTTGCCCTTATAGGGAATTTTAAAGAACCCGAGTAATATAAACCTCGTTTAATGCTTTTATATTAAGCAGTGGAATTTGTCGGCTTATAAAATTGGTTCGCAGTACCAAACGGATGTCACGAATCTTTTAGTTTGTTTAATCGAGCCCCACCGTCAAGCGATGTGTCTATCCTTAGGGATAGATACATGGTTTGTGGTGCGGTGCTCGTTTAGATAAACTATTCGGGATGTGAGATCAGCTTGATTTCATATCTTAAAACCTCCAAATTTAAAATTATTTTCAAAATCAAATACTACTTTTCAAAATTATTTATTTAAATTAAATTAAAAATTCGCCGACAACTTCTGTTAGGCGACCCCCTTTTCAAAATAAAACACACAACCAAAAAAAATAAGCCGTACAACAGGGTTAAGAAGTGATGCAGAAAAACTGACATACCCGTCTTCGTGTAACTCTCAATCATCAGGTTCATTGGTCAGGTATCTATAAATCTCGTTCATATTGTATCTTGAAGGAACAAAGTTTTAATAATGATAGACAGGGGTATTTTCTATAGAAAATAATTCATTTACCCTTGAAGGAGTAAATGTTACCCATCTTCCTCTGACGTAGACAC
The DNA here is from genome assembly GCA_022702705.1 of Papilionanthe hookeriana x Papilionanthe teres. Classification (NCBI taxonomy): domain Eukaryota; kingdom Viridiplantae; phylum Streptophyta; class Magnoliopsida; order Asparagales; family Orchidaceae; genus Papilionanthe; species Papilionanthe hookeriana x Papilionanthe teres. Next base: position 74,827,403 of record CM040427.1, on the reverse strand, counting down.
TTCCATTGTTGATCGCATGTAGATTAGAGTAAAACTCTTTAACTACAGGAATAACTACATCGGATGTTGTATAGCAAAATACCTCCCAATGCCGCTGCACGATCATTTCTTCAATTTTTGTGGTGGAATTCTCTACTCCTCTGTTGACAAATCCCCTTTCTTTAATAAGTCGCTTCTTCATCAAAACTTTATTGAAAATGCGCTGCGCCTCCGAACTGACGAATTTTCTTCGGTTGAAAACTCCAATTTTTTTGGTTTCTAAGAGTTTGGTGGCCATTTCGGATTGAAAGGAATGGTCTCTAGTCGTTTCTTATGAAGAAAACAGTGTAAAAATGACTTTAGAATGGTTTTCTACAAAGAAATGGCTTTAGAACTGTCCAAAACCGCACAAAAAAACTTAAGAAACCCATTTTTCAACTGCTTCACCGTCGGCGGGAAGTTTCTCGCCGTCGGCGAGCTAGTTATAAAATTGATTAAAATTTGACACGAGATCTCGCTGTCGGCAAGAATCGACCTCGCCGTCGGCGAGATTTCGTAAAATTGCCTAATTTCGCTCTGGTCCGAATATTTTCTGATCTCATCATATAGGTTCGAATTTGTGATGATTCTAATTAAAAAATTGTGTAGTGAGATTTGTTTTAATAATACAGACTCACTAATTTGTATATAATAAAAGACTACTATGGGTTGCATCCCATAAAGCGCTTGGTTTAACGTCGTCGCGCTCGACCTAATTTCGCTTAGTAATCGAGTCGACTAAGCATTAAAACCTTTTTAAAATTTGGTCTTCTACCTTTGAAATATGGTTTTAATCTATGTCGGTTTACCTTAAATCTATGTCCTGTTTTTGGATCTTCAATTTCTATAGTTCCATATGAAAATATTTGAGTTATAGTGAAAGGTCCTAACCATCGAGATTTTAATTTCCCAGGAAATAATTTCAATCTAGTATTATATAGTAAAACTTCGTCCCGGTTCAAAATTTTTCCGATTAATCTTCCGATCATGCCATAATTTCATCCTTTCTTTATAAATCCTATCATTATCATGTGATTCATTCCTTAATTCTTCTAATTCATTTAATTGCAACAATCTCTTCTCACCAGCCTTCTTTCATATTATAATTAAATTCTTTAATCGCCCAATATGCTTTATGTTCTAATTCTACTGGTAAGTGACAAGTTTTTCCATATATAAGCCTGTAAGGAGTCATTCCAATCGGAGTTTTATAAGCAGTCCTGTATGCCCATAATAAAGTGTCTAGTCTTATAGACCAGTTCAATCTATTAGGGTTTACAGACTTCTCTAAAATATGCTTAATCTCTCGATTAGAAACTTCAGCTAATCCACTAGTTTGTAGATGATAAGCAGTTGATATCTTATAAGTAATATTATATTTTTCTACTAGTTTGTGAATATATTTATTTCTAAAATGAGTTCCTCCGTCAGTGATAATCTCTCTCGGCATTATAAATCTAGTAAAAATATTTTTCATTAAAAATTTTGAAACACTTTTAGCATCACACCTAGGTAAAGCTTGCGCTTCAATCCATTTGGAAGCATATTCAACAACTACTAATATATATGAGTTTCCAAATGAAGGAATAAAAGGTCCCATGAAATCTAATCCCCAAACATCAAAAATTTCAACTTCTAATATAAAATTCAGAGACATTTCATTTTTCTTGATATATTTCCTACTCTTTGGCATTTATCGCAGGTTTTTATATATCTATATACATCTCTAAATAGAGTAGCCAGTAGAATCCGTATCGTAGAATTTTATATGCAGTTTTATCAGTCCCAAAATGTCCTCCAAAATCAGAATCATGACATTTTTGAATAATTTGTTCAGCTTCTTCATAAGGCACGCATCTTCTAATAATTAAATCCTTACATTGCTTATATAAGTATGGTTCATCCCAAAAGTATGTTTTAGTATCATGAATGAATTTTTTTGTTGTTGCAAAGTTAACATAGGTGGTAAAATGTCACTCACAATATAATTTACTATATCAGCATACCAAGGTATTTTCCACTCATTTATATTATAAAGTTGTTCATCGAGAAAACTCGTCTATAATTTCATTATCGCATCGTATAACTCATGATATTCTAATCTTGATAAATGATCAGTAATTCGATTATCAGTTCCCTTTTTATTAATGATCTCAAAATCAAATTCTTGCATTAATAATATCCATATAATTAATCTTGGTTTAGAATCTTTCTTTTGCATTAAATATTTTATAGCAGCGTGATCAGTATGCACAATACTTTTAGTTTCTATTAGATAATGCAGAAATTTATTAAAAGCATATACAACTGCTAATAATTCTCTTTCGATAACTCGTATAATTTATTTCAAGCATCATTTAGAGTTTTACTAAGCATAATATATAATTTTGAAAATCTTATCATATCTTTGCCAAGAATCGCTCCTATAAGCATAATCACTAGCATCACACATAAGCTCAAATGGTTTCTCCCAATTAGGTGAAACTATTATAGATGTTGTTAATTAATTTATCTTTTAATAATTTGAAAGCATTCATGCATTCAGTTGTAAATTCAAATTTCTTATCTTTTTCAAGAAGTTGGCATAGAGGTTTTGTAATTTTTGAAAAATCTTTTATATAACGTCTGTAGAATCCAGCATGTCCAAGAAAACTTCTTACCCCTTTTACCGTAGTTGGAGGTGGTAATTTAGCTATAACTTGAATTTTTGCAGGGTCTACTTCCATGCCCTTTTCCTAAATTTTATGCCCTAATACAATGCTGCCTGCAACCATAAATTGACATTTCTCCCAATTAAGAAGTAAGTTAGTTTTCTCACATACTTCAAATACTTTTTCAAGATGATTTAAGCATGTGTCAAATGATGTTCCAAATACAGAGAAATCATCCATAAATACTTCTATTCCATTATCAATTAATTTACTAAATATAAACATCATACGTCTCTGGAATGTTGCAGGTGCATTACGTAATCCAAAAGGCATCCTTCGAAAAGCGAAAGTTCCAAAAGGACTAGTAAATGTAGTTTTCTCTTGATCCTCAGGAGCAATTTGTATTTGATGATAACCGGTGTATCCATCTAAGAAACAAAAATACTTATGTCCGGCTAATCTATCTAACATCTGATCAAGAAATGGTAAAGGGAAGTGATCTTTCCTGATGGCTGCGTTTAATTTTCTATAATCAATACATATTCGCCATCCAGTAACTTGTCTTATAAGGATAAGATCATTATTTTCATTAGCTTTTACGGTCAATCCTCCTTTCTTAGGCACACAGTGAATTGGGCTTACCTAAGCACTGTCAGAAATAGGATATATAATACCATTATCTAACCATTTTAAAATTTCTTTCTTGACTATTTCTTTCATTATCGGGTTTAATCTCCTTTGGTGATCTACTTTAGGCTTATGTTCATTATCTAAAATAATTATGTGCATACAGATTGAAGGACTAATTCCTTTAATATCCGCTAAAGTCCAACAAAAAATTATCTTATATTTTTTTAAGGTATCTAAAAGTTTTTGTTCTTGAGATTCATTTAATTCAGATGAAATAATAACTGGTAGAGTTGAAGAATTACCTAAGTAAGCATATTTCAAATGATTAGGTAACATTTTTAACTCAAGTTCAGGAGGTTTAATAATCGATGGAACTATAATTTTTTCAGTGTTTTCTGTATTATCCAAAAATTCAAATTTCTCTTGAATATAATCTAGTTCTTCATTTATATCGACTTTTTCAATTAATTCAGTATTTTCTTTTTCTAGTTTTTCTTCATAATATTCCTTAAAATGTTCTTTTTGTAAATGATCGAGTACTTTCATTCGAAAACACTCATCATCTTTTTCTAGTGTAGGATATTTCATTGATTTAGCAATATTAAAAGTAACTTTTTGGTCATTTACTCTCATAGTTAATTCTCCTTTACGAACATCAATCATAGCTTTACCAAGTGGCTAAAAATGGTCTTCCTAAGATGATAGGAATTTCTTTATCTTCTTCCATATCTAAAATAATAAAATCTACAGGGAAGATAAATTTATCCACTTTTACTAAAACATCTTCAATAACTCCCTTAGGATATGTAACAGAACGATCAGCTAACTGAAGTGTTACTGAAGTAGGTGAAATTTCTCCCAATCCTAATCTCTTAAAAATGGATAGAGGCATTAGATGGATGCTTGCTCCTAAGTCACACAAAGGTTTTCCATAGAATTTTTCTCCAATAGCACAGGGTATAGTGAAACTACCAGGATGTTTTAATTTTTCGAGAAGCTTTTTCTCGAATAATAAGCACTACACTATTCACTAAGTGCGACTGTTTCATTATTGGTAAATTTTCTTTTTTTATTTAGAATATCTTTCATGAATTTTATATAGTTTGGCATCTGTTCTAAAGCTTCTACGAAAGGAATATTTAATGTTAATTTCTTCAGAATTTCAAGGAATTTAGCAAACTGTTTATCTTTTTTATATTGATTTAGTCGTTGTAGTATAGTGGTAAGTATTCCCGCCTATCACGCGGGTGACCTGGGTTCGATCCCCGGCAACGGCGCCAAAAACTTGACCCACTTTTTTATGTTTGCAAATTATGTTAATGTTAATGGTAACGGCGCCAAAAACTTGACCCACTTTTTTATGTTTGCAAATTATGTTAATAGCAACGGCACCAAAAACTTGATCCCGCTTAATATATATTTAATTTTATGATGGAATGTATAATGTGGATTCTACGCAAGTATACGTATCGTATCAAGTAATACAGGGCTCTAGTGGAGTCCTCGGTTATCGATCCCACGAGAAAGTTTTTAAAAGATTTGTCACACTTAAATTTAAAAAGTATTTACTTACTAATATAAGTATACGAAAATTTAGAATACGTAACTAAAGCAAACTAAAGTAAACTAATGCTTTAAATAAAGTTGAATTAAAGATTTCAGAAAAAGTATCCTTCTCCTTGTTTTTAGAAAATTAAGTGAATGATGAATTTAAATAGATTTTTGTATTGTGAAAAATAGGAGCATTCCTATTCTTTACCCTTTGGTCCAGGTGCAAAGATCATTGACTAGTCCTATGTTTGATTACTGAATCAGCGACTAGGCTGGGAGGATACTGGCTGCCACTTCAGAGCTCCCATGTTCCCCTCACCTGAGGGCTAACATATACACTTCAGCTCTCAAAGAATAGGACCAAATTGAATATTTTAGCCTGTCACACTAAAATGTCCAATTCTACGTCCAATAAATAATATTTCCCTATTTATTTGCACCCTCCTTCCAAGGCTTTTGACTTCCCTGAATATTGGATGTAATCTCTACTATAGTTGATAATTCAACATATTTTAACAAATCAATGGGCCAGATTGAAAAGTAAATTAAGTTTTCAATAAAAATTATCACAATTTATTTTAATATATTAGGCACTTCTATTTAATTTCATCAATACACATAACTTCATAAATAAGGAGAAAGATTAAAAAAACTACTCAGAATGCATGGAAATTAAACAAAGCATGAATTTCATTTAAAGTTAACAACAATAAACAAAGATACTTATATCAATTTCCTCCCCAAGTAGACTCCTTGAAGTTCCTTTGACTTTTTCTTCTAGTACAGCACACTTCTAAACTCACTAATTACACTCTTAAACTCTTAAAATAGACACTAAGACTCTCTAAAATAGACACAAATTAACACTCAAGAGACACACAAATGACACACAACATACTAAAATTCGTCCTCTATTTATAGAGGTAGGAAAATGTCCAAGGGGTGCTTAAACACCTCTTCAAAAAGTGTCTAGGTTCAACGTATCCAGCATTTTGAACAGTCTCGCTGTCGGCGAGAAACGACCTCGCCGTCGGCGGGCTTCTAGAAGGTCTCCAAACCGCGCGATCTCATTGTCGGCGGGCTCGGGCTTGCTGTCGGCGAGGTAGTTGCAAATCCTTCAAAATTTCTCCTCATGATCTCACCGTCGGCGGCTTAGTTCATTTTGCATGAATTTCCTCCTTTTTTGATCAAATTCGCTCCATTTCATGCTTTTTGCTTTCATCACTTGTAAATCTTCATTCCTGCAATAAAATAAAGAAAATACCTTTCTTTAAAGTGCAATTTCATAAAAAAATGAGTATGAATTTCTTAATATATTTTCCTGTGATCAGCAGACCAAACGGATGTCATGGATTCTTTAGTTTATTTGATCTAGCCTCACCACCAAGCAATGTATCTATTCTTCAGGATAGATACATGGCTTGTGGTGAAATTCTTGATTATTTAAACTATCATGTGTATGAGATCAGTTTGATTTCATATTTTCAAAATTAAAAAATGATGTTTTTCAAAACTACATATTTATTAAGCATAATCTATTTTAAAACGATAATCCCCTAACCTTCTTCTGGCAACCGATAACCTTGAAAAGATACAAAAACGTTTTTGGTTAGATTTTAGCTGATATTAAAGGAATCAGTCCATCGATCTGCATGCGTAGAATTATGTTGGATGAACAGCATAACCTAAAGCTGACTCGCAAAGGAGGTTAAATACATTGATGAGAGAAGCAGTGAAGAAAGAATTTTAAAATGGTTGGATGTTGAAATTATTTATCCTATTTCAGATAGTGTTTGAGTAGGTTCGATTCATTGTGTTCCTAAGAAATGGGGAGTGAAAGTTGTGACTAATGAAGAAACGAATTAATAACCATGAGACAAGTCACTAGTTGACGAATCTGTATTGATTATAGAAAATTAAAAGCCGCCACTAGGAAAGATCACTTTTCTTTAACTTTTCTAAACCAAATGTTGGATAGGCTTGTTGGGCACATATTTTTGCTGTTCAGATGGATATACAGGCTATCATTAAATACCAATTTTTCTTGAGGATCAAGAAAATGCCACATTTACTAGTCCTTATGAAACATTTGCTTTTCGGCAAATGCCCTTTGGATTATGTAACACACCTGCAATATTTCAAAGATTAATGATATAAATTATTAGTAATCTGATTGACAATGGAATCTAATTTTTTATGGATAATTTTTTTGTATTTAGAACTTCATTTAACGTTTGCTTAAATAATTTAGAAAAAAATTTGGAGTTATGTGAAAAAACAAATTTAGTTCTAAATTGGAAGAAATATCAATTTATGGTTGCGAGAGGAATTGTAATTGGGCATAAAATTTCTGTATATGACATTAAATAGACCCTGCAAAAATTTAAATCATCGCGAAACTACCACCTCTAACTATTATGAGAGGGGCAAGAAGTTTTTTAGGACATGCTGGGTTCTACAGACGTTATATTAAGGATTTTTCAAAAATTACTAAACCTCTGTGCTAACTTTAAGAAAAAAGATAATGAATTTGATTTTGATGAAGAGTGTTTAAATGCCTTTGAAGTATTGAAAGAAAAATTAATCATGCCTCTGTAATAGTTTCACCTGATTGGGAGAAGCCATTTGAACTTATGTGTGTGCTGGTGATTATGTGATTGGAGCTATTTTACGAAAAAAGTATGATAAAATTTTCAAAGTTATATACTATGTTAGTAAAACTCTTAATGATGCTCAATATAAATATACCCCTACTGAAAGAGAGTTATTAGAGATTGTACATGCTTTTGAAAAATTTAGGCCGTACTTAATCAGAACTAAATGTATAGTACATACAGACCATTCTGCTATTAAATACTTAATGCAAAAGAAGGATGCTAAAACAAGATTAATTAGATGGGTACTTGTAATGCAAGAATTTGACTTCATTATTGTGGATATAAAAGGCTCTGACAACCAAATAGCAGATCATTTATCTAGGCTGGAATAACATGAATTATCTGATTTTGAAAATGAAATTATAGAAACTTTTCTTGATGAGCAAATTTACAATAATAAGGAATGAAATTTACCGTGGTATGATGATGTTGTGAACTATATTGTAAGTGATATTTTATCACCTGAATTACCAAAGCACAACAGAAAGAATTTATCTATGATACTAAATTTTATTCTTGGGATGACCCATTTTTATATAAACAATGTAAGGATCTATTTATTAGGAGATGTGTACCTTATGAAAAAATTGAACCAATTATTTAGAGATGTCATAGTTCTGAATTATCTTATTATATAAACAATAATTTGGGGGATATTTTGGAACTAACAAAACTGCACATAAGATTTTACAATCTGGATTCTATTGGCCTACTCTTTTTAGAGATGTTAATAGATATATTAAAACATGTGATTGATGTCAGCGAGTAGTAACATTTCTAGAAGAAATGAAATGCCCCTAAAATTTACATTGAAAGTTGAAATCTTTGATGTTTGGGGATTAGATTTTATGGGACCATTTTTTCCTTCATTTGAGAATATATATATATATATATTAGTTGTTGTGGATTATGTATCAAAATTGATTGAAGCAATAACTTTACCCAAATGTGATCCTCTAAGTGTTTCAAAATTTTTAATGAAAAATATTTTTACAAGATATGAAATGCTGAGAGTTATTATTACTAAGGGTGGATCCCATTTTAGAAATAATCTGATTCAGAGATTGACTAGAAAATATAATATTATGCATAGAATCTCAACTGCTTATCATCCCCAGACTAGTGGTTTAGCTGAAGTATCTAATTGAGAAATTAAAAGAATTTTGGAGAAATCTGTAAATTCCTATAAATTAGATTGATATGCAAGATTAGATACTGCGTTATGGGCATATATGACTGCTTATAAAACTCCTATATAATGTCTCCTTATAGACCAATTTTTGGAAAAACTTATCATTTACTAGTTGAATTGAAACATAAAGCATATTGGACGATTAAATAGTTCAATTTCAATTTAAAAGATGCCGGTGAGAAAAGATTATTGCAACTTAATGATTTGGAAGAAATGTGAAATGAATCTTATGATAATGAAATAATTTATAAGGAGAAAATGAACTTATGGCATGATCGGAAGATTATAAAAAGAGATTTATACTTGGATAGAAAGTTTTGTTATATAATACAAGATTAAGATTATTTCCTAGAAAATTTAAGTCTAGGTGGATAGGACCTTTCACTGTTATAAAAGTTTACTAGTTTGGAGCTGTTGATATTAAAGAGCCTAAACTGGAAGAATATTTAAAGTTAATGAGTATCAATTAAAACCATATTTTGAAGTTCACAACCTAATTATAAAGTGGTTTTATTGTTAAGTCATCCTGATTAAAACTAATGCGCTGACGACGTTAAACCAAACGCTTTATGGAGGTAACCCATAGTTATCTTTGTTTAATTTATTTGATTTGATTTTAGTTGATATTGTTATCAGATAGTTTTATATTTGAGCCATGCTCACTCATAATTATCTTAAATGCTGCTAATAATTGGATTGGATCGAAGATTTGGAGTTTATTTGGACGAATACAATGTTGGAGAAAAATTGTGCTCTGGCGCTGATGGTGCCAAAACCAGCACCGTTAGCGCCCAATCCAGCGCCGACGATGAGGTTTTCCAGAGATCACTTGTAATTATTCAGAGCTTGGGCGCCGACGGCGCCCTATTCAGCGCTGACGACTCTGACAGCCGAGAAGCATTTTTTTTAGTTTCAAATTGCAGAATTTTGGTGGTTTTGAGCGAGAATTTTACCTTTATAACTCCCCAAACACATTTTAAAACCAATTAACTAAAGAAAGATGAAAAGATAGTTCCAAAATTTGCATTCCATGAATTCCGACTTCTTAGATTATTCAAGATTTAGAGTTTTCAATAGGAAAGGTTTGTCATTTTCGAGGTGCAACTACTTTGTGACAAAGTCCTTATAAAAAGGAGACTTATCAAGGAAAGAGGCTTTGTAAATTGAGGTATGAATGTTCCTAGTACTCATGTTGAATAAATTATCATGTAGAGGCGTTGGGAAGTGTTTTGCTACACTACTGTCGTAGTAGTCATTCCTGTGGTGAAGGAATTTTATGCAAATCTTCATGGAATCAGCCAATGAGTCATCTATGTGCGAGGTAGGTGGAGATCATTCACTCTTTCCAAGATCAATGAACTTTCATGATAGATAATGTGCCAATATGTCATTATACCAATTTTGTACCAACAAGAGACAATATGAATGAAATCTATCGATATTTGACAAATGAAGGCAAAGATTGCGAGATAAGGGACAACGGGTATGCCAATTTCTCTACTACTTTATTGAATCCTGTGTCGAAGCAATGGAATTCATTCATATCTTCGAAATTACTCCTGACCATGAAAATTAGTAAAGTGATGAAGGAAAGTGCAATGTTGAACTGTTGTATTCAAACAAGAAGGCCTGTTGATATTGGCAGGATAATTGTGAAATCTGTTTTGGGTTTGATTATGCATGGATCAAGTTATGGCTTGGGAAATCCATCCACTATATTTCTTATTTACAGCCAATCACAGGTGCCTTATGAGAGTTGAGAAAAAGTGCTTCTCCCTTGGATGCCCATGGACCCAACTAACGTTTTTGACTGTCCATCAACTAGGAATGAAAATGATCTGAGCATAACTGTAGACCAACCATCTCAGAGTTTACTACCTATTCAACCTCATTTTTCTGAAAATGTGTAGTTAATTCTGAGGAAGATTAAGAAACTGAAAAAAGAGGTATGAAATCTTATGGATGCAATTAATAATATATCTGAATTATTTGATCACATAGATTGGAGGATGAATGAACAATTTGATCATACTGAGCGTATGGAAGAAGGATCGATATAATTAATGAAGAAAAAGTCTTGGATTGAAGAGGATTCGACTAATGAATTCCCGTATCGACCCTTCTATAATTTTTTTTGTGCACCACCAATGTATGGGAGATATCAGAGAAGATAGTACTGACATTGATGAGGAGTAGTGATTTTCTATTTTATCTACTTTATTTAGTATTTGAACTTATTTGCTTGAGTTTGTTTTGTATTTGGCTTGCTTATGGTGAGATTTCAGACTTATTATGTTTGAGATTTGAATTTATGTTATGTTTTCAGCAATAGAGTGTTGTGGTTTGATTACGAAGTTGAGTTAATGATGTAGCAATATGATTGATGTGTGTAATTTTGTAACTTTGAATTTTATATATAAAAGTGATGTTTTGTGTTATTTGTGTGATATTCGTATTTTTTAATCACTTAATATTGAATTTAGATGCTTAAAAAGACTAATTAGATGTCATCGTAATTTGGAAACGATCGAAATCGCGATATAATTTTAGAACAAAAAATTTGGTCTGGAGCCAACGGTGCCCGATTAAGCGCCGACAACGCCCAAACCAGTGTCGATAGCTCTCGATTCAGCACCGACGACGTCCAAAACTCGAAAGTTTCAGGTTCCCTTAAAAATCATGATTTTGAATAGTCACTACCCCATTTATCACCTTCAACCTCCATCCAAGGTCGAAAAACACTCTTAGGGCTTGCTTGCATTTGGATTTGAGGTGATTTCAGAGCTTTTTGAGGTTGGACATCTTCTCTTGGTAAGAGCTCTATTTTAAACTAAAAAATTTTTATTTTCACCATGGAAATCTCCTTCATTAGAGAGATCCGAAAATTTGGGGTTTTTGAAGAAAATTTTGAGAAAATCCAGAAATGCTCTTACTTGTTAGATTTGACTTTAGAGTTTATAACATTATGATTTTGGAATTTATTGGATTTTATTTGTAAATTTTATAGATATTTTGATATGGCTCTAAATATGTTTAAGTAGAAGAGAAATGTTGATTTTGATGAAAGTAAATTTGTGAATGTTAAAGCACAGTGCAATTTCAAATCTACACTCAGTAGCAAAAAGTGTATACAAGATCGAGGATTTGAAAATTCAGACAGAGTTGTAGAGCAGGTGATTTTTGATCAGCATTGGGAAACATTTTGTTATTTTGCTGCCGATGAGTTGCTGCTATAGGCCGTGAGTTTTATGCCAACTTGTGGTACACTGAAGAAGAGTATGTGTTGGTTCGAGGACAAATGGTAGAATTCACTCCTGAATGGATCAATGCTTTCTATTAGTTGAGTGATAATTCATTCTGTGAATACAAATCTTTTGGTACTGTGGATTCTGCTTTGAATGAGTTAATTACTTTTCTTTCTGATGGAAAAGGGGAGTGGAAAACTAAGCAAAGACAAAAGATAAATTTTCCTGCTTCGACTCTTAATGTAGCATCTAAAGCGTGAAATTATTTTATTTCGGCAAGACTACTACATATCTATCATCAAAGCAAAGTTTCATGAGATAGAGCAATTCTGATTTTTTTATCCAAAACATGAGAATAATTGACATTGGAAGAGTTATTTACAATAACATTCAGACTATAGCTGAGGGAGAAACAACTGGAGGATTGGGACATCCTGCCCTGATTTATACATTATGTATACAATCTGGAGTTGAGGTTGATAGTAACGAAGAGTTGGTCCACGCTTTGAAGCCTATTGCAAAGGCCAACATTCGCACTTATGAACCTCATGTAGGGTGGAGATCTAGAGGTAAGAGTAGTGAGATTCCCTCTGCCAGTAATGATATACCATCTACATCTGGGACTCCTACTATTTCTGATGTTATGGAGTGGCCGGTGATACAACAAGGTGATATTACGAGGCTTCATAGCAGGATAGATGGTTTGGAAGCAAGAAATAACATCAATGATGATTATCAGAGGAGAAGAGTAGAATATGATATTGTTTATCATGATGCTCAGATGAGATTTATGAGGGGAGAAGCTGGTGTGATATTTCCTACTTGCCCCAGTTATATTCCATACCAGCCTGAGAAAGAAGAAGGAGCAAAAGAAGGAAGAGATGATGATTGATAGTATAGTGCTCTTTATGTTTGTTATTGTATTGTTTCTTTTTGTGTTTGTTATTTGCTTTTATGTAGTAGTTGTGTGTAGTGATTGTACTTTCGTTTTAGTTAAGTTGTATTGAAGCTTATGTTAACATGTCACAGTTGTAGTAAAATTGTAATGAATGTTGTATTAAGTGTTTAAAATAGTGTTTTTAATTTTCTTTACCTTGCAAATCTTTGATACGTATGTGAACAATGCTTTTAACTATTTTATGCATGTAGTTAAATTTTTAATTATTACCTACATGCTTCAGATGAATCAAAAGCCCGACACAAAAAGGTTAGTTTTATTTTGTTTTTCTCTCTCATTTGCTAATTTGATATGCATTGAAAAATTAAGTTTGGGGGAGGAAAAATTAACTGTTATTTGTTCTCAATTTAAATATATTTCAAAATTATTTTAACATTACTTAAAGTAGTTCAACTTAACTTTAGATCACTAAATTTTTGATCTTATTTAAATATCATAGAAGATTTGAATGAAAGTTTTTAGTAATAAAGATTTACTTTATGGGCTAAGATATTTAGTATGAGAGGATTAGACTATAGTTGACTATTTAAAGTAAAGAAAACTGTATTTTTGAAATTTTAAGAGACTTAGAAGTTTATATGAGAAGAAAAGATTGAAACTCTATAATGAATCATTTAAAAGATAATATATATATATATATATATATATATATATATATATATATATATAAAGTAAAAAAATGTTTCAAGTTCCAACTTTAGGAAGAGGACAGTGAAGTTCAAAATTATTAATGGCTATACAGATATAGTAATCCTTACAAGAAAAATAAAAAAAAAGAAATAAAAGGAAAGGATTGAAAAATAATCCCAAAAAGAAAAAAAGGAAAAGAAAGAAAAAGAAAATATATGTGACGAGAAGCTTGAGAATATGTTTAATAAAAAATTGGCTTCACTTGAATCAACTTAAAGGAAGAGCTTCATTACATTTCTGAATTTATATTTAAAGTATTAGCATCTGTACTAATAGAGTTTTCATGAGCTTCTTTTTCATATGATACTTCAAAGCACCCTTAATGTGACAAATTATTATTATTCTTGAAATAAATAAAAAGCTAGAACTCTTAGACTTGATTACTAAATGTTCTTATACCAATAGTTTTGACCTAAGTTATTGAAAATCTTTCTAAAAATCTTGCTATTATATTCATTTAAATCAAAAATTATTGTAATTATTAAGTAAAGATCACTACTAAGAGCCATATTTTTATGTAGTAACAGGATTACTTGAGGACAAGTTATAGTTAAGTTCAGCGGATTTTGATGCACAAAAAATATATTTGATTTTTTATATACATTTGGTACTCATTTTTGGTGATATTGCACTTTAATGGAAGATAATTTTCATGTTTTCCTCCAGGTATGATGATTTTAGGAAAATGGAGCAAAAAGAAGTGAAAATAAACGAATTTGGAGCGAAAAAAGACAGAAACCAGGAATTTGAAGTTCTGGAGCCAATGGCGCCCAAACCAGCGCCGAAGGTGAGTTTTTCCAGAGAGATCAGAATTAAATTACGCAATAGGGTGGCAATGACGCCCTATCCAGCACCGATGACGCCCTAGATTCAATGTATTTGGATGACTTTTGGAGGGATTCTTAAGGCAACTCTTGGGAAATTCGTTCCTAGACAATTTTAACTTGTTTTGGCCGCCAGAATTGTGCGTGTGTGTTTATGTAAGTGAATTAAAGTGTGTGTGTTTATTTAAGTGAAATAAAGTGTGTGTGAGTGAAGGGGAAGTCATTAGAGAGAGTTTAGAGTCTAGGGTTTGGTGGTAAGTGTTGTTTTGTGAGGGATTCTTCTCAAAGGAGTTGTAGGAGGAGGAGAAAGTGAGAGATTGCTTCTTCGCTACTATTCCAAGAGAGATTTGTGTGTTGTTGTGATGAGAGAAGGAGATTCAAAGGAATATCAAAATATTTTCTTGGGGAAGAAATTAAGATAAATTGTATTTACTTTTCATAGTTTTTCCATATCTTCCTCATGAATTCTGAGTAGATTTCTTTGCCTTTCACCTTGCAATGATAAATGCTGAAGTGATGGTTTAGATTGGATGTGTAATATGAAAGATAAGAAATTGTGATGATGTTTTCACTTCGTTCTTCATTTACTTTTCGATATGGCCAATTGAATTGTTAAAATATATTGTGAAATATACGATCCAAAAGGGCTGTGTTTTTTACAACAAAAGTGGAGATTACATTCAATGTACATGAATGAGTGTTGTAGTTCATGGGGGTTGGTTGCAAATAAATATGGAAATATAGTTTGTTGGGCGTAGAATTGGAGATTTTATGGTGACAGATTAAAATCCCCAATTTAGTCCTAGTGTTTGGAAACTAAAGTGAGAGAGCCTTCAGGCGAAGGGAAGTGGGAGCTCTGGAGTGAGAGCCAGTATCTTCCCAGCCTAACCACTGATTTAGGGACTAAACCTAGGATTAGCCAATGTTCTTTATAGCACTCTGAAGAGGGTAAAGAATATGTATGCTCCTATTTGACACAATATAATAATTATACTAATCTATATCATTCACTCACCATAATATCATTGTAAGGGGGAGGACACTTTGTCTAAATTTAAACCTTACAATACAAAACTTAGTGTAGTAATTGTTAACTTTAATCTGAAGTTTAGAAAATACTTTAGCATTTTTTGAGTTCTCTAGCAAACTTTAGCATCTTAGTATTTACTTTTGATGCTTTGCAAATTTGAATATTGGATTTCTGTGCTACGCTTTAAGATTGATTCCTCCATGTGGGATCAATAACTAGGACTCCACTAGAGCCTTGTATTACTAGAGTGATACGTATACTTGCGTATAGACTGGCTCCTTTCTTATTAAATTGATTAAACTTTGTAACTGAATTGAAAATACTTTTGAAATATTACTTTAAGTCAGCAGCCCACAGTCACCACGCAAGGCCAAAAATGTGTAGATTCAACTTTGGCAAATTTGGGTGCATCGGACTAGGGGAAGATGTTCGTGCAAGAGCTATGTGACCAAAAATATGGTCAACAGATTATTAATACTTAAATGAATTTCCTCTATCATTGTGTTCGCTTACTCCCTGAGAGGTCTAGACCTAAAGTTGGGCCTAAGGGTGTTATTCTCTTCCTGTTGTAAGTTTACCATTTCAACTATTTTTTGAGTTTTTTTGAAGTATTTTTATTCTTTTCTAATATTTTTCAAATTTAGGGTTGTACGGTTTTCCAATGTTTCATTCTACGCTTACACACTGAGAACTAATTAGAGACCCTAAACTAAAATATCAAACAAATCACAATAATTAAAATACTCAAAGTATAATTCAGTTGTAAATCACAAAAGAAAAGCGACAAAAATATTAACAATCAGAAAAATGTAGCAAAATAGAAATACTAGTGAAATAACAAAAATAAGAAGCTTGAAAATGTTAAAAATACAATACAATAATTTTCAAGTAAAAAATACAAATACTAAACTAAGATTCTCTTATAAATTGAAAATAATATTGTTTTTGGACCAGAAACTTGATGATTGAAATACAGTGAAGCACCTAAAATCACACAAGCATACTTGTCCTTCAAGTTGTAAAAAGAACTAAAGTCTGTGTATCGATCACGTAAGGAAAAAAATTAACTTCTAATTAAATCAAAGTTTAAGTTTACTAATTGACTGTTTAGTTTGAAAGGTTGAAGGCTAAGTGAAATTTAAAGTTATCAATCCTAAATTTTAGAGAACGAAAAATATCAAAGTAAAAAAAAAATGAGATGTCTATGAGATTTTCTATCAATTGAATGATTCTCCATTGAATTAGACCTTAGAAATCTAGGCTTAACTATATGATAAAATTATAGGAGACAATTAGGAATAGACCTCCTACTTATCCCCTCCAGACGTCTAAGAAAGCTAATTTTAGAATCAAATAGCTTTAATTCTCTAAATCAAATGATTTTCCTAAGATTTCAAATATTTCTTAACAACTTCACTAAAATAGAGGGAATATCCCTATTTTCCGAAGTCAGTGTGAGTTAACTTAATTATTCTACCTGTTTGCTTTTACACAATTAGATCGCAAACATATTAACTATTAACCTGATTGAAAGTTAATGAAAAGTAGAAGGATAAAATATCACCACTACACAATTTTATTTAAATCACACCAACAAAGTTACACACAAGATTTGCTAATACCTATTCACACGAGGAAATGAAATCTGCTCATTACTAATGCCTTGAAATAACAAAACATACATTTTATTCATCAAAGTAATTAAAATAATGGGTTTTTGAAAGAAAAATCAGTTAAAAATACCATGAAAACGCTGCACTAGAGTTCCTTTATCCAACAATTAAACAAATATCCCTCACACACTCTCCTCACAAATAATTCTACAATTAAGTTTAGAGCCTCTCTCATTCACCAGAAATCTACCAAAATAGTTCGACAAAGCACATATAACACTTTCGTCATGAAATGATGCAAGTGAACCATCAAAAACCCCAATGCACATGATTGGGTGCCTAGGCGAAACTTTGTGGCACTTATGGACTAGATTCCTACACGTGGGCGCTGTAAGGCCAACACCTCTTTTGTAAGCCATATATAATCCAATACGTTTTTGAATTAGAGTGTTTGGCACGCAGGCACTCTGTTGGTGCCTACCCTGAGCGTTGTAAGACTAGTGCTCACTTTTCGAGTCCTTTATCTTTAGCTGGTCATAATCAAAGGTTTTGGGCAACTAGGTACTGCTTCTCTGGTACATATGGGTTGGTCCTATCCTTAGCTTGATTTTAATCATTTGATTCTCCATTAGTCTTTTACCTATGTGATATAAAATATAATAAAAATACATTCTAAAGCACAAAATTAATATAAAAATAAACTAGAACACAATATTAAAGATCATATTTACAATACATATCATGCAACTTTATTCATATCTAGTCTTCTCCATCTAGATTGCTGGTCACTAACCTAAATTTACTTTTGAATCATGAAATGACTTGTATCTTGAGAGTTTAGCATTTTTATTTCTATTTATTCACCATTAAATTTCATATGATGCCTCAACCTTGCTACTGATAAGATTATTTAACTGAGATCCACTCAAATCAACTTTCTCTCCTTCATTCCTTATTAACTGAGGTATAATTGCATAGGCATCTGCTTTTTTTTCTGTGCTTTTTTAACATTGACACCGATTTATGAACACATTCTCCTCTTCTTGGCTACCACATGTTCACTCAAAGGTGACCTTTAGAGTAGTTGTTATCTCAATCATTGTTAGAGATGTGTTTTCTAATTATGTAATTTGTAACCACTCAAATACAATTGTACCTCATGTTTATGATAATACCATTTTTGGTAATGCTCATGAGTTATCTTAAACTTGTTTGGAATCAGTGTATGGTAGTACTTGTTTGGTCTTTTTCTCCTAAAATGCAACTCTTTTCCATATCTTCATACCTAGTTAAACTTACTATTTTATTCTGAATGATTTGCTCTTGAGCTTAATGAAGCCTTAGAAATTAACCATGGTTGAATGTCCATGGTTGCTTGTCAAAGTTTTCAATCTATTATGATTTCTTTATATTTTGTGCAAATTAATAAAAAATTCTCATTAGCACGACACCCCATGTTCTTCTAATGTTATTAAGAAATTAAGAACAACGTACTGTTTTTCTTGAGGAAATTAATGTTAAGTTATTTTTTTAACGAAATCTCAAAGAAAACTTCTAATTCTAATTTCTCAAAAAAAAAAAAATAAATAAATAAAATCCAAGTATTCGAATGGATTTTTTTTCCACATTTAAGAGCACATCTTTTTGATAAATTCATACATTTTATGGAGATCATTATTTTGTAATGTTTTAAATATTGATTATCACAGAACTCATATCTCAAGATCATATATATCTTTTAAGATTATGTAGATCAATTTGATATGTATTTTTAGACATCATTTGAATATATTTCGCAGAGAAAGACTATTGGGAGAAAATAATTTTTGAAGGGAGGTCAATTGTGTTTTCCTCACTCATCATCCCGAACATAATCATAGAGCTTGCAGAAAAAATGCTAAAGAGAATGTCCTCCACCAAAAAGCAAATATAATTTTATTTTTTAAAGATGACATTCCTCTCGTAGAAAACAACACTATTCTTTATATTCCTTTCACTATGATGATTGCCATATATTCTCCAATAGCCTGAAATGATGATCTTGTTACACACGTTGTTCTAGATATATGAACTAATCAAAAGTTTTCAACATGATAGTAAACAACAAAATTTTAGTCATGTTGATGGGTTTGAGCCATTAGTGGCAATTACCTCTAAATTCATTGATGTTTCTTTTAATACTTCTCATGTTAATAACTTCACCTATTAATATTTTTTTTCCTCACTCTATTATCCTATCATTAGATTCTACAACTATCTAATAAAAACACATTTGCTATCAATCTTTTGATCATGACTAATATATTCAAGAAAAGTTGAAGAAACTTCATTCGTTATAAGCTCTAAGTGTACTTTAACATCCATCTTAGCATATTCTTCATGAGATGAGAGATACTTCAAGCAGTGGTTAATAATTGGAACATATTCATCTGGCGCTTGATCTCCCAAATACTCTATCTTTTATAATTTCATCTCCAATAAACTTAGACCAGAGGATGACATCGCTTGGGCTTATCAAATTATCTTAATAGACTTTCTATGATTTGTTGATATACATAGAAGCAAAAAGAAATAGCAAGCTTGAAAATTCTTCTTAAAAAGCTAGCCCTTTAATTAAATGCTTGATAACTACTGGTCCTTCCTACTAAAAAATTGATTATAAACACTTTTTCCCAAATAGAGGTTAATATCCCAATGGGTATATTTTTTTTCAATTTAATCAGTCAAGCAATTTGTCCAAATAAATCAACAGAGAATCATATGACCAAATAAGGCATAAAATATCAATTTTACAATCCCATCCAATCCTCTTAACCCAGCACGAATCTCAAAGCAGTGATCGCAAACAAGCACCGCTCGATCGACGCGTATGCTGACTCATTACGAGTTCACAGCCATTAATGACCCCACGCCCAACAGCAACTCCATATTAAGCGCCGACTCCACCAACGCACTTAAAGCATGCGTTAGCCGCCATGAAACATATGACCTCTCCTCTCCTGTGACCTCCCATTATATCCCCGGTGCGTTTTTTGCCACCTTCTCATTCAACATACTCTTACCTGTGACCAGCTTCAATACACCTCCTCCTCTCTTTCAACCAACCTATTTGTATATAAATACATAAATCACCCTCACTTGCATAGCTCTCCCTTAGTTCTCCATTAAAGCATAGCTCTCCCTTAGTTCTCCATTAAAACAGACTTCAGCTCTTCATCTCTTTACATTAAGCAGTGGAAGCCATGAGGTTTTCTTCTGTCATCACAATAATCCTCCTTTTACCAACTGTTATTCTAGGAAGACACATTGCCCACAGACACACCACAGGTAAATTATATACCTTTATAATCTCCTTAAATATAAATAAACCTCAATCATGTCAAATTAATTAACTTGCACTTTCAGGTCATAGTAAACATACTTATGGACTTGAACGGCAAGCTGTAATGGAGCTGCAGAAAGAGTCATACAATAAGAAGATAATGAGGCTGCTCGAAAGAAGGCCGAGCACGCTAATGGTGGCCGGCTCGAGCTTGCCCAACTGCTCACACGCTTGCGGCTCATGCTCACCGTGCCACTTGGTGATGGTGAGCTTTATCTGCGAGGAAGAAGCAGAGACTTGTCCCATGGCCTATAAGTGCAAGTGCAATAGCAAGTCCTACCCTGTGCCTTAATTGATCATGGTAAGTAACTTGTTAGTGAAGAGCTTATGTGGTCAGTAGTTAGTGACTGAATAGATTAGGAATGTTATATAAGTGAGGAAACCTTTTTTCTTTTTTTCTGATTCGAGAGTAAGTTTTGGGATCTGACATATGAAAGAGTGTAAGCGGTTGAGGTAAGTTTTGGCTTTCAATAGAAATGAAGTCGCCTTTTTTTTTTAATTGAATTTAATACTGCTTGTTTATTCTATTAGAAGATAAATTAAGCCGAAAGTTAATAAATGATTAATATTTTGGATGTGCGAACCAATCCGTGGGAAAATTATTCCATACGGAGAACGTACGCAGCGCTGCGTACGTTCTCCCTACAGTAACCAACGAATAACCTCCGCTGTTATGAATTTCGGGATTATCAGAAGGTTATTGCAGCATTAATTCAAAATATCTGCCAATAAACTCATAATAACGCCCCAATAACCTCCGCGGTTTCACATTTATTTTTTTTATCTATTATTCGGGGTTTTGTGAGGTTATTGGGGCATTAACTCAAATAATGCTGAAATAACTTTCTAATAACCTTTCAATAATCTTCACGGTTTCACTTTTATATTTTTTTATCTGTTATTCCGGGTTTTGTGAGGATATTGGGACATTAACTCAAATAACGCTGAAATAACTTTCTAATAATCTTTCAATAACCTGCGCGGTTCTATTTCAATGTTATTCACAGGGTTATTATGAGTTATTGGGAGGTTATTTGGGACAACGTACATAACGCTGCGTAAGTTATCCGTATGGAATAATATTCCCATTCCATGAGAGGCCACAGCGTGTGAGTGGCCCAAATCGATTTGTTGATATTCCATTAGATGTTTTAAATGAGGAGAATATGGATTACATCCGAGGCGAAGAAGGGCAATAATCCTCTTACAATTTCAACAATTTGCTGGGATTTCACCAAAAAAAAAAAAAAAAAGGAATCTCCTTGTGGCAAGCTATCCACGTGGCATAATAACTTAGATCAATTTTGTAAATTTTTTATATTAATTTTTTAATGTTTTTATCTTCAAAATTTAGCCCTATAAAACATCAAACTATCTTTCAATTCCTTTTTGTCTTGGGAAGAACATCATGATTGTTCTAAGAGAACTAAGAGTGAAAAAAGAGAGTGCCAATTACACTAGCTAAGAGGCATATCAAATAAAAGCTGTATTTGATGCTTGTTAGAAGATTCACGGTGGTAGAATAATGAATTATCGTCTCAGCGTTGCACAAGAATTTAGTGCACACTTAAATGAAAGAAACAAGCAACAGAAACACAAAATTTTTAAGTGGAAAACTTGTAAATGGGTAATACCATAGGACTCACATTGTTGAAGAGATCTACTAAAGATTATAAATACAACATCTTGTCCAACAAACATGAAAATGTTACAAAGTTTCTCGAGTTATATCATTGATGCACAGAGGAACTTGTCACAAGAAATGGACGGCGATCGATGATGATCGGCGGAGGTTAATGACTGGTGTTCTGCGACAGTCGGTAAAAAGATGATGCTGGACTTCCGCTCATTTTCTAAGTTTCAAGCACTCCTCAGGTCTTAAGCTCTCATTCCTCATAAGAGAAATTGGGCTCTATTTATAGAGTTTCAGTTGTAATTAACCACTTTGATTCGACAGTCTGGAGAGATTCACTGGATCAGACGACATTTAATGAACAATTGGGTGCCTTAACGATGTCAGAATTGTGCAATTTCGGACTCGCTAGATTTGTCTTATCTAAACACTCGATTTGACCATAAGCTAATCACCAGTATAAGCATAAGTTTGACCTTCCAATCATGACCGGTAAGTTTCCAAAAACAGTTTAATGGCTTGATTGGGCTTAATTCGACTTAGATTTGATCAATTTTAATATCATTGAGTTTGTCTTGTCGAGCCTATTAGCTTGACGGTAAGCTTACTGAAATCTAATTTCTTGATTACTTTTTATCAAAATTGAACATTTCATTCTCAAAAAGGTGCATCGAGATTTGTGTCATGCCTCGAGATTCATGTTTAATGATGTATCAATATTTAACGATGAGCACTAAACAAACTAGCTAAAAAAATAAAGCATAACCTTTTTTCTGCTTTAAGGTCAAGTGATAAAGAAAGAATGAAAGCGTAAGACAGAGTCGAAGGAATGTAGATCTCAAATTGAGTTCAAGTAAAACTCATGAACTTTTTAATAGATCAAACACTTGAAAAAGAGAAGACGGCAGCAACAAATTTAGAGCTCTAAAAGATCTTATTGATGATGAGGTTCTTATCTAAGAGAAAAAAAAAATCAAAATGGTATCTCATGCATAACCGTGGGAGTAAATTTTACGTCGATCGCACGTATGAACAACATTTTAGATGAGCTGTCGTACTATATTCAAGCAATCATATTGACTTGCCGTGCGTAATATTTTCTCCAATTGTAGAGTGTATTTATAGGAAGCCATTTGTTCAATTGGTATCTAAATAATGTAATTAATAACTCTAAATTTTCATCAAGGAGATTGTCCCTATCCATATGTGGCTAGCTTGATTTAAGAAGCTTATTTTTTTGGTTATTAATTAGTCTGATGACTCTGCAATTGAAGTAAAATATTTTTTTTGAACTAGTTTTTATAATACGTTTTCAAGACAAAATAATTATAATTAATAAAAATAATAAATATAAAAGAAGACAAAAAAGGCCAAGCAATAGGTAAAATTCAAAGAAGGCATGTCCTGCTAAAATTTTTTTATGATATAAATCTAAATGAAGATCTCATAAAATGAAATATTTAACTTTAACTTCCTTTTACCTCTTGCACGCTGTCTATTAATGATTAGAAAATCAAAATAAGATGTTCTCTATAGAGCTTATTCATTTGATATAGCGAATCTACATTGGCGAATGTTAAAATGTACATAAAACTGCTATGCCTTGAATTGACTTGAGTTTTTCTTTAACACTACCACAGGTGATAGCAATGATGTTAGAAAAAGATGTAAATATACTGAGGAGTGTTGGCATTAATTTTTGAGGTCGCGCATGTTGGGCAACTATTTTAATGACTCAGGACGACTTGGCGTCCATTCATAGCATCAAGAGGCTCAGAATACCCATCCAGACTTCCTAATATGTTCCATGAGCACGGAGCCCTACCTGGGTAAACTCACCATGGAATGAGGTTGACTCTGGCTCGGACATGTTTAAAATTTGTCTCGATGTTTAGAAATCTCACCCCATTGAATTAGACTCGTCACTAGCCATCTAGAGTCACAGAGCTCGCTCATGGGTGCTATTAGGTGAGATTTAGGGGTTCAGACCACTTTGCATCGTCTAGGAATGCTCGTTGATTTGAGGGGTTATTTTGGTGTTACAACACATTCATGGGCCTTTTATGATGGTTAAAGATCATATCAATTTTATGAAGTATCTTCTGAGGTCAAGGGAACTCATCCGGGATCTCTGTCGCACACGAGGTCATCAAACCAGAAGTTTGAACTGACGTGACCATGTCCAGCTCTGGCATGGTCACGCCAAAATAACCCTAAACCAGGCTCAAGACAGAGAGCACGACATAATTACACCACTAATGTGGCATAGCCATGTCAGGACACTGGTCTGACCACACATGTTTAGGTCATGGCCACGCCGACCTTAAGGAAAATCAGGGTTTAAACACTTTGGCCTAGCATGATGATGCCAGTTATGGACATGGTCACACCAAGCCTACAACCCAACCAACCAAATTTTTTGAATTTTTCCTCTCGCTTTCTTGTCTACAACCCCATTGGTTATCATAAGTTTGGGAGATCAAATGGGAGAGTGGCATGTGGCATCCACCTCCCAAGGAACCTATGGGTGAATGGCGTGGAATTTCCATCATATTTTAAGCATTGGAGGGAAAACACTCTCCAATTTGATTGGCCTCTTGTTGTAGTAAGTGGCTAATCTACTAAAAGGAGAGGAGAGCTCATATTTTCAGTCTGGGGGTTGATCTAGGGTTGAAGGGAGAAGCTTGAGAGCAAGGAAGCCTTTTTTCTTCCTTATTTCCCTACCCATTTCCTCGTCCACTTTTCTTTCTTCTTCGTCTTTAGTGAGAAGACCATCTTCTTCATTTTCATCTACCAAGTCTCTTAGAAGAGAAGGTGAGAGTGAGAGGCCTTCTTGAAGAAGAGCTCCTTGGAACCAAAGAGACCTCATTTGGAAGGAGAGCTTCAACTTTTATTGAAGAAGGCCTCATCTCGTCATTCAAAAGGAGAGCTCTGTTCAGCACCTGAAAAAAGAAGCAGACAATCTTCTCTCCTCAATTAGGAGAACTACACTTACACGATGAGGGACTTCTTCAACAGCCACATCGGTGATGCTTTATAAACCCTCACATTTCAATTTCTAGTTAGCCTAAGAAATTTGCTAGCTTGTTGTGAATTTTGATCACCCACACATGGCAGGTTGGCTAGCTTACACTAGTCGACACGACCATAAGACTTTTGATTAATCATATGTAAAATTTAAGTACTAAGAATATACATATGATTACCGATTAGATTTCTCGCGTACATGCTTTCATTTATAATCATTGTGCTCACACACTTATATGCTTACAAATCTTGTATATCTTCATGTTAGCCATTTAAATGTTGTATTTACATAATGGTCACTTAGTATTACATGGTTAGCCACCTCAAACATAGGAGTCACCTTTATGAAGATAAGCTTAAACTAAAAAGATAAAGAAGAAAGAAGAAAGGATAAAGAAGAAAGAGAAATTTGAATATTTACATTCACCAAACTAATACAAAACAAATTATGGTATTAAAAAAAAAAAGTTACATATAAATAATAAAATTAATATAATATACAAATCTCATGAAGCCATAGATATATTTCACACTTAAGCCAAAATAAGATATTTACAAAAACACCATTTAATAAATATGTATCTAAATATTTAAAACTTATATTTTAATTTACACATATAACATATATATATATATATATTATATTTCTCTATTTAATAATTAAGTGGTTATATTTTATGTGGTAATAAGAAAATTAGGTTTTATTTAGGTGATAATAAAATTTATGTTTTATGTGAAAAATTAAATTTTAAGAGTGACATGAATATGATATTAAATATTAAATGTTACATATGTGATATTAAACATTATGTGTTATGTTTGTGAAATATTAAATTTATGTGTATGTGTATAGAAAAATATTTTAAATGTTACGCATGCGATATTGCATGTTAAGTGTAATATATGAAATATAAAAATATTAAGTATATGTGTATCTGGGAAATTAAGTTTAAATGTTATATATGTGAAAATAAATTTAAGTGCTATATATATATATGTATGCGCACGCACGCACGCATATATATATATATATATATATAGAAATGGGATTAAAATTTTAAGTGATTTATTTATGTGAAATTATAAATTTTAAATATATGTGTATTTGAAAAATAAATTTTATAATTTAAATCTTAAGTGGCTGTGAAATGAATTTTAAAAGCTTTTATATTATCAAATCATAAAAAAAAAATTATAAAAATTTAAATATAAATAAAAAATGACATAAAATTCTCTTTGTTTGAAGCTCATGATCCTAAGACACTTCTATAAAATTTGCAAGAACAGAGAACATGTTTTTAACAGTTAAATAAATTTCCTTTCAAATTTCATAATTATTGACTTAAATAATTGTAGAAAATAATATACGCCTTAGAAAAATATTAACTCACTTCTGAAATATTAATTAGTCTATGGGTGAATGCTTAATGAAGTTTTACGATAAATGGAGTTATGGTACCATGGTTTGCAAGCTGATTTGCCTAAGGGGTAGTTATAAATACTCAATTTACTCATTTTAGCATTGTTTGATCATTTTAAGAGTATACTAGAGGGGAAAAGGGAAAATTTTATGATAAGATATCTAATGAAGTGTTTGAAATGTAATGGGGTGATTTGGGTAGTCATTAAGGTATTAAGATTATGTAAAGGAAGAAATGTAAATTTGTGAATTGTTGAAGGCCAGGAGATGAAGGTTTTTAGATGATTAAGTGAAAGGGATTGTGGCTTGGAAACATCTAGTTCTCTGATATCAATTTCCTACTACAAGCTGGAATGACTTGTGCAATCATTTGGGAAAATATCAAGAAGGTTGCACAAACTGTAAATATACCCTTAAAACTTCGGAAAAATCATGATGAGTTACCCATAACTCAAAACTATTATAGTTTAAAATGAAAATTCTAAGTAAGGTACAAAAAATAAAACACTGTAAAAAATTTCCAAGTTTTAATATTATTAAGGGCAATATATGCAATTATTTTTAAAATTATAAAAATACTCAAAGTGGTCTCCCACTTACTTAAAAATAAGAATAGGAGTCATTAAGGTTAACTTATTGAAGTTAAATGTTAATCAACTAAGTAGGAAATGTTAAAAAAAGAATAGATGGGTTAAATGAAGGTGATTTAAATGTCAAATTAAAAATTTACAATTATACCCCTCGTGGTAAAACATTCATAACTTTCTCCTTTGAACTCCAAATTAAGTAGGGTCTTGACCCATAAGCTAATTAAATCATAAGGAGTAAAACTATCCAAATTATTTTGGTTTTATATAGATCATTGGACTGGTTTATAAGTTGGAAGTATCATTTAGATAGCGATGATGTGAAGCATCTTTTACTATATTCGTGCTAATAAAGTTATACTATGCCTCTTAACCCAATGATTTATGAGGGTTTGAGGCTAGTATTCACCAATAGCTAGTTTAAAGTTGCCCTTTCATTCTTAAGTAGTTTGTAGCTCTAGCCCATAATTTGAATGACTTGTGGACTATTTGATTGGAAACTTTTTTGTTAGAAGTGCTAAATTTTATCACCTTGGGTAGGTGGTAGCTATGATTAAAAGTCTAGCTACATGCATGATGACTGAGAATTTTGAATGTTACATTTTAAAATGTCAAATTGTTAATCATTTTTATTTGGGTTTGGAGTTGCCATCCCTTAATTGCATTGTCGGTAGCTTTTACCCATGTTAGTTTATGTACATTGATGCTCTGGTTGCTTATAGAATCACCTCAAAATGAGTTATTATGGCTAAAGGCCTGAAGCTGAGCTCATCCTTAACTCAGAAATCATTATATCTTGTTCTAATTTTTCATGTATCTACTGAAAAATTCCATATAAATATGCATGATTATGTCTTAATGTGCTTCACGTCGAAACTTCAAAACATTTAGCATTCCCATATATTTGCAAATTTAACACATAACCTCATTTTTTTTAAAAGGCATTAGAGGCTCCAGGTATGCTTTGTTACCTTCTCATTTACTATACTTGATTATATGTGCTCTGTTCAGAATTACGATAATGTTATCCTTCTTTTACTTACTGTATTTTTGACATGTGAAAAGGAATCCCTAGGTAGGGGACATAAGACATATGCTTATGTTGAAAATCTATGCCAATACACTTGCTTTACTAAAATTTCAGTAAACCTTAAAATCTCGTAACAAATTCATTTAAATAAGATCACAACAATAAAACAATGAACCTGAAATAGGTGACCGCGATTTTTAATATACTTAAAAATATGAGAATTCGACACCACTACTAGAAGATCTAAATCCTCAACAATAGCGCCAAATTGACTTGGAGCATAATTTTAATTCTTGTAACAACTATATATTATAATCTTTAATCGCAGAGTTACCTTTAAACGGAAGTATAGGTATCACTCAAGTAATACAGGGCTCTAGTGGAGTCCTGGATATCGATCACATAGGGAATATTTTACAGGCTACAGACTAGGATTATAGAAATCAATCCAGAATCGCAACTAAATCGAAATTGTGTATCTGTCACTAATATGCAATCAACAATAATATTAAGTTTTTAATTAAACTAGTTCTACTAACAATTAACTAAGTCTACTAAAGTAAAGTTCAAATATATAAGCAAGAATCTTTCTCCTTTGTTAAGATATTTATGTGAATAAATAATTAGAATTAGTTTTAAAATGGTGTTGTGACAAATAGGAGCATACATATTCTTTACCGTTTGGTCCAGACATAAAGAACATTGACTAATCATATGCTTGGTTACTGAATTTGCGACTAGGCTGGGAGGATACCAGCTCTCTTCGGAGCTCCCACCTTCTTCTCGCCTGAGGGCTAACATCTACACTTCAGTACCCAAACGATAGGACCGAATTGAGGATTTTAGCCTGTCACTCTAAAATCTCCAATTCTACGCCCGATAAATATTATTTCCCTATTTATTTGCACCCTCCTTCCTGAATCTCGGATGTAATCATAACTATAGTTGTCAAACTCAACAGATTTTAACTTTTCAATTGGCCAGATTGAAAGTAAATTAAGATCTAAGTAAAAGATTATTACAACTTTTTTTAAACTTTTAATGGCACACTAATTTAATTTATCATTTCACAAAAATATAAAAACAAGGAGAAAGACAGAACAACTACTCAGAATTCATGGAGATGATGCAATAAAACTTGGATTTCATATATAAAAGTAAAGTTCTACAAACTTAAGCAAATAAATACAACTTATCTTAAATTCCTCCCCAATCAAACTCCTTGAAGGTCCTCTGAATCTCTTCCTTTCTTTACAGTACGCGAAATTCTCCTTCGAAATGGCAATGCATCCTTCGAAGAATTCCTTGCAATCTCTATTGAACTCACTATTTAACACTCACTAATAACAATGGACACTAGTGGACTCTTTATTTGACACTAAGTATCTATTAGAAAAATCTAATATAACTTTTTATAGACTCTTAGTAACTTTTAGAGGACTCCAAAAGGACAAATTTTCGGCTTAAAATGGTTCTTTTTAAAGTTGTTGAAGAGTCTCCAAAGGTTTTCCAGGCATCCCTTCAAAAATCGTCCACATTCGACGTATTTTGTGAAAGAACCGCTGATCCCCGTCGTCGGCGGCCTCCCTTGTAATATATTCTGAACTCTCAGGGAAATCACGCCGTCAGCGCCTTCAACCACATCATTGGCGTCCTAGGTCAAATTTTCATAATTTAGCCCTTTCTGCTCCAAATTTGCTCCTTTTTGCATATTTTTGCTACATTGTCCTTAAATTTTCATACTTGCAGAATCATCAAAATCAGTATAAAATAAGCATGAAAATCTTAACATTCTTTCCTTGGAATAGGTCTCCCGAGACATGGTTTTTCTCTTCCCCTCTCTGTTTACAGAATGAGGTGATGATGCAATCAAACAGCGGTCAACCTCGAAGGTGATCAAGAGAAGACAAAATATGAAGTGAAGGATGATCCTCAACTAAACTTTTCATAGACTTAAACAACATAAGCTTTTAGGATTTGAGGTTATTCATCTAGCATGATGTAAATCCTCACACAATCTTTTAGGCTTTCGCATGATTGTATCCCGTATGATATAATCCCTAAATCTTTTAAAGATTTTGAGATTGTTTGTTTGGTACAATGTAAATCTTTCTATCTTCCTGGACTATCCGCATTGATCGTATGCCACACAATGTAAGCCCTAAATTTAAAATAAAATGGTAGGAGTAAAAATTAAATAACATCATTTTCAACATATAAAGCTAAATAGTAGGATAGTTTGAGAAGTTATTGAGTTTCCCTCAGAATCTATAATATCCCCTATCTTTCGCTCATTTAGATTTCATAAATAAATGTTCCTCTTTGAGCCTTTTCTAGTTGTTTTTCCCATAAACAATCATGAAAACTAAATTTGAATCTATGAAGATGAAACTCAAATCATAATCAAAATTTTTCTTAATTGATTTCAATCACTTATAATGTAATTAACTATTGGGGCTCACAGTTTTAAGAGAAAGAATAAGTATCCCAAATAATCTAAACTCTATCCAATTTTCATATTAGCTTAGGGAATGATTTGTTGGAAATTTTGCAGACGAAATAAAAATCATAAGTTTCTTGGTTTGAATAATTGAGACTATTACTAAGTGATATCCTCATCTTTCGAGATAATGTATTATTTGTAATATCATGGTCGGTTATTTAAACCTTAAAATATATGAAATCTGTTTAGTCTCTTTTTTCAAAATTACGAACTTTATTTTTGTAAAATTATATATATATCAAATTAAAATCATTTTCCTTTACAGAAAAAAAAACAAATAGTGTCAAAAAGGTATTAGTCTAACACTAATGGATCTTCAAAAGATAATAGACCTATGGAAAGTCCGAACATTATCAAACTCGGTCTAGGAATCCTAGCCATAAGGACGGGACAATTAAGCTTCCTGACCCACATTAGAATGGTTTTGGATTAATCTTACCTAAAGATAATAGGATAAAAAGCACAGGGTTTCACATTCAACCTATGAGGTGAATACGGTGATTAACTCATTATTAAAATCGCAGGGGCTCGCATCCAACCTGAGAGCTAATCAAGAGAAATTTACTTTCGTTGAAGGTTTTATTTGGTTGTCTTGTTTGTTTATTTTGTTGATTTGGATTTAATTGAACACATTAGGATGGAAAGCATGGAGAATCCCATCCAATCTTAGAGGTGAACAAGTTGATTAGGCCAAGATGAAAAGCACAAGAAATTACATCCAATTTGATATGTAACCAAAAGAAAATTGATTTAGATTACCTAAACACATTGAGATGAAAGGAAGAGGAACTCACATCCAACCTAAAAGGTGAACATGATAATTATATTAGGATAGAAAGTACATGGACTTGTATTCAACCAAAGTACTAATTAAAGAGGATTGATTATTGAATGTTTTATTTATTTTAGTTGTTGTTTTGGTTTTGTTTGTATTTTTAAAAATTTTGTTTGTCTAGATTAAATTTATTTTGTTGGTATGTTCCATTTGAAGGGTTTCATTAGTTATTTTATTTGAATATTTCATTGGTTTGTTTTATTCATAGGTTTCATTAGTTCATTTTATTTGAAGGTTTCATTGGTTTGTTTTGTTTGATTGATGGAAAAGCTGAGCTTTCAGGGAGTTATTTTCTACAATTAAAGTGAAGAGTTAAATGTCATCTTGAGCTCAAACAAAACTTTAATCTCTCTTAAATTTTAATCTGCACTTAACATTTCAATTTGACTATCAAAATGAAGCAAAAAATATCTCTAGATAAACATGTGTCTCTAAATGTAGTCAGATGTTCTTTTTTGAAGGATTCTATAGGCAAGTAGCAACTCCTAGTGATAGAATTTACACTTCCAATGAGACTATGTCCTTAGACCCATAAATTAAGAAAAATGTGATGGGTTGAGTTGAGGTTTAAAAAATAGTTTGGAAAGCCCATAAAGCCTCCACCAATTGATCATGTGATCGCTGAAAATTTTATTAAGAAATTCATACCTATTTTTGATGAAATTGCACTTTAAAGAAAGGTATTTGAATGGAGAATTTAGGTGATAAAAGCAAAAATCATAAACAAGGAGCGAATTTGGAGCAAAAAGGAAGAAAATAATGAAATTTGTGCTGAGTCGCCGACGGCGAGATCGAGCCCGCCGACGGCGAGGCTACTAGGAGACATTTCTGAAGGAATTATAATTGTCTCGCTGACAGCGAGCCTAAGCCCGCTGACAGCGAGCTAGCGCGGTTTGAAGATCTTCTAGAAGCCTCGCCGACAGCGAGGTAGTTCGTCGCCGACGGCGAGCTAGTTCAAATGGCGCAGATACATTGAACTTGGACACTCTTTGAAGGGATGCTTACACACCTCTTGGTCCTTTGCTCACCTCTATATATAGAGGCCGAAATTAAGTGTTATGTGTGTCTTTTAGGGTGTGTTCTAAGTTTGAGAGTCTTTACGAATTATTAAGTGCAGTTTTTGTGTCTTTAAGTGTTATAAGTGAGTTATTTTGAGTCTTTAGTGAGTATTTAGTGAGTTAGTGAGTTTTTAGTGAGTCTTCATTGTATCGAAAGGAAGAGTCGAAAGGAACTGCGAGAGTGCAGCAGGGATAAATCGAGATAAGTATTTGTATTTATTGTTTTTAACTTTAAATGAAATCCATGCTTAGTTTAGTTCCCATGCATTCGAGTAGTTTATTAGTCTTTCTCCTCGTTATGAAATTAAGTGACTTGATGAATTAAAAATAGAAGTACTTTTATATATTAATAAATTGTGATAATTTTTACTTAAAACTTAATTTACTTTCAAACTGGCCATTTGATTTGTTAAAATGTGTTGAATATCAACTATAGTAAAAATTACATCTGATATTCAGGGAATTCAAAAGCCTTGGAAGGAGGGTGCAAATAAATAGGGAAATAATATCACTGGGCGTAGAATTGAGCATTTTAGTGTGACAGACTAAAATATTCAATTCGGTCATATTGTTTGAGAGCTGAAGTGTAGATGTTAGCCTCGAGCGAGGGAACGTGGGAGCTACGAAGTGGCAGTCGGTATCCTCCCAGCTGCACCGTAGATTCGATAATCAAACATAGGATTAGTCGATATTCTTTACACACTGGACCAAAGGGTAAAGAATAGGAATGCTCCTATTTGTCACAATACCTTAAAATTATCTATTTAAATTCATCAATCACTTAAATTTCTAAACAAGGAAATATACTTTTTCCGAATAGTTAAGACTTATTTAGCAATTAGTTTAATTTCCTGCACTTTCAATACGTATTAATTTTCTACTTAGTTAAGTTACCTGATTAGAATACTTAGTTTACTTTATTGCGCTTAAATTTAGAATTCCAAATTTTCGTTTTCTAGTTTTATTATTATTATTATTTTAAAATTAGCTGTTATTTAATTTTCTCTTTCCACCGTGGGATCGATAACCGGGACTCACTAGAGCCCCGTATTACTTGATACGATACGTATACTTGCGTAGCATCCACAACATAAACAATTACAAATTCTATACATATAATATAGCGGGGTCAAGTTTTTGGCGCCGTTGCAATTAAATTAAAAATATCATAATAAAAAATTGTGGGTCATCATGCCACTTTGATTATTGTCTTCAAGTGTCTTTTTCAAAATACGAGTTAAGAAATTTTTGAATGCTTCATATAGTCCATTCGCTCTGGGATAGAATGTGATTAAATATCTCTGGTTAATGTTGTGTCGTCTCATGAAGCTGTTGAGTTGGTACTTTTGAATGCAAGATTGTTATCTAATATGAATCATCAAGGAACACCAAATTGGTATGTAATGTGGTCTCTAAAGAATTGCAATACATGGTATTCTTTTACTTATCTTATAGGAATGGCCCTCGCCCACATCAAGAAGTAATTAGTATCCGATAGTATTGACCCATCCAGCAATTACGCAGTAAATTAACTTCCAAAAGATGACAAAAAACTTGATCCAATTTATAAATAGCGGCTAGTGTCCAAAATCTTAAATGTTATAAAAATTAGAAAACATTTTACACACAAGGGGTACTAGGCAAGTATACGTATCGTTTCAAGTAATATAGAGCTTTCTTTTAAAACCTCAGTATCGATCCCACAGAGAAGCGATGCAAGAAATCATTTAAGCTAATTATAGTCTAATTCTATAAGACCTTAATTTGGAATCTCAATTAAAATGGTTTTTCTAATAACTTTTCCTAAATGAAAATTTAAAATAAAAAGATAACTTATCAGGATAAATTGGTTTAGAGAATTTTGAGATGTTAAAGACTACCTTTCTCTTGAAATTACCTAGATAATGTGTAGGAAAAAATGCTTAGAATTTAATGTAGTAGTGACAAATAGGAGCATACATATTCTTTAACACTTTATACAAGCAACGAAGAACATTGGCTAGTTTTAAAGATTGGTTCAGGATGTATTGTTAGTAGTAAGGACTAATCCTAGGCTCTCACTTCTAGATTACCCCAGGGTGTCTATGGTCGGGCCTACTAGTGACCCGTCGCCTTTCTTTTAAATCAAATTGATATAATTTAACCTGTCACTCTAAAAATATAATCAATTATACGCCCATCAATAACTATCTCCCTATCTATTTGCACCTCCCCTTCAAGGATTTACAATCTACCTTTCCAAAAGAAATGTGATACATACAAGTTAAGAACTCTTAGCCCGCGGTCAGATCTTAAGAATTCTCCACAGATTATAAAGATATAAGAGGTCAGTTTGTAGGGTAATGAAGATCTGGTATGAATATCATCACCATATTTTAATAAAAGAATATCTAAGCAAATCTTGATTCCTAAACATACATTTAGTTTATTACAAAATAAAAGTAAATGAAAATAATGGCATAAGAACTAAAAGAATTGATAGAATTATGTAATAAATTAAGTGCCAACAAGGAACATATGTCTTTAATATTCTACTAGTTTCAAGCAACTATCTATCACCAAGAAGCATCTAATAGAAACAAATCATTAAATTATAATTCCTTAAAAGTTGCATTGCCGCCTAACTATTTTACTAGTTAACCGGACAATGTGAGTGCACTCAAGTTGCGAGATCACCGCTCTTTCGAGTTTTAGTTTCACTTACAACAGATTTTAACATAACTTATTGCCACTTAAGTTATGTCAATGAAGTGAAGGAGATGTTACTCATCACGTTAAATGAAAATAATTCTATCATAAAAATAATTTTCCTGCACATGACACTACTTCATATTAAAAGAAATAAGTAAAGAAAGTTAGTTATGAAGGATGGATAGAACACAACAAAAAACTATGTTTAAATTAAAGAAAATCCACCAGAAAGTTTTTACAACAATTACAATGAAGAACACAATACTTAGCTTTTTTTCTCTGAAAGAAAGAAGAAACTCTCTCCACCAAAGTCTCCCGCCGATCCATGCGCCGCTCGTACATTCCTTAAATAAAACTCTCAAAATCCCTCACTAATCTCTCCAGAAAATGTAGAAATCTACATCATGATTCTAAACCAACTCTAAAATGACTCCACATAACTCCCTAAGACTCAAATCCAACTCTAAAAATACTCCAAAAGGACTCTCGAAGACTGTAAAATTTATCTCTATTTATAGAGCTTCGAAAATGACCAAGGGTTGCTTAAGGCATCTCTTCAAAATTCGTCCACATTCAATGAATATTCTAGAAATTAATTGTGGCACTTAGGTGTCAGTCCATCTGTGTGAGGGTCGCACCCCTTCACTTAAAAGACACACCTCTTCATTTTAAAACAGCTCCAATGTGTATAGATTCATTGTATTACTTGATGACATGTAGGATTTCATCCAGAGGCTTGTAGAATGCTTTGGAACCATTCAAAACCGTCCAATAACCGTCCATAAATGTCCCCAAAAGGTTTTTGGTGCCTAGGCACTAGTTATGGCGCCTAAGCGCCATCTTGTGCGCAGCTCCACTATTTTGTTCCGTTTGACTTCGTTTCAACTCCGTTTCGCCCCATTCCAGTTGTGTTGCGTTCCTAACATCTTCACCTACAAGATAAAGATAAAACAACATTTCTTTAAAGTTTAATTTCATTTAAAAACATGTGAGAAATGTAAAAAAGTTTAATCATAGAAAGACATATTGATATGTGCTATGTTAGAATTTTCTTTATTGCTCATTTAAGCTCCAAATTGCACTTTTTTTGCCTCATTTTCTCTAAAATCATATATTTTGATATTTGAAGACAAAAATATACAAAATACCTTCCTGTAAAGTGTATATCATTGAAAATGTGCATAAAGTGAGTATGAAAACTACACTAATAATAAGTTTTTTTTAAGTGAATCAAATTCACCCAAACTTAAATGTTATTTGTCCTCAAGTAACACTATAATCATGTAAAACCACATAAGCAAATCATGTGTATGGGTTTCTTTAGGAGTTTCGAAAATTTTGTTCAAGAAATGCAGTAGTCCAATTTAGAAAAAATTTTAGTAAATGAGACCAATTTAAAGTTTAGAAATCTCTTTCATGAAAGAGTATGAAAATATGTGTTGCTATCTAATGCAGAAATACTTGTAGATTTTTCAAAATATAAGGGTTAAGCATTTTATTTTTTTTACTTAAAAATCTTTATTAAAAAATTGTCTAATTATATTATATTTATAAGCTTAAGATTTTCTCAAATCTTATACTTTAAAAAGCTCAGGTGTGGAACCAATTTTTGATTAGGCCTTTTAATCCTCAAGCTTCTCCTTCCTTTTTCACATACTTTACTTTTTTTATTTTCTTTTCTTTTTCATACTTTACTTTTCTTTTCTCAGGCAATGATTACTATATCTGAATAGGTCTTTAATAATTTTGAATTCCACCCTTCCTTTCTTAAAGCATAAGGTAGATATATATATTTTACTTAGAAATATAATAACAGTTTTTGAAAGTTATTTTTCAATAAAAGAAGTTTAAATATTGAAAACAAAAGTTTAATCCTTCTATTTTTTCAAAAAATACAATTTTTCCTACGATAGATAATTACACAATATTTATCATTTTTTCACTAAGAAAAATTTAACTTTAAAATTTTCATCACCACTATAGATTTTAACTAAATTCTCTTACTCATTTTTATATTCAAAATTTTATTTCCCTAATATAACTTTATACTCATAATCATTTTTCAATAAAAAATCAAATTTATTTATAGCATTTTTAGAACAAATAAAATTTAACTTTTTGGAAAATTATTTTTCATTCCCCCTAAACTTGAATTTTAAAATATTTTGCAATTAATTCCATAAAATGTAGGATGAAGAAAAAAAAGCTGAATATACTAACTACTACAACATCCTATCAAATGTATATACATGCATAATCAGGATAGAATGATTGCAGCAGAAATTAAATCTATCCTAAAACATGCTTGCAATAATATTAAAATAAAAAGAAGTACACTAAATTTAAAATATATTTTTCTTTCTACCCCAAACTTGATTTTTAACATGTATAACATTCAGTACAAAAAATGCAAGCAGATAAAAAAATAGTATAGAAATTCTATCTACCTCAAATGTCTATCAAAAACATCTACAAGTATTCATCAGGATATAACAATTTGTAATAGAAAGTAATTCTAAACTAAATATGCTAGAAAAAAATTAAACTAAAGAATGGTCTAACAAGCAGGAAAAACATCAGCATAGGAATATATATTTAAGTGTTCTTCAAATCTCTAAATTGTTGTAACACAAACATAAACAAACATGATAAATGAGGTCAACTCTTCCTTTAACTCATCGCATCTCACTAACATACTTCTGATTTCTAACGGAATCACTATACTAATAAATTAGGTACATATAAATTTTTTTTTATAGAATATAAAATCCCATGAACACAATTATCCCTGATATATTGGCTCACGAGCATCGAACCTAGGTGTCACCATATCCCTTTAATTTAAGCACCTTTAATAGTTATAAAGATAATGTAAGATCATCCACATGTTAGTCATCAAATAAGTTCATGAATCCTACCGATTGAAACTAATGTTAGAGAAAGAAGTAATGGAAATTGAGATGGATCTAAAAGAAGTTAAGGAATTTCCTCCCTCATGACACACGACGATCAAATCAAACCGCTAAAAATCCAAACATCAATCAAACTGATCAATCCACACTAAAGCAAACACAATACAACACTAATAATCATGACTCACAATCATACTAAATCAAACTACACTGATAACTATGGGTTGCCTCCCATAAAATGCTTGGTTTAACGTCGTCAGTCGGACAAATGATTCCTCCTGTATCAAAATTCCAAATCAGTAATCCTTGATCAATCGTCCAATCTTTTCCAGATCCAGAAATTCCTAAAATTCTCAAATTTTAATTTTTCTATCAGCTTTTCCTTTTCATAATGATTTATATCATTGTTCCTCAAATTTCTTTCTAGATCCAATATTTTTCTTATGATTTTCTTAATTTTCATATTACTATTATCTTTAAAATTCATAAGAAATGGATCTCTATAAGATAGTTCAAGATCTCTCAAATTTTGGATCGGATTCTCTCTAGGTGATTCATATTTTAGATCAAATTCTACTAGATTACTCTTCTGATTTAAGTTATCCTTGACTAGCATGATAATTCAAATATGAATATTCGTTATATTGTTGATCTGCCATTTCTAACATAAATTCATGGAGTTTTTCCTAATTCATCATCCTCCTAAAAGTTCTCTCTCAATCCGACGCGTACAAATCTAAAGACTTAACTAATATGATATATATCAAAAATATTTTTGGTATTTTTAATTTTCTTTAAAATAAACACACAATAATTAAACACACGATATTATGATATTATAACTTCTAAAACTAAGTCTTATAGGTTTAACTAAAATTTTTCTAAAAGTTCTTACCGTTGTTTCCCCGACAACGGGGCCAAAAACTTGACCCATCCCACAATTACACAGTAAATTAACTTCCAAAAGATGGCAAAAAATATGACCCAATTTATAAATAGCGGCTAGTGTGCTAAATCTTAAATGATATAAAAATTAGAAATATTTTACACACTAGGGGTACTACGCAACTATAAGTATCATTTCAACTAATATAGAGCTTTCTTTTAAAGCCCTAGTATCGATCCCTCAGAGAAGCGAGGTAAGAAATCCTTTAGGCTAATTCTAGTCTAATTCTATAAGGCCTTAATTTGGAATGTCAATTGAAATAGTTTTTCTAATAATTATTCCTAAATGAAAATTTAAAATAAAAAGATAACTTATCTAGATAAATTGGTTTGGAGAATTTTGAGATGTTAAAGAGTACCTTTCTCTTGCAATTACCTAGAAAATGTGTAGGAAAGAAATGCTTAGAATTTAATGTAGTAGTGACAAATAGGAGCATACATATTCTTTAACTCTTTATGCAAACAACAAAGAACATTGGCTAGTTTTAAAGATTGGTTTAGGATGTATTGTTAGTAGTAAGGACTAATTTTAGGCTCTCACTTCTAGGTTACCCTAGGGTGCTTATGGTCGGGCCTACTAGTGACCCGCCGCCTTTCTTTTAAACCAAATTGATAGAATTTAGCCTGTCACACTAAAAAGATAATCAATTCTAAACCCATCAATAACTATCTCCCTATCTATTTGCACCACCCCCTTTAAGGATTTACAATCTACCTTTCCAAGAACAATGTGATACATACAAGTTAAGAACTCCTAGCCACGGTCAGATCTTAAGAATTCTCCACAGATTTTAATGATACAAGTGGCCAGTTTGTAGGGTAAATGAAAATCCGATATGAATATCATCACCATAATTTATTAGGAAAATATCTAAACAAATTTTGATTCCTAAACATACATCTTTTTATTACAAAATAAAAGAATGAAAATAATAGCATAAGTAACATAATTGATAGAATTATGTAATAAATTAAGTGTCAACAAGAAACATATGTCTTTAATATTTTATTAGTTTCATGCAACTATCTGTCATCTAGAAGTATCTAATCTAAACAAATCATTAAATTATAATTCCTTAAAAGTTGCATTGTCGCTTAACTATTTTACTAGTTAACCGGACAGTGCGAGTGCACTCAAGTTGCGAGATCACCACTCTTTCAAGTTTTAGTTTTACTTACAACAGATTTTAACATAACCTATTGCCACTTAAGTTATGTCAATGAAGTGAAGGAGATGTTACTCATCACAATAAAATGAAAATAATTCTATCATAAAATAACTTTCCTATACATGCCACTACTTCATATTAAAAGAAAATAATAAAGAAAATTACTTATGAAGTATGGATAGAACACAACAGAAAACTTCGTTTAAATCAAAGAAAATACACCAGAAAGTGTTTACAACAATTACAAGAAAAGAAAAAACACAATATTTAGTTTTTTCCTCTCAAAGAAAGAAGAAAATCTCTCCACCAAAGTCTCCCACCGATCTATGTGTCACTCGTACATTCCTTGCATAAAACTCTCAAAATCCCTCACCAATCTCTCCAGAAAATGTAGAAATCTACATCATGACTCTAACCCAACTCTAAAACGACTCCACCTAACTCCCTAAGACTCAAATCTGACTCTAAAAAGACTCCAAAAGGACTCTCAAAGACTGTAAAATTAAACCATATTTATAGAGCTTCGAAAATGACCAAGGGTTGCTTCAGGCATCTCTTTAAAATTCGTCCGCATTCAATGAATATTCTAGAAATTAACTTAAGCGCCTATGCGTCAGTTCTGGGGCTTAGGCGCCAGTCCATCTGTGTGAAGGGTCGCACCTGTTCACGTAAGAGGCGCACCTCTTCTTTTAAAAACCACTCCAATGTATCTAGATTCATTGTATTACTTGATGACATGTAGGATTTCATCCAGAGGCTTCTAGAATGTTTTGGAATCACCCAAAATCATCCAATAACCATCCATAACCGTCCCTAAAAGGTTTCTGGCTGTGTCTGGTGCCTAGACGCCAGTTATGGCGCCTAAGCACCATCCTGTGCGCAACTCCACTCTTTTGCTCCATTTAGCTTCGTTTCAACTCCGTTTCGCCCCGTTTCAGTTGTGTTGCATTCCTAACATCTTCACCTATAAGATAAACATAAAACAACATTTCTTCAAAGTTTTATTTCATTCAAAAACATGTGAGAAATATAAAAGAGAATAAGCATAGAAAGACATATTGATATGTGATATGTTAGAATTTTCTTCTTTGTTCATTTTGGAGCCAAATTGCATTGTTTTTACCTTATTTTCTCTAAAATCATATTTTTTTATACTTGAAGACAAAAATATGCAAAATACCTTCTTTTAAAGTGTATATCATTAAAAATGTGCAAAAATTGAGTATGAAATATACAAAAAAATAGGTAATTTTTTAAGTGGATCGAGTATAAACCTAAGTCTCTTGGGTGAAGGGAGTTTAATCTAAAAAATATCCAGAGCTTCTGTTGGCGTGATGATGGAGCTTAATCAAAAAAATTTGATGTACACAACTTGGATTAATCTATAAATAAAATTTAAAGTAATCCACTTATACGATATCAATATTTAATAATCTTAAATTGAAGAGAAAAATTCATAATTATAGAAATAGAGTTACAAAGAAAATATCAAATATATTTCTTCAGAACAAATGGGCATTATTATCAAATCATGATTTAATTTTGAATTTATTTGAAAATGAGTATAACTTATTAACTATTTTTAAATTGAAAATTTAGATGAAACTTTTATATTTATGTATACAAAACTTTAATTTTAAAATTGCATTCGAAAAATAATTATATATATATATATATATATATATATATATATATATATATATATATATATATATATATATATATATATATATATATATAATGAATAATTGTTGAGTATTTAAGCTAATAAAACTTATATGATATATAACTAGTTAATTTGAAAAAAAAATTATGCATTCTATTTTCAAACAACCAAACAACTAATAAGTATTCAGAAACAGCCAAATAGAAATAAAAAATCTTATGTATTTTACAAACAATGACGGAGCTTCCAAGTATTTAAAAAATTAATCTAATTAGAATAATCTATATTCCTATTATACTATATTCATTTTTTAACAAATCAAACAACCTTTTAACTTTCGAATGAAAGCATCACAAGGATAAACTTTTAAGGAAAGACGACTACCAAGTTTTAAGAAAAAATATGGTCTAATGATAGAAGGCTAACAAAAAAAGCAATGACAATTTGGGCATAACTCTTCTTATATTATAACAAAATTAAGCTATATAAGAGAAAAAAGAAAATTGAATAATGAAACGAAGCCCCACAAATTCAAACTTTGGTTTGCAATTTAAATGTTGAAAAATGTAATGCTTAATATAATATATAAATTTCAATTAACACATTCGTTTATTTTTTTCACAAATAATTACATATATATATATATATATATATATATATATATATATATATATATATATATATATATATATATATATATATATATATTGATTATGTTGATTATATACTTAGTTCAGTAATTCTAAAAAGAATTTTTTCTCATAACAGCTGATACGATTAGTAGTTTCCTTCAGTACAAATGTTTTAAGAGAATGGCTGCACATGGAATGGCAGGCCAATTGCTTGGCTCTCACAGTATTGAACCCTACACAATTAAGAACTGGACTTGTAATAGGAAACCGGCCCATTAACAAATTTTGATCAAACCGAGTTATGGAGATTGAGGCTAACATTAAAAGACATCTGCAAATAAAAGGAATTAGTATAACATATATTAAGATTTTAACGTTTATTAGCAAATGCAAAATAGAAAATAGAATGAAACAATTTTGAGAGAATCTCTAAAATTTGAACTAAATAGTATGTGTCACTATGCTACAATTATGGCATTTATTTTGATCTCATATTTATAAATTTAGTGTGAAAATAGTGCTATGTAAATGATAAAGTTTTTAATTATAAGTGAAATAAATCTTACTAAAGCTTGAGTTATATAAATACATAGAGTGATTTTGAAGAGCTCTAAATTAATATTTAATGTGTCTCACGGAGTATTTTTTCACCATTGGCTAATATCTTAAACCCTCATTCACTCTGCTCTTCATTCAACACCATGCTCCCCTTCTCTTTACCCCATACCTGAAACCTTAAACCACAATACCTCACAATTTCTTTGACTCGGGCAAGCTTCGTTGAGATCTCTGAAGTTGACACAAACTTTGACCTGACCATTTTTTTCTCTTCGCTGCCAAACTAATGGCTAACTAAGTTAGGTATTATTCTTCTCGAATGAAACCGATGTTTATCAATTTATTGACTTATGTTATCACTTTTTCTCAATTTCTAGGTGCATTCTTCTTGGAGGTTTTGCCATACTTATGACTTGATCTTTTCCCAATTTGTGCACAACAACTTCCAGAGATAGTCAGGCCATTTCCTTGAAGTTTCAAGTGAAGTAGTCTTTGAATTCAAACAGTTACTTGAACATTTTTTATTCTTCTTATTCATTGATTAGAGAACTGATGAACGTTTTTCCGGGTTCCTTTTTTGTCTCTAAGTTGATTTTGCTTCAACTTGTCAATTTTAATTTTGAATTCATTTTCTAATTATGGCGATGCATCATCGATTGGAGGGTGTTCAGAACAGTCGAACATTTCTGTTCAGTCAACATTTAGATCATCGATAACATCTACGAAAAATCTCATATCATCCACGAGTCCAACTGTACCGAATCTCACACCTTCTTTCAAATTAATTTGTGATGCTTATTATGATATAGTATTTTAAAGTATGGGATTCAATCTTCGACCATTTCATTCTTCGACCATTAATTCTATATGAAACCACATTTCATAAGATTTTAAACACA
The DNA here is from genome assembly GCA_022702705.1 of Papilionanthe hookeriana x Papilionanthe teres. Lineage (NCBI taxonomy): Eukaryota > Viridiplantae > Streptophyta > Magnoliopsida > Asparagales > Orchidaceae > Papilionanthe > Papilionanthe hookeriana x Papilionanthe teres. The sequence goes on along the minus strand of CM040427.1, from coordinate 74,783,397 downwards.
CGTCGAGTACCATTTAACTGGAAGTCCCATTAATTATTTAAAAGTATTTTCCTCTAGTCATTCGATCCAGGACTAGTGGAAGAAGATCCATGGTGGAACTTACTTGGTTTTTGGCCAACAACATGTGCTTTGTTGACCACCAAACCCAAAATTTTATTTAGGAAAATTAGGGTTAGGATCATAACCTACACATAGTGGTTGATCTTCTCATACATCTGACTTGTACTTATCTTCATCTTCTGTGAGAGAAAGATTTAAAACAAGGCTTCTTCTGATCAATCATAATTGTACTTCATTTCTTTATCTTCTTGTGAATTGAATTTCAAGTCAATGTTAATCAACGTAATTCTTTTCTTTTAAGTAATTTTATTCTCACATCCTCTTTTTTGGCCTCATCCTTGAACTCGACCTTATGTTGTGGAAAAATCTTCACTTTCTTGTTGTACTCGAGCGGTGGGATATTACTGAGCTGTAATAGGATTGTCTCTAGGTTTGATTTTAGTTTCTTTATTATTTTCTTTTTTTTTGCTTTAGTATATTCTACAACATAATTAAAGAACAGTGTTTCTTTTTTGTGAGTATAGTATGTAGCATCTTCATAAATCCCAACTTCATGAAAGACTATAGATCTCCTTTAATACAACATTATTGTCACTCATGCCGATAGTTTATGTAGTGATGCGATTAGATATTTTCATTGGTTAGGTGTCAATCATAAATCTTAGAAGATTTTAATCTAAATAATGAGATGCATTATTTAAATAATAATATACTACCCAAAGAGATTGGCATATTATCTCAAAATGGATCTAACCATTCATTTAAGAAATAATCTTGATGATTTATATGTTTGCATTAACTAAGGGTTTTTCATTATCATACGAGTTTAAGATATTATTTATTTTATTATGTGATCTGGCATCACGACAAGAGTAAGCCCTCATAATAAATTAAATCACAGAAGTTGTACCTCCTAACAATATTCTAGATTAAGGCATTGATTTGTATCATACATGATTATATAGTAAATCTCTTGAAGATTAATGGCATGATCTTAGATCGATGGATAGGTTTAAAAGGATTTTTATGTAATTGGATGGTTCGAAATTATAATCTAATGTCAATGTGTCATGGAAATGCCTCAAAAAAGGTTTAGACAACTATGAGGAGAAGACATGCCTTGGGAATTAGAATTATAACTTTGGTTGCAAAGAGTTTGGTTTTTGGATTTGAAGGATTATAATTTATTTGAAAATTTTTTATTTGGGTTGATTTGATTTGAGAATGTTTGATTTAGATTGATTTGATTTGAAAGAGTTTTATTTGGATTGATTTGATTTAAAAGAATTTGATGTGGCTGATTTATTGGATTTAATTTCATTTGAAAGGTTGATTTGATTTAATTTATTTTGATTTATTGGTGTTTATTTTAAGTTAAGAAAGTTGCTTGCTTTAGGCTTATTTGAAGTGTTTTTAAGATTCTTTTAAAGATATTTGAAGTTTACTTGAAGATTTATTTAATATTTATTGAGTTCAAAGTTTTTTGAGAATACTTGAGGATTATTTGAAATTTAAGGCTACTTGAAAATATTTGGAAAATATTGAAATTATTTAGAGGCTGTTAAATTTTATTTAAGGGGTTCAATAAAATTGTTTGAAGTTTTTAAATTGTTTTGTTTGTTTTAAAATTGTCAAGTATTTCTTTTAAAATTCTTTAATTTTTTTTTTGAGGTTGTTAAAGGATTTTTTTAAATTATTAAAGTTTTCTTAGAGGTTGTTAAAATTTTGTTAAGGTTTGTTAATGTTTATTATTGTTTATTTGAGATTATTAAATTATGCTTAGAGTGGTTTGAAGTTTTTGGGAAAGGAAAGTTTAGGAAGGTTTGAAATTTAAAAGTTATGATTTTGAAAATTGAAATAATTTAGGGCTTCGTAAAGGTGATTTTTTTTAGCTAACAGGGTTTTGGATTGTGTTGTGGAAATTATTTAGGTTTTTCAAAACGCTTTTGGTTTTGGATTAAAAGAGTTTTAGACTTTTGAAATGGTTTTGGTTTGAATTGGTTTATTGTTTAAAAGAACTTTATGTTCTAAAATGATTTTGAAGTTAAGTTTGGCCTGGACTAAAAGAGTTTGAAGTTAACTTTGGTCTGGACCGAAAGAGTTTTGCTTAGATCGAAAAATTTTGATTTGAGTTATAAAGGATTGACTAGAAATGTTAACTTAAAGACTTTGAATCCTAAATTATGTGACCTGATAGGCTAGAATGATTTCTACATGGAAGTGAAGCACTAAATCTAAAATAAAAGTAGATTCTCCAAGTCGGCTAAATGGGTGGGCTAACCTAATTTTTGGGTATAACACCCCAGCTCAATATGTCCATGACCTTCCATCATCTTGAGTACATTGGTATCCTTAACCAGTTGGATAGTAAGAGGTCTTCACTGCTACGATAGTGATGACAAATGTAGACCATTTTACTATTAGGTGGATTGTGGTGCCATTGTAGTAACCATAGTTTACTTCATCCTGAGGCACCTACATAGCTCAAGGGGGTAAGGTTGTTTATTGTATATGTCATAGTCTTTATAACTAACTAAGGTACCTAGTAATCTAACCTAGGCTTCTAAGCTAACTATTCTAGGGTGTGTGTGATCAGGTATTCTGCTTCTAAGTTGTTTTACTTAGAGTTTATAGTTGATCTACCTAGTGGTGGTTGTCACGATTGAAGTTTTTTAATTTTAGTATTTATTAATCAGTCATTGTGAAAATGAAGGTCTTCATTTAATTATTTTTTTGATGTATTGATTAATCAGTCATTGTGAAAATGAAGGTCTTCTAACTTTAATTTTTAGTTATTGGTTTTCTATCATAGATTGATATTTTCCATTGATTCTCCCTCTAAGTTTGACTTCTAGTGTATGGTTTCTTGTTATATGTTGCATTTATATGCCAAGAAAAATATCATTTAAGTCTTTATATTTATACTTTTTGTAGTTAAGTCTCATTCACGTGCTTGTTTTTTAAAACTTTCATATATGTGAAAAAGATAATTTCATAACATATTTTGTCACACAAAGATACTATTTAACATACGAGTGAATCTTATGGAAGTAAATATGTGAAAATAAAATTTTTTAAGATTTTAATACTTGGGAGTTAAGCTTATACATCACATGTTCCTAAAAGAGAAATGTTTATTTTTGGGCCAAAACCCTTAAAACATATACAAGACTCGTATAAGTTAGTTATTTAGGAGAATTTATAAAGTCATGTAACTTTGGTGCGGGATCTATACAAATGATAAGCTCATGAGAGAATATTTCTTTTACTTAAGGTTAAAAGAGTGCCTTAAACTTACTTCATTTAAACAAAGATTATGTTTAGACTTGTTTTACTTAGGGACTCTTCTTGAATATTTAGATTTTCGAAAATGACCACGTATTTTCTTTTAAAGGATTCTAGTTTACTTAATGTTTTGTTATTATTAAAAAATGTTTTGTTTTAAAGGAAAATTATTTATTTTTGTATAAGTTTTTTTTCTTAAATTTTTGTCTTGGGTAGTTTAATTTTTAAAAAAGTTTTTTAAGTTTTTTTTTTTTTTTTTTTTTGTTGTCTTTTGAGAAGTTTTAAATTTTTTTATGTTTTAGTTCTACAAAAAAGTTTTATTATGTTTTTTTTAAATAGGTTTTGAATGTTTAAAGTTTTAGAAGGGTTAATTTTTAAAGGATTTTATTTTGAAAAGGGTTTTATTAAGTTTTATAAAAAGGGTGTTCTATTATGTTTTAAATTGTTTTAAAAGGTTCTCATTATTTTTAATTTTAAAAATGTTTTCTTATTTTTCTATTTTTCTATTGTTTATCTAGAATTTCATTTTTACTTCTAAAATCTTAGGCTTAAAAATAAAAAGGTTATGAAGATATTAAAGACTAGAGCACACATAAACTTATTTCATTCTCCTTTCTTTTAGAGCTCGATTTAAACTTATATAAATTTCATAAGTTAAGTCAATTTGGAGCACATTTAAATTTATATAAGTCTTTATAATGTTATATCATTTAGAGAACCTTTTAAAATTGAATACCTATTGTTTAAATATCTAGTGTTCTCCGTTAAATCCAAAAAACCATAACTTTCTTGCATAGACATAATCTCTAGCATAACAATTTACATAAAATGCTTAAAATTACAAGTTTGGGTATTTGGTATAGCAGACATAAAATCTCAAGCATGGATATTTAAGTACAGAGGTTATAAAATCTTAAACATGGATATTTAGCATGGAAATAAACTACCACATGATGATTTTATACTTGCATGGATCATATTCACATTCACATGACTTTTATGAATACTAACATATGCCACATGGAATAAACCTAAGCAACATAGATTTGCATGAAATGAACCTAAGTCACATAGATTGCATGAAAGAAACCTAAACCATATAGATTTGCATGAATAATACATAGACCACATGAATTTGCATGAAAGAAACCCAAAAAAAAAAGGTTTGCTTTAAGAAAACCTAAACCACATGGATTTACATGGAAAAAACCAAAACCACATAAATTTACGTGAAAAAAACCTAAAACACATAGATTTGCGTGAAAATAAACTAAATTACATGAATTTACATGAAGAAAACCTAAACAACATATATTTGCATTTAAGAAATTTAAAACATATAAATTTGCATGAAAAACCTAAACAACATAGATTTGCATGAAAGAAACTTAAACCACCTGTATTTGCATGACAAAAAAAAAAAAAAAAAAATTAGATGGATTCTCTATTGCATGACACATATATATGACGATTGTGTAAGCATGAATGTCAAGATAAACAGCTTCGGAAGTAGATGTGTCTAATCGGACGTAACTCATAGATGACTATTTGATTTGGATGTGCCGAAGGGAGTGTTTTTTCCAGCGATGTGTAGAACGTGCAAGGGGATCTGTCACCAGGCAGTGATTGGCCATAGGTCGATTGGCAAAAAGTATCTTTTCGAAATAGATGTTGATAGAGTTGAGCCTTAGGTGGTTGGTGAACTTCATGTCGATTGAATCAATCCTCTAGCTTTATTATATGTGAATATCTATATAGATTACCAAAAAAGTCCCCCTGAAAGGTCAATGAACAGGTGACTAATATGCACTTTTGTAAATATGGGACCTATTTCTATAAATAATGTTACACTCCCGTCCTTCTTCTTATCGCTAACAGTGTCTCTCCATATATCGTAATCAGAAGGTTCACAAATTGTGGTTGAATTACCACCCAACAATTGTGATGGGCTCTCCTCCAGCCTCAGGATGACGTCCTACAAAAATATGATTAATAAAAGTTAGATACTAAGTTTGATGGTTATTTGAATTTTATACTAATTGGTCTTGTGAAATTACTTGGGTCATCTGAGATTTAATGTCTACGCATGACTGATTCAACTACCACCTGTGAGCGCACTCGTGTAATTCCACAGTGGATTGCTCCCTTTTTTTCTCCAAAGTCTTTCATTGTACTGAAAGACTTAGCATACATTTAGGCCCCATTTGGTTGGCGTTTTCTCGCGCGGCACGACAAATCACCGTGAATTTACGCGCGTTGCACCCCTAGGGAGCGCAACTTGGCGGCAACGCACCGCAAAGTTGGGTGAAAGCGGGCCGCGAGATAAACCCCGCGACCCCAATTTTGACGCAGCTTTTTCCCTTGGCTATCCCTCGTTCGTCTGCACTCCCGAACTCCTGCTCTCCTTTCCGCCCTAGAATTTCTCTCACGAGCGTTGTGCGCCTTTCATTGCTGAGTGCGATTCTTTGAAGGTAAAGCCCTTCTTCTTCATCATTTGAGTTAGTGATTATGTCTTCTCTTCTTCCAGGTAAATGGTTACACGTGAAAGAAATTTCTGCTCTCTTCTCCCCTGCCCTAATCTATCTTCTTCCTGCGGATGAAGCTCGCTTCTCCACTGTATTCCCGTTTTTTATCCGCGTTTTTGGGAAGGTCCTGTAATCGGATCTGTCTGCTCTTTGGAATTGCATCTTTTGATGTTCGATTTGTTTTGTGCATGGTTTCATCTCACTTGATTCTTTCTGTAAGAGATGTTTTTTTACTTTTACAAGCTTTACATACATGCCACTCAGGGAAGTACTGAGCAAGTTTTTTTTTTGGGTTTGGTTTGTTTGGGTGGTATTCAAGAGCCAAACAGTCTTGAGCCACGGGAGGACCTCAGTGAAAATTGCTCCCCTGAGGCTGATTCGTGTGGAAGTACTGAGCAAGTTTTTTTTGTTAGAATTGCTGCAATTACCAATTGGCTTCGGTTTGTTTGGAGCATTGATCACAGAAAAATATGTTAAGAAATTCATGCCTATTTTTGATGAAATTGCACTTTAAAGAAATGTATTTTCTTTATTTTATTGCAGGAATGAAGATTTATTGGTGATAGAAGCAAAATGCATGAAATGGAGCAAATTTGGATCAAAAAGGAGGAAATTCATGTAAATATAACTACTTCGCAGACGGCGACATCGAGGCCGCCGACGGCGAGATTGTGAGGAGAAATTTCTGAAGGAATTATAACTACCTCGCCGACAGCGAGCCCGAGCCTGCCGACAGCGAGATCGCGCGGTTTGAAGACCTTCTAGAAGCCCCGCCGACGGCGAGGTCGTTTCCCGCCGACGGCGAGCTAGTTCAAAATGCTTATACATTGAACCTGAACACTTTTTGAAGAGGTGTTTAAGTACCCCTTGGACCTTTGCCTACCTCTATAAATAGAGGCCGAATTCTAGAGTGTGTGAGTGTCTTTTAAGTCTTTTGTGTGTTCATTTCTAATGTCTTGAGTGTAAGATTAAGTGAGTTTAGTGAGTTCATTAGTTTAATTGAGTGCTGTTTAGTTGCTGTACTAGAAGGAAAAGTCAAAAGAACTTCGAGGATACGCTGGGAGGAAATTAAGATAAGTATCTTTGTTTATTGTTTTTAACTTTAAATGAAATCCATGCTTTGTTTTATTCTCATGCATTCTGAGTAGTTTTCTTAGTCTTTCTCCTTGTTTATGAAAATTATGCGGATCGATGAAATTAAATAAAAGCATCTAATATAGTATAATAAATTGTGATAATTTTTACTTAAAATTTAATTTACTTTCAATTTGGCTAATTGAGTAGTTAAAATATGTTGAATTATCAACTATAGTAAAAATTACATCTAATATTCAGGGAAGTCAAAAGTCTTGGAAGGCGGGTGCAAATAAATAGGGAAATATTAATTAACGGGCGTAGAATTAGATATTTTAGTGTGATAGACTAAAATACTCAATTCGATCCTACTGTTTGAGAGCTGAAGTGTAGATGTTAGCCCTCAGGTGAGGGGAACGTGTGAGCTCTGAAGTGGCAGCCGGTATCCTCCAGGTCTAGCCGCAGATTCAGTAATCAAACATATGATTAGTCAATGTTCTTTGCACCTGGACCAAAGGGTAAAGAATAGAAATGCTCCTATTTGTCACAATACAATTAAAAAAATTCTATTTAAATTCATCAGTTTACTTAATTTTCTAAAAACAAGGAGAATGATACTTTTTCTGAATTAATTAAATCAACTTATTTCAAGCATTAGTTTACTTTAGTTTATTATAGTTATTTAGAATTTCTATTCACTTTATTACTAAGTAATTGCTTTAAATTTAGCTGATAATATTTACGTTAAAAACTTCCCTGTGGGATCGATAACCGAGACTCCACTAGAGCCTCGTATTACTTGATACGATACGTATACTTGCGTAGAATCCACATTATAAATTAAATCATACAATTATATTTAAAGCGGGATCAAGTTTTTGGTGCCGATACTATTAACTTAAATTACATACATATAAAAAGTGGGTCAAGTTTTTGGCGCCGTTGCCGGGGAAGTAAAGAAATTATTTACTAAAGTAACGGACTAATCTAAAATCTATTTTAAAATTGTATGCAAAAATTTGGAAATGAAAATTTAATACCTTACGATTCAGAATTAGAGCGTACTATTAAAAGAATTAGAAAACAAAAAATAGAAATTATAAATTTAACACAAATGGAAAATATACCTGAAAATCAAAATATCAATCAACCAAGACCATTACGAGATTATGCCAACCCTACATTAGATGAAATTCATTTAACTATTCAAAACCCCGATGTAGCTGCTAATTCATTCGAACTTAAACCTGCAATTATCCAAATGGTACAAAACAATCAATTTAGTGGTTCACCTACTGAAGATCCTAATTTACATCTTGCTAGTTTTTTAGAACTATGTGCTACTTTCAAATATGAAGGAGTATCTAACGATGCTATCAGAGTTGGACTTTTTCCTTTTTCTTTAAGGGATAAGGCTAAAATGTGGTTAAATTCCTTAGCACCTGGATCTATTAAAACTTGGGGAGAATTATCACAAAAATTTCTATCCAAATATTTTCCACCATCTAAAGCTGCTAAGCTTAGAAATGATATAACTTCTTTTAGTCGATTTGATGGAGAGTCAATATATGAATCTTGGGAGAGATTTAAAGAACTTCTTAGGAAATGCCCACATCATGCGTTACCGGATTGGTTAATTATCCAAACTTTTTATAATGGATTAGTAGGATCTTTAAGATCAATCATCGATGCTTCGTTATCGGAGGATCATTAATGTCAAAACTATTTGATGAAGCCTATGCACTAATCGAAGAAATGGCAACAAATAATTTTCAATAGCTCGTCGATAGAATGAATCCTAAAAAAATAGCTAGTATTCATGAAAATGATGCAATATCTATATTGGCTTCACAAATTGCTGCTATATCTAAAAAATTAGATCATTTTGGAACGAATTACTCTCCAACTATAACAGAAGAAAATTCATCTGGACAACTTATATAATCCCAATCACAATATGAAACAATTAATGCAATTAACAATAGAACTAATAATCCTTACGCAAATTATTATAATCCTCGATGGAAAAATCATCCTAATTTTAATTGGAATAATAATACAACTAATCAACCATGGATGAATAATATGAAACAACAATTAGGAAACCCATCTAATCAAGGAAATCCTAATTATAAACCTAATTATCCACCTGGATTTAATAATAATAACCCACAATTTAAAGAAAAAGAAATTATTGATAAAAGAATTAATAATAAATATGGGTCAACATTTACAAAATCAAGGAAATCAACTACAAATACAAGGAAATCAATTACAAAATCAAGGGACAGCTATCAAAAATATTGAAAATCAACTTGGACATATTGCTACTGCACTTAATAATAGAATACCTGGAACATTTCCTAGTAATGTAGAAATAAATCCCAAAGACAAAGAAAATGAACAAATTAAAGCGATACAATTATGAAGTGGAAAAGAATTAGAACCTCGAATTCAGAAAGAACTTGAAACTCAAAAAGAGGAAGTGGAAATTGAAAAGGAAAAGAATCAACAAGATCAAAACTTAGAAAATCCTTTAATACCTATGAAAATTTCTGTTGAAAAACCTCTACCACCATTTCCTCAACGACTAATTCAACATAAAAAAGACAAACAATTTGCTAAATTCCTTGAAATTTTGAAGAAATTAACGATAAATATTCCTTTCGTAGAAGCTTTAGAACAGATGCCAAACTATGTAAAATTCATGAAAGATATTTTAAATAAAAAAAGAAAATTTACTAATAATGAAATGGTTGCACTTAGTGAAGAGTGTAGTGCTATTATTCAGAAAAAACTTCCTGAAAAATTAAAAGATCCTGGTAGTTTCACTATACACTGCGCTATTGGAGAAAAATTCTATGGAAAAGCTTTGTGTGACTTAGGAGCAAGCATCAATCTAATGCCTCTATCAATTTTTAAGAGATTAGGATTGGGAGAAATTTCACCTACTTCAGTAACTCTTCGGTTAATCGACCGTTCGTTACATATCCTAAGGGAGTTATTGAAGATGTATTAGTTAAAGTGGATAAATTTTTCTTCCCTGTAGATTTTATTATTCTAGATATGGAAGAAGATAAAGAAATTCCTATCATTTTAGGAAGACCATTTTTAGCCACTTGGAAAAGCTATGATTGATGTTCGGAAAGGAGAATTAACTATGAGAGTAAATGACCAAAAAGTAACTTTTAATATTGCTTAAATCAATGAAATATCTCGCTGCTAGAAAAAGATGATGAGTGTTTTCGAATGGAAGTACTTGATCATTTACAAAAAGAACATTTTAAGGAATATTATGAAGAAAAATTAGAAAAATAAAATACTGAATTAATTGAAAAATCTGAGATAAATGAATAATTAGATTATATTCAAGAAAAATTTGAATTTTTGGATAACATAGAAAATACTGAAAAAAATATAGTTCCATCAATTATTAAACCTCCTGAACTTGAGTTAAAAATGTTACCTAATCATTTAAAATATGCTTACTTAGGTAATTCTTCAACTCTACCGGTTATTATTTCATCCGAATTAAATGAATCTCAAGAACAAAAACTTTTAGATACATTAAAAAAATATAAGAAAATTTTTTGTTGGACTTTAAGCAGATATTAAAGGAATTAGTCCTTCAATCTGTATGCACGTAATTATTTTAGATAATGAACATAAACCTAAAGCCGATCCACAAAGGAGATTAAACCCGATAATGAAAGAAGTAGTTAAGAAAGAAATTTTAAAATGGTTAGATAATGGTATTATATATCCTATTTACGACGATGCTTAGGTAAGCCCAATTCATCGTGTACCTAAAAAAGGAGGGGTGACTGTCAAAACTAATGAAAATAGTGAACTTATTCCTATAAGACAAGTTAATGGATGGCGAATATGTATTGATTATAAAAAATTAAATACAGCCACTAGAAAAGATCACTTCCCTTTACCATTTCTAGACTAGATGTTAGATAAATTAGCCAGACATAAATTTTTTTGTTTCTTAGATGGATATACCAGTTATCATCAAATACAAATTGCTCCTGAGGATTAAGATAAAACTACATTTACTAGTCCTTATGGAACTTTCGCTTTTCGAAGAATGCCTTTTGGATTATGTAATGCACTCGCAACATTCCAAAGATGTATGATGTCTATATTTAGTAAATTAATTGATAATAGAATAGAAGTATTTATTGATGATTTCTCTGTATTTGGAACAACATTTGACACATGCCTAAATCATCTTGAAAAAGTATTTGAAGTATGTGAGAAAATTAATTTAGTTCTTAATTTGGAGAAATGTCAATTTATGGTTACATGCGGCATTGTATTAGAGCATAAAATTTCGGAAAAAGGCATGGAAGTAGACCCTGCAAAAATTCAAGTAATAGCTAAATTACCACCTCCAACTACGGTAAAAGGGGTAAGAAGTTTTCTTGGACATGCTGGATTTTACAGGCGTTACATTAAAGATTTTTCAAAAATAACTAAACCTCTATGCCAACTTCTTGAAAAGGACAAGAAATTTGAATTTACAACTGAATGCCTAAATGCTTTTGAATTATTAAAAGATAAATTAATTACAAGATCTATAATAGTTTCACCTAACTGGGAGAAACCATTTGAGCTTATGTGTGATGCTAGTGATTATGGGCTTATAGGAGCAGTTCTTGGGCAAAAATATGATAAAATTTTCAAAGTTATATACTATGCTAGTAAAACTCTAAATGATGTTGAAATAAATTATACAGTTACTGGAAGAGAATTATTAGCTGTTGTATATGCTTTTAATAAATTTCGGCATTATATAATAGGAACTAAATGCATTGTGCATACTGATCATTCTGCTATAAAATATTTAATGCAAAAGAAAGATTCTAAACCAAGACTAATCAGATGGATATTATTAATGCAAGAATTTGATTTTGAGATAGTTAACAAAAAGAGAACTGATAATCAAATTGCTGATCATTTATCAAGATTAGAAAATCATGAATTATCTAATATTGATAATGAAATTTTAGATAGTTTTCCTGATGAACAACTTTATAATATTAATGAGTTGAAAATACCTTGGTATGCTGATATAGTAAATTATATTGTAAGTGACATTTTACCACCTATATTAACTTTGCAACAACAAAAAAAAATCATTCACGATACTAAATCATATTTTTGGGATGAACCATACTTATATAAGCAATGCAAGGATCTAATTATTAGAAGATGCGTGCCTTATGAGGAAATTGAACCAATTATTAAAAAATGTCATGATTCTGATTTTGGAGGAAATTTTGGGACAGATAAAACTGCATATAAAATTCTACAATAAAAACTTGACCCACTTTTTATATGTATGTAATTTAAGTTAATAGTATCGGCACCAAAAACTTGATCCCGCTTTAAATATAGTTGTATGATTTAATTTATAATGTGGATTCTACGCAAGTATACGTATCGTATCAAGTAATACAGGGCTCTAGTGGAGTCCTGGTTATCGATCCCATAGAGAAGTTTTTAATATAAATATTATCAGCTAAATTTAAAGCAATTACTTACTAATAAAGTGAACATAAATTCTAAATAACTATAATAACCTAAAGTAAACTAATGCTTGAAATAAGTTGATTTAATTAATTCAGAAAAAGTATCATTCTCCTTGTTTTTAGAAAATTAAGTGAACTGATGAATTTAAATAGAACTTTTTTAATTGTATTGTGACAAATAGGAGCATTCCTATTCTTTACCCTTTGGTCCAGGTGCAAAGAACATTGACTAATCCTATGTTTGATTACTGAATCTGCGGCTAGGCTGGGAGGATACCTGCTCGCCACTTCGAAGCTCCCATGTTCCCTCACTCGAGGGCTAACATCTACACTTCAGCTCTAAAACGAAGGATCGAATTGAGTATTTTAGTCCGTCACACTAAAATATCCAATTCTACGCCCGATTAATTAATATTTCCCTATTTATTTGCACCCGCTTTCCAAGGCTTTTGACTTCCCTGAATATTAGATGTAATTTTTACTATAGTTGATAATTCAACATATTTTAACTACTCAATTGGCCAGATTAAAAGTAAATTAAGTTTTAAGTAAAAATTATCATAATTTATTATACTATATTAGATGCTTTTATTTAATTTCATCGATCCGCATAATTTTCATAAACAAGAAGAAAGACTAAGAAAACTACTCAGAATGCATGGGAATAAAACAAAGCATGGATTTCATTTAAAGTTAAAAACAATAAATAAAGATACTTATCTTAATTTCCTCCCCAAGCAGACTCCTTGAAATTCCTTTGACTTTTCCTTCTAGTACAGCAACTAAACAACACTCAATTAAACTAATGAACTCACTAAACTCACTTAATGTTATACTCAAGACACTCACACACTCTAGAATTCGGCCTCTATTTATAGAGGTAGGCAAAGGTCCAAGAGGTGCTTAAACACCTCTTCAAAAAGTGTCCAGGTTCAATGTATAATCATTTTAAACTAGCTCGCCGTCGGCGGGAAACGACCTCGCCGTCAGCGGGGCTTCTAGAAGGTCTTCAAACCGCGCGATCTCACTGTCAGCGGGCTTGGGCTCGCTGTCGGTGAGGTAGTTATAATTCCTTCAGAAATTTCTCCTCACAAACTCGCCGTCGGCGGCCTCGATCTCGCCTTCGGCGAAGTAGTTATATTTGGATGAATTTCCTCCTTTTTGATCCAAATTTGCTCCATTTCAAGCATTTTGCTTCTATCACCAATAAATCTTCATTCCTGCAATAAAATAAAGAAAATACCTTTCTTTAAAGTGCAATTTCATCAAAAATAGGCATGAATTTCTTAACATATTTTTCTGTGATCAGGCATGAATCAATTTTAAACTATATTTGATCCTAGATTTATATCCAAATGATTCTGTTACAATATATTCAAATGGTTCTGTTACAATATATGTAAACATCTCATTCATGTAGTATTTTGAATGAATATTTTGAAACTTCCCTATTATAGCATTGATATCATGATAAGAACTGGATAGTAGTTGTAACGGTTAAGGTGCAACAATGGAGTAGGAAGGCCAAGTAAATTGCAGTATAGTTGTAGCAGGCCTTTCTTCTACGTTGGGGGTTGTCCATCTGTTCCAGCTTCAGGCGGTTTGGTTGATTGCAGTTTGGTGTTGTGTCGTAGGTGTATGTTTGGTTGAATGCAATTAAATGCATTAAATAACTTCTATCAGAACTCTCAATTACACTCCATTTTACGGGAGACCATTTTAGATCAATTTTGATTAATTAGATAAATTAATGATTTTGTTGCTTGTTGATGTGTTATGGTGAAGTTTTACCTGTGAGATAGTTCTAGTTGTAATCAGCATGCATTAGCAAGTCCTTTATTTTTTTATTTAAGTTGTGATCTCTCTTATAATTATTATGATTTACTATTATGACATGAAGGAGTCAATGCTACTTTAGCATCCAACCGGATTATCTGCAGGAAAAAAGGCATTCGAGAAATCTACAATCTGCTACTTTTGAAAACAATAGCATTATTTAAAATATTTTTGAAAAAATGGATTTTTATTTTGCCATGACAATTTCCTTTTCAGTTTCTCTAACTTTTTGGATATGAAGTTCTTTAATAATTCCATCATAAGAACTAATATTTTCAATTCCATCATAAGCACTAGTATTTTCATAAGAAACTGGATATGAAGTTCATATCTTTTTGGATATGAATTAGTTAAATGATTCGAATAGTGATGGATAGACTAATGGATTGTTGCTTGGTTTGGTTGATGGACTAATGGATTACTTTCAGTAACATATACTTTGGGTTATTAATTGATTGCTTTGTTTCAGTTATTGGCTGTTACTTTAAGTTACATCTACTTTGAATTATTGGCTAATTGCTTTCTTTGGGTGAGGAACACTTCAGTCGATTCTAAAAGGAGAAAGGAGTGAGTGTGTTTTTGTTGGGCCGGTTGAGGAAGGTTCCGATTATAAGATCATCAAAGATTGATCGGGCAAGAGTTGACTTCTCATTGTAAAAAGGCCTACAATATAAGCTTTTAGAAATATCCTATGAAAAGTTAAAATTGTTTGGACTAACAGACAAGTTCTGAAAGGCTTTACAGGTGTTCTTTTTCTAGCATCAATCCTATTAGGAAATCAATCTTCTCCTCTTATTTCACTGCTTGGCTTGCTTGTGCGTGGCCCTCGCTTGGTCCTTCAAGTACATAGATCCCCTTGCATGTATAGGCGTTCTTTGCCTTTGATATTATAAACTCTTTCTGAGTTGCTCCATGGGTTCAACTTCCTGCATGTGGCTTTTTGGTCTCTTTTGCAATTATCATTCTACCTATATTTGCCATGATTGCAATTGGTTTTGGGGTGCTACGTCTCAGTTATTGATTGATTACTCTAGCAATATTACCTCAGTGGTGTGTATGAAAAGCATGTGCTTACATATTGAAGGTGATGTTTTATTAGGTGTTTCAATACTTGCCTGCTATGGTATATAGTTCTTATACATGTATGACACTTTCTACTACTTTTGAAAATTTGAGGCATATAAATGGCATATATGAGGCTTTTTCCATATATCGGGCATGTGTGAGGCATATGTTGAGGCTTTAACCATACATAAGGCATATGTTGAGGCATATGTCGAGGCATATACTTAGGGGTATATTGAGGCGTTATCCATATATGAGGCATACATGAGGCATATATGAGGACGACCCACTGAAAGTAATTCATTTCTTTGGAACACATGTTATAGGAAAGTTGGTATATGGAGTTCTTGTTGGTTGGAAATGGTATCTCCTTATATTCTGTAACATCTGGTGTAATTGGTGTGTAACCTTAGGTAAACTGGAGTTGAGTGTTTCTGTTACTTTGAAATGTTATGTACATGTTATCTATTACAACAATAAAGAAATATCATTTCTTTCCCGTGGATGTAGGTCAGTTTGACCGAACCACGTAAATTGTTCTCTTTTTCTGGGCTTACTGTATTATTTGGTTAATTGCAATTTATATCTGTCAATGCTAGTATGAGTAAAGATATAAATAATATTTGTCTTATTCATAGTATGGCTAATAAGAATAAAGAAGTTGCTACTCCTGCACTTTGGGAGAAGGATATAAAAATAATTTTCTATGATCTATGCATAACGGAAGTCGAAAAGGAGAATATGCCAAATTCTTTTTTCAACAAAGAAGATTGGCAAAACGTTGTTACAAAGTTTAGGGAGGTCACGGGCAGGGATTATGACAGGCTCCAGCTAAAAAATAAATGGGACCAACTCAAGAAAGAGTGGAAACTTTGGAATGATTTAAAACAAGGATCGACTGGCTTGGGATGGGATCTGGTGAATCTAACAATTGCTGCTTCAGAAGTATGGTTGACTGAAAGGCTTGCGGTAAGATATTATTCAATTAATATTTGTAATGTTAGTCAGTTTTATTTTTTGGCCTTCTAATAAGATTTCATTATATTTTACAGATTTTTCCTGCGGCGAAGAAGTTCAAATTGGCTGGGATAGAACCAGAATTGGAGGACAAGCTCGATAGGATGTTTAGTGGGGTGGTAGCTACAGAGAAATATGCAGCTGCCCCTAGCCAGACAACTTTTGAAGCAACCCCTGAACATGTGGTCGTGAAACTATTAAACTATTCAGCAGAGATCTGCATGTACGAGCAAACTGAAATCCAGTCAACAAACCGTACAAAGCGCCCCTAAAACAAAAGAAAGAGAAAGAGTGTTGCTGCATCTGTGAGAGACCAGCTCTCATACCTAGTGGACTCATCTAATGATGCCCCGCACAGAGTTCAAAAAAGCGACGTCCACGAGGTCATTAGGCTTCTTGAGGACCACCCAGACTTTATAGGGGATCGTGATCTTTTCTACTTTGTTGTCGACCTCTTCCGTGATTCTTTACATCGAGACTTCTTTACTGCATTAAGCAAAGCGCGACGATTAGAATACATACGCTATTATTATAACCGTCGCACCATTTGATTTTATATCGAACTACTTAAATTTATTGCATCTATTAGTACGGCTGACAGTCATGTATTTGTTTGGACGAGTTTTATTAGATTGAACTGATGTTTAAGTTTGTTTTTTCCAAATATAGTTCATTCATGTGCTTCTTTTAGTCCATTTATGATTTCTAAAGACCTTTATTTGGTTTAATTAAAAGGTACAGTTTATATCGTCATGGGCTCAGAGGAAGTCCGACGCCGACGGCGAAATGCAGCGGTAAATATACTGGTGTAATACTATAATACATACGTCGATTGTGAACCCTGTTACACATCCTCTCAGATTAGGGATAAATGGATGGGAGAAATGATTTCAGGACACCCAACGAGATTTCAAAACATCTTCCGCATGTCCCATGAAGTTTTCAGTGATATTTTAATAGATCTAACAACATCTCATGGATGTCACGGGTCTTCTCGGACAACAGTCCGTGAAGTATTAGGCATGACACTTTACATACTATCACAGAACGAGTCTATGCGGGGAGCTATGGAACGCTTCCAACACTCGACCGAAACAATAAGCATATATTTTTCAGTTGGTTTGAGTTCTCTTGTCAGTCTAGCAAAAGCCGTAATAAAACCAACTGATCCAACTTTTGCAAAGACGCCAGTAGAAATTTGCAACGATGACCGATATATGCCATATTTCAAGGTACACTTCTATACTGCAACCACATGTTAATTGATTGCATATTGAAATGATTTTTGTTGTTTCTAAAGGGTTGCATCAGCGCAATCGATGGAATGCACGTTCATGCTGTAGTGCCGGATAACGAGAAAGTTGCATTTATCGGCCGTTCTAGGAGGACAACTCAAAATATAATGGCTGTTTGTGATTTCAACAAGTGTTTTACATTTGCATTGGCTGGATGGGAGGGCAACACACATGATAGTAGGGTTTTTAAAATTGCAACGAGAAATCCGGAGTACAATTTTCCCCACCCACCACATGGTAAGGTCCTTTGTAATATAAAAAGTCGATATTTTTTTGTCACGTACCTTGCTAAGTTTCCTAGCATTACTGGAAAATATTATTTGGTGGATGCTGGCTACCCAATGCAGAGGTGGTACCTTAAACCCTATCCTGACACAAGGTATCATACTCCAAATTTCGAGAGGGCCAGTAATCGTATAAGAACTAGAAAAGAGTTGTTCAATAAAATACATTCATCCTTGTGAGGCATAATTGAGAGTACATTTGGAGTTGGAAGAAGAAATGGGTCATACTTAGAGATATGTCACCTTATCTGTTTCCCAAATAGGTGCAGATAGTGTTAGCAACTATGGCCTTACATAACTATATTAGGCGACATCTAACTCGAGCTGATGTTGATTTCGAGGGTGTCAATCTCAATGACGTGGTAGTTACAGTCAAAGGTTATGAAGACCGCATTGGTCAATCTCTGTCACGGGAGGAGAACGACAGTGCCCCAAGTTGCACGAAAGATGGGGAGGGTGCGAACGAAATGACAGCCCTTCGAGAAGAGATTACTAGCTCATTAGTTGGATAATGTTTCTTTGGAGCAGAATTATGTTGATGATTTTTAGGTTATTTTCTGTTTTGAAATGAAGATTTACATTCTGTTGAGCACTTTTCCTCACATTAACTGGTCTGTAAGAGTAATGTCTTTTTTTTCCTCTGGTTTGATGATTATTATTTTGTTTGAGCAGTTGGTAATCAAAGTAATTAAGTTCTATATTAGCTCGCATTCCGGGACGACATGCGTTCCAACATGTCGGCTACCTCTCGCCGAGTGCTATGTCATTGTGGCTTCCAAACATCTCTTTTCACATCACGACAGCCGCACAGCTTTCGCCGAAAGTTTTATTGCTGCCCTCGGACAATTCCAGAGCAATGCGGTTTCTTCCGATTGGCGAACAGTCTACCAGATTCTCAGGAGCTCGATGCTAGGGAGTAGACGGCTTCACCAGAAGAAGGTGTGACACGGGAGATACAGCAACTCAAAACTAAAGTGAACATTATTATCGTGTTAATTGTTGCTGTAATAGTCCTACAGTTTTTTTTCACTATACTGTTACTAGCATGTGCTTGAGATGACTCTATGTACATCTGCAGGACTTTATGACTTTTTGGGATATGCAATCGTTATCTTGATGTTTTTTGTTTTAAATCGGTGCAATTAGATGATTTAAAACTCAAAATTTTAATACTTTTAAAATATATAGATATATAAAAATATGTAGATATAAATCGATAAATATTTTTAAACACATATTTTCATACCTTTAAAATATATATATATATATATATATATATATATATATATATATATTAATCAATTAATTTCGTTTGAATAAATAAAACATAATTTTTAAACACTCCGTTACCGCTCTCTTTTCACCTTGTTACTATCGGTCATCTACACGACTTCGCGGCATAGCTTTATATATATTTCTTTTAAAATCAACTTAAATTGTATGATTATATATGTTTACAAAAATAAAATATTAATATTTATATGTTTGCATGCGTATAAGTAAACAAATTTAAACATACATGTATACATAAATAGCTTTAAATATATCAAGCTTCTAAATATCTTTAACCAACATAAATGTTCTAAATATTTCATTTTAGTAATTTGAACAATATATTTAACCACGAATGATGCTTAATTTATTAAAAATAAAATTTATATTTATTACTTTGAATAATTAAAACATAATTTTTTTTTTAAAAAATTGTATTTGCAAATCATGTATATCATATAAATAAGTTTTAATAAATATAAGCAGTTTGGTCATTTTTACAAAAAAGCTGTCAGTAGTTGTTTTCACACATTCGCAACCAAACAGATAATAGACACTTCCCGCAATTGTTTCCACGAACATTTCTTACAGAAGCAATAGCATTGCGCAAAGCTGCAACCCAACCAAACAGACCCATAATGTAAAATAAGATTTAAAACTGAAAATAAGCCTTTCAGCCTCCTCTTGTACTTCGTATGCAGATCATCCCACAAGTGTGCTTTGAGGCCATCATGCTCCAAAGTCAGATCAGTGATTTTACATATTCTAATCTCTGTTCTTCTTGTAATTAAGAGGTTCCCAAGTCCTAAGCTGGGCTGCGAACACATCTTCACCAAGCCATAAGGGACACCACACGTCTTTCATGTATCGTTGTACTGATCGTAAAGACTGCCGATGGCCTTGTGCTCAAAGTTCCTCCATATGTGTGTCTTCACCTCAGGGTGCTAGAACCACTATTATTGTAAATGAATAAGAAATGTTAGATTAATAAAAAAAATACATAAGTGATGATTATGTGATCGAGGTATACCTGAAACTTTTGAAATCACATGTCTGAACTACCATCAAGATCTCCATCAAGGATAAGTACTGCTGATATTACTTGCTTCGAGATAATGTTTCTAATGGAATGGATGGCTGTTTGGGGGGGGGGGGGGGGCGGGGGGTGGAATATGAAAATAACATAAGATTATTTTTCTATAAATTAAAAAACATAAAACTTTAAAATAAGTATTAAAAAAAAACACACGTGTTCCCTACAACCGAAGCTAATGATGGCTGCTTGTACTGCTCGAAATACACAACACATTAAAAGCAGTTAGGGGTGACGGTGCTGGTGTGGTAGTTACGACTGGTGGCACTGCTATTGTGGTCGTCGCAACTACTAGCATTGCTAGTGTGGTCGTTGTGACATGGTGGCGGTGCTGGTGTGGTAGTCACAACTGGTAGCGATGCTGTTGTGGTAGGAGTCGAGGTGGACACTTGCTAGGGAAAGTCAACCACAACTCTCACCTCCATTGTACCGCACCCATGACCTCGTTGACTAGTGGACTTCCGTAAGCCAACACGTCCCCCGACTGGAGGGAGGCCTCCTTCCTTTCTAAAGCCATCTGCAAGCTGGAAAGTAAAATCAATTAGTGCAACTATATACTACTAGAGCTGAAAATACAAAAGGAAGCAGTAAAAATAAAAGGCAATGATAAAGTGTATGCAATCAACAGAGTACTAAAACGGAAAACATAAAATGTATACATTAAATAAAAATGAAAACTGTAAAGTACAATCTACAAACCACTAAAATTAAAAACAAAAAAGTATACAGTTGGATTAACTTAAACATATTTGTTAACCTCCTCTGATGATTTACTTGAGGATGTAGTTAAAATTTCTTCGTCCAAAGCATCATAAGAATCATACTCATTGAAACACATTTCATTATGTTTGCCACTAAGAACCTATTGATTGAGCTTTTCATGGATTATATCAATATTCACTGTAGGTTTACCCTCTATGACTACTGCCCACTCAACTTTATCTCTTGTTCTATGGGGATATGAAAAATAAAATATCTAACTTGTTTTTTTTTGCTAAAATGAATATGTCAACAATAAAACATACCCTAAAAATCATTAAAACTTAAACTTAAACTGCAAAAACACAACTCGGCCTGAGAAAATTCTTTGAAGGAGGCAACTAATGGCTACTAACAAAGAGACTTTCAAGCATGTGCGGGAGAGAAAAAGGAGGAAATGAGGGTTTTCAGTACGTGTTTGCTGATGAAAACCCTTTCTAACGGTTTATACATGACCTTTTAGCTGTAATTTCTAAACAACATTATAACCGACATTTAAAGCTGTCAGCTATTTTCGCATGCTCAACGGTTAATGACTTAGGAAAAGCTGCTCCATTAATTACCAATGATGTTTGGCCATCAGTTTTTATTCAAGGTTGAATCAACAATTTATACGGTCGGTATGTCTAAATATGCCATCAGAAATAATTTTTGAGAAGAAGCGATAGCTTGAGCAGTTGTTTTGTAGAAAAAAATTAGCTCTCTGAAATATCGTTGTCATGCCATCGAAAAATAACACGTTATTTTTGAAATACCTAAATTCATCGGTTTTGCCATCAGTTATCCTCCAGTGTTGATGGAAAATGGTTGCAGGATTTTTTTTCATGTTATGCATATTTAATGCCTACCCTTTCCTTGTCACTATGCAATGTTATAAATGCACATAGTAATCGGCCTTAATTGTACCTTTGTTATTTATGCTTTAATAGATAATTGTTATTTGTTGAATTTATTTGTCAAACTCACTCTTTGATATTTATACATAACAGATTCTATTTCCCACCAACATGTCCGTCACCACCGGATCCAGAGTGTGACATTATTTGAAGTAATTTGCATCCACCCATCATCATTAAAATAAACAACTAATTAATAAGATATTTTATAATTTGAGTATCATAAGCTAACTTAATGTGTTTATTAAATAAATAAAAAAATATTTGTTTAGAATCGAGATCATAGCTCTCTTACATAAAATTTGTTCTTTGATACTTAAATTAACAAAAAATAAAAAAAATTCATTAAGTGGTTTTTAAAAAAAACTAGGCATGCCATGTGGCGTGGGAAGGTCATCAAGTGCAGTTGTAGGGTAGCATTGATTTTATTCCTTAGATCATGATAGAAGTGTCAATAGAAATCAGGCTAAAAAAACATTTGGTAGCTGGGAAATTAATTTTCATTTAAACGTGGATACGTGTCTTCAGGAAACTGCACGTTCAGTGGAATTAAATGCATCCATAGGCACATTTTTATTGTTTATATAGATTTTAGGGGTTAGACATGTAGAAAGATAGGAATTGAGGGGTATGTATGTAAAGCTTCCTTTTGAAAATTAAAATAGTATATTTTAGATGTGGTATGAAATTTTTTGATGGTATTAATCTAAAATAATAAAGTTGAGGTCTCAGAAAAATTTATATTTAAATCTAGTGGATTGTTTTCAAATGCCCAAACTAATGGTGTATTTGGGGCGGCAGTGTGTACCAGATCGTAGTCTTTTTGTTTGACAAATATGTGTTTTGCTTGCATTCTCAAAAGGCTACAGTTGAAAGCAGGATTTTCTCATCATACCTGATTACCTACAGTGGCTGCTGGATAGTTGTGATCTGACATTTTTAATATTTTTTTTTTATATATAATATGAATATGAGTTTCTTCTTTAATAACTTTACAACTACTACTTCAAATAATTGTAGCTACCTCCTCATACAGATCCTTACAAACAGTTACAAAAAAACTAAATAGCGCTTAGCTCATGGACATTTTGTTCGAGCGATTAAGGGAAAGGCTTCTCATTTTCAGGAAAAATTATTCTGCCCGAGGCAAATGATGGGGCGCCACATATCACGTGGCGCCAGTCCGGACGAAATAATTTTTTCATTTTCAGGACTCAATGCATACTACTGCCATCCCTTTGGTCTACAAAACTGGCATGAGTGTTGCATTTACTGTCATTTAAAGCAAGTACGATCAAGCAAGTGGTCATCAATTTCAACCAACATTTGAGCCGCTGGCCATTCAGAAATAAATGTTATTCTCCCTTTAAAAAAAAAATCGATGTATTAGCACTAATTACTAATTAGAAACATAATAAATAAATGAAGGCTAAGAGCTCATTTGCGCTATTTTTTGTAACAAATAATTCAGTGGCATCCATGCAGAATCACCTCTAAATTTGTTTTGTTGTTGTTGAAGGTCTTTTCTGAATGGCTATTTTTTGCTCCTCAGTTGTTAAAGGAACCTTCGTCCTTCTTGGTTACACATTCCCAAGGCTTTCATCTTGGTTCTTTTATTGCTTGCAACATCACCAAAAGATACTATTTACTTGCCCTACAGATCGTTCCATGTCAAATAATTTCTCTCAATGATGGTTTCTCTAAGTTCCCCTTCAGTGCAATTGCTTAGCTTTGCAGTCTTTAAATTTTTACTTCTACTGATTCATTAGCAATATAGGCTTGCTATTACCTTGCCATATTAACTGGTTTTCAAATTAATTACTACCATGACTTTTATGATCTCTGTGCATTAAATTAGGAAGAAATGATGCCTTCTGTCTGCTCATTATTGTTTCTCAAAACTTTTTGTTGGATTCTGAATGCTTTCCAGTTTTGGGTTTTTTTTTTTCTTTGAGTTATTGGAATTCAATACAACTAAGTGGGCTACTATTACATCAAGAAACATATTGTTGTATTACTGTTGCAGGAAAGTTGACAACTCCTAACCTGGTTTTCTCCTTTAGAAATAGTAGAAATCTAGCACTTGATCTAATTCATCTCAACGATGGATTTATCATCAAGTTTGGAATGAGCTTTGATTACCTCTAAGATAACCAACGATGAAAAAGAAAGTTGTTGGAAGTTCTCCTATTGTGACTATTATTGTTGTTGTTGCTCTTAAGATTAAAAATCCTCTTAAGAAAGCTAAAACTCGCCAAGTTATTGAAGTACTTGAAAGCCAAAACCTATTGAAATGGTGGATGAGAAATCAGTTGAAGTGTTGGGTGAAGTCTGCAATACCCCATTTGTATTTGATGTCAGTTCATCTTCCAAGACTACTACTTATTAAGAAAAACTCAATTAAGGAATAAGAATATAAGGCTTTGTAATGAGTGCATTCATACTGAAAAAGAAAAGATATTGACTGAGAAGAAGGATACACATGAAAATAAATTTGACTTACCAGAGACCTCTCCCTTCTTAGGAGGAAGTGTTACACTCGCTTTTTGTTGCAAAATAAAAAGAAGATGTGCATAGAATAGTTGACTAATCTCCACCTCTTTTTAAATATATGTATTATAGTAAGGAAAAAAAGAAACCTCAATATGTTCATCTGCATGGAATATTTCAAAGGGTAGCAGAAATGAAAATTGCATTATGATAGAAGTTCTGAAGTCAGTAAGAGGTGTGATTTCTCAAGAGGAGACAAATAAATCCTGGAATATGATAGATCCCCCAAGGAGGATGTTTAAGTACAAGGATAGTTTTTAGCATAAGTCAACAGAATATTCATTATCATAGATACTCTAAGCCTAGTGCCACTAATGGCATTATGTTTACTCAGTCCTAATGATTAAGGCAGATTTCTACTCATTTGGGCACTTCATTTTCTTCCAAGGTCTTTCCAAAAATTTTCAAGTGTTGAGGTTGAAAATAAGATGTGCTCGTTGGTAATAAGGTTACAATCAAAAGTTAATGTGTCATCTCCTCCTACAGATGATGTTGATTTAGAAACATCTTCTCAGTCTACTTCATCCATTCAAAGGAAGGTGTAATGACTTAAAGAAACCAAGGAAAATGAATCTAAGATTATAATGAAGTAAGTGTAAAAATAGTTAGGAATGTCATTATTGTTCATATCACTCAGGATAAGGATGAAAGTATGGAAGCAGGTGATGTCAGAAAAGTGGATATTGTTGAAGAACCCAAGTACCTTCCATTTGTTCCAAGGAATATTAGAGGTAGATCTATTGACAAAGTTCTAAGCAAGCTGGAGAATAGCATTAAACAACTCAAGGAAGAATATGAAGCCTTAGAAACTTCAAAGGCAACTGTCACTATTATGATGGTTGAGTTTAGAGCTTCTTTAATATAGTGACAAGATGAAGCTGATCTTCAAGACATTATGGTTAAGGATAGTGTTGCATCGAATATTGCCTGACATTTTATTAATCACTTAAGGAAGAGGGATAAAATAATAAAAATATTGGAGAAAAAGATGGTTGACATAATGAATGCTATTCATTTAAACTAAAACCCAATCTTGATATCAGTAACTACATATCGTTAAGAAGTTGTAGTTGAAAAAGGGCTACTATCTAATATTACTCAAAATCTATTTGATGAGCAAATACAAAGAGATTAGTAAATAGAAAACCTTGAGAAAAGGATTGACAAATTAATGCTTTCAATGCTACCTATCCTGAAGCAAACGTTAATGCAAGTACCATTGAATGTAGCATTGGAGAAATTATAGGTTACTTGTGAATTTGATAACCCAATGATAAAAGCAACTAAGGAGTAATCTTCAAGAAAAATGTAGATGCACCTTCTATCACTGGGTAAATTTAAATTCTCTTATTAAGCAGTAAGTAAAGGATGATATAGCTCAAACCGAAGGTGGCACATCAGTGCCTAAAGGACAACCTTACGAAACGAGTTAGATTTCATAAAATTCCCTTAAGGATTTGTACCACCAAACTATAAAGTTTTTGATGGAATTAAAAATCTAAGATGATGCTTAGCACAATTTCAAGTTAGTTGCTATAATACATCATGTGACGAAAAGTGTGCTTAATTTCCTTTATGTTTTGCACATGTTTATGGATGAAATTATACTTTAAAGTAAGGTATTTTTATGTTTTTCTTGCACGTGACACAGGTATTAGGAGTGGAGCAAAGTGGAGGTGACTTGGAGCTACGAAGGACACAGAAGACCAATGTCTTTACACCAGATTTCTTGGGCGCTTAGGCGCCAGTTCCAATATGGGAACCCGAGAGGCTGGCGTCTAAGTGCTAACCAGTGGGCGCCAAGGCGCTACTTCCTCGGCACCTTGTGCCAGATTTTTGGTGCCTAGAAGCCCATATGAAAATTTGCGGGCATAAATCCTGACGCCTGGACTCCACAAACTACCTTGGCAGTTTTCAGCAGTTGTTCCACACAAAGTTGGAGGTTATGCAATCTGATAAAGGGGTATATGGTGAAAGAGAATGAGTCCTCTTTTTATTCTTTGTTGTAGAAGAATATTGGATAGGATTTATTGAATGATTGATGAGGAATTTGATTTGAATTGTAAGGAGAGTGTTCAGATAGCAGCAAGGCAGTAGGAAATCCTTGGAGGACTATTCTCAAAGCTTTGTAAAGAGTGGAAAAGCTAAGTATTGTGTACTCTTGTACTTTTATTTATGTAAACACAATTATACAGTGGATTTACTTGGTTTCAAAGATGTTTTGTGGTGTTTTCTCAATGCTTTCTTAGTAGACTTTTTACCTTTCCCTTATGGTGATTAAAGTAAGTAATATAGGATTGAAGGAATGCTTTTAAAATTGTTTCTTAAAATCTTTAAATATGTTGATCTTCAAATCTTCATTTACTTTTCATTCTGGCCAAGTGATTAGTTAAAATGTTTTGTGACCCATAAGGACTCGGGAGAGCTATGGAAGAACATTTGGGTTTTTCACATTGAACAAGAGGGATTAAACCAGGTATAGTGTAGGGAGATATAAATGTTAGGAAAATAATTCTTGATGATTTTAAAATTGGGGTTTAAGCAATTTAAGCGAACTTCTTTATACACTCGGGAGATGGTAAAGAAGAGTGTTGCTTCTTTTTGTCACTAGCCTCATTTATAATCTGTAATTTTTCATTTCCTTCATTCCACTTAAATCATTGCAAGGAAGTGTAGCTTTCCAACTTGATTATCACCAATCCAACTATATTAAGTAGAATTTAGTTAGGAGTAAACCTTTAAGTATATTTTAATTCAGAAGGACTAGTTAACACAACTTCAAACTAATTTACTTCCAAGCTAAGAACAAATTTAGTAAGCTAGAACTTTTCCTAATTTAGTATGTTAGAAAAAATAGGCGAGAAATATTTTTGGAATTAAAAGTCACTTCTTTAATAACTTTGTCCAAAAGCTGATGTCAACTCCAATTTGGCGCTTGCTGAGCAAAATTATAAATCCACTTATTGAAATCAGAACGTTCTTTAAGGAAATATGTGTAGCTCATTTGAAAGTTGATGGAGTACAACAGCCAAAAATAAACATTACAATAATATTATGCAAGCTTAAAAGAATATTCTCACCTAGTTTCTTTGACTACATGGAGCATCTGTCGGTACATCTACCACATGAGGCATTACCTGGAGGTCCAGTACAGTATCCTTGGATGTATCCAATTGAGAAGTACGCAGTAACATTTGCACACTATTTAGTTACTACTTTGTAAATAATATTGCAATTTATGCTAAATAATAATTTATTTACAATTTTTTGAATAAACTAAAGCAAACTTTGAAAAGAATAAAACACACTAAACAGATCCATATGTGAGGCATATTTACTACAAAAGACCGTCACTTTCTACTTCTACTATTTAGTGCAAGAAGAATCCACGAAAGAATCATTTGGTGTGGTGCCTCTCTTGACACATTTTTTATAACAGTTTGGTGAAGCATCAGAGAAGTGCATATCACATTATCTAAATGATTAGAAACTTCGAGCAGTGACACTTTATGTTATTCTCAATTGCGATGAAGTTCAATCTTTTATTGAGTAAGACACTAAATTCTATTAATAATTATTTACTAATTAGGTGGAAATATGTGATGAACTAATTCATAAATTTTTTAATGCGGTAACAGTTTATTTGTAGATTCATTAAACTTAGTTGAAAATAATATCATAAGAAGTGAGATAGAGAATAATTTTCCATAACAGTTTACAACACACCAGTAGGGGTAATTGATCCCATCAGGTTTTATTTTACGCTTATTGACCTCACTTTTGTTGAGGTCTAGTGTTTCTTTAGAATAGCTTAGGTTCTAGCCATAGGACTTTCTTGGTGACTAACCCACTTTTTGATATGTTTACAATTTATGTTTATAGCAACGGCACCAAAAACTTGATTTCGCTTTAATATATTTAATTATATGATTGAATGTTTAATGTGGATTCTACGCAAGTATATGTATCGTATCAAGTAATACATGGCTCTAGTGGAGTCCTGGTTATCGATCCCACAGGGAAGTTTTTAACAGATTTGTTATCAGCTAAATTTAAAGGAATTACTTACTAATATAGTAAACGGAAATTTAAAGTAACTAAAGCAAACTAAAGTAAACTAATGCTTGAAATAAAGTTGATTTAAATAATTCAGAAAAAGTATCCTTCTCCTTATTTTTAGAAAATTAAGTGAATGATGATTTTAAATAGAATTCTTAAATTGTATTGTGACAAATAGGAGCATTCCTATTCTTTACCCTTTGGTCCAGGTGCAAAGAACATTGACTAATCCTATGTTTGATTACTGAATCTGCGGCTAGACTGGGAGGATACTGGCTGCCACTTCAGAGCTCCCACGTTCCCCTCACCTGAGGGCTAATATCTACACTTCAGCTCTCAAACAATAGGACCAAATTGAATATTTTAGTCTGTCACACTAAAATGTCCAATTCTACATCCGATAATTAATATTTCCCTATTTATTTACACCCTCCTTCCAAGGCTTTTGACTTCCCTGAATATTGGATGTAATTTTTACTATAGTTGATAATTCAACATATTTTAACAACTCAATTGGCCAGATTGAAAGTAAATTATGTTTTAAGTAAAAATTATCATAATTTATTTTAATATATTAGGTACTTCTATTTAATTTCATCAATTCGCATAATTTTCATAAACAAAGAGAAAGACTAAGAAAACTACTCAGAATGCATGGGAATAAAACAAATTTCATTTAAAGTTAACAACAAAAATAAACAAATATACTTATCTTAATTTCCTCCCCAAGCAGACTTCTTGAAGTTCCTTTGACTTCTCCTTCTAGTCCAACAAACTTCTAAATAACACTCAATTAAACTAAGAAACTCACTAATAATAAACAAACACACTCAGACTTACTAAAATAGATACACAAAAGACTCAAGAGACACAATAAGACACTAGAATTCGGCCTCTATTTATAGAGGTAGGCAAAGGTCCAAGGGGTGCTTAAACACCTCTTCAAAAAGTGTCCAGGTTCAAAGTATTTGCATTTTGAACTATCTCGCCGTCGGCGGGAAACGATCTCGCCGTCAGCGGGGCTTTTAGAAGGTCTTCAAACCGCGCGATCTCACTGTTGGCGGGCTCGGGTGTTGACCTCGTTTTTGATGAGGTCTTCTCTTCCCTCTTTAGTGCTTAGGATCTAGCCTTAGGCTCTTCCTTTGACTAATCTTAGAGGACTAGAATTGGGACCCATCCCTTAGAAATTTGAACCACTTCTTGCCTCCCTACAAACCCCACAAGCTTGATTGTAGACCCCTAATCACCTAGAGGGTTGAAATCAAATGAGAAGGTTTAAAGGATGAGTTCCCTATAGGACTCTTTGGCCTTAGGACCACCCTGGGTGGCTTGGTCTGGTGAGGGTTGACTTACACACTCACTATACTCACACTCTACACTCTCACACACACAATCCAAATCCTAAAACCACACCCATACCCAACTTGACTCTTTGACTCATGTAGGTAATTCATATGGATGGACCTTAACCCCTAAGCCCCTGGCTAAGAGGGTTAGGAACAACATAGTGAATGCCTCAAATGAGTCCCCTCATGGCTCATATAGGCTTAATATGACTTCATGGCTCAACCAAAGTGATTCCATTTTGCTCAAATTTGATCAATCTTCATTCTTCCAAAATTTCAATTTTTGGTCCCGGGGCCCCGGCCCCACCAAACCTACCAAATGCCCTTGGAACTACCCAAAATATGCAAAATCACCTAAATTACCCAAAATTCCCCAAAACCATTCCTAAACATTTCCCTCCACTCAAATTGATCATCCATAGCCAAAAATACCAAAAATTCTAAAAGTACCCCTCAATACCCTCCAAATACCCAAAATACCCCTCTTGACCCAAAAATCCAAAAACTCAGAAAATTCCCAAAAAATTCCAGAAAATCCCAAATATTCTCAATTTCATTTTATCCAACTACATCATGGTCCAATTTTGTCAATGTACCCCACTTTTACCAAAATCCCTAATTTAGCTCATTCTTAACCCAAGTGAACCCAATGTCAAACCAAACCTACCCAATTGACCCCAATTTTGGTCCAATTCAATTCTAAACTTCAATTAAATATCCACAATATCAATCTAGACCAAATCCAAGTCCAATTTGATTGACATTTGGGTCCAATTTCACTTTTGAGCTTAAGGCCCAATTTGGACCCATGACCCAAATTTAGCCGAAACCAAACCAATTCAACTCCAATTAACCCCAAACCTTTTTTAAACCTTCCCTAACATCCCCATAAACAAAATAATAACATGATTTGCCCAAAATTTGGACCCAAACCCTACTCAAATTCAACCCAAAACCAAAAAGCCCAATTTTGACCTAAATCCAAACCTAACCCAAATAAGCCCAAATCCCAAAACCAAAACCCAACCAAAGTTGAAACCTCTTTGAAACACTCCCATAAACATTTCACAATATTAATTTTACATCAATTTAAACAATTGCCCAACATTGGCCCAAATTAGCCCAATTTGACCTACATTGGCACATTTACCAAATCAACCCAAATTCAACCCAATTCAAACCCAAACCACCTCAAATTCATCTCAAATCACTCATGAAATATCCCTAAACCAAACCCAACAATTATTTGGCCCAAACTTCTACAAAATTACCATCCATGAATTCATTCTTAAACCTAAAAGCTCATCCCCTTAAGCCTTCTTAAAAGCCCATCAAAAATGATTTCAAAAGGCCTAAAATTCATCTCAAAGCCCACATGACAATCCTCTATCATCATCCATTTGATAAAACCATCTCCTAAGTTCTAAATCCATGATAAAATAATTCCAAATCAAGCCATATGCCAAATCCCATCAAATCACCCTAAATTACCAAAATTGCTAAAACCCTTTTTCATGTAAATGACCAAGCCTTGTCCTAAGCCACATGGAGCCATGATCAAGACATTTACAAGCCATATGAAGCCATGGAAGGTTTGACATGTGACCAAGCCATTAATGGCAAAAGGAGGGCCCCCTTTCCTAATCCTTCATTAAGCCTTTTTAACCATAACTATGTCACACACTAAACCATGCTTAGCCACCTCACCATGGATGGAGACTTCACCACCCCTTCTAAGCTGACCTAAATGATTCCCTCAGCTCAAAATCAGGTCTTGGGGAGGTGCACCAAGCCTATTTCCATGGATTGACCAAACCAAGCCCAAAATACACTCTTCCCAATTCCATTCCAAGCCATCCTCTTTACACATGGCAAAGCTCAATTGCCTGCACAAACCTCCAGCCCTGACCTACCTTGACCTAAGGGTGACCCATGCCTGCCGGCCAGCCGCCTGGATCGCTGGAAAACACCATGGCCGAGACCTTGGGAGGAGCCAAACTTTTTAATTCTGCCTTGCTGAGTTGTCCCAGCCCTATTGAACACCATGGCTGTTCTTCTCTTGCATGGAGCAGCTGATCCCAAGCCTTAAATCCCCCTGCGAGGCCCTCCACCCTCTCCTATTTAAACACCACCTCCTCTCGGCCATGAGAGGTGCTGAAACAAACCTTAAGAAAACTCTGCAAAAATGGTTCCAGACTACTCCCCACACATAGAGAACTTGATCCCCACTGAAATCCTCCTGCCATTTCCTCTATGTGAGCTCAATTTCAGAGTTGAAATCCAAGCCCAAAACCAGGACACTTCTCCACAGTGAGCCAATCCCCAAATTGATTGGTCCTACATCTTCACCAGACCAAGAGAAGAAGTTTACCAGCAAAAGCCCCCTCTCCAGGCCAGCCATTGTTTCCAGCCTCCAAGCCTTGTGATCGGGATTGGTCGAAATCATACCTAGAAAATTCACCAGGCCAAAGGACTTCATCTAGAGCTTGCTTGGACCCAATCGAACGTGACACAACTCTCAGATCAAAGCTTCACTTCTCTGAGCAAAGGTATGGACTCACTCTTCATCCCGAGCTTCCAGAGATTCTCAATTTAGTTTGGGTCAATTTCAATACATGTTTATCAGTATGGATGTGTTCGTCTCTTCAAGACGAATCCATAGAGCATAAGAACTCGAAAATCCATTGAGAATCGAGTGAGAAATTAGGGTTAGAAGGTTGAAGGTCACGAGTTCACACCAGTCGTAGACGATGACCAGGAGCCGTCGGATCGCGTGTGTATCGAGTGGACGACCAGGATCGCGCCGGACAGAGTAATGGGACATGAACCGCGGGCCCCTGGAGCGCTGAGTCGGATGGCGGCGCCGAATCAGGAGACGACGCATGGCCTTTCGGAGCTGCCGAGGATGGCGTGGCGCCGCGTGGATAAGTAGGAAATTAGGGCTATTTTCTATTTATTTAATTACCAGAACTTTGAAAATTCATAACTTTGTGTAGAAAAATCCTAAAAATAAAATAAAAATATCCTCTTACTCAGTGAACAGAGGAGAATAATGTGGAAAAGAAATTATATAATTTCATTAAGTATTTTATTTTTAATTATTTATATACTCTCTGCACTATTTCAATTCTCCATGCATATAGGAAATTCACCATGGCATGAGACCATAGTGCTTTTGAAGCCTCTGAACTTGGGAATATTCTCTGAATTTTCCAAGGTCGGAGGCCATCCCTATGAGAAGTTATTGATTTTTTAAATTCATGTCACTGTTTTGATTATTTTAATTCCAATAATTAGCATGTCGAGAAATAAATTTTAGGAAAATTTGGTGATGTTTCTTATGATCAGAGGACCCTAGGAAAAATAATTTTTGAGATAATTCACTTTGAAAACCCCTAATTGGCCTAAATACCCAAAAGTGAACTTTAATTAATTAGAGTTAATCATTCATTAAATTAACTTAAAAACAAATCTCCACCATCCTTTAGGGATAGGAGAACACTACATAAAAATTTGAAAACAATTGGACTTAATTAACCCCACCAAATGGGTTGATTAAGCCTCTTAAGTAAAAATGGGTAAAATTAAACTTTAAAAATTTATAACTCACAAAATATTTTTCAAAAATTTATAAAATTAGTTTTGGAGCCTCTCTGATATTAGAGGAATTTAAGAAAATTCAAATTGCAATTTTCTAAAAAAGTTGATTTTTTAAGCTTATTTTAATATTTTAATAATTTAAAAATAATAAAAATCACAAAAATATTAAAAATCACCAAAATGTCATATTTTGAATTCTAAACACTTAGGAATAAACCAAATATTTTTTTTAAGTCCCTAGGATAAGATATTGAATTTTGAAGGTTTAATGCAAATTTTAATATTAAAAAATGTATTTTTCAACCTTTTCACTAAAATAATCCTAATAAATCAAATAAAAATAAAAAAATTATAAAAATTGGTTTCTGGTTTCTCTGATATCAGAAAAATTTTTGAAAAATATAAAATTCATTTTTCACCCTTTATTTTATTTTTAAATTAATTAATACTCCAAAACTAAAAATAATTATAATAAATAAAATAAAATTCAAAAAATCACCAAAATTTTTCCAAATGGTCCTCTGGTCATTATGAGTGCACCATAATTTTCTTAAGGACAGAAAAATTCTCTTGGCCATCTTATTGAATTTTCCTTGGAAATCCCTATTTTCTACAAAAAAAATAATTATATAAATAAATTAAATATAGAAAAATCACATTTTCTCTTCTAATGTCTTAATTGACATGTGAGTGAAGCCACATAAAAATTTCAAATTCATTTATGCTCAATTTAGTGAGTTATGGAATTATTAAGCTTAAAGGCGAAATGGTAATTAAAACTTTCAACATCTAATTAAAATTTTAGGCTTAATAAAATGAAAGAGTAAAATAGTTGATCTTAATCTGATTTGGATGATTGAAATTTAAATAATTAAAGGGTAGAAACCCATTAATCAATTTTAAGAATAAACCTTAATTAATCAATTAATTGAATTTGGAAGATTAATAAAAATTGAAATTATTAAAATAGGAATATTATTTAAGAAGATATTTATTCTTCAATTTAAAAATCCCTAAATTAATCACTTCAATAATATTTAATTCCAAATGATAATCTAAATTTAAGACTTAGAATACTAAAAGACTTAATCATTAAATTAAATTAAAATTAAAATATTCAAACTAAATTAAATCAAAATTTCAATTAAACTAATACTTTAATAATTAAATTAAATCATCTTTAAAACATAAAAAAAATAATAAAAAAATAATAAAATATAAAATATTAAATTAAAATTAAAATAAAATAAAATTAAAATTAAATTAAATTAAATTAAATTAAATTAAATTAAATTAAATATAACATCACTTAAGACAAAGAATTCAAAATAAAATCTAAAACAACTTGAACACTATTCCAAACTTAAACTAATTTTCTATAATTAAATCAAAATTAAAATTAAATCATTAAGTCTAAATCATCAAAATACTTAATAACTTGATTTGCCCTTTTAAAGCTCTTATTATTATAACTCTTAAATGAAATATCAAGTGAAGTATTACCTCACTTATAGGATATTCAAATGTCCTAAGTTCACTGAGTAAAAGAATAACATTTAAACTCCCGGATGATTAATTCAATTGTATAATTAAATTCTCTTGGACTTAAAACGATCCTAGAAATATTGAAAAGATGTTTAAGACTCGTTTTAAGCACTTCCTCAATATGATAGGATGTTTATAAGAATAATTGAACTTAATTATCCTTTGATGAAGAAAATCATCCTTAAACCAAAACACAAGAACCTAGACGTCATAGGAGATGACTAGCTATAGGATTAGGACTTTGATAGATAACCAAAACCTTTCCCTTAGCTTTACCTAGGTACTTGATGAAATATTTAAATGCCTTAACATGTGTTTTAAGTGCAGCTTGGGATGACGGGAAGACCCTCCAGGTACACTTTTATTTTATTGCGATTTACTGCAATTTACTTACATACAAATGCACTTTACCTTTCTTGCATGATAAACAACTGTTGCATGAAAACCAAAACCTTTAGGATAGTCCCTGAACTGAAACTAAAACTAAATTAAAAATCACTGCAAGATAAAATTCACTGCCACAACATTTCAAAATATAAAATAACTCGAAAATTTAATCACGAAACGTAACAACGAACTACAATTGCAACTAAATTAAAAATTCTTGTTGAATGATCGGGAATACCTCGGATGATGTAACCCACGTGTTGCTAACGGGATTTCCCATGGTCTAAATGAAAGTGTGGAACTCATTCAGTTGAGTTTAGCAAATTCATCTGGACTAAGTGAATTCAATGAAAATAAAGGTGTCGGGATGACGGAACCGTGGGATCTTAATCGGTTCTGTTATAATCAGCTTTAAGATTTCTTTTAATTAAAATATTAAAAACACTTGAATTTTAAGATTTCTAAACCAAAACACTTCTCTCATCTCCTGATTTATGATTTCTAAAACTAAACCTATGCAACAACAAGGAGCTCGGAGCATGATGGGCAGCACGGCCATCGTCATCAACAAAACTCGGGTCTACTTCAGTAAAACCTTTCCTAGTTTTAAACAACAAAGCCATAGGATTTCGAGGTAGTTTGCTTAGTGCAACATAAATCCTCAACTCTTCGTTAGGCATTTGCATGATCATGTCATGTAAATTAAGCCTTAACCGGTCTTAGGACTCCGAGGTAGTCGTTTAGTACGACACAAACCCTCACATCTTCGAGGCTATTTGTATGATTTTATCATACAAATAAAAGTCCAAATTAATTAAAATTGGCAAGATTGAAATATCAAATAATATTAGGATTTTCTTAAAACCCAAGGCAAACAATAAGATAGTTTGGGAAGTTGCCGAGATTCTTCTTGGATCCTCGGCTTCTCCTACTTCTCTTCCTTTGGATCCTCGAAAATAAATTGTTCCAAATTTTGAGTCATTCCCTTTTAAATTTCCAAAATCCAATCCATTGAAAACCTCAAACTTTGAAATTCTTGAGAGCAAAACCACTGATCATTATCGAGAGTTTTCTTAAATGATTCCCGTCATTTAAGATGTAATTAACTATAGGGGCTTGCCCTTATAGGGAACTTTAAGAACCCATGTAATATAAACCACCGCTTAATTCATTTATATTAAGCGGGGAATTCTGTCGGCTTATAAAATTGGTTCGCGGACCAAACGGATGTCACAAATCTCCTAGTTTATTTAACCGAGTCCCATCATCGAAGCGGTGTATACATTCTTCGGGATAGATACACGGTTTGTGATGCGATGCTCGTTTATATAAACTTATTTGGGATGTGAGATCGGTTTGATTTCATATCTTAAAATTTTTCAAATTTAAAATTATTTTCAAAATCAAGTACTACTTTCTAAACCATATATACATATTTAAATTAAATTTAAAATCTAAAATTAGCCGACAATTTCTGTTAATCGACCCCTTTTCAAAGTAAAACACATAACCTAAAAATACGCCGACAACTTCTGGTGACTCTGCTGGGGAATAGTTCCTCTCTCCATTTTGATCAAATGACTTTGCTTTCATAAATCGGTAGTGAGCCCATGCCCCTAGTGGACCAAACTACCATTCTTCCGTTGCAATACCCAGTTCATTTCTGTCTTGAACGAGTATAGCCAACTCCTCTCGGATTTAGGAGCCACTTTGTTTAGACACCCCTAAACGGAGAGGTTCCGAGATCCTTTTACCTCTTTTACGTGGTGGGGTGGGCCCCCAATAGGTGTTAGTTTAGGAGCAGTCCTTCGAGTCGAGAAGTCTTGCATGAGATTTCCTCTTCCTTTCCAATTCTAAATCGAACCCCTTACCTTCTCTATACCTTTGAACATTCCATTCCTAATAAACAAATCCTCTAATGAACGACGCTTTTAAACTATAACTCCTTTTTATAAATACATGAACAAACATGTGTTCGGACTCTTTTCGATTCCTTTCTTTTCGTCCCGATGAGAAGAAGCATAATTTGGGACCGACAATCGAATCTACCTTGCGAGAAAATGTCTGCCCCAAAGCTGATTTTCTCCTTCATCAATGGACTGGACTTCGCTGTTTATAAGGATGAGCTGCCCAACAATGGGATCATCCGTTTCGGACAAGGATTCTAGAACACAAATGTCAAGATCGCTGAAGTTACCCTTTTCACACTTACAGACAAAGTATCAGAAACTGAGAGACCTTTGATTGAATTCAACCTGAAGTCAGCCCAAGAGTTCCCTCCCCGCTAAGGGTTCCAGTGAGAAGAATACTACCGTCCATAGGAGGATCGTTGTCTCTACCCCCACTGGTCTATTCGTCTCTGCACCTACCCCAGCTTCCGCCAAACTAAAGGGGAAGGAAATTCAAATTTGTAACGAACATGTTACCGTGGAGGGTACAGATTTCCGTACAAGACCTTATGTTTTTGAAATTGGGTCCAGCTTCAGGGTTCCACCCCTAACACGGACTCGCAGAAGGAACAGAGGTAGGAAGATTGCCGAAAAGGCCGTAGCTGCTGAAGTCGCTTTCTTGGAAGAAATCCCTGAATATACACCACTACCTGAGTACATACCATTGCCTGAATACACACCGCTTTTGGAAGGAAGTAGATTCCATCCCCTTTCCGCCGCAGCTGATGAGGAAAATGTCCTCAAGATTGCTTCGCATTACCTCGACCCGCATACTTATAGCGACGATCGAAAGAAAAGGGCTAGGACTACACCATTTGCCCGACTATAGATGCGCGAGAGAAGTTAGCAAAGAAAGAGAAATGTCTTGTATCAGAGATTTTAAGAAGAATAAGGCGGGTGCCAGCCAAGTGTCGGCATATTTTTAGGTTGTGTTGTATTTTAGAAAAAGGGGTAGCCAAACAAAAATTGTGCGGCGAATTTTAAGATTTTAAATTTAGTTTAAATATATATAATTTGAAAAGTAGCATTTGATTTTTTGAAAATAATTTTAAGTTTGAAAATTTTAAGATATGAAATCAAACCAATCTCACATTCCAAATAGTTTATATAAAAAAGCACCGCACCACAAACCGCGTATCTATCCCGAAGAATGGACACACTGCTTGACGATGGGGCTCGATTAAATAAACTAGAAGATTTGTGACATCCGTTTGGTCTGCGAACCAATTTTATAAGCCGACAAATTCCCCTGCTTAATAAAAATAAATTAAGCAGGGTTTATATTACCTGGGTTCTTAAAATTCCCTATAAGGGCAAGCCTCTATAGTTAATTACATCTTAAGTGACGGGAATCACCTAAGAAAACTCTCGATAATAATCAGTAATTCTGCTCTCAAGAATTTCAAAGTTTAAGTTTTCAAAGGATTGAATTTTGGAATTTCAATAGGGAATGGATCAAGTTTGGAACATTTTGTTTTGGGAATTCAAAGGAAGAAAGGTAGGAGAAATCACGGATTCGAAGCGAACTTCGGTAATTTCCCAACTATCCTATTGTTTGGCTTGGATTTAGGAAGGTCCTAAAGTTTGTTTAATGTTTTGATCTTGCCAATTTTAATTAATTTGGACTTATATTTGTATGATAAAATCGTACAAATAGCCTCGAAGATATGAGGGTTTATGTCATATCGGATGACTACCTCGGAATCCTAAGACCGGTTAGGGCTTAATTTGCAATACAAATGCCTAACAGAAGATTGAGGATTTATGTTGCACTAGGCAAACTACCTCGAAGTCCTTGTCAGCATATTTTTAGGTTGTATTGTATTTTGAAAAGGGGTCGACTACAGAAATTGTCGGCGAATTTTTAATTTAATTTAAATAAATAATTTGAAAAGTAGTATTTCGATTTTAAAAATAATTTTTAAATTTGAAGATTTTAAGATATGAAATCAAACCGATCTCACATCCCAAATAGTTTATATAAACGAGCACCGTACCACAAACCGTGTATCTATCCCGAAGAATAGGCACACCTGCTTGACGATGGGGCTCGATTAAATAAACTAGAAGATTTGTGACATCCGTTTGGTCCGCGAACCAATTTTATAAGCCGACGAAGTTCCCCGCTTAATATAAATGAATTAAGCGTGGTTTATATTACCCAGGTTCTTAAAGTTCCCTATAAGGGCAAGCCCCTATAGTTAATTACATCTTAAATGACGGAATCATTTAAGAAAACTCTCGATAATGATCAGTGATTTTGCTCTCAAGAATTTCAAAGTTTAAGGTTTACAAACAATTGGATTTTGAAAATTTCAATAGGGAATAGCTCAAATTTGGAACACTTTATTTTAGGAGTCCAAAGGAAGAGGAGTAGGGGAAGTTGAGGATCCAAGAGGAATCTTGGCAACTTCCCAAACTATCCTATTGTTTGGCTCATATTTAGGAAAATCCTAATATTTATTTAATGTTTTGATCTTGACAATTTTAATTAATTAGGGCTTATGTTCGTATGACATGATCATACAAATAGCCTCGAAGATGTGAGGGTTTATGTCGTATCGGACGACTACCTCGGAATCCTAAGACCGGTTAGGGCTTAATTTGCAATGCAAATGCCTAACAAAAGGTTGAGGATTTATGTTGCACTAGGCAAAACTACCTCAAAGTCCTATGGCTTGGTTGTTTAATTCTAAGAAAGTTTTTTTTTGCTGAAGTAGACTCGAGTTTCTGCGATGACGATGGCCGTGCTTGCCCACCATGCTCCGAGCTCCTTGTTGTTGCAGAGGTTTAGTTTTAGAAGTCATAAATCGGGAGATGAGAAAAGTGTTTTGGTTTAGAGAAAATCTTAATTTCCAAGTGTTTTCAATATTTTAATTAAAACAAATCTTAAAGTTGATTATAACGACACCGGTTAAGATCCCACGGTTCCATCCTTCCGGCATCATTATTTTTATCGGATTCACTTAGTCCGGATGAATTTGCTAAACTCAGTCGAATGAGTTCCACACTTTCATTTAGTCCGTGGGAAATCTCGTTAAGCAACACGTAGGTTACATCATCCGAGGTATTCCCGATCATCCAACAGGACGTTTTAATTTAGTTGTAATTGTAGTTTTGTGTTCGTTTGTGATTAAATTTTGAATTGTTTTATATTTTGAAATGTTGTGGCGGTGAATTTTATCTTGCAATGACTTTTAACTTAGTTTTGGTTTCAGTTTTAGGGACTATCCTAAAGGTGTGGGTTTTCATGCAACAGTTGTTTATCATGCAAGAAAAGTAAGTGCGATGCGATTAATGAAATTGCAATAATGTTAATTGCAAGAAAGTAAACTGCAATAAAATAAAAGCGTACCTGGAGGGTCTTCCCGTCATCCCAAGCTGCACTTAAAACACAATTAGAATATTTAAGCAAGTTCCTAGGTAAAGCTAAGGTAAGGGTTATGGTTTTCTACCAAATTCCTAATCCTATAGCTAGTCATTTCCTATGACGTCTAGGTTCTTGTGTTTTGGTTTGAGGACGATTTTCTTCATCGAAGAATAATTAAACTTAGTTGTTCTTATAAACATCCTATCATATCGAGGAAGTGCTTAAGACAAATCTTAAACATCTTTTCAATATTTCTAGGATTGTTTTAAGTCCAAATGAATTTAATTATATAAATGAATTAATCGTCCGGGGATTCAAATTTTGTTGTCTTGCTCAGTGAACTAGGACATTTGAATATCCTATAGGTGAAGTAACATTTCATTTAATATCCTGTTTAGGAGTTATGATAACTAAAGCTTTCGAGGGTAAATTTATGATTTAGTTTGAATTCAATTAATGGGTTTAAATTTGGAATAGTGTTCGAGTTATTTTAGATTTATTTTGAATTCTTTATGTCTTTGGTGATGTTGTATTTAATTCAACTTAATTTAATTTAATTTAATTTAATCTTTAATTTAATTTTAATTCAATTCAATTCAATTTAGTTTGATTTGATGTTACATTAAATTAATTTGATTTGATGTAATTTTAATTTAATTTGATTTAATTTAATTTAATTTAATTTATTCATTTAATTTTGTTTAATTTAATTTAATTTAATTTTATTTATTTAATTTAATTTATTAATTTAATTTAATTTAATTTGTTTATTTAATTTAATTTAATTTAATTTTTAATTTAATTTAATTTTTTAATTTTAATTGAAATTTTTTAAAAAAAAAAGTTTAATAATTTGATTTTAGTTTAATGATTAAGTCTTTTAATGTTTTGAATTTGAGTTATCATTTTAATTAATAATTGAATATTAATGAGATAATTAATTTAGGGATTTTTAAATTAAAGAATAAATCTCTTCCTAATAATATCCCTATCTTAATAATTCCAATTTTATTATTCTTCCAAATTTAATCAATTATTTAATTAAGGTTTAATTATTTTAAATTGTTTAATGGGTTTCTACCCTTTAATTATTTAAATTTCAATCATCCAAATCAAATTAGGATCAAATATTTTACTTGTTAATTTTTTTTATTAAACCTAAAGTTTTAATTAAGGGTTAAAATTTTAATTACCACTTTACCCTTTAAGCTTAATAATTTCATAACTCACTAAATTGAACTCAAATGAACTTGAAATTTTTATGTGACTTCACTCATATGTCAATAAAGACATGAGAGGAGAAAATGTGATTTTTCTGTATTTAATTTATTTATATAATTATTTTTGGTAGAAAATAGAGATTTCCAAGGAAAATTTTATAACATGACCAAGGGAAAGTTTCTGTCCTTAAGAAAATTAGGGGACATTCCTAATGACCAGAGGACCACTTGGACCAATTTTGGTGATTTTTTGAATTATATTATTTTTATTATAATTATTTTAAGTTTTGGAGTATTAATTAATTTAAAAATATAATAAATGTTGAAAAATGGATTTTATATTTTTCACAAATCTCTATGATATCAAGGAAATCAGAGAATCAAATTTTACAATTTTCTTATTTTTCTATGATTTATTATAATTATTTTAGTGAAAATGCTAGAAAATACATTTTTTTTAATTTTAAAATTACCCTAGAGCTTTAAAATTTAATATCTTACTAAATAGACCTAAGAAAAATATGGGGTTGGTTCCTAAGTGATTAAAATTTAAAATGTGACATTTTGGTGAATTTTATTATTTTTGTGATTTTTATTATTTTTTAATTATTAAAATATTAAAATAATATTAAAAAATCAACTTTTTTAGAAAATTGAAATTTTAATTTTATTAAATTCCCCTGATATCAGAGAGGCTCCAAAACCAATTTGGTGAATTTTTGAAAGATATTTTGAAAGTTATGAATTTTCAAAGTTTAAAATGACTAAATGGCTTAATTAACCCAATTAGTAGGGCTAACCAAGTCCAATTGACCTCAAATTTTTATGGTGGGTTCCTCTGATCCTAAAGGTCAGTGGAGAATTAATTTCAAGTCAATTTGATGTATGGTTAGCTCTAATTAATTAGAGATCCATTTTGGGTGTTTAAGCCAATTAGGGTTGTTTTAAATGAACTAACTCAAAACCTATTTTCCTAGGGTCCTCTAGTCATAAGGAACATCACCAAATTTTCCTAGAATTTATTTCACAACATGCTATTTACTGGAATTAAAATACTCAAAATAGTAACATGAATTTGAAAAATCAATAACTCTTCCTAGGGATGGTCTCTGACTTTGGAAAATTCAGGGAATGTTCCCAAATTCAGAGGCTTCAAAAGCCCTATGGTCTCATGCCATGGTGAATTGAATAAATGCATGGAGAATTAAAAATATGCAGAGAGTAAATAAATTATTAAAAATAAAATACTTGATGAAATTAAATGATTTCTTTTCCACATTATTCTCCTCTGTTCATTGAGCAAGAGGGTATTTTTATTTTATTTTTCTGATTTTTCTACACAAAGTTATGAATTTTTGAAGTTTAGGGAATTAAATAAATCAGAAAAATCCCTAATTTTCTATTTATCCACGCGGCGCCGCGTCGGCCTCGGTAGCTCCGAAACGCCGCGTGGCGCGCTCCCGTTCGACGCCGCCATCCGACTCGGCGCTCCGGGGCCCGCTCGTATCGTTCCGTCTTCTAATCCGACGTGATCCGGTCGTCCGTCCGCGCGTGTATTGGATGGACGACATCCGTTCATCGTCCCCAAGTGTCCTCGCCCGAGA
Organism: Papilionanthe hookeriana x Papilionanthe teres; assembly: GCA_022702705.1. Taxonomy (NCBI): domain Eukaryota; kingdom Viridiplantae; phylum Streptophyta; class Magnoliopsida; order Asparagales; family Orchidaceae; genus Papilionanthe; species Papilionanthe hookeriana x Papilionanthe teres. The sequence goes on along the minus strand of CM040427.1, from coordinate 74,739,766 downwards.
GCCGTCCACACTAAATCCCTAATATCTCACTCGATACTCAATGGATTTTCATGTTCTTATGCTCTATGGATTCGTCTTGAAGAGACGAACACATCTATACGGTTATCATGCATTAAAATTAAAGCATTTGAAATGGAGAATCTCTAGAAGCTCGGGATGAAGAGTTAGCTCATACCTTTGCTCAGAGAAGTGTGGCTTCGATCTGAGGGTTGTTGCACCTTCGATTGGATCCTAGCAAGCTCCAGATGAAGTCTCCTGGTACAGTGAATGGTCTAGGTATGATTTCGACCACAGCTCGATCACAAAGCTTGGAGGCTGGAGCAAGCTGGGTGGCTTTGGAGATGGGGCTTTTGTTGGTGGACACCTTCCCTTGGTACGGTGAAGGTGTAGAACCAATCAATTTGGGGATTGGCTCACTTGTGGAGAAGTGTCCTGGTTTTGGGTGGAATTTCGGTTGAGAAATTGGATTTTGTCGGTGGGGATTAGGGCAAATTGACACTTGGGGATCAACTCGCTCTAAGGGTGGAGAAGGGTTTGGAACAATTTTGGCGAGTTTCGGCAAGGTTTGTGCAACTCTCTTCTCATGGCCGTGAGGGGGTCGGGTTTAAATAGAGGTGGTCGGAGAGCCTCACGGGGATGGCGAGGGTTGGGATCGATTGCTGCGGTCATGGGAAGAACGAGCCATGGTGGCCATTGGGCATGGGGCGGCTCGGCGAGGTGGAATTCCAAAGTTTGGCTCCTCCCGAGGTCTCGGCCATGGTGTTTTCCGGCGACCCGGGCGGGTGGCCGGCGAGCATGGGTCACCCTCGGGTCCGAGGTGGGTCGTGGCTGGAGGTTTGTGCGATCGATTGGCAATTGCCATGTGTAAAGGCTTTGAATTAAAATGGAATGGGGAAGGGGTCATTTTGGCTTCAATTTGGTCAACCCATTGGTTTGGGTTGGGTGCACCTCCCATGGCCTGATTTTGGGCTGAGAGGATCGATTGGGTCGGCCAGAGAGAATGGTATGGTCTCTATCCATGATGAGGTGGCTAAACATGGTTTAGTGTGTGTCATGAATAAGGTTAAAAAGGCTTAATGAAAGATTAGGAAAGGAGCCCCTCCTTTTACCATTAATGGCATGGTCACATGCCAAACTTTCATGGCTTCATATGGCTTGTGAATGGCTTATTCATGGCTCCATTTGGCTTGGGAAAAGTTTAGTCAACTTCATAAAAAATGGATTTTAAGGATTTTGGACATTTTGGTGGAAAGTTGGATGAAGCTTTATTTAGAATTATTTGATCATTGGATTAGGACTTAGGGATGATTTTAATTGAATGCATGATGAAGAGAATTTGTCATATGGGCCTTAGATTGATTTTGCCTCTTTGGATTTTGGTGGAGATGGGCTTTAGGAAGGTTTAAGAAAGTGGGCTTTTGGTTTGGAAATAAATTTATGGATGGGGAATTTGTGAAGGATTGGGCCAAACCAATGTTGTTTTTAGCTCATGGATGAGTCATGAGTGACTTGAAGCAAATTGGGAGTGATTTGGGTTTGAATTGGGTTGAATTTGGGTTCTTTTGGTGAATGGGCCAACATAGGCCCAAGTGGGCCAAGTTGGGCCAATGTTGGGCTAGGGTTGAAATTGATGTAAGATAAATGTTGGGAAATGTTTATGAGAGTGTTTCAAAGAGGTTTTGACTTTGGTTGGGCTTTGATTTTGGGGTTTGGGCTCATTTGGGTTAGGTTTGGTTTTAGGTTAAAATAGGGCCTTTTAGCTTTGAGTTGAAGTTGAGTGGGGTTTCGGTCTAAATGTTGGGCAAATCATGTTAGTGTTTTGCTTGTGGGGATGCTAAGGAGGATTTAGAAAAGATTTGGGGTTAATTGGAGTTGAATTGGGTGAGTTTGGGTTAAGTTTGGGTCATGGGTCCAAATTGGGCTTTAAGGCCAAAAGTGAAATTGGATCCAAATGTCAATCAAATTGAACTTGGATTTGGTCTAGATTGGTATTAGGAATGTTGAATTGAAGTTTAGAATTGAATTGGACCAGAATTTGGGTCAATTGGGTAGGTTTGGTTTGACATTGGGTTCACTTTGGGTTAAAATGGGTCAAATTGGGGGTTTTGACAAAATTAGGGTAAATTGACAAAATTGGCTCATGGTGTAGTTGGACAAAATGAAATTGGGAATATTTGAGATTTTCTGGAATTTTCTGGGAATTTTCTGAATTTTTGGATTTTTGGGTCAAGGGGGGTATTTTGGGTATTTGGAGGGTATTGGGAGGTATTTCTTGGAATTTTTGGTATTTTTGGGTATGGATGATCAATTTGAGTGGTGTGGAAGTGTAGTGTGTAGGTGTAGTGTATAAGTGTAGTGTGTGTGTAAGTCGGCCCCTTCACTGAGACCGAGCACCTGGGGCGATCTAAGGCCAAAGAGTCCTATAGGAACTCATCCTTTAAACTTCCACATTTGAAAAGTAAAGTGCATTTGCAATAAAGTAAATTGCAAGAAAGTAAATTGCAATAAAATAAAAGCGTACCTGGAGGGTCTTCCCGTCATTCCAGGCTGCACTTAAACACAACTTAGAATATTTAAGCAAGTTCCTAGGTAAAGCTAAGGGAAGGGTTATGGTTTTCTACCAAATTCCTAATCCTATAGCTAGTCATTTCCTATGACGTCTAGGTTCTTGTGTTTTGGTTAGAGGACGATTTTCTTCATCAAAGAACAATTAAGTTTAGTTCTTATAAACATCCTATCATATTGAGGAAGTGCTTAAGAAGAATCTTAAACATCTTTTCAATATTGCTAGAATTGTTTTAAGTCCAAATGAATTTAATTATACAAATGAATTAATCGTCCGAGAATTCAAGTTTTGTTGTTATCTTGCTCAGTGAACTAGGACATTTGAATATCCTATAAGTGAAGTAACACTTCATTTAACGTTCTGTTTAGGGGTTATGACAACAAAAGCTTTCGAGGGCAAATTGATGTTCAAATGGTTTATGATTTAATTTCATTTAACGGGTTTAAATTTGGAATAGTGTTCAAGTTGCTTTATTTTGAATTTCTTTATGTCTTAGGTGATGTTATTTTTTAATTCAATTTAATTTAACTTTAATTTAATTTAATTTGGTTTAGTTTTAATTTTAATTTAATTTAATTTAATTTTAATTTTAACTTGATTCTATTATTTAATTTAATTTAATTTAATTTTAGTTTGATTTGACATGATTTAATTTAATTTGATTTAATTTAATTTGATTTGATTTAATTTAATTTAATTTAATTTAATTTAATTTAATTTAATTTAATTTGTTTTAATTTAATTTTATTTAATTTTATTTAATTTAAATTTTAATTTAATTTTATTTTTAATTTTAATTTAATATTTTATTTTTTTATGTTTTAAAGATGATTTAATTGTAACTCGTTAAAGTATTAATTTAATTGAAATTTTAAAAGGGTTTAATTTAAATAATTTAACTTTAATTTAATTTAATGATTAAGTCTTTTAGCATTTTAAATCTTAAATTTGGATTATCATTTTAATTAGGAATTAAATATTATTGAGATAATTAATTTAGGGATTCTTAAATTAAAGAACAAATCTCTTCCTAATAATATACCTATTTTAATAATTCCAATTTTATTATTCTTCCAAATTTAATCAATTATTTAGTTAAGGTTTATTTCAATTATTTTTAAATTGTTTAGTAGGTTTCTACCCTTTAATTATTTAAATTTTAATCATCTAAATCAGATTAGGATCAAATATTTTACTCTTTAATTTTATTAAGCCTAAAGTTTTAATTAAAGATTAAAATTTTAATTACCATTTTGCCCTTCAAGCTTAATAATTTCATAACTCACTAAATTGAGCTTAAATGAACTTGAAATTTTTATGTGACTTCACTAATATGTCAATAAAGACATGAAAGGAGAAAATGTGATTTTCCTGTATTTAATTTATTTATGTAATTATTTTTGGTGGAAAATAGGGATTTCCAAAGAAAATTTAATAATATGACCAAGGGAAAGTTTCTCTCCTTAAGAAAATTATGGGGCATTCCTAATGACCAGAGGACCACTTGGACCAATTTTGGTGATTTTTTGAATTATATTCTTTTTATTATAATTATTTTAAGTTTTGGAGTATTAATTAATTTAAAACTAAAATAAAGGTTGAAAATTGAATTTTATACTTTTCAAAAATCTCTCTGATATCAAGGAAATCAGAGAATCAATTTTTATAATTTTCTGATTTTTCTTTGATTTATTGGAATTATTTTAGTGGAAATGCTAAAAAATACATTTTTTTAATTTTAAAAATACCTTAGGGCTTTAAAATTTAATATCTCATCAAATAGACCTAAGAAAAATATGGGGTTTGTTCCTAAGTGATTAAAATTCAAAATGTGACATTTTGGTGAATTTTATTATTTTTGTGATTTTTATTATTTTTTAATTATTAAAAATATTAAAATAATGCAAAAAATCAACTTTTTTAGAAAATTACAATTTTAATTTTCTTAAATTTCCCTAATATCAGAGAGGCTCCAAAACCAATTTAGTAAATTTTTGAAAAGTATTTTGAAAGTTATGAATTTTTAAAGTTTAAATTGGCTAAATGGCTTAATCAACCCATTTAGTAGGGCTAACCAAGTCCAATTGACTTCAAATTTTTATGGTGGTTTCCTCTGATCCTAAAGGTCAGTGGAGAATTGATTTCAAGTCAATTTGATGTATGATTAGCTCTAATTAATTAAGGACCTATTTTGGGTGTTTAAGCCAATTAGGATTATTCCAAGTGGATTAATTCAAAACCTATTTTTCCTAGAGTCCTCTGGTCATAAGAAACATCCTCAAATTTTCCTAGAATTTATTTCACAACATGCTAATTATTAGATTTAAAATACTCAAAACAGCAACATGAATTTGAAAAATCAATAACTTCTCATAGGGATGGCCTCTGACTTTTGAAAATTCAGGGAATGTTCCCAAATTCAGAGGCTTCAAAAGCCCTATGTTCTCATGCCATGGTGAATTTCCTATATGCATGGAGAATTAAAACAATGCATAGAGTAAATAGATTATTAAAAATAAAATTCTTGATGAAATTAAATGATTTCTTTTCCATATTATTGTCCTCTGTTCACTGAGCAAGAGGGTATTTTTATTTTATTTTTCTGATTTTCCTACACAAAGTTATGCATTTTTGAAGTTTAGGGAATTAAATAAATAGAAAAATAACCTATTTTTCTACTTAAGTGACGCGGCGCCAGCTCAACCTCGGCAGCTCCGAACGCACACGTGTCGTCTTCTGATTCGGCCCACCCATCCAACTCAGCACTCCGGGGGCCCGCTGTATAGTTCCGTCTCCTCATTCGGCGCGATCCTGGCCGTCCGTCCGCACGTGTATTAAATGAACGACATCCGTTCATCGTCCCCAAGCGTCCTAGCCCGAGAACCGTCCATACTAAATCCCTAATATCTCACTCAATACTTAACGGATTTTCGTGTTCTTGTGCTCTATGGATTCGTCTTGAAGAGACGAATACATCTATACGGTGATCATGCATTGAAATTAAGGCATTTGAAATGGAGAATCTCCAGAAGCTCGGGATAAAGAGTTAGCTCATACCTTTGCTCGGAGAAGTGTGGCTTCAATCTGAGGGTTGTGTCACCTTCGATTGGGTCCAAGCAAGCTCCAGATGAAGTCCCTTGGCCTGGTAAATTGTCTAGGTATGATTTTGACCAAGCCCGATCACAAAGCTTGGAGTCTGGAACAGATGGGTGGCCTGGAGAGGGGGCTTTGCTCGGTGGACCTCTTCCTCGGTGCAGTGAAGGTGTAGGATCAATCAATTTGGGGATTGATCCACTCGTGGAGATGTGTCCTGGTTTTGGGTGGAATTTTGGCTGAGAAATTGGGCTCTGTTGGTGGGGATTAGGGCAAATTGTCACTGGGGATCAACTGCTCTAAGTATGGAGAGTGGTCTGGAGCAATTTTGGCAGGGTTTCAGTAAGGTCTGGTTCAGCACCTCTTCATGGCCGAGAGGGGTGGTGTTTAAATAGGAGAGGCTAGAGGCTCTCCCAGGGGGAGTTAGGGACTGGGATCAGCTGCTTAGGTCAAGGGAAGAACAACCATGATGGCCATTGGGCATGGGGCAGCTCAGCAAGTGGGAATTCCAAACTTTGGCTCACATGGGTTCTCTCGGCCTGGTGGTTTCCGGCGGCTGTGGTGGCTGGCCGGCCAGGGTCAGGTCACCCTCAAGGTCAGGGAGGTCAGGGCTGGGGCTTAGTGCAGTCAATTGGCCATGGACATGTGTAAAGGAGTTGAATTGAAATGGAATGGGGGGAAGGCTATTTTGGGTTAGGTTTGGGTTTAGGTCAAAATTGGGCCTTTTAGTTTTGGGTTGAATTTGAGTGGAGTTTGGGTCCAAATTTTGGGAAAATCATGTTAGTGTTTTGTTTGTGGGGATGCTAAGGAAGGTTTTGAAAAGATTTGGGGTTAATTGGAGTTGAATTGGGTTAGTTTGGATTAGGTTTGGGTCATGGGTCCAAATTGGGCTTTAAGGCCAAAAGTGAAATTGGATTCAAATGCCAATCAAATTGGACTTGGATTTGGTCTAGATTGGTGTTGGTAATATTGAATTGAAGTTTAGAATTGAATGGACCAGAATTTGGGTCAATTGGGTAGGTTTGGCTTGACATTGGGTTTACTTTGGGTTAAAATGGGTCAAGTTGGGGGTTTTGACAAAAATGGGGTAAATTGACAAAATTGGCCCATGGTGTAGTTGAACAAAATGAAATTGGGAATATTTGGGATTTTTTGGAATTTTCTAGAAATTTTCTGAATTTTTGGATTTTTGGGTCAAGAGGGGTATTTTGGGTATTTGGAGGGTATTGAGAGGTATTTTTTGGAATTTTTGGTATTTTTGGCTATGGATGATCAACTTGATTGGTGAGGAAATATTCAAGGTTAATTTTGGGGAATTTTGGGTGATTTGAAAAATTTGGGTAATTTCATGGGCTTTGGGTAGGCTAGGCGGGCCCGGGGTCCCGGGGGTCAAAAATTGAAAATTTGGAAAATTGAAGATTGGGTGCATGTAAGTGGAATGAAATTATTTTGGTTGAGCCATGAAGCCATATCAAGCCCACATGAGCCATGAAGGGACTCATTTGAGGCATCCACTATGTTGTTCCTAACCCTCTTAGCCAAGGGCTCAGGGGTTAAGGACCATCCATGTGAATCACCTTCATGAGTCAGGAGGTCAAGTTAAGTATGGGTTTGTTTTTAGAAGGTGTGTGAAAGTGTAGTGCATAAGTATAGTGTGTGTGTAGGTCAATCCTCCACCAGACCAGGCCACCCAGGGCAGTCCTAAGGTCAAAGAGTCCTATAGGAACTCATCCTTTAAACTTCCACATTTAATCTCAACCCTCTAGGTGATTAGGGGTCTACAGTCAAGTTTGTGGAGTTTGCAGGGAGTTAAGAAGTGGTTTGAATTTCTAGGTGGTGGGTCCCTATTCTAATCCTCTAGGATAGTCAAAGGAAAAGCCTAAGGCTAGATCCTGAGTACTAAAGAGAAGAAGAGAAGACCTCATCAAAAATGAGGTCAACATATGGACGCCAATAGGTGTGGTGAGCTGACGGAGCACACCGCGCGTATTGGTGTTGACCGAAGCGATCAACAAAACCAACACAAACGTCCATGTGACAAACTTAGGACAAAGTAGAAGAGTTTCCGTCGGGGAGTGTCAAGTATATCTCCGAGACTCGGAGATCCTTGAACTCTCGCCGGGAAAGGAAAAGGAGGTGAATCCCAAATCACATGACACTGGGGAATTTCAATTTAGATTTTATTTTGTTTCGAGTTTAAGTTTTGATGTGTAAGTTTAGATTTTAGCTTGAGTTTTAATTTAAATTGAAGTTTTGTCAAAATTAATTTAAAGGGATTTGATTTGAAATGAGAATTGGAATTTTGTGGTTTTAGATGTAACATCTTCAACCTCGAAAGAAAATTGAATTAATTAGATTGAATCATTACAATGAGGAGAGATCTCAGAGCAATGTGGTATTAGATGTAAAATCCTTAACCTCAAGAGTTTGATTTTGATGTATTTCATTGCAATATGGAAAGAATCCTAAAGCAATGTAGTCTCGGATGTAAAATCATCAACCCTAAAAGTTTGACTTTAATTGATATTTGATTTGAGATCTGGAAAGATTGAATTTGAAATTTGATTGAGATTTGATTTGAAATTTGGAAAGATTGAATTTGAAATTTGATTAAGATTTGATTTGAAATTTATGTTCATTTTGTTTGTCTTTAACGATTCAAATTTATTTTATCATTCATTTAATATTCATATGAATTTGGAGCTTGTTATTTTTTAGATTTTTAAGGAAAGTTTTCTTCTTTTATTCTTTTTGTTTCTTTTCTGTTCTTCGTTCGAAGTTCATTTAACTTTAATGGCATTTTCCAGTCAACTTGCACAAAAGTGGTGAAGGCCAAAAATGTGACATAGTCACTTTCATTCCAATCATGTTGAAGATACATCATACAACTCGATCTGGAATACATCTCATACAATCCATGTAGACTCAAAACGGACTATGTATGATCTTTGTCAATCCATCCAAAAAGGTATCTGTCAGAAATCCATGTCTGAATAGTGAGGTACATGGTCAATAACATCACCTTCCAAGCCATCCTTGGCAAGGATGCCGTATGGATGTACGTTGGAAGTGTGATATTTTCCATGTAACTCACAGCTCGTAAGGCCGGAGGCTCTCTAGCTCCTGGTCTGGCTGGAAGTGGTAAGGTGCTTTCCTGTCATCCATCCTTCTAAAAGTAACTGAGATCCGCTTCACGGGTACTCTCGGTATGCAGTGTTTGGCGACATCTGCTCCGTTGCCCTTCAGTATCATGACGGAACCTACTGGTAATGGTATCTTTACTGGCCCTCGGAACTCACCTGGGCCTGCTATCCGGAGGTCAGATCCGAACATGATATTACACTCGTTCAGAAAAGAAACTGTGCAAAAAGGTCTGACAAAGTCGTGGTGATCTATGTGCGGGGGTATGCAGTCACCCTTCTTGTAAATGTTAATGATGCAACTGTTGGGTATGCAATCTGCCGGCAGTACCCTCCATGTTATCATTCTCTTTACCATCCTTTTGATGACTAATGGCATTGGATCCACCTATCCATGATGGAGTATCCCTGGTGAGTTTCCCTTCCCGTCTTCTGCGAAGTTGTAGCAGCATCCACATTGTATTGTAATTCTCCCTTTCCCTGGCATCCATCTCCGGGGTTCCGAGTAAGTGTTTTCTCTTAGGCGGCCCGCTCAGCCCATTCTTTTCAAATCCCGGATGCAGTCCACGATTTGTTGTTGTTCGTATTCTGAGAACACGTCTGTATGTAGCTCGAGGCCTTCTAGTATATTGATCCTCCTGCCTCTGATTCTCTCGAAGTATTCAAAAGTTTTCTTCTCGAAATTCTGCATTCTTTCTAGCTCGTATTCTGGAATAATCTGCAAATGGCGAGGCCTGGTGACGTATTGTGGGATATACAACTCAATCCCTTCACGTTCTCCTGCATACCTCGGCTCCTCGGGGATGGTGTCCGCCGGGACATCCTCCGGGGTTGCTTCTGCAACAAGGTTATGTATTACTGGTGGCTTTATCTGGTGGCGTGGTAGCCTTCCTTCTTCTGTTCTTCTTGAGATTTCCCTGGTCTCTTTTGTTATCCTAGGAGCTGGCCTCCTTCCTTCAGGTACCTGTCGGTATATTTTAGGTTATGTGTTTTATTTTGAAAAAGGGGTCGCCTGACAGAAATTGTCGGCGAATTTTTAATTTAATTTAAATAAATAATTTGAAAAGTAGTATTTGATTTTGAAAATAATTTTAAATTTGAAGATTTTAAAATATGAGATGAAACCGATCTCACATCCCAAATAGTTTATATAAACGAACACCACACCACAAACCGTGTATCTATCCCTAAGGATAGACACACTGCTTGATGGTGGGGCTCGATTAAATAAACTAGAAGATTTGTGACATTCGTTTGGTCTGCGAACCAATTTTATAAGCCGACAAATTCCCTGCTTAATATGAAAGCATTAAACAGGGTTTATATTACTCGGGTTCTTTAAAATTCCCTATAAGGGCAAGCCCCTATAGTTAATTACATCTTAAGTGACGGGAATCACCTAAGAAAACTCTCGATAATAATCAATAATTCTGCTCTCAAGAATTTCAAAGTTTAAGTTTTCAAGGGATTGAATTCGGAATTTCAATAGGGAATGGATCAAGTTTGGAACATTTTGTTTTGAGAATTCAAAGGAAGAAAGGTAGGAGAAATCACAGATTCGAAATGAACTTCGGTAATTTCCCGACTATCCTATTATTTGGCTTGAATTTAGAAAAGTCCTAATGTCTATTTAACATTTCAGTCTTGCCAATTTTAATTAATTAGGGCTTTTATTTATATGATAGAATCATACAAATAGCCTCGAAGATGTGAGGGTTTATGTCGTATCAGACGACTACCTCGGAATCCTAAGACCGGTTAGGGCTTAATTTGCAATGCAAATGCCTAACGAAGAGTTGAGGATTTATGTTGCACTAGTGCAAACTACCTCGAAGTCCTATGGCTTGGTTATTTAATTCTAAGAAAGCTTTCGTTGAAGTAGACCCAAGTTTTGCTTGGTGACGATGGTCGTGCTGCCCACCATGCTCCGAGCTCCTTGTTGTTGCAGAGGTTTAGTTTTAGAAGTCATAAATCAGGGGATGAGAAAAGTGTTTTGGTTTAGAGAAAATCTTAATTTCCAAGTGTTTTCAATATTTTAATTAAAATAAATCTTAAAGTTGATTATAACGACACCGGTTAAGATCCCACGGTTCCATCCTTCCGCATCATTATTTTTATCGGATTCACTTAGTCCGGATGAATTTGCTAAACTCAACTGAATGAGTTTCACACTTTCATTTAGACCGTGAGAAATCTCGTTAGCAACACGTAGGTTACATCATCCGAGGTATTCCCGATCATCCAACAGGGCGTTTTAATTTAGTTGTAATTGTAGTTTTGTGTTCTGTTTGTGATTAAATTTTGAGTTGTTTTATATTTTGAAGTGTTGTGGCGGTGAATTTTATCTTGCAATAACTTTTAACTTAGTTTTGGTTTCAGTTTTAGGGACTATCCTAAAGGTGTGGGTTTTCATGCAACATTTGTTTATCATGCAAGAAAAGTAAGTGCAATGCGGTTAAATAAATTGCAATAATGTAAATTGCAAGAAAGTAAATTGCAATAAAATAAAAGCGTACCTGGAGGGTCTTCCCGTCATCCCAAGCTGCACTTAAAACACAATTAGAATATTTAAGCAAGTTCCTAGGTAAAGCTAAGGTAAGGGTTATGGTTTTCTACCAAGTTCCTAATCCTATAGCTAGTCATTTCCTATGACGTCTAGGTTCCTTGTGTTTTTGTTTGAAGACGATTTTCTTCATCAAAGAACAATTAAGTTCAATTGTTCTTATGAACATCCTATCATATCGAGGAAGTGCTTAAGGCAAATCTTAAACATCTTTTCAATATTTCTAGGATTGTTTTAAGTCCAAATGAATTCAATTACACAAATGAATTAACCGTCCGAGGTTTAGTTACGTTTTGTTATTATCTTACTCAGAGAACTAGGATGTTTGAATGTCCTATAAGTGAAATAACATTTCATTTAATATTCTGTTTAGGAGTTATGACAACTAAAGCTTTCGAGGGTAAGTTTATGATTTAGTTTGAATTCAATTAATGGGTTTAAATTTGGAATAGTGTTCAAGTTATTTTAGATTTATTTTGAATTCTTTATGTCTTTGGTGATGTTATATTTAATTCAATTCAATTTAATTTAATTTTTAACTTAATTTAATTTAATTCAATTTAGTTCAATTTAAATCAATTTAATTTGGTTTGATGTTAAATTAATTTTAATTTGATTTAATTTCCTTTAATTTAATTTAATTTGATTTAATTTTAATTTAATTTAATTTAATTTAATTTAATTTTATTTTATTTTATTTTATTTTATTTTATTTTATTTGTTTATTTAATTTAATTTAATCTAAATTTGATTTTATTTATTTAATTTAATTTAATTTAATTAGTTTAATTTAATTTAATTTGTTTATTTAATTTAATTTAATTTAATTTTTAATTTAATTTAATCTGATTTAATTTAATTTAATTCAATTTAATTTATTTAATTTAATTTAATTTTTAATTTAATTTTATTTTTAACCTTAATTTAAATTTTAAAAGAGTTTAATAATTTAACTTTAGTTTAATGATTAAGTCTTTTAATATTTTAAATTTGAGTTATCATTTTAATTAAAAAATTGAATATTAATGAGATGATTAATTTAGGGATTTTTAAATTAAAAAATAAATCTCTTCCCAACAATATCCCTATTTTAATAATTCCAATTTTATTATTCTTCTCAAATTTAATCAATTATTTATTAAGGTTTAATTATTTTAAATTGCTTAATGGATTTCTACCCTGTAATTATTTAATTTTAAATCATCCAACTCAGATTAGGATCAAATATTTTAGTTGTTAATTTTTTATTAAACCTAAAGTTTTAATTAAGGATTAAAATTTTAATTACCACTTTGCCCTTTAAGCTTAATAATTTCATAACTCACTAAATTGAGCTTAAATGAACTTGAAATTTTTATGTGACTTCACTCATATGTCAATAAAGACATGAGAGGAGAAAATGTGATTTTTCTGTATTTAATTTATTTATATAATTATTTTTGGTAGAAAATAGAAATTTCCAAGGAAAATTTAGTAACATGACCAAGGGAAAGTTTATGTCCTTAAGAAAATTATGGGACATTCCTAATGACCAGAGGACCACTTGGACCAATTTTTGTGATTTTTTGAATTATATTATTTTTATTATAATTATTTTAAGTTTTGGAGTGTTAATTAATTTAAAAATAAAATAAATGTTGAAAAATGAATTTTATATTTTTCAAAAATCTCTCTAATATCACAGAAATCAGAGAATTAATTTTTGCAATTTTCTGATTTTTCCTATGATTTATTATAATTATTTTGGTAAAAATGCTAGAAAATACATTTTTTTTAATTTTAAAATTACCCTAGGGCTTTAAAATTTAATATCTCATTAAATAGACCTAGGAAAAATATGGGGTTTGTTCCTAGGTGATTAAAATTCAAAATGTGACATTTTTGTGAATTTTATTATTTTTGTGATTTTTATTATTTTTTAATTATTAAAAATATTAAAATAACATTAAAAATCAACTTTTTTAGAAAATTGAAATTTTAATTTTCTTAAATTCCCCTAATATCAGAGAGGCTCCAAAACCAATTTGGTGAATTTTTGAAAGATATTTTGAAAGTTATGAATTTTTAAAGTTTAAAATGACTAAGTGGCTTAATCAACCCATTTAGTAGGGCTAACCAAGTCCAATTGACTTCAAATTTTTATGGTGTGTTCCTCTCATCCTAAAGGTCAATGGAGAATTGATTTCAAGTCAATTTGATGTATGGTTAACTCTAATTAATTAGGGATCCATTTTAGGTGTTTAAGCCAATTAGGGTTATTTTAAATGAACTAACTCAAAACCTATTTTTCCTAGGGTCCTCTGGTCATAAGAGACATCACCAAATTTTCCTAGAATTTATTTCACAACATGCTAATTATTGGAATTAAAATACTCAAAACAATAACATGAATTTGAAAAATCAATAACTTTTCATAGGGATAGCCTCTGACTTTGGAAAATTCAGGGAATGTTCCCAAATTCAGAGGCTTCAAAAGCCCTATGGTCTCATGTCATGGTGAATTGTATACATTCATGAAGAATTAAAAATGTGCAGAGAGTAAATAAATTATTAAAAATAAAATACTTGATGAAATTAAATAATTTCTTTTCCACATTATTCTCCTCTCGTTCACTCGAGCAAGAGGGTATTTTTATTTTATTTTTATGATTTTCCTACACAAAGTTATGAATTTTCCAAGTTTAGGGAATTAAATAAATAGAAAAATACCCTAATTTTCTATTTATCCACGCGGCGCCGCGTCAACCTCGGTAGCTCCGAAACGCCGCGTGTCGCGCCCCCATTCGACGCTGCCATCTGACTCAGCGCTCCGGGTCCCGCGGTTCACGTACCATCTCCTGGTCCGACGCCATCCGAGCCATCCGTCCGCGCGTGTATCAAATGGACGGCATCCGTTCATCGTCCCCGAGCGTCCTCACCCGAGAGCCATCCACACTAAATCCCTAATATCTCACTCGATACTCGATGGATTTTCGTGTTCTTATGCTCTATGGATTCGTCTTGAGAAGACGAACACATCCATATGGTTTATGTGGGATGAAATTTACGCAATAAAAATGGAGAATGTTCAGAAGCTCGGGAAGAAGAGTGAGGCCATACCTTTGCTCAGAGAAGTGTGGCTTCGATCTGAGGGTTGTTTCACCTTCGATTGGATCCCAGCGAAGCTCCGGATGAAGTCTCCGAGTGCTAGTGAATTGCCTAGGTAGGATTTCGACCACAACCGATCACAAAGCTTGGAGGCCGGAGCAACCGGGTGGCACCGGAGATGGGGCTTTTGTTCGGTGGACACCTTCCCTTGGTCCGGTGAAGGTGTAAAACCAATCAATTTGGGGATTGGCTCACCGTGGAGAAGTGTCCTGGTTTTGGGCTTAGATTTCAACTCGAAATTGAGCTCACGGAGAGGAAATGGCAGGGGGATTTCGAGTGGGGATCAAGTGCTCTGTGTATGGGGAGTAGTCCGGAACAATTTTGGCGAGTTTCCTTAAGGTTTGTTTCAACACCTCTCATGGCCGAGAGGGGTGGTGTTTAAATAGGAGAGGGTGGAGGGCCTCCCGGGAGAGTTAGGGCTTGGGATCGATCTGCTCTTGGCAAGAGAAGAACGGCTACAATGGCCACTCGGGGATGGGGCGGCTCAGCAAGGGAGAATTCCAAAGTTGGCTCACATGTGAGCTCTCGGCCATGGTGTTTTCCGGCGGCCTGGTGGCCGGCCGGTCAGGCATGGGTCACCCTCAAGGTCAGGTGGGTCAGGGCTGGGACTTGGTGCAAGCAATTGACAATTGCCATGTGTAAAGGCTTTGATCTAAAGTAGAATGGGGCATGGCTAGTTTTGAGTCTAAATGGGTCAATCCACCCATTTGGGCTTGGTGCACCCTTCAAGGTGGCTTTGGATGCCTGTGGGGGATCAAAGGGATCGATTTGGTTTGGCATGGAGAAGTCTCCATCCAAATATATTTGGAGTAAATTTAAGTTTAGGTGAAACATGATTAAGGCTAATGAGCTTTAGGGATTAAGGAAAGCCCTCCCTCTTCTTACCCAATATGGCATGGTGGAGTGTCCAAGGCTCTCATGGCTCACATGTGGCTCATGCATGGCTTCATGGCTCACCTTTGGCTTGGAAAAAGTTTGGTCAATTTCATGAAAATGGATTTTAGGAATTTTTGGTAATTTGATGGAAATTTGTATGAAACTTGATTTGGAATGATTTGATGATGAATTTAGGACTTAGGTATTGAGTTTAATTGAAAGTATGATGAGGGGAAATGTCATATGGGCTTTGAGACCAATTTTGGGCCTTTGGATGTGGTAAAAGATGGGCTTTTAAAATGGTTTAAGGAATGGGCCTTTAAGTTTAAAAATGAATTTATGGATGGGAATTTTGTAAAGAGGTTGGGCCAAATAATTGTTGGGTTTAGCTCATGGATGTATCATGAGTGACTTGAAGCAAATTGGGGGTGATTTGGGTTTGAATTGGGTTGAATTTGGGCTCTTTTGGTGAATGGGCCAATATAGGTCCAAGTGGGCCAAGTTGGGCCAATGTTGAGCTAGGGTTGAAATTGATGTAAAATTAATGTTGATAAATGTTTATGGGAGTGTTTCAAAGAGGTTTTGACTTTGGTTGGGCTTTGATTTTGGGGTTAGGGCTCATTTGGGTTAGGTTTGGGTTTAGGTCAAAATTGGGCCTTTTAGCTTTGGGTTGAATTTGAGTGGGGTTTGGGTCTAAATTTTGGGCAAATAATGTTAGTGTTTTGCTTGTGGGGATGCTAAGGAAGATTTAGAAAAGATTTGGGGTTAATTGGAGTTGAATTGGGTGAGTTTGGGTTAGGTTTGGGTCATGGGTCCAAATTGGGCTTTTAGGCCAAAAGTGAAATTGGATCCAAATGTCAATCAAATTGAACTTGGATTTGGTCTAGATTGGTGTTGGGAATGTTGAATTGAAGTTTGGAATTGAATTGGACCAGAATTTGGGTCAATTGGGTAGGCTTGGTTTGACATTGGGTTCACTTAGGGTTAAAATGGGTCAAATTGGGGGTTTTGACAAAAGTAGGGTAAATTGACAAAATTGGCCCATGGTGTAGTTGAACAAAATGAAATTGGGAATATTTGGGATTTTCTGAAATTTTTTGGGAATTTGCTGAATTTTTGGGATTTTGGGTTAAGATGGGTATTTTGGGTATTTGGAGGGTATTGGGAGGTATTTTTGGAATTTTTGGTATTTTTGGGTATGGATGACCAATTTGGGTGATGTGAAAATGTTTGGGATTGATTTTGGGGAATTTTGGGTGATTTGGAAATTTTGAAAAATTTGGGTAATTTCAAGGGCTTTGGGTAGGTTAGGCGGGTGTAGGGTCCCGGGGGTCAAAAATTGAAAATTTGAAAAATTGAAAATTTGAAAAATTGAAGATTGGGTAAATTTGAGTGGAATGAAATCATTTTGGTTGAGCCATGAAGCCACATCAAGCCCACATGAGCCATGAAGGGACTCATTTGAGGCATTCACTATGTTGTTCCTAACCCTCTTAGCAAGGGCTTAGGGGTTAAGGACCATCCATGTGAATTACCTACATGAGTCGGGAGGTCAAGTTAGGTATGGGTGTGGTTTTAGGAGGTGTGTGAAAGTGTAGTGTATAAGTGTAGTGTGTGTGTAAGTCGGTCCTTCACCGGACCAGGGCCACCGTGAGCGGTCCTAAGGCCAAAGAGTCCTATAGGAACTCATCCTTTAAACTTCCACATTTGATTTCAACCCTCTAGGTGATTAGGGGTCTACGGTCAAGTTTGTGGAGTTTGCGAGGAGTTAAGAAGTGGTTTGAAATTCTAGATGGTGGATCCCGATTCTAGTCCTCTAAGATAGTCGAAGGAAAAGCCTAAGGCTAGATCCTAAGTACTAAAAAGAAGAAGAGAAGACCTCATCAAAAATGAGGTCAACAGTACCTGGTGAACTGGCGTCCTTGAAGTATATGTACTGGCAGTAGCAACTGCCTCGTCGTGCTGGTCCGCTGCTAGTTTAGTTAACATCTTGCGGATACGGCGATTTTTATTTCTTCGTTGGGTTGTTGTGAGAGTAGCTCTTCGTACTTCCTGAATTTCTGTGGGCGCGGCGCTGACAAGCCTGCCCTCTACTGTAGCGACTACAGACTTGATTCTCTTGTCTTCTTCAGTACTTGTTTTCCTTTTCTTGCTGCTGGAGTGGTGGCTTGGGCCACCTACTTTCATTCTCGTCGGCCGGGCGAGTTCCTCTCGGTCAGCTGGGACCCGGTCACTTTCCTCGTATTGCGAGTCCTGCCGGTGCGAAGTCCGAGTCAATCTCTATTATCGCTCCATCTTTCACCCTCTTTTCGTCGAGTGCAAGGCTTACGCCATTTCTAAAGTTCAGGACCAACCGCCCGTTCGACATTTCCCTGCGAAAAGACAAGGAAAAGGATCAGGGGCTGTACTAAGAACAAGAACATTAAGAAAATATTTATTAAAGACAGTTTTTTTATTACTTCTTGTATTTTTTAAATTTAACAGGAATGAAGTGGGATAAGATCAGGAAAGAGATTTTGATATGGAAGAGAAAACAAGGAAAACTTTATTATCATGATTTTATTTATTTTAGCACATTTTTTATTATTTTTGGGTTCGGACCCAATCATAAGTAACTACTTCACCCGTGCTTCTAGGGATGAAGAATTCATTCCTTCGAAACATCAGGTAGCATAATACTTCTTTAAGTATCGTCCGTTGATCGGAAGCATATGTCGTTCTCCTCGGCAATTCACTAGCTGGTAGGAGCCTCTTGAGTATACTGCTTCAACCACAAACGGCCCTTCCCAAGTGGGTTCAAATTTTCCTCCTATCTTGCGGTGTGCAAGGATAGGTCTCTTGAGAACGAGAACTAAGTCACCAACTTTAAAGGCTCTTGGGCGGACCAGTCTGTCATGGGCTTGAACCATCTTGGCTTGGTATAGTTCTAAATTCTGCTGCGTTGCAAGTCTTTTCCCTTCCAGGCTTTCCAATTCTTCTAGTCGTAATTTGACATTCTCTTCGTCGTGATTTTGTTTGCAACCGCAATTACGAGTGAAGGAAGTTGGACCTCTAAGGGTAACACTCGCCTCGGACCCATACACCGAACGTAAGGTGTAGCTTGAGTAGGAGTTCGAAGGTTGTCCGAGTAGGCCCATAAGGCTTCTAATAACTTCTCGTGCCAATTTCTCTTATTATCGTCCAAGGTTTTCTTTAAGATTTGAACGAGAGTTTTATTAAAAGCCTCGACCGGGCCGCTTGCTCTTGGGTAGTAAATTGTTGAATACCGCCGATCGATTCCGTGCCTCCCGACGAAATTGTTGATTTGCGTGCTTCGAATGCCGACCCATTATCCGAGATGATCCTGCGCAGCACTCCGAAACGGTAGACAACTTGGTTCTTGAAAAACTGTAGCACGTGGTGTGCTTTCACTTCTCTGAGTGGAACTACCTCTGCCCACTTGGAAAAGTAATCTGTAGCCGCAAGAATGAAGAGATGTCCTTTGAAGATGGTGGTTCTATTGGACCCACTATATCCGTGCCCCAACATTCAAATGGCCATGACACAATTGTCAGATGTAACACATTTGGAGGTTGGTGTAGAACCACTCCGTGCACTTGGCATTGGTGACAGCTCTTGGCGATTTTCATGCGATCGGTCATCATCGAGGGCCGTAGTACCCTAATCTTTTAATTTTCATTTTCATCTTCGGACCCAACCGGTGAGCGCCACGCGAGTCCCGAATGCGCCTCTTTAACAATTTCACGGGCCTCGGACCCGCTTAGGCACCTTAGCCACATTTGATCGAAAGACCTTCGTATAATGTGTTGTTTATTAATGCGTAGGACAGAGTTCTTTTCTTGATCTGATGAGCTAGCGACCTATCGTCTGGTAGTTTTCCTGTTTGCAGGTAGTCTATTAATGGTTGTCGCCAATCTTCTGTGTTTTCTGTCATTGTTGCAACTGATTCTTCTTCTTTTTCTAATTTGTGTATTGTGTTTATGTCGAGCTGTGATAGGACCTGACGCCCGTGAACTGACACTTCTACTGACTCATCTTGCAAACAGGCAAATTCTTTTGCGAGACGGGCTAACGCATCTGCTAAAGCGTTTTCTTTCCTGGGAATTTTGTAGATTGTCACATTCGGAATCTGTTCCAACAGCTGTATGGCATATTGGAAGTATTGTTCGAGTCTTGGTTTTAAAATTCTGTACTGTCCGGCGATCTGTTGAATGATTAACTGCGAATCCCCGTAGATGTTGATGTTTGTTATCCCCATTTGAATAGTTAATTCCAGTCCTGTTATGAGGGCTTTGTATTCTGCTTCGTTGTTTGTACACGGCTCTGTCAAGTGGTAGGAGTATCTTAACATCCCCCGCTCCGGTGTTATAAAGATTAGTCTGATCCCTGCCTTACCGGGCACTATAACTTGCGATTCTTCGTCTTTGTGTGTTGAAGATGCTTCGTCGAAATATAATTCCCAACGTCGATCATCAGGGTCTTCTAAGCTCATTATTTGTTCATCTAGCAAGTCGTCATTGAGAGGAGATTCCGCCGCAAAGGGTGTCGTTGCGAGGAAGTCCGCTAAGACTTGTCCCTTAACGGCACGAAGAGGCACGAAAGTTATATCGAATTGCAATAATATCATTGGCCATCTGGCAAGTCTGCCGGAAAGCGTTGGACGAGTCATCAAGTATTACAATGGATTAAATTTCTAGATCAGGTTGACCTTATGAGAAAGAATGTAATGCCTGAGCTTTTGAGCGGCGAAGATCAGGGCCAAACAATGCTTTTCAATTGCGGGATACCTTATTTCCGTCGGAAGTAAACGACGGCTTAGGTAGTAAAGAGCATTTTCTTTACCCTCATCATTGACTCAGGCTCGCGGGGCTGCGAGAGAGTCGTCTAAAGCCGCGGTATAAAGTATCAGCGGTCTACCTGAGACTAGGGCTGCTAAGACAGGAGGTGTCATTAAATATTGCTTAATGTCCTCAAAGGCCTTCGGCATTTCTCTTCCCAAATAAATTTGGCGTCCTTTTTAACTAATGCCGAGAAAGGCTGACACCTACCTGACAAGTTTGAGATAAAGCGTCGAAGATATGCCAGCTTCCATTGAAAAGATCGCAGTTGCTTTAAGATTTTGGGAGGCGGCATTTCTAAGATAGCTTTAATCTCTTTCGGGTCAATTTCAATTCCACGATGTCGGACAACGAATCCTAAGAATTTTCCGGAGGTGACGCCGAAGGTGCATTTTAAGGGATTCATCTTAAGGTTAAATTGTCTTAATCGTTCGAAAATAATTCTCAAATCATATAGGTGGTTGTCCTTTACTTTGCTTTTGATGACCACATCGTTCACGTAGCATTTGACTTTATTGTGGATGAGATCATCAAAAATTCTTGTCATCGCTCTCTGGTAGGTTGCTCCTGCGTTCTTCGATCCAAATGACATCACTCGTGTAGCAATATACTCCGATCGGTGTTCGAATGTCGTAAGTTTTTCATCTTCCGGATCCATTTTTATCCGGTTGTATCCACGAAGATCCATTCATGAATGAGAATATTTCATGTGTCGAAGCAATGTCGATCATTAATTCGGGATCGGTAGAGGGAATTCATCCTTTGGACATGCCTTGTTTAAATCTCCGAAATCCACACAAATTCGATCCGACCATTCTTCTTTCGATCGGCACCACATTGGCTAACCAAGTCGGGTATTGTTCTTCACGGACAAATTTAGCGTCTATTAGCTTTTTAACTTCAGCTATGACTTGTTGTTCGATTTATAGACGCATTCTTCTGGGACTTTGTTTGACTGGGACAGAAGCAGGATCCACTCCTAGCTTATGGATCGCGACCTCCGGAGCTAAACTCGGCATCTCATCGTAGCTCCAAGCAAAACAGTCTTTAAATTCCATTAATAACTTGATTATTTCTTCGGAGTCTTCTTTATTGCGTAATGAGCTAACAAAGGTAGGTCTAGGTTCTTCGCTAGTACCTAAGTTAACTTCTGTTAACTCATCTATTGTAGATTTAATCTCTTCTTCGAATTCTGGTGGAGTGTCTCCAATTTGTAAATCTTCGAGTTCTTCTGTAGCTTCCATGCATTCTTCATTGGACTTGCAAGTGACAACCAAGCAAAATTCAGTATCATCAACTGATCCTACTGTGCCGAATCCGAGACCATTCTTTGAATTGGGTGGACGACCGGAGTTATTCCATAATTTTTCAAAATGTTGTGATTGACCTTTTGTCCATTGTCGAGGTAAGAAACCACGCTCGAATTAAATTTTGAACACGGGAGAGTACCACTCAAAAGGTAATTCCATTAATTCGATGAAGTGACTTCTTCAAATTGTACATTATTTTCGAGTTTTGGAGGAAGGAGCACCACGGTAGAATTTGATGGGCTTTGCACCGCCGCTATGTACCTCTTTGACCACCATACCCTCGACCTTATTAGAATGGATCGGGGTCAGGGTCATAGTATGTACATAGTGGATAATCTTCTCGTACATCGATTTATATTCTTCATTCTTTTCATCTTCGAGCGGGATCTCGAATTGCGGCTTCTTCCGACTTATTGTCGCTGCTTCTTGCTTGATTTCTTTTTCTTCTTCGAACTATCTTCCCAATCAACATTGATAATCGGTTTCCTCGTCCAACCGTCCTAACGTCTCCGCCACGACCTCGTCCCCGGCCTCGACCTCGGATGCGAGTTGTGGAGAAACCTTCACCATCTCGCCGTAAGGGAGTGGTGAGTGACTGTTGGACTAGAACTTCAGGTTCTTCGTCATCCCGAATTCCCTTTGCTTCATTCGTTATGGTATCTCTGGAGAAGATTGTTTTCTTCGGAGGTGCATAATTAGCTGCATCTTCATGGATTCCAATTTCATGTACGGAGAATGGTTGTAAGTCACCTTTGATGCACCTTGTTCCCCTCCATCGTAGTATTTGATGCACCGATGTAGGGATGATGGTACCATCCGGTTTTCATGTATCCATGGTCGGCCCAAGTAGAGCGTTGAACGACGTTTCGAATCGATTATGTGAAATTTTGCGGTTGTCTTTGCTAAGTCACCGGTCTTCATTAGCGAGTGTTATTGATCCGAGGGCTCTTTCTCCTTTACGGTTGAATCCTCTTAATAACATTTTGTCCGCTTCGAAGCTCGTGAGCATCAATTTCCAAGTATGCTAGCGTTCAAAGATTCATTATATTGATTGATGCTCCTGGATCCACCAATACTGCGAAGAGTGTAAACTTTCCAATTGTAATCGAAATGTACAACGGTCGGTTGTAGTCTGTCGTCCCAAGTAGTAGATCATTGTCCGTGAAGGTGACACCTCGGCTCGTTCCTTTAACGAACAAACCTCATCTAAGGAATCTCCGGCCATTTGAGCTAAGCAAATTTCCGGATCAAGTAAGGCCTTGATCGAGCTTCTCTCATCTCCTTTGATAAGATGAGAGCGTCGTAGATGCTCAGTTTGGCCGGTAGTTTCCTAAGATGGGCTAGCACGTTGTAGTCCACTTTATTTTCATGTGTCTCGGCTACTTCTCGAATGGGTATTTCTTCTGCCGGGGTTGATTCTTCTTGAACAACCACCTGCTTTCCTTTGTCCTTTGGACCCATTCTCGGAGGTAGAACTCTTCCACTTCTTAAGTTAACTTCGTAATTTTTCCGACTCTAGTATTGAGTTTGTCTGGTGTTTCCTCCCGAATCGGAATGACGGGTTCTTCCGGATTAGCTTCGAGTCTGAAGGCTCTAACTTTATTGTGACTGGAGCTCCTCGAAACTCGCTAATAGATTCATTGCTTGTTGAACTCTCGTAGCCTCCTTGATGGATGTCTTCTTCATCATTGTGACAGTCGAGATTGTGTATGATTTGAGAATTGTCACTTGTATCGGAATCGATGTCCAGATTGTCGCTAGTTACGTAATCGTTAGAAACAGTCAAAACGTAGCCAACGCCATAACCCTTATCATTATAAGATCCCACAGGAGTGGGCAGATAATCATACGAGTCGGAGGTTCGAGAGATTTCTCCCCCGAATCGGAAACAACTATCCTAGGATAAGCAGCCCCTAGTCTAGCCTTAGGAGCCTCGGTCTTCTCTTCTTCTCTTCAATTGTCTCTTGTTGAAGTGGTTCTTCTATCGCAAGTGATAGTGCCGACTTGACAGGTTTTGAACTCTGAATTGAAGCTCGCACCGAAGTGGTTTGGATGTGATCCAAAATCTTCTTCAAAGACTTTGTCCAAGCGTTAGTCCATCCATCATCAGTCGCATAGGGATCTATCGGAATAATGAGATCCATCGAGATAACATTGACGGAACCTCCTTTCTGGGGTTCCTTCATGTACTCCTTTGGGATCGTTATATTCCCCTTCCGAAGATTGTCGTTGAGCCAACTTTTGAAGGTAATACAATCTTCTATCTTATGCCCAAGCATCTGGTGGTAAGGGCAAAAGTTAGGATCACCTTTCTTGTTGACTTCTTCTGGTCTCTTAGGTTCTGGCAGTTGGAAATCTGGAGTCTTCATCGGATCACGGAACATTTTCAGCATCGCCTCATTCTTGAACGGATACTCCCTCGCTCGAAGCTCCCTTAACGTACGTTGCGGACTAGGCGGTTGTTCATACTTGTGGAGATGATCGATAGCCGGGTCGGGGTTGCTTGGTAATCTCGTTGAGGTTGCTGCGGCCGTTCGACAATATTTGTATCGGTTGCTTGCCTTTGTCGACTACCGCAATGATCCCGGACTTCTTTTCAAAAGTTTTCACGGGCTTCTGTTTGTATGTTTTGTCAGTGAAAC
This sequence comes from Papilionanthe hookeriana x Papilionanthe teres, assembly GCA_022702705.1. Taxonomy (NCBI): domain Eukaryota; kingdom Viridiplantae; phylum Streptophyta; class Magnoliopsida; order Asparagales; family Orchidaceae; genus Papilionanthe; species Papilionanthe hookeriana x Papilionanthe teres. Next base: position 74,715,591 of record CM040427.1, on the reverse strand, counting down.
TTAATTGCTTCGCTTCCTCTTGCAAGCTTCCGACCTTGCTTAACAACTTCTCAAAAGTCTTAATAGTAAATCCCTTGAGGATAAGTGCTATCGGGCCATGAATGCTCTTCAGTAAAATGCCGATCGCATGCTTGTTCTTGTAGCTGTGGCTCACACTTCATACTTAGGTTCCTCCATCGAAGTATGTAGTCCACCAAGGTTTCGTTGGGTTTACGCTTCTCTACCACTAAATCACGTATAGTGATGTGGTGCCGAGCTCCGACAAATCGCTTGATGAAGAGGTTCTCTAGTTCCGAAAATGTCTTCACCGAACCATTCGGTAATTCCGCATACCAATCAAAGGCGATCCCCGACGAGTCGCTGACAAATTGTCTGAAGAGTAAGGCATCACTTCCGCCGGCATTGCAACAACTGGCACGAAAATGTGCAACATGCTGCCGAGGGTTTCCTGTTCCATCAAAGGTCTTGAACAGAGGTGGTACAAAGCCTTTCGGATATTGGACAGTGTCGAATTCTTCGGGGTAAGGTCTACCCGTCCGAATGGATGTCCCACTCTTTGATTGTTGTTGACCTCATTTTTGATGAGGTCTTCTCTTCTTCTTTTTAGTACTTAGGATCTAGCCTTAGGCTTTTCCTTTGACTATCTTAGAGGACTAGAGTTGGGACCCACCACTTAGAAACTCAAACCACTTCTTAACTCCCTGCAAACTCTACAAACTTGATTGTAGACCCCCAATCACCTAGAGGGTTGAAATCAAATGTGGAAGTTTAAAGGATGAGTTCCTATAGGACTCTTTGGCCTTAGGACCGCCTACAGGTGGCTTGGTCCGGTGAAGGGCTAACTTACACACACACTACATTTATACACTACACTTTCACACACCTCCTAAAGCCACATACCTATACCTAACTTGACCTCTCGACTCATGTAGGTGATTCACATGGATGGTCCTTAACCCCTAAGCCCTTGGCTAAGAGGGTTAGGAACAACATAGTGGATGCCTTAAATGAGTCCCTTCATGACTCATGTGGGCTTGATATGGCTTCATGGCTCAACCAAAATGACTTTATTCCACTTACATTCACCCAATTTTCAATCTCCCAAATTTTCAATTTTTGACCCCCGGGACCCTACACCCGCCTAACCTACCCAAGACCCTTGAAACTACCCAAAATTTGCAAAATCACCTAAATTGCCCAAAATTCCTCAAAACCAATCCCAAACATTTCCACATCACTCAAATTGATCATCCATACCCAAAAATACCAAGAATTCCAAAAATACCTCCCAATACCCTCCAAATACCCAAAATACCACCTTGACCCAAAAAATTCAAAAATTCAGAAAATTTCCAGAAAATTCCAGAAAATCCCAAATATTCCCAATTTCATTTTGTCCAACTATATCATGGGCCAATTTTGTCAATTTACCCCACTTTTGTCAAAACCCCCAATTTGACCCATTTTAACCCTAAGTGAACCCAATGTCAAACCAAGCCGACCCAATTGACCCAAATTCTGATCCAATTCAATTCTAAACTTCAATTAAACATTCCCAACACCAATCTAGACTAAACCCAAGTCCAATTTGATTGACATTTGGATCCAATTTCACTTTTGGCCTTAAAGCCCAATTTGGACCCATGACCCAAACCTAACCCAAACTCACCCAATTCAACTCCAATTAACCCCAAATCTTTTCTAAACATTCCTTAGCATCCCTACAAACAAAACCCTAACATGATTTACCTAAAATTTAGACCCAAACCCCACTTAAATTCAACCCAAAACCAAAAAGCCCAATTTGACCTATATTGGCCCATTCACCAAAGGAGCCCAAATTCAAACCCAAATCACTCCCAATTTGCTTCAAGTCACTCATGACACATCCATGAACTAAACCCAAAATTTTTTTGGCCCAATCCTTCACAAAATTCCTATCCATAAATTTATTTTTAAACCAAAAGCCCACTTACATGAAACCTTCCTAAAAGCCCAAATTTTATACTAAAGCCCATATGACAATTCTTCTCATCATGCCCTTAATTAAAATCAATCCCTAAGTTTGAAAATTCATCATGAAGCCATTCCAAATTAAGCCCCATACAAATTCCCATCAAAATACCAAAGTTTTTCTTAAATCCATTTCCATGAAATTGACTTAACTTTTCCCAAGCCAAAGGTGAGCCATGAAGCCATGCATGAGCCACATGGAAGCCATGAGAGCCATGGAATCTACTTTCCACCTCACCATACCAAAGATGGCAAGAGGAGGAGGCCCTTTCCATATTCTCTTAAGAGTGATTAACCACTTCCATGACTCCACTAAACCATGCTTAAACTTAATTGTACTTGGATTGTGACTTGACCCCACTAATCAAGCTGAGCCAAGTGACTTTCCCTTCAGCCCAAATTGGCCTTGGAGGGTGAACGTAACCCAAAACCAAGGGTTGACCCATTTAGACCCAAAACTAGCCCTTTCCCATTCCATTTTGATGCAAACCCTTTACACATGTCCATGGCCAATTGACTGCACAAACCTCCAGCCCTGACCCACCTGGACCTGAGGGTGACCCATGCCTGCCGGCTAGCCGCCTGGGTCGCCGGAAAACACCATGGCCGAGAGCTCACATGTGAGCCAACTTTGGAATTCTCCCTTGCTGAGCTGCCCCATGCCCAATGGTCACCATGGCTGTTCTTCCCATGCCCAGAGCAGCTGATCCCAAGCCCTAACTCTCCCTGGGAGGCCCTCCACCCTCCTCTATTTAAACCCGACCCCCTCACGGCCATGAGAGGAGAGTTGCACAAACCTTGCCGAAACTTTGCCAAAATTGTTTCAAACCCTTCTCCATCCTTAGAGGAGTTGATCCCCAGTGTCAATTTGCCCTAATCCCCACCAACAGAACCCAATTTCTCAACTGAAATTCCACCCAAAACCAGGACACTTCTCCACAGTGGACCAATCCTCAAATTGATTGGTCCTACACCTTCACCAGACCAAGAGAAGGAGTCCACCAGCAAAAGTCCCCTCTCCAGGCCACCCATCTGTTCTAGACTCCAAGCTTTGTGATCGGGCTTGGTCGAAATCATACCTAGACAATTCACCAGGCCAAGGGACTTCATCTGGAGCTTGCTTAGACCCAATCGAAGGTGACACAACCCTCAGATTGAAGCCACACTTCTCTGAGCAAAAGTATGAGCTAATTCTTCATCCCGAGCTTCTGGAGATTCTCCATTTCAAATGCTTTAATTTCAATGCATGATCACCGTATAGATGTGTTCGTCTCTTCAAGACGAATCCATGGAGCATAAGAACACGAAAATCCATTGAGTATTGAGTGAGATATTAGGGATTTAGTGTGGACGGCTCTCGGGTGAGGACGCTTGGGGACGATGAACGGATGCCGTTCATTCAATACACGCGCGGACGGACGGCCAGGATCGCGTCGGATCAGGAGATGGAACGACACAGCGGGGCCCCGGAGCGCTGAGTCAGATGGCGGTGTCGAATGGGGGGGCGACACGCGGCGTTTCGGAGCTGCCGAGGTTGACGCGGCGCCGCGTGGATAAATAGAAAATTAGGGTATTTTTCTATTTATTTAATTCCCTAAACTTAAAAAATCCACAACTTTGTGTAGAAAAATCAGAAAAATAAAATAAAAATACCCTCTTGCTCAGCGAACAAAGGAGAATAATATGGAAAAGAAATTATTTAATTTCATCAAGTATTTTATTTTTAATGATTTATTTACCCTCTGCATTCTTTTAATTCTCCATGCATATAGGGAATTCACCATGGCATGAGACCATAGGGCTTTTGAAGCCTCTGAATTTGGGAACATTCTCTGAATTTTCCAAAGTCAGAGGCCATCCCAATGAGAAGTTATTGATTTTTCAAATTCATGTTACTATTTTGAGTATTTTAATTCCAATAATTAGCATGTTGTGAAATAAATTCTAGGAAAATTTGGTGGTGTTTTTTATGACCAGAGGACCCTAGGAAAAATAGGTTTTAAGTTAGTTCATTTAAAATAACCTTAATTGGCTTAAACACCCAAAATAGGTCCCTAATTAATTAAAGCTAACCATATATCAAATTGACTTGAAATCAATTCTCCACTGACCTTTAGGATTAGAGGAACCCACCATAAAAATTTGAAGTCAATTGGACTTGGTTAGCCCTACTAAATGGGTTGATTAAGCCATTTAGCCATTTTAAACTTTAAAAATTCATAACTTTCAAAATACCTTTCAAAAATTCACCAAATTGGTTTTGGAGCCTCTCTGATATCAGGAAAATTTAAAAAAATTAAAATTTCAATTTTCTAAAAAAGTTGATTTTTTAGTATTATTTTAATATTTTAATAATTAAAAAATAATAAAAATCACAAAAATAATAAAATTCACCAAAATGTCATATTTTGAATTTTAATCACTTAGGAACAAACCCCATATTTTTCTTAGGTCTATTTAATGAGATATTAAATTTTAAAGCCCTAGGGCAATTTTAAAATTAAAAAAATGTATTTTCTAGCATTTTCACTAAAATAATTATAATAAATCAAAGAAAAATCAGAAAATTACAAAAATTGATTCCCTGATTTCCTTGATATCAGAGAGATTTTTAAAAAATATAAATTCCATTTTCAACCTTTTTTTTATTTTTAATACTCCAAAAATTAAAATAATTATAATAAAAATAATGTAATTTAAAAAATCACCAAAATTGATCCAAGTGGTCCTCTGGTCATTAGGAATGTCCCATAATTTTCTTAAGGACAGAAACTTTCCCTTGGTCATATTATTAAATTTTCCTTGGAAATTTCTATTTTCCACCAAAAATAATTATATAAATAAATTAAATACAGAAAAAATCACATTTTCTCCTCTCATGTCTTTATTGACATATGAGTGAAGTCACATAAAAATCTCAAGTTCATTTAAGCTCAATTTAGTGAGTTATGAAATTATTAAGCTTGAAGGGCAAAATGGTAATTAAAAAATTTAACCCTTAATTAAAACTTTAGGTTTAATAAAATTAACAAGTAAAATATTTGATCTTAATCTGATTTGGATGATTAGAATTCAAAAAAAAATTAATGGATAGAAACCCACTAAACAATTTAAGATAATTAAAATAAACCTTAATTAAATAATTGATTAAATTTGGAAGAATAATAAAGTTGGAATTATTAAATAGGGATATTATTAGGAAGAGATTTATTCTTTAATTTAAAAATCCCTAAATTAATCATCTCAATAATACTTAATTCTTAATTAAAATGATAATTCAAATTTATGTTTTAAAATGTTAAAGGACTTAATCATTAAATTAAATTAAAAAGTTAAATTATTAAATTCTTTTTAAAATTTTAAATTAAATTAAAATTAAAAATAAAATTAAATTAAAGATTAAATTAAATTAAATCAAACAAATTAAGTAAATTAAATTAAATTAAATAAATAAATTAAATTAAATTAAATTAAATAAATTAATTAAATTAAATTAAATTAAATAAATAAATTAAATTAAATTAAATTAAATAAATAAATTAAATTAAATTAAAATAAATAAATAAATTAAATTAAATTAAATTAAATTAAATTAAACTAAATTAAATTAAAAAATGTATTAAATTAAATTAAATTAAATTAAATTAAATTAAATTAAATTAAAACATATTAAATTAAATTGAATTGAATTAAATTAAATTAAATTAAAATTAAATCAAATTAAATTAAATTAAAGGAAATTAAATCAAATTAAACTAAATTAATTTAACATCAAATCAAACTAAATTGAATTAAATCAAAATTAAAATTAAAACTAAACCAAATTAAATTAAATTAAAGTTAAATTAAATTGAATTAAATAACATCACCTAAGACATAAAGAAATTAAATATAAAACAACTTGAACACTATTCCAAATTTAAACCCTTTAACTGAAGTTAAACTAAAACACAAATCATTGGAACACCAATTTGCCCTCGAAAATTTGTATTATCATAACTCCTAAATAGAAAATTAAATGAAATGTTACTCCACTTATAGGATATTCAAATGTTCTAGTTCACTGAGTAAGATAACAACAAAACTTGAACTCCCGGACGATTAATTCATTTGTATAATTAAATTCATTTGGACTTAAAACAGTTCTAGCAATATTGAAAAGATGTTTAAGATTCGTCTTAAGTACTTCCTCAATATGATAGGATATTTATGAGAACAATTGAACTTAATTGATCTTTGATGAAGAAAATCGTCCTTAAACCAAAACACAAGAATCTAGACGTCATAGGAGATGACTAGCTATAGGATTAGGAACTTGGTAGAAAACCACAATCCTTCCCTTAGCTTTACCTAGGAACTTGCTTAAATATTCTAATTGTATTTTAAGTGCAGCTTGGGATGACGGGAAGACCCTCCGAGTACGCTTTTATTTTATTGCGATTTACTTTATTGCAATTTACTTAATCGCATCGCACTTACTTTTTCTTGCATGATAAACAACTGTTGCATGAAAACCCACACCTTTAGGATAGTCCCTAAAACTGAAACCAAAACTAAATTAAAAGTCATTGCAAGATAAAATTCACCGCCACAACATTTCAAAATATAAAACAACTCAAAATTTAATCACAAACAGAACACAAAACTACAATTACAACTAAATTAAAACGTCCTGTTGGATGATCGGGAATACCTCGGATGATGTAACCTACGTGTTGCTAACGGGATTTCCCACGGTCTAAATGAAAGTGTGGAACTCATTCAGTTGAGTTTAGCAAATTCATCTGGACTAAGTGAATCCGATAAAAATAACGATGCCGGAAGGATGGAACCGTGGGATCTTAACCGGTGTCGTTATAATCAACTTTAAGATTTGTTTTAATTAAAATACAAAAAACACTTGGAAATTAAGATTCTCTCTAAACCAAAACACTTTTCTCATCTCCTGATTTATGACTTCTAAAACTAAACCTCTGCAACAACAAGGAGCTCGGAGCATGGTGGGCAGCACGGCCATCGTCATCAGCAAAACCTGAGTCTACATCAGCTAAACATTCCTAGAATTAAACAACAAAGCCATAGGACTTCGAGGTAGTTTGCCTAGTGCAACATAAATCCTCAACCTTTTGTTAGGTATTTGCATTGCAAATTAAGCCCTAACCGGACTTAGGATTCCGAGGTAGTCGTTCGGTACGACATAAACCCTCATAACTTCTAGGCTATTTATATGATTCTATCATATAAATATAAGTCCTAATCAATTAAAATTGGCAAGATTGAAATACTAAATAAACATTAGGACTTTCCTAAATTCAAGACAAACAATAGGATAGTCAGGAAATTACCGAAGTTCGCTTCGAATCTGTGATTTCTCCTACTTTTCTTCCTTTGAATTCCCAAAACAAAATGTCCCAAATTTGATCCATTCCCTATTGAAATTCCAAAATTCAATCCTTTGAAAACCTTAAACTTTGAAATTCTTGAGAGCAGAATTACTGATTATTATCGAGAGTTTTCTTAGGTGATTCCCATCACTTAAGATGTAATTAACTATAGGGGCTTGCCCTTATAGGGAATTTTAAAGAACCCAGGTAATATAAACCCTGTTTAATGCTTTCATGTTAAGCAGGGGAATTTGTCGGCTTATAAAATTGGTTCGCAGACCAAACGGATGTCACAAATCTTTTAGTTTGTTTAATCGAGCCCCACCGTCAAGCAGTGTGTCTATCCTTAGGGATAGATACACGGTTTGTGGTGTGGTGCTCATTTATATAAACTATTTGGGATGTGAGATCGGTTTGATTTCATATCTTAAAATCTTCAAATTTAAAATTATTTTCAAAATCAAATACTACTTTTCAAATTATTTATTTAAATAAAATTAAAAATTCTCCGGACAATTTCTGTTAGGCGACCCCCCCCCCATTTTTAAAACACACAACCTTAAAAATATGCCGGCAAATTTCTGGCGACTCCGCTGGGGAAAATTCCTCTCTCCATTATAATCAGATAATCCTGCTTTCAAAAATCGGTAGTGCATCCATATCCTTAATGGATCAAACTACCTTTCCTTCCGTTGGGGTACTATGTTCATTTCTACCTTGAACAAGTATAGCCAACATTCTCTCGGATTTAGGAGCCACTGTTTAGACACCCCTAAACAGAGAGGTTCCGAGATCCTTATACCTCATTTCCGAGGTGGGGTGGACCCCCAATAGGTGTTAGTTTAGGAGTGATCCTCCGAGTCGAGAAGTCTTGCATAAGACTTTCTTTTCCTTTCCAACTCTGAATCGGATTCCTTACCATCTCTACACCTTTGAACATTCCGTTCTAAATAAACAAACCCTCTAATGAATGACTCTTTTAACAAATAACTTCTCCTTATAAATACATGAACAAGAATGTGTTCGGACTCTTTTCGATTCCTATCTTTTCGTCCTGATGAGAAGAAGCATAACTTGGGACTAACAATCAGAATCTACCCTGCAGAAATGGAAGCCCCAAAGCTGATTTTCTCCTTCGCCAATGGATCGGACTTCGCTGTTTACAAGGATGAGCCGCCCGACAATGGGATCATCCCGTTTGGACAAGGATTCGAGAACACAAATGTCAAGATCACCGACGTTTCCCTTTTCGCATTGACAAACAAAGTATCCGAAGCCGAGAAGCCGTTGATCGAGTTCAACCTTAGGTCAACTCAAGAGTTTCGGCCCACGCAAAAGATCCCGATCGAGAGAAGTACTGCTTGTCCGCGGAGGACCGTTCTTGCTACCCCCACCGGTCTAGTTGTCTCCGCACCTACCCCGGCTCGCCAGATTAAAGGGGAAGGAAATCCAGAACTATGGTGAACCTGTTACCGTGGAGGGTACAGACTTTCCTGTGAGACCTTCTGTTTTTGAAATCTGGTCCAGCTCAAGAAATCCATCACTAACACGGACCCAAAGAAGGAACATAAGTAGGAAAATTGCCAGGAAGGCCAGAGCTGCCGAAGTTGCTTTCCTGGAGGAAATCCCAGAAATCCCTGAGTACACACCACTACCTGAATACATACCATTGCCTGAAGATACACCTTTTTTGGAATGAAGTAGATTCCACCCCCTTTCTGCCGCAGCTGAGGAGGAAAATGTTCGCAGGATTGTTTCTACATTGCCTCGACTAGCATACTGTGACGACAGCAGAAAGAAAAGGGCTAGGATCACGCCATTTACCCGACTACAGACTGTGATCGAGAAGCTAGCAAAGAAAGAGAAATGCCCCGTATCGGAGATTCTAAGAAGAATAGGGCGGGTGCCAGTCAAATCCCGTCTTGGGCCACGAGTAGAACCTGCCATCGTTACAGAAAAGCCAAATAAAAGGATGAAGGCTAGTCCGCCTATCGTTGTTTCAGGGTTACAGATTAGGGAGGATACCACCTTCCAGGCATTTGGTCGACGGACCATCCGGTCCTAGACCTTCTACCTGCTAGAAGGATGGTATCACGTCCCACTACCTGGACGGTTAAGATTGAAACAACGGCTCGAGAAGGAAAGTCTCTTCGGGAGACTTGAATGCGAAGAAAGCGCCACTCGCGATAAAGGGGACTCGTGACAAGGGAACCCGGCAGCTATCACACGACAACTGCGAGGATGCACAGAAAAGACCGCTAGAGGACGCTATGGAAAAGTTGAGAACTGATATTCGACGACTAGCAAAAGAAAGAGAAGAGAAGTTCGGAGACGAGATTGATTCATCAGAATTCATGGACGATGAGTATGCAGAAATCAACATGGTCGAAACACGAGCTTCGTCGGCTTCACAAGGTGCTCCTGCGGCCACGAAAGAGAGGAGTCGGAAGTGATGAGAAGACGACTTCAAGAGAAAGACGATACGATAGCCCCGAATGGCGAAGAGGATGGAAGAGATGGCCGTAGCCCTAGCCACTATCCGGAGTCGAGTGGAACCCCAAAGAGAGACGCCCCAGAGGTCATTCACATTGTGGACGGGGGAAAGGAGATTACATCAGTCAACGGGGATGATCAGCTAAAGAAAGATACAACACAAAGTATGATTCCAGAAAAAGATATCAAGACCTTGGTGGAACAGCAGGTGCGAGAAGCCTTAGCACAATCAAAGAGCGGGAGATCCATTCGGACGGGTAGACCTTACCCGGAAGAATTCGATGCTGTCCAATACCCAAAAGGCTTCGTACCACCTCTGTTCAAGACCTTTGATGGAACTGGGAATCCCCGACAGCATGTTGCACACTTTCGTGTCAGTTGTTGCAATGTCGGCGGGAGCGATGCATTACTCTTCCGACAGTTCGTCGGCGGCTCGTCGGGAATCGCCTTTGATTGGTATGCGGGAGTTACCGAATGGTTCGGTGAAGACGTTCTCGGAGCTAGAAAACCTCTTCATCAAGCGATTTGCCGGAGCTCAGCACCACATCACTATAGGTGATTTAGTGGTAGAGAAGCAGAAGCCGAATGAAACTTTGGTGGATTACATACTTCGATGGAGGAATCTACGTATGAAGTGTGAACCACAATTACAAGAACATCATGCAGTCGGCATCTTACTTAAAAGCATTCACGGCCCGATAGCACTTCTCCTCAAAGGATTCACTATTAAGACTTTCGAGAAGTTGTTAAGCAAGGCCGGGAGCTTGCAAGAAGAGGCGAAGCAATTAAGTTTCGCCGACAAGACAGACAAGCAAAAGCCTGTGAAGACTTTTGAAAAGAAATCCGGGATCATTGCAGCAGTCGACAAAGGCAAGCAACCGATACAAATATCATCCGAACGGCCGCAGCAACCTCAACAGAATTATCAACAACCCCGACCCAGCTATCAGTCATCTCCACAGTATGAACAACCGCCTCGTCCGCAACGTACATTAAGGGAGTTTCTGAGCAAGGAATATCCATTCAAAAATGAGGCAGTGCCAAAGATGTTCCGTAGTCTAATGAAGACTCCAGATTTCCAGCTGCCAGAGCCTAAAAGACCAGAAGAAGTCAACAAGAAAGGTGATCCCAACTTTTGCCCTTACCACCAAATGCTTGGACACAAGATAGAGGATTACATTACCTTCAAAAGTTGGCTCAATGACAACCTTCGGAAAGGGAATATAACAATCCCGAAGGAGTACATGAAGGAACCCCGAAGGAGGTTCCGTCGATGTTGTCTCGGCCGATCTCATCGTTCCGATAGATCCCTATACAACTGACGATGGATGGACTACCGCTTGGACAAGGTCTTCGAAAAAGATTTTAGACAGCATCCAAACCGCTTCGGTGCGAGCTTCAATTCAGAACTCGAAACCTGTCAAGTCGGCACTATCACTTGCGATAGAAGAACCACCTCAATAAGAGACAATTGAAGAGAAGAAGAAAATCGACGAAGAAGAGAAGACAGAGGCTCCTAAGGCTAAACTAGGGGCTACTTATCCTAGGATAGTTGTTTCAGATTCGGGCGAGAGATCCCTCGAACCTCTGACTCTGTATGATTATCTGCTCACTTCGGTGGGATCTTATAATGATAAGGGTGATGGCGTTGGCTACGTTTTGACTGTTTCTAACGATTACGTAACTAGCGACAATCCGGACATCGAATTCGACACTAACAACAATTCTCAAATCATACACAATCTCGACGATTACAATGATAAAGAAGACATCCATCAAGGAGGCTATGAGAGTTCAACAAGCAACGAATCTATCTGCGAGTTTCGAGGAGCTCCAGTCACAATAGAGTTAGAGCCTTCAGACTCTGAAGATAATCCGGAAGAACCTGTCATTCCGATTCAGGAAGAAACACCAGTAAACTCAACACTAGATTCAGAAGAAATTACAGAAGTCAACTTAAGAAGTGGAAGAGTTCTACCTCCGAGAATGGGTCCAAAGGACAAAGGGAAGCAGGTGGTTGTTCTAGAAGAACCGACCCCGGCGGAAGAAATACCCATTCGAGAAGAAGCCGAGACACATGAAAATAAAGTGGACTACAACGTGCTTAGCCCATCTTAGGAAACTACCGACCAAGCCGAGCATCTACGACGCTCTCATCTTATCGAAAGGAGATGAGAGAAGCTCGATCAAGGCCTTACTTGATCCGGAAATTTGCTTAGCTCAAATGGCCGGAGATTCCTTAGATGAGGTTTACTCGTTAAAGGAACAACGAGGTGTTACCTTGACGGACAATGACCTACTACTTGGGACAGCAGATCACAACTGACCGTTGTACATTTCAGTTACAATTGGGAAGTTTACACTCTCCAGAGTATTGGTGGATCCAGGAGCATCAATTAATATAATGAGTCTTTGAACACTAGCATATTTGAAAATTGATGCTCGCGAGCTCGAAGCCGACAAAATGTTATTAAGAGGATTCAACCAGAAAGGAGAAAGAGCCCTCGGATCAATAACACTACTAATGAAGACCGGTGACTTAGCAAAGACAACCGCAAAATTTCACATAATTGATTCGAAACGTCGTTCAACGCTCTACTGGGCCGACCATGGATACATGAAAACAGGATGGTACCATCATCTCTACATCAGTGCATCAAATACTACGATGGAGGGGAACAATGCATCAAAGGTGACTTACAACCATTCTCCGTACATGAGATTGGAATCCATGAAGATGCAGCTTATTATGCACCTCCGAAGAAAACAATCTTCTCCAGAGATACCATAACGAATGAAGCAAAGAAAGTTCGGGACAATGAAGAACCTGAAGTTCTAGTCCAACAGTCACTCACCACTCCCTTACGGCGAGATGGTGAAGGTTTCTCCACAACTCGCATCCGAGGTCGAGGCCGGGGACGAGGTCGTGGTAGAGATGTTAGGACAGTTGGACAGAGAAAACCAGCCATCAATGTTGATTGGGAAGACAGTTCTGAAGAAGAAAAAGAAATCAAGCAAGAAGCATCGACAATAAGTCGGAAGAAGCCGCAATTCAAGATCTCTCTCGAAGATGAGAAGAACGAAGAATACAAATCAATGTACGAGAAGATTAACCACTATGTACATACTATGACCCTAACCCCGATCCATTCTAATAAGGTCGAGGGTATGGTGGTCAAAGAGGTACGTAGCAGCGGTGCAAAGCCAATCAAATTCTACCGTGGTGCTCCTTCCTCCAAAACTGAAAATAATGTACAATTTGAAGATGTCACTTCATCAGAATTAATGGAATTACCTTTTGAGTGGTACTCTCCCTGTGTTCAAAATTTAATTCAGCGTGGTTTCTTACCTCGACAATGGACAAAAGGCCAATCACAACATTTTGAGAAATTATGGAATAACTTCGGTCGTCCACCCAATTCAAAGCATGGTCTCGGATTCGGCACAGTAGGATCAGTTGACGATACTGAATTTTGCTTGGTTGTCACTTGCGAGTCTAATGAAAACTGCATGGATACTACAGACGAACTCGAAGATTTACAAATTGGAGATGCTCCACCAGAATTCGAAGAAGAGATTAAATCTACAATAGATGAGTTAACAGAAGTTAACTTAGGTACTAGCGAAGAGCCTAGACCTACCTTTGTTAGCTCCTTACTCAATAAAGAAGATTCCGAAGAAATAATCAAGTTATTAATGGAATTTAAAGACTGTTTTGCTTGGAACTACGATGAGATGCCAGGATTAGCTCCGAAGTCGCGATCCATAAGCTAGGAGTGGATCCTACTACGTCCTAGTCGAGCAAAGTCCTGGAAGAATGCCTCTAGAAATCGAACAACAAGTCATAGCCGAAGTTAAAAAGCTAATAGACGCCAAATTTGTCCGTGAAGAACAATACCCGACTTGGCTAGCCAATGTAGTGCCGATCGAAAGAAGAAGGGTCGGATCGGAATTTGTGTGGACTTCGAAGATTTAAACAAGGCATGTCCAAAAGATGAATTCCCTCTACCGATCCCGAACTAATGATCGACATTGCTTCGACACATGAAATATTCTCATTCATGGATGGATCTTCAGGATACAACCAGATAAAAATGGCTCCAGAAGATGAAAAGCTTACAGCATTCAGAACACCGATTGGAGTATATTGCTACACAGTGATGCCATTCGGACTGAAGAACACAGGAGCAACCTACCAGAGAGCGATGACAAGAATTTTTGATGATCTCATCCACAATCAAGTCGAATGCTACGTGGACGATGTGGTCATCAAAAGGAAAGTAAAGGACAACCACTTGTATGATTTGAGAATTGTTTTCGAACGATTAAGACAATTTAACCTTAAGATGAATCCCTTAAAATGCGCCTTCGGCGTCACCTCCGGAAATTCGAGGATTCGTTGTCCGACATCGTGGAATTAAAATCGACCCGGAAAAGATTAAAGCTATCTTAGAAATGCCGCCTCCCAAAACCTTAAAACAACTACGATCTTTTCAAGGGAAGTTGGCATATCTTCGACGCTTTATCTCGAATTTGTCAGGTAGGTGTCAACCTTTCTCGGCACTAGTTAAAAAGGACGCCAAATTTATTTGGGAAGAGAAATGCCAGAAGGCCTTTGAGGACATTAAACAATATTTAATTACACCTCCTGTCTTAGCAGCCCCAGTCTCAGTTAGACCGCTGATACTTTATACCGCGGCTTTAAACGACTCTCTTGGAGCCCTGTTAGCCTGTGTCGATGATGAGGGTAAAGAAAATGCTCTTTACTACCTAAGCCGTCGTTTACTTCCTACGGAAATAAGGTATCCCACAATTGAAAAGCATTGTTTGGCCCCGATCTTCGCCGCTCAAAAGCTCGGGCACTACATGCTTTCTCATAAGGTCAACCTGATCTCGAAATTTAATCCATTGCAATACTTGATGACTCGTCCAACGCTTTCCGGCAGACTTGCCAGATGGTCGATGATATTATTGCAATTCGATATAACTTTCGTGCCTCTTCGTGCCGTAAAGCGACAAGTCCTAGCAGACTTCCTTGCAGCACACCCTTTGCCGGCAAGATCTCCTCTCAATGACGATTTCCCAGACGAACAAATAATGAGCCTAGAAGACCCTGATGATCGACGTTGGGAATTATATTTCGACGGAGCATCTTCAGCACACAAAGACGAAGAATCGCAAGTGATAGTGCCCGGTAAGGCAGGAATCGGACTAATCTTTATAACACCGGAGCGGGGGATGTTAAGATACTCCTACCACTTAACAGAACCATGTACAAACAACGAAGTAGAATACGAAGCCCTCATAACAGGATTGGAATTAGCTATTCAAATGGGGATAACAGACATCAACATCTACGGGGATTCGCAGTAAATCATTCAACAGATCGCCGGACAGTACAAAATTTTAAAACCAAGACTCGAGCAATACTTCCAGTATGTCATACAGTTGTTGGAACAAATTCCGAATGTGACGATCTACAAAACTCCCAGGAAAGAAAATGCTTTAGCAGATGCGTTAGCTCGCCTCGCAAAAGAGTTTGCCTGTTTGCAAGATGAGTCAGTGGAAGTGTCAGTTCACGAACGTCGGGTCCTATCACGACTTGACATAGACACAATACACAAATCGAAAAAGAAAAAGGATCGGTTGCAACGGTGACGGAAAACACGGAAGATTGGCGACAACCATTAATCGACTACACCGTAAACAGGAAAACTACCGGACGATAGGTCGCTAGCCCATCGGATCAAGAAAAGAACTCGTCTTACGCATTAATAAACAACACCTTGTACGGAAGGTCTTTTGATCAAATGTGGCTAAGATGCCTAAGCGGGTCCGAGGCCCGTGAAATTGTTAAAGAGGTGCATTCGAGACTGCGTGGCGCTCACCGGTCGGGTCCGAAGATGAAAATGAAAATTAAAATACTAGGGTACTACCGGCCCTCGATGATGACCGATCGCATGAAAATCGCCAAGAGCTGTCACCAATGCCAAGTGCACGGAGTGGTTCTACATCAACCTCCAAATGTGCTACATCCGACAATTGTGTCGTGGCCATTTGAATGTTGGGGCACGGATATAGTGGGTCCAATAGAACCACCATCTTCAAAAGGACATCGCTTCATTCTTGCGGCTACAGATTACTTTTCCAAGTGGGCGAGAGGCGGTTCCACTTAGAGAAGTGAAAGCACACCACGTGCTACGGCTTTTCAAGAACCAAGTTGTCTACCGTTTCGGAGTGCCGCGCAGGATCATCTCGGATAATGGGTCGGCATTCGAAGCACACAAATCGACAATTTTGTCGGGAGACACGGAATCGGCCGGCGATATTCAACAATTTACTACCCAAGAGCAAACGGCCTGGCTGAAGCTTTTAATAAAACTCTCATTCAAATCTTAAAGAAAACTTTGGACGATAATAAGAGAAATTGGCACAAGAAGTTGTTAGAAGCCTTATGGGCCTACCAGACAACCTTCGTAACTCCTACTCGAAGCTACACCTTACGCTCCGGTGTATGGGTCCGAGGCGGTGTTACCTTTAGAGGTTCGGCTTCCTTCACTCGGAATTGCAGTTGCAAATAAGATCACGACGAAGAAAATGCCAAATTACGACTAGAAGAATTAGAAAGCCCGGAAGGAAAAAGACTTGCGGCACGACGAGAACTTAGAATTATACCAAGCTAAGATGGTTCAAGCCCATGACAGATCGGTCCGCCCAAGAACCTTCAAAGTTGGTGACTTAGTTCTCGTTCTCAAGAGACCTATTCTTGCACATCGCAAGATAGGAGGAAAATTTGAACCCACTTGGGAAGGACCGTTTGTGGTTGAAGCAAGTATACTCGGGAGGTTCCTACCGGTTAGTGAATTGCCAGGGAGAACGACATATGCTTCCGATCAACGGACGATACTTGAAAAAGTATTACGCTACCTGATGTTTCAAAGGAATGAATTCTTCATCCCTAGAAGCACGGGCGGAGTAGTTACTTATGACTGGGTCCGAACCCAAAAGTAATAAAAATGTGCTAAAATAAATAAAATCATGATAATAAAGTTTTCCTTGTTTTCTCTTCCATATCAAGATATTTTTCCTGATCTTTTCCCGCTTCATTCCTGTTAAATTTAAAAATACAAAAAAAAAATATAAAAAAAATGTCTTTAATAAACATTTTCTTAATGTTCTTGTTCTTAGTACAGCCCCTGATCCTTTTCCTTGTCTTTTCGCAGGGAAATGTCGAACGGGCGGTTGGTCTTGAACTTTAGAAATGGCGTAAGCCTTGCACTCGATGAAAAGAGGGTGAAAGATGGAGCGATAATCGAGATTGACTCGGACTTTGCACCAGCAGGCCTGCAGTACAAGGAAAGTGACTGGATCCCAGTTGACCGAGAGGAACTGCCCGGCGGACAGTGATGAAAGTGGGTGGCCCAAGCCACCAATCCAACAGACGAAGAAAAGAAAGGCAAACACCGAAGAAGATAAGAAAATCAAGTCCGTAGTCGCTACGGCGGAGGGCGAGCTTGTCGCCGCCGCGCCCACGGAGATTCAAGAAGTTCGAAGAGCTACTCTCACAGCAACGCAACGAAGAAATAAGAATCGCCGTATCCGTAAGATGTTAACCAAACTAGCAGCGGACCAGCGCGACGAGGCAGCTGCTACTGCCAGTACATACATTTCAAGGACACCGGTTCACCAGGAACCTGAAGAAAGGAGGCCAGCTCCTAGGATAACAGAAAGGACCAAGGAAATCTCACGAAGATCAGAAGAAAGAAGGCTACCACGCTACCAGATAGAACCACCAGTGATGCATGACCTTGTTGCAGAAGCAGCCCCGGGGGATGTCCCGACGGACATCATCCCCGAGGAGCCGAGGTATGCGGGGAGAACGTGAAGGGATTGAGCCGTATATCCCACAATACGTCACCGAGCCCCGCCATTTGCAGATTATTCCGGAATACGAGCCGGAAAGAATGCGAGAATGTCGAAAAGAAAACCTTTGAATACTTCGAGAGAATCAGAGGCAGAAGGATCAATATACTAGAAGGCCTCGAGCTACATACAGACGTATTCTCAGAATATGAAAAACAATAAATCGTGGATTGCATCTGAGATTTGAAAAGAATGGGCCGAGCAGGTCGCCTAAGGGAAAACACCTACTCAGAACCCCGGAGATGGATGCCAGGGAAAGGAAGAATCACAATACAATGTGGATGCTGTTACAACTTTGCGGAAGACAGGAAAGGAAACCCTCCGGGAATACTCCGTCATGGCCAAGTGGATCCAATGCCATTAGTCATCAAGAGAATGGTAAAGAGATTGATAACATGGAGGGTACTCGCCAGCAGTTGCATACCTAATAGCCGCATTATTAACATCTACAAGCGGGGTGACCGCATACCCCCACACATAGATCACCACGACTTTGTCGGACCTTTACGCACGCCTCTTTCCCGAACGAGTGTAACATCATGTTCGGATCCGACCTCCGGATAGCGAGGCCCAGGTGAGTTCCGAGAGCCAGTGAAGATACCATTGTGGGTAGGTTCCGTCATGATACTGAAGGGCAACGGAGCAGATATCGCTAAGCATTGCATACCAGGAGTACCAGTGAAGCGGATCTCAGTCACTTTCAGGAGGATGGACGACAGGAAGACACCTTACCACTTCCAGCCAGATCCGGAGCTAGAGAGCCTCCGGCCTTACGAGCTGTGAGCTACATGGAAGATATCACACCTCCAATGTACATCCATACGACATCCTTGCCAAAGATGGCTTGGAAGGTGATGTTATTGACCATGTACCCCACTATTCAGACATGGATTTTGACAGATGCTTTTTTTTAGATGGATCAACAAAGATCATACATAGTCCGTTTTGAGTCTACATGGATTGTATGAGATATATTCCAGATCGAGTTGTATGATGTATCTTCGACATGATTGGAATGAAAGTGACCATGTCACATTTTTGGCCTTCACCTCTGTTGACCTCATTTTTGATGAGGTCTTCTCTTCTTCTCTTTAGTACTTAGGATCTAGCCTTAGGCTTTTCCTTTGACTGTCTTAGAGGACTAGAATTGGGACCCACCTTTTAGAAATTCAAACCACTTCTTAACTCCCTGCAAACTCCACAAACTTGACTATAGACCCCTAATCACCTAGAGGGTTGAAATCAAATGTGGAAGTTTAAAGGATGAGTTCCTATAGGACTCTTTGGCCTTAGGATCGCCTACAGGTGGCCCGAGTGCAGTGAAGGGCCGGCTTACACACACACTACATTTATACACTACACCTATACACTACACTTTCACACACCCATACCTAACTTGACCTCCTGACTCATGTGGGTGATTCACATGGATGGTCCTTAACCCCTAAGCCCTTGGCTAAGAGGGTTAGGAACAACATAGTGAATGCCTCAAATGAGTCCCTTCATGACTCATATGGGCTTGACATGGCTTCATGGCTCAACCAAAATGACTTCTTTCCACTTACATCCACCCAATCTTCAATTTTCCAAATTTTCAATTTTCCAAATTTTCAATTTTTGACCCCCGGGACCCTACACCCGCTTAGCCTACCCAAAACCCTTGAAATTACCCAAATTTCTCAAAAATTTCCAAATTACCCAAAATTCTCCAAAATCATTCCCAAACATTTCCACATCACTTAAATTGATCATCCATACCCAAAAATACCAAAAAATCCAAGAAAACCTCCCAATACCCTCCAAATACCCAAAATACCCCTCTTGGCCAAAAAAATCCAAAAATTCAGAAAATTTCCAGAAAATTCCAGAAAATCCCAAATATTCCCAATTTCATTTTGTACAACTACACCATGGGCCAATTTTGTCAATTTACCCTACTTTTGTCAAAACCCCCAATTTGACCCATTTTAACCCAAGGTGAACCCAATGTCAAACCAAACCTACCCAATTGACCCCAATTTTGGTCCAATTCAATTCTAAACTTCAATTCAATATCCCCAATACCAATCTAGACCAAATCCAAGTCCAATTTGATTGACATTTCGATCCAATCTCACTTTTGGCCTTAAAGCCCGATTTGGACCCATGACCCAAACCTAACCCAAACTCACCCAATTCAATTCCAATTAACCCCAAATCTTTTCTAAATCTTCCTTAACATTCCCACAAACAAAAAACTAACATGATTTGCCCAAAATTTAGACCCAAACCCCACTCAAACTCAACCCAAAGCTAAAAGGCCCAATTTTGACCTAAACCCAAACCTAACCCAAATGAGCCCAAACCCCAAAATCAAAGCCCAACCAAAGTCAAAACCTCTTTGAAACACTCCCATAAACATTTCTCAACATTGATTTTACATCAATTTTAATTCTAGCCCAACATTAGCCCAACTTGGCCCACTTGGACCTACATAGGCCCACTTACCAAATAAACCCAAATTCAAACCAATTCAACTCCAAATCACACCAAATTGACTCCAAGCCCTTCATAGAACATCCCTAAACCAATTATGACATTTATTTGACAAATTTCTTCACAAAATATTTACCCAAATGCCCATCCTAAAATCAAAAAGCCCATTCCCCTTAAACTTTCCTAAAAGCCCACTTCACCACATTCAAAAGCCCAAATCCATCCAAAGCCCACATGGCACTTCCCCTCATCATCCATTTAATCAAAATCACCCCTAAGTTTCAAAATCATCAATTAAACCATTCCAAATCAAGCTTCATGCAAATTTTCACCAAAATATCCAAAATTCTTAAAACCCATTTCCATGAAATTGACTCGACTTTCCCCAAGCCAAAGACAAGCCATGCAAGCCATGGACAAGCCACATGAAGCCATGGAAGGCTTGACATGTGACCATGCCATTAATGGTAAAAGGGGGGGCCCCTTTCCTAATCTTTCATTAAGTATTTTTTACCTTAAGCATGTCACACACTAAACCATGTTTAGCCACCTCATCATGGATAGAGACCACACCACTCTCCCTTGGTCGACCCAACTGATCCTCTCGGCCCAAAATCAGGCCATGGGGAGGTGCACCCAACCCAAACCAATGGGTTGACCAAATTAAGGCCAAAATGACCCCCTCCCCATTCCATTTTAATTCAAAGCCTTTACACATGGCAATTGCCGATTGATTGCACAAACCTCCGACTACGACCCACCTCGGACCCGAGAGTGACCCATGCCTGCCGGCCGGCCGCCCGGATCGCCGGAAAACACCATGGCCGAGACCTTGGGAGGAGCCAAAGTTTGGAATTCCCACTTGCCGAGCTGCCCCATGCCGAATGGTCACTATGGCTCGTTCTTCTCCTCACCGCAGCAGCTGATCCCATGCCTCAACTCCCCCGGAAGGCTCTCCAGCCTCTCCTATTTAAACCCCTCACCCTCGCGGCCATGGAAGAGAGTTGCACAAACCTTGCCTAAACTCCGCCAAAATTGTTCCAAACCCTTCTCCACCCTTAGAGCGAGTTGATCCCCGAGTGTCGATTTGCCCTAATCCCCACCGATAAAATCCAATTTCCCAACCGAAATTCCACCCAAAACCAGGACACTTCTCCACGGTGAGTCAATTCCCAAATCGACTGGTTCTACACCTTCACCGGACCAAGGGAAGGTGTCCACCAGCGAAAAGCCCCATCTCCGGACCACCCGGTTCTCCAGCCTCCAAGCTTTGTGATCGGGCTTGGTCGAAATCACATCTAGACAATTCACTGGACCAGGAGACTTCATCCGGAGCTTGCTAGGATCCAATCGAAGGTGCAACAACTCTCAGATCGAAGCCACACTTCTCTGAGCAAGGGCATGAGCTGATTCTTCATCCCGAGCTTCTGGAGATTCTCCATTTCAAATGCCTTAATTTCAATACATGATAACCATATAGATGTGTTCGTCTCTTCAAGACGAATCCATAGAAGCATAAGAACATGAAAATCCATTGAGTATCGAGTGAGATCTTAGGGATTTAGTGTGGACGACCTCTCGGGTGAGGATGCTCGGGGACGATGAACGGATGCCGTCCATTCAATACACGCGCGGACGGACGGCTCAGATGGCGTCGGACTAGGAGACGGTACGAGAACCGCGGGGCCCGGAGCGCTGAGTCAGATGGCGGCGTCGAATGGGAGCGTGACACGCGGCGTTTCGGAGATGCCGAGGATGAGTTGGCGCCGCGTGGATAAATAGAAAATTAGGGTATTTTTTGATTTATTTAATTCCCTAAACTTCAAAAATTCATAACTCTATGTAGAAAAATCAGAAAAATAAAATAAAAATACCCTCTTGCTCAGTGAACAGAGGAGAATAATGTGGAAAAGAAATCATTTAATTTCATCAAATATTTTATTTTTTATAATTTATTTACTCTCTGCATACTTTTAATTCTCCATGCATGTATACAATTCACCATGGCATGAGACCATAGGGCTTTTGAAGCCTCTGAATTTGGGAACACTCCCTGAATTTTCCAAAGTCAGAGGCCATCCCTATGAAGAGTTATTGATTTTTCAAGTTCATGTTACTGTTTTGAGTATTTTAATTCCAATAAATAGTATATTGTGAAATAAATTCTAGGAAAATTTGAGGATGTTTCTTATGACCAGAGGGCCCTAGGAAAAATAGGTTTTGAGTTAGTTCATTTAAAACAACCCTAATTGGCTTAAACACCCAAAATAGGTCTCTAATTAATTAGAGTTAACCATGCATCAAATTGACTTGAAACCAATTCTCCACTGACCTTTAGGATCAAAGGAATCCACCATAAAAGTTTGAGGTCAATTGGACTTGGTTAGCCCCACTAATTGGGTTGATTAAGCCATTTAGTCATTTTAAGCTTTAAAAATTCATAACTTTTAAAATACCTTTCAAAAATTCATCAAATTGGTTTTGGAGCCTCTTTGATATCAGGGGAACCTAAGAAAATTAAAATTTCAATTTTCTAAAAAAGTTGATTTTTAATAATATTTTAATATTTTTAATAATTAAAAAATAATAAAAATCACAAAAATAATAAAATTCACCAAAATGTCACATTTTGAATTTTAATCACTTAAGAACAAACCCCATATTTTTCTTAGGTCTATTTAGTGAGATATTAAATTTTAAAGCTCTAGGATAATTTTTAAATTAAAAAAATGTATTTTCTAGCATTTTCACCAAAATTTGCTTCTTTGATTTCCTTGATATCAGAGAGATTTTTGAAAAATATAAAATTCATTTTTCAACATTTATTTTATTTTTAAATTAATTAACACTCCAAAACTTAAAATAATTATAATAAAAATAATATAATTCAAAAAATCACCAAAATTGGTCCAAGTGGTCCTCTGGTCATTAGGAATGTCCCCTAATTTTCTTAAGGACATAAACTTTCCCTTGGTCATGTTATTAAATTTTCCTTGAAAATCTCTATTTTCTATCAAAAATAATTATATAAATAAATTAAATACGAGAAAAATCACATTTTCTCCTCTCATGTCTTTATTGACATATGAGTGAAGTTACATAAAAATTTCAAGTTCATTTGAATTCAATTTAGTGAGTTATGAAATTATTAAGCTTAAAGGGTAAAATGGTAATTAAAATCTTTAATCCTTAATTAAAACTTTTAGGTTTAATAAAAAATTAACAAGTAAAATATTTGATCCTCTTTTGATTTGGATGATTGAAATTTAAATAATTAAAGGGTAGAAACCCATTAAACAATTTAAAATGATTAAACCTTAATTAAATAATTGATTAAATTTGGAAGAATAATAAAATTGGAATTATTAAAATAGGGATATTATTAGGAAGAGATTTATTCTTTAATTTAAAAATCCCTAAATTAATTATCTCATTAATATTCAATTCTTAATTAAAATGATAACTCAAATTCAAAATATTAAAAGACTTAATCATTAAACTAAAATTAAATTATTAAACTCTTTTAAAAATTTCAATTAAAATTAAAAAATTAAATTAAATTAAAATTAAATTAAATTAAATAAATTAAATTAAATTAAATTAAATTAAATTAAGATTAAAAATTAAATTAAATTAAAGATTAAATTAAATTAAATTAAACAAATTAAATTAAATTAAATTAAATTAAATCAAATTAAATTAAATTAAATTAAATAATTAAATTAAATTAAATCAAATTAAATCAAATTAAATCAAATTAAATTAAATTAAATCAAATTAAATTAAAACTAAATCAAATCAAATTAATTAATGTAACATCAAATCAAATTAAATTGAATTAAATTAAATTAAATTAAATTAAAACTCAATTAAATTAAATTAAATTAAATTAAATATAACATCACCTAAAATAGAAAGAAATTAAATATAAAGCAACTTGAACACTATTCCAAATTTAAACTCATTAATTGAAATTAAACTAAATCCCAAACCATCTGAACACCAATTTGCCCTCAAATGCTTTAGTCATCATAACTCCTAAATAGAACATTAAATGAAATGTTACTTCACTCATAGGATATTCAAATGTCCTAGTTCACTGAGCAAGTTAACAAAACTTGAATTCCCGGACGATTAATTCATTTATATAATTAAATTCATTTGGACTTAAAACAATCCTAGAAATATTGAAAAGATGTTTAAGATTTGTCTTAAGCACTTCCTCGATATGATAGGATGTTCATAAGAACAATCGAACTTAATTATTCTTTGATGAAGAAAATCGTCCTCGAACCAAAACACAAAGACCTAGACGTCATAGGAAATGACTAGCTATAGGATTAGGAATTTGGTAGAAAACCATAACCCTTACCTTAGCTTTACCTAGGAACTTGCTTAAATATTGTGTTTTAAGTGCAGCTTGGGATGACGGGAAGACCCTCCAGGTACGCTTTTATTTATTTCAATTTACTTTCTTGCAATTTACATTATTGCAATTTATTTAACTGCATTGCACTTACTTTTCTTGCATGATAAACAACTGTTGCATGAAAACCCACACCTTTAGGATAGTCCCTAAAACTGAAACCAAAACTAAGTTAAAAGTCATTGCAAGATAAAATTCACCGCCACAACATTTCAAAATATAAAACAACTCAAAATTTAATCACAAAAAGAACACAAAACTACAATTACAACTAAATTAAAACATCCCGTTGGATGATCGGGAATACCTCGGATGATGTAACCTACGTGTTGCTAACGGGATTTCCCACGGTCTAAATGAAAGTGTGGAACTCATTTAGTTGAGTTTAGCAAATTCATCTGGACTAAGTGAATCCGATTAAAATAATGATGCCGGAAGGATGGAACCGTGGGATCTTAACCCGTGTCGTTATAATCAACTTTAAGATTTGTTTTAATTAAAACATAAAAAAAAAACACTTGGAAATTAAGATTTTCTCTAAACTAAAACACTTTTCTCATCCCCTGATTTATGACTTCTAAAACTAAACCTCTGCAACAACAAGGAGCTCGGAGCATGGTGGGCAGCACGGCCATCGTCATCAGCAAAACCTGAGTCTACTTCAGCAAAACTTTCCTAGAATTAAATAACCAAGCCATAGGATTTCGAGGTAGTTTGCCTAGTGCAACATAAATCCTCAACCTCTTCGTTAGGCACTTGCACTGCAAATTAAGCCCTAACCGGTTTTAGGATTCCGAGGTAGTCGTCCGATACGACATAAACCCTCACATCTTCAAGGCTATTTGTATGATTCTATCATATAAATATAAGTCCTAATTAACTAAAATTGGCAAGATCAAAACATTAGATAAATATTAGGACTTTCCTAAATTCAAGCCAAACAATAGGATAGTCGGGAAATTACCGAAATTCGCTTCGAATCTGTGATTTCTCCTACTTTTCTTCCTTTGGATTCCCAAAACAAAATGTTCCAAATTTGATTCATTCCCTATTGAAATTCCAAAATTCAATCCCTTAAAAAACTTAAACTTTGAAATCCTTGAGAGCAGAATTATTGATTATTATCGAGAGTTTTCTTAGGTGATTCCCATCACTTAAGATGTAATTAACTATAGGGGCTTGCCCTTATAGGGAATTTTAAAGAACCTGAGTAATATAAACCCTGTTTAATGTTTTCAAATTAAGCAGGGGAATTTTGTCGGCTTATAAAATTGGTTCGCAGACCAAACGGATGTCACAAATCTTCTAGTTTATTTAATCGAGCCCCACCCTCAAGCAGTGTGTCTATCCTTAGGGATAGATACACGGTTTGTGGTGCGGTGCTCGTTTATATAAACTATTTGGGATTTGAGATCGGTTTAATCTCATATCTTAAAACCTTCAAATTTAAAATTATTTTCAAAATCAAATACTACTCTTCAAATTATTTATTTTAATTAAATTAAAAATTCGCCGACAGCTTCTGTTAGGCGACCCCCTTTTCAAAATAAAACACACAACCTAAAAAATATGCCGACAACCTCTTTTGTGCAAATTGACTAGGAAACGCCATTAAAGTTAAATGAACTTCGAACAAAGAACAGAAAAGAAATAAAAAAAAGAGAATAAAAGATAACTTTTCGTAAAAATCTAAAAATGACGAACACCAAATTCACATGAATATTAAATAAATAAAATAAATTTGAATCATTAAAGGACAGACAAAATAAACACAAACTTCAAATCAAATCTCAAATCAAATTTCAAATCAAATTTCAATCGAGTTCAAACTCAACCTTCCAAATCTGAAATCCAATCCGTTCTACCCTCTCCCTTGTCTGAGATGGAAGCGGTTGATTCCATTGACACAGATCGAATCTGATGGCAAGGAATTGTATCCAATCCAAACCAGCAACTTCCGATCAACCCTTTTGAATGGGATATGTAGCATCTACATACTTCCTCCTAATTTATTTCCTTCCATGAAAGTCTTTTACAACTTTCATGAAATTCTCAAAACACCAAAATTCCACACTTTTCAAATCAAACTTTTGGGGTTGAGGATATTACATCTGAGACTGCATTGCTTTAGGTTCTTTCCCTATCGCAATGAAATACATCAAAATCAAACTTTTGGGGTTGAGGATTTTACATCCGAGACTGCATTGCTTTAGGATTCTTTCCCTATCGCAATGAAATATATCAAAATCAAACTTTTGGGGTCGAGGATTTTACGTCCGAGACTGCATTGCTTTAGGTTCTTTCCCTATCGCAATGAAATACATCAAAATCAAACTTTTGGGGTCGAGGATTTTACATCCGAGACTGCATTGCTTTAGGTTCTTTCCCTATCGCAATGAAATACATCAAGATCAAACTTTTGGGGTTGAGGATTTTACATCCGAGACTGCATTGCTTTAGGATTCTTTCCCTATCGCAATGAAATACATCAAAAAATCAAACTTTTGGGGTCGAGGATTTTACGTCCGAGACTGCATTGCTTTAGGTTCTTTCCCTATCGCAATGAAATACATCAAAATCAAATTCTTGGGGTTGAGGATTTTACATCCGAGACCGCATTGCTTTAGGATTATTTCCCTATCACAATGAAATACATCAAAATCAAACTTTTGGGGTTGAGGATTTTACATCCGAGACTGCATTGCTTTAGGATTCTTTCCCTATCGCAATGAAATACATCAAGAAATCAAACTTTTGGGGTCGAGGATTTTACGTCCGAGACTGCATTGCTTTAGGATTCTTTCCCTATCGCAATGAAATACATCAAAATCAAATTCTTGGGGTAGAGGATTTTACATCTGAGACTGCATTGCTTTAGGATTCTTTCCCTATCGCAATGAAATACATCAAAATCAAACTTTTGGGGTCGAGGATTTTACGTCCGAGACTGCATTGCTTTAGGTTCTTTCCCTATCGCAATGAAATACATCAAAATCAAACTTTTGGGGTCGAGGATTTTACATCCGAGACTGCATTGCTTTAGGTTCTTTCCCTATCGCAATGAAATACATCAAAATCAAACTTTCGGGGTCGAGGATTTTACATCCGAGACTACATTGCTTTAGGTTCTTTCTCTATCGCAATGAAATACATCAAAATCAAACTTTTGGGGTCGAGGATTTTACATCCGAGACTGCATTGCTTTAGGCTCTTTCCCTATCGCAATGAAATACATCAAAATCAAACTTTTGGGGTCGAGGATTTTACATCCGAGACCGCACGTGCTTTAGGATTCTTTCCTATTGCAATGAAATACACCAAAATCAAACTCTTGAGGTTAAGGATTTTACATTTGATACCGCATTGCTCTGAGATTTCTCCTCATTGCAATGATTCAATCCAATCAATTCAATTTTCTTTTGAGATTGAAGATGTTAAAACCTCAAAATTCCATTTTCAAATCAAATCCCTGCAAATTAATCTTAACAAAACTTCAATCTAAATTGAAACTCCAAACTAAAATCTAAGCTCACACATCAAAACTTAAATTGAAACAAAATGAAATCTAAATCGAAATTTCCCCAGATCATGTGATTTGGGATTCACCTCCTTTTCCTTTCCCAGGCGAGAGTTCAGGGATCTCCAGCCTCAGAGATATACTTGACACTCCTCAGCATAAACTCTTCTACTTCGTCCTAAGTTTGTCACTTGGACATCTGTGTTGGTTTTGGTGATCGCTTCGGTCAATGCCAATACACGCGGTGTGCTCCGTCAGCTCACCACACCTATTGGGGGTCCATTTGT
The DNA here is from genome assembly GCA_022702705.1 of Papilionanthe hookeriana x Papilionanthe teres. Lineage (NCBI taxonomy): Eukaryota > Viridiplantae > Streptophyta > Magnoliopsida > Asparagales > Orchidaceae > Papilionanthe > Papilionanthe hookeriana x Papilionanthe teres. The sequence goes on along the minus strand of CM040427.1, from coordinate 74,687,073 downwards.
TGACCTCATTTTTGATGAGGTCTTCTCTTCTTCTTTTAGTACTTAGGATCTAGCCTTAGGCTTTTCCTTTGACTATCTTAGAGGACTAGAGTTGGGACCCACCACTTAGAAACTCAAACCACTTCTTAACTCCCTGCAAACTCTACAAACTTGATTGTAGACCCCTAATCACCTAGAGGGTTGAAATCAAATGTGGAAGTTTAAAGGATGAGTTCCTATAGGACTCTTTGGCCTTAGGACTGCCCTGGGTGGCCTGGTCTGGTGAAGGGCTAACTTACACACACACTACATTTATACACTACACTTTCACACACCTCCTAAAGCCACATACCTATACCTAACTTGACCTCCTGACTCATGTAGGTGATTCACATGGATGGTCCTTAACCCCTAAGCCCTTGACTAAGAGGGTTAGGAACAACATAGTGGATGCCTTAAATGAGTCCCTTCATGACTCATGTGGGCTTGATATGGCTTCATGGCTCAACCAAAATGATTTTATTCCACTTACATTCACCCAATTTTCAATCTCCCAAATTTTCAATTTTTGACCCCCGGGACCCTACACCCGCCTAGCCTACCCTAGACCCTTGAAACTACCCAAAATTTGCAAAATCTCCTAAATTGCCTAAAATTCCTCAAAACCAATCCCAAACATTTCCACATCACTCAAATTGATCATCCATACCCAAAAATACCAAGAATTCCAAAAATACCTCCCAATACCCTCCAAATACCCAAAATACCCCCTTGACCCAAAAAATCCAAAAATTCAGAAAATTCCCAGAAAATTCCAAAAAATTCCAAATATTCCCAATTTCATTTTGTCCAACTACATCATGGGCCAATTTTGTCAATGTACCCCACTTTTGTCAAAACCCCCAATTTGACCCATTTTAACCCTAAGTGAACCCAATGTCAAACCAAGCCTACCCAATTGACCCAAATTCTGGTCCAATTCAATTCTAAACTTCAGTTCAACATTCCCAACACCAATCTAGACCAAACCCAAGTCCAATTTGATTGACATTTGGATCCAATTTCACTTTTGGCCTTAAAGCCCAATTTGGACCCATGACCCAAACCTAACCCAAACTCACCCAATTCAACTCCAATTAACCCCAAATCTTTTCTAAACCTTCCTTAGCATCCCTAAAAACAAAACCCTAACATGATTTACCTAAAATTTAGACCCAAACCCCACTTAAATTCAACCCAAAACCAAAAAGCCCAATTTGACCTATATTGGCCCATTCACCAAAGGAGCCCAAATTCAAACCCAAATCACTCCCAATTTGCTTCAAGTCACTCATGACACATCCATGAA